>JAMWFC010000051.1:0-609511 GCA_027475525.1 Macrolepiota albuminosa
GTACGAAATACAGGGGTGAGTAGCGATGAAAAGATAACGAGCGATTATCAGTCACGGCCGCTCCACATTTTGTGACGAGGACTTCAAATTGTGACTAAGGGCTTTTCGATTGCCATGCTTGCACCCCATAGATCATTGCAGCCTCAGAACGTGGCGTGTAGAGTGTTGCCGGCACCAAAAAACAGGATGCTTTCAATGTTCAATGGATTTTTCGTGCTCTATTATTGACTGGAGTCCTATTCTTGAGAAACGTCTACGATCGACAATAAATTGCACGCCACGATTTCTTCGTCATAACTAACAACGTTGTCTGTCGACCGTATATGCTTTTTGATCGTGTGGAGGTAGTCAGCTCTGCAGATTGTGGCTCGACCCAGCTTGGTTTACAACAGACGGCGAGGACAGCATTCCAATCTCTTACCTCAGCTATTCTGCGACTTTGAGCTCTGGAATTTCGGTTGATTGGAACCCTGGACCATACAGCAACGTGCACGCACAACTTATTTGACAGCATTACCCAAATCACCAGCAGCTCTACGAATAAACAAACTTCACTTCGACTCCTTGCCGGAGTGGTTACCCACTTTCTGTTCGTGCTTTCGATGCCCGATTTAATAGAATTTTGTGGACGATAAAGGCCATGTGACGGGACGAAGTGACTGCGGCTGGCTGCACATGGATGCCCTTCAAGAATCATTTGTGATTGGGTGCCTCTCTTATATGGTTATCGAGACCCAGCAAGGGGAGTGTCTATTTCGACAGAAGACGATAAGTCAGCTGAGAGTGATGGAGAGGTTGGTTTGGTAATTGCCGATAAAGATTCGGTCGAGGATACCGTTAAAATTCCTCCGGTCTCGCAAGAAGAGCTTCGAGAAGTTTACTCGCCTGAAGCTTTTTCAGGCATTTCGCAACAAATGCACCAGATAGTCGTCAAGGATCTGTGAGCGCGCACTATACTCAAAACTTATGTTTACAAAGTGTTCCCGTAAATTCATTCTCCTTGCAGAGGCCATATTCTTGATATGACAGAGTACGTTTTGGGGGACAACCAGAGTTCGGTGACCCGATCACATCGCGGACTCTTGAACAAGGTTTGTGTGCAGGCAAGTGGCGGAACTTTTACAGCCGGATCTTGAGACAAAGATAGAGAAAAAATATCAAGCCGAGACGAGACGAACGATGCGACTGAGGTGTACGTCGGAGTTATGCCAGGATACTTAATGACATTTGTCTACTTAATTCGACGCGAGGAGCAAGGCAATCATTGACAGGCCCCTAAGTCATTGCATATCGTCTACAACAGATTATGTGATAGAGATGCTCACGTTCCAACAGTATCGGACTCAAGACGGGTATATGCAGGTGCCTTACAGGTTCCTTGGTCCCACGCACAAATATTAATAGGACCGCTGTGGAATAGTAGAGCCACTATTAGTGCATCGAAGCATACACCTCTCCTTCCCCCAAGCGGCTAACTTGAATCCCAAGAAACACCAATACGGATGACTTATAACATAAACCATAGCGTGCATTTTAGACAGCTAATGGCTTGCACGACAGCCTACATTAAGGGAAGCATCAAACAAGGACTGACGTTTGCTTTGGAAGTAAGTACATGGGTTCTGAGACGACACCTTTGTAGCTTTTGTTACCTAATTCAATGGCATTCGACGAACGGTTGACTTTTTTCCCCCCGAAACTTTCTAGTTTGTTGCGACAACTAGGGTCGAGTGATTCGAGTAGTTTTATTGACTACTCAAGAATAGGTAGGGCATTGATCGAATTGCACAAGTGACCATCAATCCAGCCCTAAGTCCAAGAAGGTGAATAAGAATTCTATCAGACATAACCATGTCAGCAGCCGAGGAACCCCCCTCCCCCCATTCCGATGGTCGGGGCCGGGGCCGAGGCCTGGGTCAACGAGACGCATTCTTCACATTTCAAGCGTCGATATACATCTACATCTAACATAAAGAGGAGATAATATTCAGTTCAAGCCATAGGACGCAATACACAATTGTGAGGGTTATAGATACAGCAAGCAACGTTACTACAAATTCATCAAAGAGAAAGAAAAAAACGAAGGATGTGTGTCGAAAAGAACGATGGAAGCCAAGACCAGAACCAGAATACCCACTAAACCCGAAACAACGAGAAGAAAGACACGAGAGCTACGAGGAAGATCACATATGGCGGCGGCGACCTTGTAGAGCATCTGAACGGCAGTTTTCCATCCCACGCCGAGTACATAGGTCGCCCATGATTGTTATGGAGCCGCTTGTCGAGCTGGTGGTGTTTTGTGCTTACCCCGAACGTCTTCGCCTTGTTCTTTCCCACTTTGGGCAAGCTTGGTCGAAGCCAACGAAGAAGCGTCCGAAGCGTGTATGGAAGCTGCTATGCCGCTCAAAGACGTATGTGCCGTAGAAGATCTGCGACGAGTCACCACGGGCAGATCTGATGAAAAATCAGCCACGAGGACAGCAAACTCTAATGTGCCGTAGAAGATCTGCGACGAGTCACCACGGGCAGATCTGATGAAAAATCAGCCACGAGGACAGCAAACTCTAAAAGCAATGTTACCTTTCATGTGTTCCTCAATACTACTAGCAGAGGGCGGAGATGAGGATGTACCTAATGCATTGTCGTAAAAGTCAGGATCACTCGTTTACACTAGAAAGGAAAGGACAAACCAAGCTGTGGCCAATAAGCCACCCTATCAGAATTTCGAGCGATCGACAAGGTCGGAGAGATCGGTATACCATTCGCCAAGTTGATAGAGCTCCCAGAGAGCCCCGGCGGACTAGTAGACACAGCCAAAGATGGAGAAGTCCGCGCGTTAGGCACGACCACCTGTCGACTAGGCGATGGCGTTGATCGGCCTGGTGGCACATGCAGACGTTCCGCGACACTCTGAGCTTGTGCCGCCTGCGCATTCGACATATTCTTGATCGCCTCTGATGGTCTATGATCGGCCCACATCTGCAGAGCCTTGAGAGAGCCCCATTCGATGATTTTGCTGTTCAACCAGACGAGGGAGACGGGCTTGGTGAGAAAGTCGTTGCACCCGGCTGCGAGTGCTGCTACTCGATCACTCTGAAGAGCTGATGCAGTGAGGGCGACAATAATGACGGAGGAACGGTACGGTGAAGTAGAATACTTGGTCTCAGTTGAGCTGTCGGATGGCGTTGGGTTGTCATCGAAGGGCGTTTCGGGGGGATAGCCATTCGTAGCATTGACTTGTTCTAGTCGTCGGATCTCCTTTGTTGCCTGTATACCGTCCATGATCGGCATTTGGATATCCATCTAGATACGCAATTCATCTCTACGTCCACATCCATCGAGTCAGAGAAACACTCACAAGAATAAGATGGAAAACCCCAGTCCGGAACTTCGTCACTGCCTCCTGCCCGTTATTCGCCAACTCGTACTTGATCCTCTTCTGTTTCATGAACTTCGAAAGGATAGTCTGATTGATCGGGTTATCTATGTCGTTAATATTGCATCAACTGAATAAGAAAAAAAAACAACAGAATAAAAAGAAACATACCATCGACAATCAACACACTAATAGGCGGAACAAAATTTCTATCCGCCGCAGCCATCACCTTCCTATTCGCAGCAGCCAACGCCGTCGAAACCGTTGACGAGGACAAAACAGATTCTGGCTGTCCCCTTCCAGGTGTTACCCTCTTCGCAACAGGCCCATTGCCGGTATCAGGTTGCGGAGACCCAGGAGGAGTCGCCTTGTGTCCCTCCACACCCAAACCCACACCCGCAGTCCTGCGCGCTGCCGCCGCCGCCGTAGTCGTTCCACCACTCCCAGTATCATGATCCTCGCGCGAAGCAGACGATCTCCGCGAGAACGTCCTAGAGCTCGACGTTGACGCCCGCGTGCGCGCAGGCGTATCCGGAGAGCGCGTCGGGGACGGGGACGTAGCTGTCGTCGAATGCAACGCGGAAAAACTCATCGTCCCATTCCGTTCGTTACTCTGGACCGACAACCGCGAGCTCCGCCGTTTCTGTTCCGGCACGTTGAGGTGGCCTTTATCTCGCTCCATCGACTGAGCGGACGGGTTCCGTGGAGACTTGTTCCGGGGCGAGAAGAATATCCCCGCAGGCTGGCCGTCAGGACTCTGGATCATGAGTCCCGACGAGGGCGACGCGCCAAGCTTCGTTGTCGCTTCGGAGAAGTATTCGACGTTATCGGATATGGATAGCGGAGAGGGAGGCGGGAGATGGTTCGCGTTCATCTCCGCAATGTCTTTCGTGGATTTCGACGAGCGGTCCGAGTTGGTTCTTGATCCAGACGGTCGTGGTTTTGGTGAGGATCTAGGACTCTTTGTCTCGGCGCTGCTGCTGTAGCTATGGAAGAATGACCCGGTCGTGTGTATGGTCGGGCTGGTGGGAGTAGTAGCGATAGGGCTGAAGAAAGGATCTACGACTGGCTTGGTGACTGCCGTGTATAGCGCAGTGAAGAAACGGCGGGGCCCGGCGGGCTTTGGAATCACCATGACTTCGGGTAGTGGGATGTTTGAAGCCATGTGGTAAGTCATTATCGACTGAATTACGTCCCTGATGAGTTTATAATTTCCGATACTGGTGAAGTGTACAAGGACGGGAGAATTTGACATCGGCGGTGGGCCTATTGCGCGGTTAACTTGAGGTGATGAGCGGGTTCTATGGTGAGATGCTAGTGAAGGTCTCTTGCGGAGCGTAACGTTCAGGGGGTAGGGTTTGTCCATGCCAGCGCGAAGAACATGTAACTGCTGCTTTAAGACTTCAATATCGTCGTCTATAAAGATGAAAGAAGGCTGATCCTTTGGCGAACTCGATGGACCGGGACTGTCAGGCTTTCCATAGTTTCTGGGTAGGCCCATGGAAGGCGATGATGGAGTATTGGACAAATTGTCAGCGTCGTCATCTGTCGATACGTGCGTGATCTCCATGCCCAATGCGACGAGACAGCTTGTGAGATGCTGGGCGAAAGAACCTTTTGGGTTTGCATACAAGGTCACTCTTCTTCCCTTCAAACTTTCCGCAAATATGGTGAGCTGGTCTACGGAAGGTTCTCCAGATATGTGTTCAAGGTCACTCTTCTTCCCTTCAAACTTTCCGCAAATATGGTGAGCTGGTCTACGGAAGGTTCTCCAGATATGTGTTCATCGTCGTGCTGTCCTTCGACAGGGATTTCAAAACAGACGGTGACCCACGATCTAGGGCGAGAACGAAATTACAAGTCCGACCGTGTGTGAAGGTCTTGGGTGGTGGTAAGTCAGGCGTGAGGGTTGCTCCTATCTGGCGCAGGATTCGTTGTAATAGGAGAATAGAAAAGCAGGGTTGGACACGGGAAACAGTTGAGGATGCGCAAAATTTGTGGGATATTTTAATAGTGCAAGAAAGTGGGTCTACAGATTCAGGGGGCACTCTATCATCGTCAGTTGAAATGGCTCCAAAGTGAAGGCCTAATTCTATGGTGTCGCCTGACTGAGCTGTAGCGATGATTTGACGAACAATCTATGCAAAACCGTCATGTCTCTACGAAGAAAAGCAAAGAAGTTGCAGCGTACATGCGACAAAGCATAAGCTATTCCGCTCTCTGCACCTTTGACACACACGTGTCGCAAGCCACTGTCATCCCCATGGTAGAGGACCAAATCCACACCAGCCTTGGCTGCTGTCCCACTCAGTGAGTCGCCGACGTTCTGGAGCAGCTCTCCGATGTCGAAGTCCGACAGGAGGGGAGGAGCCATATCGTCGTCCGCAGGCGACTGTGGAGCCGAACAAAGTCCGCTCATATTCGCCGACATGTAATTGAGGTTCTTCATCAAAGTCAGCATGGCAGACATGGCCGAGGTAGGCACCGACAACGAGCACGCAGAGAACTGCTCCTTGGCAGGATCCAGGAGCTGAGGAGGGGATATCTGGAGCATAGTCTGGACCATGGTCTGCACGGAATCTGCCAACTCGATCGAAAGCTCGTTCAATCGGTACGAATTGGACAAGGAGAGTTCATCCGTCTGAGACGACGTATCGGATCTCCTAGGATTCCTGAGATACCTGAGCTGTGAAGGCAAAGGCATAGTTAGTGCACGCGAGAGCCGTGGCTGGCCCAGTCGCGACGTCCCAGACCTTCGCACAAAAGGAGGCGCCTTGATACGTCCGCCCTCGTCTGGCTCGACGACCTCCTGACCCTCGTCTCCTGAATCAGCATCAGACGACTCCGAGTCTGCCTCGGTGAAGTTGAAGGAGACACGTTCTGAGGCAGGCGGCGTTGATGCGGTACGAGTTGCCGGTGACCAGGAGAGACTGAACTTGTTGAGGTCGGGATGGATGCTATCCCCACCGTCGACCGAGGGTAGACGAACAGTAGGGAGCATTGGCGCTTCCATGGCCGATGGAGTGGCCAGGTGAAATCGCGGACTAGATGAGACAGATTGCTTCTGGTTAAATATGACCTTAAGGATATAAAGGATTGGTTACCTCGGCAGTAGTAAAGAACTGGAGTTTAATGGTGGAAATTATAAGTAAATGCAAGGCAGTGAAGCCCTGCGTGAACGTGGTCGAGCACAAGGCCACAGTCGACTTGAAAGTATCTCGCACTAACTGCACCGACTCAAACAACACCAAATTCTTCTTCCACTTCACAAACTTTACATTCAAAACGAAACTAGACGATCAAGTATATAAACAGTCTTCTTTCATACAACATGCCTTAACAAAATGCCAAGGCACTTTTTCTTTTCACTCTTGGCACCTTCTTGACGCTTACGCCTAATAACTCAATTCAACATCACCCTAAAAAAGAGGGGGGGCAAGACATCAGTCAAGCCGAAACAGGCAAGCCAGGCTCCGGCACTTACTTCAGCAACCAGATCCATGTCGTGATAACTGACACGTTTCCCAGCAGCCGCCCGTGGGTCTTCCT
This sequence comes from Macrolepiota albuminosa, assembly GCA_027475525.1. Taxonomy (NCBI): domain Eukaryota; kingdom Fungi; phylum Basidiomycota; class Agaricomycetes; order Agaricales; family Agaricaceae; genus Macrolepiota; species Macrolepiota albuminosa. The sequence continues at coordinate 6,926 of JAMWFC010000051.1, forward strand.
TCGCATCAGGCGGTGGCGGCGGTGGCGGCCCACTCTGCCCGCCTCCATTCCTCCCGCGCCTCGCTGTGGGTCTTCCTTCGCATCAGGCGGTGGCGGCGGTGGCGGCCCACTCTGCCCGCCTCCATTCCTCCCGCGCCTCGCTGCACCACGTTCACTTCCTGCGTTCCCACTGACCAGCGCAGAATCCAACGCTGCGCCGTGGGTTTCGGCGGGAGTCCCGCGCCAGCAGGCAAGGGCACACTGTCTGAGCCAATGCTCGTTGCGTACCCGCCGAGGCGTTCGCTCAGACGTCGCGCAGTGATTGCGTCGTCTCGCCGGGACGGGACAGGTCGCGGGTAACCACCGGGTAGACCGTATGGAACTGGAGGTCCACTACCGTAAGGATGGGGTTCCCAGAAATTGTTACTGTGATAAGACGGAGGATAGCTCGATGGGTATGGTGCACCACTACCGTAGTACGGACCGTAGTCCGAACCGTGGTAAGCAGGTGGAGCTTGAACGCCGTATGCTTGAGGCGGAGGTACCTGGCTGCTGTTGCCGGTGATTTGGGGTGGATGCGTGAAGGGCTGAATGTGATGAGGGTCAAGCGCGAAATTATTAAAGTAGGGAATCTACAAAACACCGAGGTTAGAAATTTGTTGCATGTGATAGGACGTACATCATCAAGGTGTTTAACAAGCTCAGGATGCTTGTTGGCGATGTGTTTCTCAACAAAGGACGTCGCTTTGAAAAGCTTTTGACATGTTTTACACCGGAACTTGCCCTCATCCTCTTGTTTGATGTAACTCTCAACCGCCTTCGTCAGCTCCCTTCACACAAAGATGAAAAACTGAATTAACAAACAACGGAATCATTCACTCACTCTTCATAACTCTTAGCAGAATAAGCACGTGGATCAACTGCGTCTCGATTTATCAACAACGCTAGTTTCGAGTCCAACCATTCCAACCACCGATCATCTAATATGGTATCAGCCATGCCGCACAACACGCGCCAGGAACGCGAAGACAAAAAAGACATTCCAACCACCGATCATCTAATATGGTATCAGCCATGCCGCACAACACGCGCCAGGAACGCGAAGACAAAAAAGAGTGCAGACCATTTCTCTTCCAATCCCTGTCTCCTTGCCTATCCTTTTTCACATCCTTCTCTTTTCCTTCTCCGCATTGACTCCCTCCGTTGTCTCATCCTCCTTCTTCTCGGCCTTCTCAGCTTCGGTCTTGATCTCCTCAAGCATCGCCTTTGACAAGGGCCTCCTCGCATGCTTTAAACACTTACGCTGCAATTCCTCAACATGATCGGTTACAACGGCACAATAGTAGCAAGTATGAAAGGCAGCCCGCAAATAGGCAATGTACAGGTCCAACGAGACGACAACCTGCATCACCACAAGAATTAGTAAACGGTTTAGGCAGCCCGCAAATAGGCAATGTACAGGTCCAACGAGACGACAACCTGCATCACCACAAGAATTAGTAAACGGTTTTCCTTGTGAAGAAAACAAAGAATTTGACCTTCTTGTCCTCATACACCTTCTCATCATTTTCATCCACCAGCCCCAAATCACGCATATCAGACATGATCTTCTCAACCCTCCTCCCTCATACACCTTCTCATCATTTTCATCCACCAGCCCCAAATCACGCATATCAGACATGATCTTCTCAACCCTCCTCCCATTGCATGAGACCCATTCTCCTTGGGCTCCGGCTCTTCCTCTGCATCCTCTGCCTCAGGAACAACATCTGCAAATCCCATCCCCGTCAGGTTTGTCAGTCTCACCGTCACCTTGCCACAGACGACGGTTTGAATTGCGTAGCGTCATAGCTTGCTGTTCAAGGATTGCAGCGAGTGCTTTGATGCTGGCAAGGTCTTTACGTATCCGATCGGGCTTGCTAGCGACTTCAGGCGCGTAGCGGATACGGTTCGTGAAGGGACGCTGGTTGTGGTTAACATGCAATTTAAAGCCCTCAATCTATTGCGAGAGATTAGAAACGATTCTGTAGGCTTCACAAAGACTTACCTTCTTTTCAGACAACTCAGATATGACTGCTGGCATATCAGCGTCATCACGGAATCTCAACCAACCAGCACGGTAATAATTGCGCTTTTGCAATGGATCACCAAGAGCAAGATAGACGAAACCAGAAATTTTTCCGCACGCCTACCGAAATAAAACAGTAAGCCAACAAGATAAAAGTCAGCTAACGGCTCGTACATCTTCAAGCTTGACGCGTCCAATATCCGGAGGAATGGTACGAATCATAACCTGGTTACCTTCGGGAGGAACTGAACATCTTCAAGCTTGACGCGTCCAATATCCGGAGGAATGGTACGAATCATAACCTGGTTACCTTCGGGAGGAACTGATTTCCTCGCCACGGTTAGATCGTTTATCTGTAACATTTTTTCCGAAGCATCTGCCCTACTAGTATCATTCTCTCCAGGTTCTTCATCTGCATCGACATTAAACTGCATATCTTCATCAATTCCACCAGATTTCTCCTCTCCTTGTCCATTAGGTTCAGTAGCATTTTCTCCGTTGACAACGCTCTCCTTAACAGGAGAAGACGGTTCCAACTCAGACTCATTCAAAACCGGGTCAAATTTACCCAACTCGAGATCAAGAAGGAAGGTGTCAAGTCTACCCTTCCAACCCTCCTTCCTCACTCGCATACGCAAGTTTTGCATCTCTGGCGACGGATCATACTTTTCAGCAAACCACGGCGACTTCCTATGATGGTCAAACATAGTTTGTAGCTACAACACGGGTCAGGAGGAAAGTATGTGTACAACGTTCGTGCTAACCTGTGTCGCCGCGAAGTCTTTTTTGTACGCTTCCCACTTACTTTTAATACCATTACGAGGCTTGGAACCGTCGCCTGCTTCTTGTTCAGCTGCTTTGTCGGCGTTGTCCTCCTCAATGGCCTGCTGAGGATAAAAATACCGGAACCACTCCGCATATTGCTTTAAAGATGCAGGATAGTCGAAGGTATGGGGATCCGGAGGAGGACGACGCGCAGGCGGGTAGGCCGAAGGATGACCACGTCGAGGTGGCGATGGGTAGCCGTAACCTCGAGAATGAGCGTCTGTATAAGAACCATAAACGAGGGCAGCAAGCAGGAAAGAGAGCATAGAAGCAAACCGTAATCATCATTATAACGCGGGCGAGGGTCATACCGGTCTCTGTCGTAGGGTGACATGGACCGTCGCCTCTTCCGGCCAGCTAGATGGCAAAGTTTTTTTTTCAGATATAACGTCAATTGTATAGTATTGTTGAGCATACTTTCATCGAGTGGAGGGCTCCGACTCCGTCCACGACGACCGTAGTCGTATCCAGGTCTGTCGTAAACTCCCCAAGCGCGGTCCCTGTCATAAGTGTCATACTCTCCTCTATACATGTCCTGCATTGGTTCTCCATATGGAGGTCTAGAGCGCGGTGAACGAGAACGAGAACGTGCAGGATATGTCCAGGACATGTTTAAGAAGAAAGAAAGCTGAGGTAGAGAGAGAGAAGAGAAGACGGCCGATCAGAGCCTGTCTGAGAGAGGTCGAGCATAGTGAAGCACAGACCTCTTGGGATCACGACACAAAGCGTTGGACGTTGGCCACAACGACGAGCTCTGCTCTGCTCAATGGTGTTCGCGATCAACCTGTCAACACGCTCGATTCTCTCACTCGTTCCCATTTTTAGTCGCCGATTGAAAATGTGTAAATTCCGACACTCGGAGGCCCGTGCACGGGATAATCGATCTTGCACTTTCATCATTCAAGCTTAGAGCGCTGTCAGAACTTGAAGCAGGTATTACAAAGATTCATTGTCAACTTAGTCTTTTGGGAAGGAAAGCCTCTGGAAAGTCTTTCTGCGTGATTCCATGGACATTAGACGACTTTTTTCGTTTGGTCTTTTTTGCATCAATCTGCGAATTCTGCTAGCCAACTTTTCCCCAATAACTTCTCACCTGCTCATCTGTATCATGGGCGCTCATATTGGGCCGCACACGTGAGAGGTATGTTTCTTACGGATAAGACACCCCTCGAGAATTCGTACTTGGAGGACATATCAACATTGGATGGGTGTGGTGAGGCGATTTATAAGATCTTGTCTCAATAAACGACGCCAACTGTACTCTAGGAAAGTGTTTCGAGTCCATTTCAGACTCGAGTAGGACGTGACCATGTGCCCTGACTCTTATATACCGGTTCCTCCTCTTCAATGTCAAGTTCAATCACATGGTGTTCTCGCTTCTTTCCGACGTCTAGTGCTTTCTCTCTGATGGTTCCTCCTCTTCAATGTCAAGTTCAATCACATGGTGTTCTCGCTTCTTTCCGACGTCTAGTGCTTTCTCTCTGATATCTTTGATGTCTGTGGGGCCCTCTTCGATGCTGAATGCCTGTTTCGCTTCATTTCCTCGTAATCGCTATCACTCTCATCACCATCATGATCTTTCTCCTCTTCGATGCTGAATGCCTGTTTCGCTTCATTTCCTCGTAATCGCTATCACTCTCATCACCATCATGATCTTTCTCCTCTTCGTGGAATCGTCATTTGACTGTGCTTCTTGTTTAACCGACACAGTAGTCTTCTTGCCTTTTCTTCTGCGGCCTGAACCTTTTTTCGGCTTTGAAGGCGGAGGTACCCACGTGGGATACTTTTCAGCAAGGTTGCGCTGGAAGTCAGCATCATAGCCTACACATTTCATCGTCCACACCGCTATAAACTGTTATAAATCGTTCATTGGCAGCATTTTCGAGCAAAGGGACATTTCTCCATACCTCGTCTCCGCGTAGAAGGTCCTGAAGAATATCCTTCTCATTAATGCCGTCTTTGTATGAATTTGTATTGTCCTCGATTGCCTCTTCAAACTCTTCTTCTGTGAATTCGCGTCCGTATCGTTTTCGAAGGGATACTCGACATCGAACAGTTCTTCCCCAGTCCTTGTTCATGATCTGCTTTGCCCATGTAGAGTGGACCTGTCAGATGATCTAGCAGTCCAAACGAGTAAACAAAAAGAAGGCTTTATACAAACTTTAGAACTCTGGGCTGCCCATTCCTCTTTGGTCAATGATTGAGCTGGGCTTAGGACATATTGTCCCTGATACTGCCAAATGCCAGGACTTATCCGTGTTATAACCCTCTCGGATACCACAGGCCCACGCCCCGAATGCCACGTAGTAGCATGGTGTCCGTTGGCAGCAAAGAACAACCCAGGCGACCCAGGCATCTCCGGCGCATGTGGATTTAAATCCAAATTGGGGTACATGAAGTCGTTAAGTCCGTGAGCATCAAGGAAATGCTTCCCAATGGATGGCAACGTAGACTGAGTATCTCCCCCGTACAATGAAGATATAAATCGTCGTTTAACCATGACGTCTTGTATCTCCTTCTCTAGTGTGATAGGGTACGGATCAAGACCCACCTCAATGAGGCGATCGCGGACTGTGTCAAGGCTAAGACTAAAGCCTTGGAGTTTCTTCACTTTGGGCTATCAGTCATGTATAAGCAAGAAAAGTTGTACGACGAAAAGAGAACTACGTTTTTCATTTTTTCCATTTTCTTGTTAAGTTCTTCCACAGGAGTGCCAACCACACGCCGCAGCGTTCTCTTGCCGTAGATTGATTCAACCGTCGGAAGTTCGATGAAGAACCTTTGTGGCTTCGCGGGGCGGCGCTCGATAACAGTAGAACTGTCTCGCGGGGTTTGTATTTCAGGCGAAGCCTCGCACGCGTTAGTAAATCTCTACATGACATCATGTCGGCCGAATTCTTACCTGGTCTACATCCATATTGTCTTCTCCATGTGGTAGGCCGACGTCTTCGCGGATATATTCTGAAACGCTAACCAAACGCTGAGCTTTGTTATCAGTAGAAGTGCACTCTCCGACATACGCGCCAGGGTCAGTGTCATTTCTTATAGCATTGTTACGCTCAACAGCCTCTTCTACAACAGAAGGATCTTCAAGGTCAGTTGGAAAAACTATCTCCTTCAACAGAAAGAAATCGAATCTAATTCCAAGCAGAAGAATGAATTGCGCACCTGGTCAACGACCTCTGACTTGATTATCTCAGGCTCTTCGGCGCTATCGCGCTTGAAATTTCCAAACGCCAGGAAGGGTGGTGACTGGGACCATGGCTAACGTCGGCATCAGATTCGGCGCTATCGCGCTTGAAATTTCCAAACGCCAGGAAGGGTGGTGACTGGGACCATGGCTAACGTCGGCATCAGATAAAATTCCACGCAAAAAATAAAACCTCGCCCACCTTCGAGGATCTAAAACTAACTGCTGCGTCGCCAAAATTGACCGAATCTTTTCCTTCGGCTTTAAGGTATTCCTCTGCATTGACTTGACATCCTGGTGGAAAAGAGGCGACTATTTCCTAAGCGTTCAATCAACAATGAAGGACCACCAACCTTTGTTTCGTCGCTTTTGAGCCATATGCCAGGCTCCATTGCAGTGAGAACAGAAAATATAGAAATCCGGAAAAGGCCACTTACTTTATTATCCACCACCAACTAGTTAAAATGTCGAAGATCGTGTTAACTTTGGCCTTGAAAGGCCGGAAACTTGAAACGGCACATACCTCTTCGACCTTGTCAACGGTCGCTTGCTTTTAATAAATCAGCCTGAATTTTCCCAACGCAACATTAGACATCAAGTTTAGCTTTGAAGCAGACATGAATGGGACTGTATCCCTTTCGAATGCTTGGGCTGTGAAACTTACTTTGTTTTCCTTGAATATTCTCCTCATCAACCAAATCCTCATGAATCATCGATACGATAATAGAAATTTTACGCACATTTGTTTCCGGAGAGGTAAACTCGTTTGTTAGACAAATGTCCTTCGCTTCAGGTGCATCCATCATCATTTCTTTATCCTGTGAATGAAAAGGGTATATGGATGCACCGTGAAAATTAATAAGAATACCGACACACTTCTTCAACAAAAACCTTGTCAGATTCGATATTTTTGAAGGCCAAGAAAGGAAGGGATTTGTCTTTCTCACCGGAAAGTTTTACTAGCACTGTCAATGCTGCAGTTAACGTACCGTTTTGAGTTGACTCTAAATCTGACATCGAACAGCAAGTACTCGTCTGAGGAAGCTCCTGGATGAGTTAAAAAAGGTAAAGTTTCTCATTGCAGCGTCGAGGACTTAGCGCCCGCGTTCGGCCGTTCCCGATGATTGTTTGGGACACAACATCGCCGTTCTCGCCGTCGACCCTGCGCCGATCGAGAAGCATGTGGAATTCATCCGCGCGTTGACCTTGGGTGGTGGGAAAAATCCACTTTTGATCATATACTAGTACGAGCACCTTGACGTTAGTCAGTGGCACTTGATTACTTGTCAGGAATGCAAATGCCGAATAGTATGTTTATCGTGTCTGTATAAAGGCATACAAAACTGTATGAAGTCAAGAAAGTAGTGACATTAGACAGAGCTTCCTTCTTTCTAGTATTTCTACAGCGTAACAGTGACAGCCTTGTTGGGGAGTAACCTGCCTTTTCCGTCTTCCGCGTTCTTGAGCGCTGTAGAGCCAATCCTCCCTGTATACCCGGTCGCGCGCATCCAACGTTCAAGCGTATAGCCTTTGGAATGAATGCCCCTAACCCATTCCATGTCTCTCTTAATAATATCGTCTCTCCAGAGGCACCAGAACCCAGAGAAGCTCTGGCGAATGGTTGTCGAGCCGTCACCCTCCGTCTTCTCGTTTGCAATAGGCCGATGGGCACCCGTCAGACAATCGAACCATTCGTCAAGTGTAAGGCGCTTGTATACGGAGGGCGTGCCAGTGACTTTTGTGAAGGTCTCTGAGAGATAGTCCCAACCGACCATGTCGCTCGCAATTTTTAGGTCCTTGCCAGACGTTGATTCGCGATTATCGAGCGTGTAGCGAACCCACCAACCGAGGTCGTCGAGCGAGATCATGGGGATATGCCCATCACCTATTGGGGAGGCAAAAACAACAGTACCATCCTCCCGCCTGTTAAGTGGGCCACAGAGCGGCTAAAAGCATATTGAGAACGAGTTCGATTGTAGTTGTTTGGAAGGAGAAATACATAATTCAGCATCTCAAAGTAAACCCCTGACGAGATTGAGGTCCAAGTTAGGCCATCGTCGAGGAAAGAAGGTTGACCCTTGAGGAACTCATTAACAATCCCCTTAGCGTCGTGATGTTCGGCCTTGTAAATAGGATTGTAGTGACCAAGCTGTAACAGATCAAGGTTGAGCTTGATGGGAAACCTTGGTGGGAAGCATATCTCGACTCAGACTGACCTTGCTGCCATAGTCGAGGTTACTCCAGATTAAGTGGCGCATAGTAGATGTACGCCTCGAAGTCTCCTCAGACTGACCTTGCTGCCATAGTCGAGGTTACTCCAGATTAAGTGGCGCATAGTAGATGTACGCCTCGAAGTCTCGTAAATCTTAATACCAGCATAGATTTCCCTCTCTTCGCCAACGGTATAGGTGTCAGTATTGACCCATGCTCCATAGCAAACTTCAAGGGCAGCAGCGACCGTGGGGAAATCATCAAAGCGGCCTTGACGGAAAGCACTAAGGTGATATCTTGGATACACGTGCAATAAGTAAATACCTTCGAAGAGCTCAACGCCCAGTGCCTCTAGTTCTTTGGCTCTCCTGTTGTTGCGGTCTCTGGTAAGAGCGCGCACAGCATAGGGTGACGGTGTGCCGTTTTCGCTCGGTGCGAGCAAAGCAGGAATAACCTTCATACCTTGAGCACCGGTAGCTCCAATAACCAAGATGATCTTCTTGTCCGACATTGTGTGCTGCAAAAGAGATGGGGAAGTTTTTCAGTCCTATACTCTGGTCTACATGTTAGATGTGGAATACTTTATATCATTCTTCTAAGAACCGGGGTCTATCAAACGTGATCGGAGAAGGATTCGTTGGAGTTGGTATCGGCGTATTCAGTCGTCACTTGAGTGGGTTGAGAAAAGCGTGATATGTCCACTGACCCATCTCCCATTTACAGACGTGGGTCATCATCATCCGGTCATCGGGTCATCGGGAAGTCGATAATTGTGCCTGCTTAATGATACCACGTACTTATCGTGGTAGACGCAGATTCATCATCTCTCTGTCTTTTTTCAACAGAAAGTAAATGACAGCGCCTGATAAGAAGCTGCTGCCGCATTGATATTAATCTGTCCATCGTGAGGGAAGCAACCCCCCTGAACACTGCCACTGATGGATGTTATTGCAAGTGACCTTCATTCTTGTCATCCCCATCTTTCCTTCCTCCTTGCATTTCATGCGATTCGAGACAAGATGTTGGAAAGGATGAAGTTACATCCAAACCGTTCAATATATTCAAAATATGGAAGTTGTGCGGCGTTATGTAACCTGCAAGACATGATGATGTGATGATGTTCTAAGCACCGAGCGGTGTGTCAAAGATTACGATTAACTCTGACTTATATAACCCGTAGCAATTCTTACTTTCCACAAGTTGACGACCATGCCATGAATGATGCTGCAACGAGTACAAATGATGTGCATACTATGGCATATGGCCGTAGATTTAAAGTAAATCAAAGTGGAATGACTGGGCTCCACATTTAGAAAAATCACATATCAAGGAGGCTCTTAATCTTTTTCGTTCAAAAATGCATCTATCTCATCATCGAGCTCTTGTTGGGTCACTTTTCTCGGCCGATAACGTTGGGTTTTGTCACCGCGTCGCTCGCCCCTTCCATCAGCTCGGCGATGCTGTCTGTCGCCTCTTCCTCCCCATCGCGTTTCCTTCGTGTCAGAAGGGCCCCACTCCAGTTTTTCTGACCCGACACGAGAGCCAAGATCTTCTCCTTCATCATAAGGCAAGGTAAAGGTGCTATTCCGTGTCCGCCGAGGCAGCGGTGCTGTCAATCTGTCCGCCAGGCTTAGACGCTCGGACTCGGGGTGTAATCGGAGAACGGATGTGCGTTCCAAGAGAGTCCGACCATTCGCAGAGATGTAGTCGGAACGCATCTTGGAAGGAGGTGACGTGGGAGAAGCCTCTTCATCTTCTCGAAGGAATTCGTCTAGTTCATCGTCCAGTTTTGCTCTTTGCGAGATTGTGACGTGGGAGAAGCCTCTTCATCTTCTCGAAGGAATTCGTCTAGTTCATCGTCCAGTTTTGCTCTTTGCGAGATTCTTGTCCGTCCTCTCCGCGTCGTCTCTTTGTAGCGGGAACACCCTCCCCTCCATAGATTTCTTTGCCCGCCAATCTCCCGTGCTTTTTATAAAAAATACTTGCCTTCCTCGCCCCTTTCTTTTTAACGTCTTCAGCGAGTGCCCAACGCATTCTGACAATACCTTTCAGACCTTCACCCTTGCCTAAGCTATTGTGAATGCGTTCTTCTGGCGGCCACAAAGCAATTGGAATTGATTTTGCGGTCACGAAACTATCGTCGTCGGGATCTTCTGTCAGACTCTTCTGAAGATGACGATAGGCAAGTCGGGCCGAGTTTTTCGTTGAAAAAACGAAGACACAAGTGTTGTCGTCAACCCATTCCAAACCCATAGGCTGGGCGTCAAAATGTTTCGCATATGCAAACAGGCGTGCCGTAGGTAGATGGGCAATAGGTGGACCACGTAGTAGTAACGCGTTTCCTCGATGTGTTGTATCTGAAGGCAATCTATAATGATTTCATTGATTTACGAGAACGACTACATACCTTCCTCCATTTCGTCGTCTACATCCTCTTCCTCCTCATCCGGTGCATGTTTTCGCTTATCGAACTCGTACATCAGGTCCTTTCGAATACACCTCCATGACATGCTGCTAGCGCACCTTGCCTGCTCTAGCGACGGACGTCTCGGAAAGCAGATACAGCTTTGTGTTCCCGATGCGGTTTGCAAGTGAAGCCCGCGCCGGGTCGTTTGATGGATGTGTTGGCACTTGTTCTTCATAAGGCGTTGTGTCGTCGTAAGAGAGAGCCGCGTCAACGACGTCAGGCGCAACGGATGTGTTGGCACTTGTTCTTCATAAGGCGTTGTGTCGTCGTAAGAGAGAGCCGCGTCAACGACGTCAGGCGCAACGTCCAAGTGATCCATTATCTTATGAGAAGAGAAATAGGATAGAAGAAGGAAAATGCGAGTTTAAGACGTGAAGCTATGAAGGTGTAAGGGCACAACAACGGAAACTCGGAACAAATTCTTGTTTGGTGGAGAACTTCAGGCTCTACTTTCCCCACACTATGTCCGACAATGAGGCTGCGCCTTCAGTAAGCAAGAACAAGTCTCACAGAAAGGATAAGCGTGCGTGGAGGAGTTTATAATAGTTTTAGTCGACTCATAGACGTTCTAGCATGGGACACCGACGATATTGATCAGTGAGTTTGGATGTTTTTTCAACCCCATGCAGAGCTAACTAATGGTCACAGCGTAAGCTCAATGAAATACACCTCGAAAAATGCCTAATTTCTACATATCCAGTGGAAAATTGACCCGTTTGAAGCAAAAGATAACAAAGGAGGAAACTTTACTGAAGAGTCGTCGTTTGCTACTCTTTTCCCAAAATATCGAGAAAAATATTTACGAGAAGTCTGGAGTGCAGTGACGCGGGCATTGGACGCTCATGTATGTTGCTGACTGACTATCTTATCCTCACTAATTCACGTCCTGCGCAGGGTATCTCATGTACACTAGATTTGGTCCACGGTTCAATGTCTGTTCGAACTACACGAAAAACCTACGACCCATATATCATTCTCAAAGCACGAGACCTCCTCAAACTTCTCGCTCGAGGAGTTTCAGTAACGCAAGCTGTGAAAATTCTAGATGACACAGTCGCATGCGACATTATCAAAATAGGAAGTCTGGTGCGGAATAAGGAGAGGTTTGTTAAACGACGGCAGAGGATAATAGGGCCCGATGGTAGTACGCTTAAGGTACGTGGCCTTGTTATCTGTCATCGTTTACATCTCCATGATGACATGGCCTATAGGCAATTGAGTTGCTCACACAATGCTATGTCCTGGTGCAAGGAAGTACAGTCAGCGTGATGGGACCGTACAAATCGCTCAAGGAGGTTCGGCGGATAATCCTGGACTGCATGAAGAATATCCATCCCATATACCGGATAAAAGTGGGACCTTTTCCGCTGTCTTACCAACTGTCTTTAACGTGAATATGAAGAATATCCATCCCATATACCGGATAAAAGTGGGACCTTTTCCGCTGTCTTACCAACTGTCTTTAACGTGAATATCCCAGGAATAATGATCAGACGTGAACTTGCTAAAGACCCTAAACTCGCTACAGAGTCTTGGGATCGCTTCCTTCCACAGTTCCGTAAACGACACCTCAAAACGTCAGAAAAGACGGCGAAGAAGAACGAGGCTCTTGCGCAGAAGACGGAGGCACGGAAAGCAGCAGGGCTTGAGCCACTGCCGGCGAAACCCTCAAAGAAGGTGTACACACCTTTCCCGCCTGCACAGCTTCCTCGCAAAGTCTGTCCTGTTTTGCTGTGAAACGGACTGAATCTGATAAACAGCTCTACAGGTTGATCTACAGCTCGAGTCTGGAGAGTATTTCCTCAAGGCCAGCGAGAAACAGACGCGTGATTCTGAGATAAAGAAACAGAAGGTAAATTTTCTCTTTTATGTTCTCGTGTTGTATCAATCTCGCTTTTAGCAAGCAGAAACCACAGCAAAACGCCGAGAGGAACGTGCCGAGGCGTTTGTTGCCCCTGCTGAGAAGGCAGCCCCTACCATTGAAGAAAAGCAGCGCAAAAAACGGAAGGCGATGGAAGAAGAGATGGATGGTGAAGAGCAGCCGAGTCCAGAGAAAACGAGAAAGAAGAAGGCAAAAAACGGAAGGCGATGGAAGAAGAGATGGATGGTGAAGAGCAGCCGAGTCCAGAGAAAACGAGAAAGAAGAAGCGAACTGAGGGTTCGTGATTTTTCCAACCAATAGGTATATCATGGTGAAGATTGTGATTTCTCGGGAGTTCATTGACATTGATGAATTTGATTTGGTACTGAGTCTAGAAGACATGGTGGCTTATAAAACATTTTTTCATCTGTTGTTCCTCAGATTACAATTTATATACATCCACCTCCTCTCTGTACCCAGGTCCAACACCTGTGCTGTCGGAGAGGCCGTCTTATTTGTGATGTGCCTTGAGGGACCAGAGTGGTTTTTGGCTACATACTCAACAAATACCAGTTGCAAATTGGATGGGAGAGCTTTTCAGCATCAAAATATAGAGCATTGACAGTGTGGACATGCAACATCATAGAACCATGATAGTGTGATGGAGAATTATTCATGTAAGGCTGTCTTCCTCTTTCAAGAGCATTTATAGGCTGAACATAATCAGGCTGTTGCATGATGGAGAATTATTCATGTAAGGCTGTCTTCCTCTTTCAAGAGCATTTATAGGCTGAACATAATCAGGCTGTTGCATCCTCTGTAAAACAGGAGGTGCTGGTAAATTTTGCTGCCTATTATAGATCTACATATTCTGAGTCTCCTCTATATCCTCAGCAAGATTATTTCTATGATGCATGTGGTCACTTTACCAACAAGTCCATTTTGTACTAAGAATTTTTTTTTTGAAAATTTTTCAATTTTTCAAGAAGGAAACTATTGAAAATATGATGATTTATGCAATTTCAGAGTTTTTCCCACAGTGTTTCACTTTTTCAGAGGGTTGCGAACAAATCTTAGTGCACCTAGCAACAGTTAAAATTGAAATCAGCAGAATTGAGAGCTCATCAGGAGCAAAAATCTTGTGTTTAAATCTGTTCAAACATGCCCATTAAAAAAGGGTGCAAGCACCAAGCTGTGCTCCAATGAAAAGCTGCCAAACACAGCAAAAATGTTCTGTAACAAATATCACAGCATTGCTAGCTGATCCCACATACATTGAAGAACAGAATTTGACTAAAGTATTTTTGTAGTCATTAATTACAAGAAAAAAATGTAGTTCAAGTTTGACTATTTTTATTTGTTTTTTGCCAAACAAGTGCACTATAAGATCTTCTGATAAATTTAGATCAATCTCATTGTCTATGAAATGCTTCAAATACTTCAAAGGATTTTGAATCATTTCATCAAAAGCTGCATGGATATTCTCTAGTTCATCCAGAGGATTTAAATCATTTAAGGTCAGACAAATATTGTTGTTCTCAACCTTGTAAAATTTTTCAGCTTTAGCCCCATTCAAAGGCCTATCTTGAGAGTTGAAATCTACAATCTTTGTTAATCAAAGCAACTTTTGAAAGTTGTCTTTGTCTTACTTCTGGCTGTTTGTAATTATCTTTAAACATATGTAGAAGGTATTTGTGGTCTGTGGATGAAATATTGCTTTAGCTGAAAAGCAGAGAAAGATAGCATACATTGAAATTTTTAATATACATTTTTTTTTCTACTGAAAAACTAACTAAAAAAAGATCAGAAAAGCAATTATTGTCAGCCTTAATTAGAAATAGTCAGAACTGACTAATCAAATCAATTCCCACAAAAACTGTCCCATATACTACAGTGTAGGACACTCAAAATAGGCAATTCAGATTCTAAAATTTTGAAATTATATATCTTCCCTCAAAAACTGAGGACAAGGGTTGGCAGAGCAGATCGATATCTGCAACTTGTTTTTTTTTTCTTTTTTTTTTGGAGGAGCGTTACCATTTCTGGTAGCTATTTGCAACCAACAACTCTGCCCTTATGGGGTTAGCTCACTTAGCCCGCTAGTTTACAGACAGTATGTCCGTCTTGAGGCGTCCACCCTGAGGAAATGCTTTACGCACACTCCTGGTATGGAGTAGTGTGGGGGTCCGTGTTATCCGTTGAGGGGCAGATGATCCCCCGGGAGTTCTGGGTCACGTATACCCACTAAAACCCCAGCTCGCCTTGGCCAGTCCGTCGGCAAGTCGCTCTTATTTTCTAGCAGGCCTTTCCATATTTCCTTCACGAGACGTCTTTTTCCCCTTCGCTTTTCGTTGCCGTTTCTAATTGAGAGAAGGTCTAGGTTCAGTCTATCGTTCACTCTTTTCATAAGTGTCTTTATGACAGCTCTGCCCGTGAGTACATCGTCTGGCCTGTTCTCCATTTCGATGACTCTTCTGCTTTCATAAGTGTCTTTATGACAGCTCTGCCCGTGAGTACATCGTCTGGCCTGTTCTCCATTTCGATGACTCTTCTGCATCTCAGTGCCCAAAAGATATCTGCAACTTGTTTGTTCTGTTCACACGTGAGCTGATCACGTGCGCAGCTGTTTTTCGTGCTCGCAAACAGCTAAGAGGGGAGAGCTCGAGGGTCTACTGTTCTGAATTGAGCTCCCCAATGGATGACTTGTTCGATGACATACTTTGACGAGATCCCATGGCTTACGGCATGCCAGGCCACGACTTTCCCCACGAATCTCTTCAGTCCTTGGTTCTCCCTGACTCAGGACGCCTACAAACCCTTGATGCAAGCATCATGGGTTCCTTGATTATCCCCAAATCGCACAAAGCTCCGCAGGAACCAGTCTATTGTCTTTTTGCTTAAAACCCTAATCAGTATGCCCGGAAAACTCTCAGGACTCTTTTTTCTCTCGCTGTTGCCAGGGACAGATAGATTGAAACGCGCCGTCAGTATGGACGTTCCTTCCGCGACGTCAATTACCGTCTCTGGTCCATACGAAGCTACGGCCATGAACAACGACCAGAAGATCCATTATCGGCCTCTGAGCGGGGCCATATATGATAATTCTCAGCCAGATTTTGACCCTAGGAGCCTAGAATATGGTTCTAATTCAACTTACCTAGGGTCCACGAAATTGTCAAGTACCTTTTCACTGGTGCCTCTGCGTAAATTGTCGGGCTCTGCGGATTGTCCTTCCAAACCTCCTCCATTCTCGTTTCTGAAGGAACATTCCGACACATCTGAAAAGCTACACCTTGCGAGTGGTTTTGAAGCACCTCAATGGAGGAACATTCTTATTCATACCGCGATGTGCCTTGTGTCCTACCCGACTCTGCTGGCGGTGATGCTTGTCGCACGCAATAAATCATTATTTTGGACGCGGTTCATTGTGGGTGTGGGCTGTGGAGTCGTTGGTTTATGCCTTGGGTACAGTCTCCTCATGCTCGCAAAAAGTCATTTAGAGGCTGCAAGTAAGTTTTACAGGCACGCGATATTTTAACGAGCTCAAACTGTACATTCATCAGCCTGGGCCACAGTTATACACCAGTCACACTTTGACGATTCACCAGGTGTACGGTTGAAGGATTTGGCGGCTACCACGGAAAACCCGACAAGCGGCCTGACTGCTCTACGCCTACTGTGGAACAGGGTGATGCATCCTGCTACAGCGCGACGATCTCGACAATATTACGAGTGAAGAATCCACTTTCATAGACCCGAACAGTAATTTGATCATAGTATACAGCCGAAGACCGTGGTCCCTGTTTATAGCTTTCTTTCTGTTGCTCGTCGTAGTAGCTGGTACCTTGCCATTCATTCTCGGACGCTTAATCAACATCGATTCCGATCTTATCGTAGGTTCTCTGTTTCCTTTAGTGTGGCGTTAGTTGAGTGTTGATTATCAGCATCAACGTGAAAGATACGAAGAGATTAGTATCAAAGGAGATAACTCCGATGCTGATATAGCGCGGTCATCCCAATTGAAAGCTACATTTGAAGTATGTGTATTCTACGATCTTTACAATAAATTGATTTTGATGGTTGAAGGACTTTGCCTTGACTTGGACAATGGCGCCGTTCTCGACCCATGGAGGGCTTCCACCCGTGGTCTCCTTCTCTTGGGGTAACGATACCATTTACTTTTCGGAGACTATCATGTCGCAATTGCTTCCGAATGGAAGTGGTTTCGGCACCTTCGACACGGAAACAACAGATCCCTCATTTAGGCTTAGTCCCTCGGTGACCTATGACAAAAGTTCCGAGGAAGTCTTGCCTGGTTCGAAACAACAGATCCCTCATTTAGGCTTAGTCCCTCGGTGACCTATGACAAAAGTTCCGAGGAAGTCTTGCCTGGTTCGTACTAAGGTACCCCACTGCCAAATGCGAGCGGCCTCATGTAACTCAATGTTAGCGTTGCAGGTTTCCGAAATGGGGAATTCGGATTCGATGCACAAACCTTCCTGACCCAGACGTGAATGTGTAAGTTGTACCTTACCGATTTGTAGTGTTCTGATTCGGATTCGATGCACAAACCTTCCTGACCCAGACGTGAATGTGTAAGTTGTACCTTACCGATTTGTAGTGTTCTGATCGATTGTACGAAAGTGTCACCATGAGTCTCAATAACATGAGCTACCTTTTTACCCCACGGGCTGTACTTGTCGCCTTGTTCTCTTCTTTCGGCATGGACTATCCAGAATCATCTATGGCACCATTTGATATCACGAAAGTGGTACTCCAGGTGATGCGATTTGCAGAATTGAATACGAGCGAAATAGCTCTCGGAGGTTTGTGCCCATTCAAAAATTTTGCCTTCCTGATTCTGAACACCTGCACAGCGGCTTTCTATAATAACGGGGTGGGCCACAGTTTTTTCAGTCGTCCGGTATCCATGGGTAAGATACCGTATTCAATGACAGAGCTCACCATTCTAACTTGGGAATTAGGTGAAGACGGGAAAGGCTGGATATCGATTGAGGAAGTACTCGTGAGACTAAACACCTCTTACACCCCCAACGGGACGTTTTCACGTAAAAGTGATCAGAGTATACCTGATGCTCAGGGAAATCCTACGTGGATTGGTTATGACGCCGCGGTTTGTGTGGAGCTCTTTGAACCCTGGGTTGTGGAAGTCTACAATGGCACGACGGGTCTGCCTACCACGCTTAGGATTGTGGAGCCGGGAAATGTGGTCCGCTCAAAAGATACACCAGATACTCAAGAAAAACTTGTTGGGCTTCCCCTTTCCGTGACGAACTCCGATGCCCATCAAAAGCTGAACTCCAGCAAATTGGCTGACGTGTATGTTTGCTGTTTTCCTTTTTAGTTAATAGACCTGAGGTTACGACTTTCAGTTACGAAAGCGCCCACGGGAACAGCGTCAACCAACTTCTCAAGGTTTGTGTTACGGGTCTTTTTCCTTCTACTGAGAATTAACCGTCAAAATAGGACAATGGACGCGATGCATTCTACGTCCCTTCTCCTACGGTTAGATCACTATGTCGTCTTATATGGTGCCGCGCTGTTGACAGGCATCTTACTAGGTGGTTTTTTTCACTGAAGGACAAGGTCCCCTAGGCTACAGAGAACTATCGGCTCCCTACTTTGCCCAGGCTCGCGGACTAGCGGATGCCAGCAACATATTACCATACTTCGCAGGGACCGGAGACATCCTCACGCGGCGGTACCAAGACCTCGTCCTTTCAAGCACATCTATTAACCCGATATACATGGGAACCTATCTAGGTCTCATTTTTATCCTTGGAGTAATAGCTGGTTTTTTCGTACCGAAACTTCCCCTTAATGTTCCCCATCGTGGTTTTGAGGTTTATTCCTGGATCGCAGCTTTCCATGCCGATGAACTGATGGAGATTGGTGGTACGTCCGGGATTGGGAAGAACCTAGAATTGCACGAGATCGCGCAGCAAGCCGGCGACATCAAATTTCGTTATATGAACCCCAGCATGGAGCAAGGCTCGCGAATTTACTAGATCATATTCGTTTGCAAAACTACTGACATTCGACATTCTTTCCACTTTCACTTGCAACTGTCCGTACATTTTTCAAACTTGCGGGTTTGTGGAGGGTAATTTATGTTTTATTCAATGGCGGTTTTTGGCGTTCAAACATATTCCAGCACTCACCGCCACTGCGGCAATTCAAGAGTAGATCCAGCTTAGAGAATTTGTGTATTCCCTTGGAATTCTTTACATTGATGAATGCCGATGACAAGAGTCCTTGCACACTCGACATAATATGAAAATGATTGTTTAAGCAGAAGGGCAATCTGCCCGGCGAACACTACGCTGGCAAAGCTAGACCTCGACTTACCATCGTCGTAGCCAATTTCTCATACCATAGCCTCCTAACCTATCAACCATGACACATGACATTGAGAGTGGTTGTCTGTTCACACACAAAACAGAAGCGGACACCAAGTGTGGTTGCGATCTGAAAGCCAACATATCGCATCCGCGAATACACCTTGAAGTATGGGTATGGCCACAGTGATCGGAAATGCGTCACACCCACAAGGTGGTTTCAACCAATTGAATTGTCAGGTGACATCATTTGAGGGAATTGTCGTTTGTCGTGAACACTTCCAAAAGTCGTTCTACACGACTAACATGGCGAAGCCGACTATCCTTCAATCTCTGCTAGGCAGGCCCTCGCAGACTTATTCTTTTCCCGAGGAAAAAGTTTATTACTCAAACAAGCGAGACATGGTTCGCATTGCCGCCGAGACCAGCGAACAACAGGCCGCCATGATCAATGATAATCAGCCAAGAATCGTTGTACGTATATTGAGCTTTCATTTGCCTTCAGGCTAACAAGGAACCATATTAGAAGCAACCCAATGGCGTGAGAGCCTTCGATGACACACAACTTGCAAACCGTGACCGTGATCGCGGCGTCAACCACGCCGACGACGGGGGCGACGAGGACTCTGACTACGACGTCTTCTATACCCCAAACACTTCGCCACGGATATCGATGGCATCAACAATCGTGGCCCCTTTGAAAGCCTCTAGTCCACAGCCTAGTCTACAGCCAGGAGTGCCGTCTACCAAAACGTCATTCACCCACGCCAATATTTCAACGACATCTATATCTTCTTCTGCCTTGGATGCGCATTCTCTGTTTTCCCTTTCCAACACCGAGTCAACTCTCATGACGAGTCCTGTTCAGTCGGAGTCAGAACATGTCGCAACCAGAGTTAAAACAGTGCGAGAATCACCGCAGGTTGCTCATGGTCATATTAACCAGGAATGGGCCAAGGACGTGCGTTGGCTGGTCCCTACAACGGACAAGACAACTACGGCGATAAAAAGGCAGCAGTATGCAAAGGGCGAACCTGTGGTAAAATCTCAGACACGTTCGAAACCCCATACTTCCGTATCAAAGACAATATCCAAGATGACGCCGAGCATAATGACCAGTATGACCGCTTTACTCGAAGAGGACGAGCTTCTTGATACCCCCACGCCAGATCATCCTCGTAGCAATGTCCTCATTTCTCCACCTAGACCAGGGAGAAGTCGTGTGACCTCTAATCCCAACCATGCCCGCGCTTCCATGAAAAAGAACAGCGTATCAACTCGTAACACAATACACCGGCGTCGTTCACGCTCGCTTGAGCATGCCTCTCATATTTCGTCGTCCTCTCGCCACACATCCACTTCCGCCTCCACTTCTTCACACACACCGTCGCCACTCAAGAACTCCAAATACGCTTCCTCTTCTATCGATCCATTTGACCGCAATATCACATCTCTTCCCATTTTCACTGCAGGTGACTTGCCGTCGCAAGGAACACCTGGATACACATCACTAGTTCTACCCCGGGCCCCTGTCCCTCTTTCTCAGACCTCTCAGCACCCGAAAAGCATTCTAAACTTCAAAGATGCTCGTTACGGAGCCGACGTCGACGGTAAGGTTGATCTGACCCGGAGCGGCATCGCACAGACAACTATGGCGAGCGTTGAAGTCGTACGAGGACTCAGTGAGGCCTCATCTAGTCCCTACTCAACTCCGAGTAGAAAGTTTATTGGCTTATTTCGGCGATCCTCTACCTCCGCGTCGTCTTCGTCTGTACCATCATCAACATTTGAGTCAAGGATCAGGAGTCAAAAAGAGGATAAGAAAGGGAAGGGACCGGAAACTGAAGCCCTGGATCTGCCTTTGGGATTCACGTCCTATCGAAAACCGCCAACGTATGTACCGAGTGGTAGCGTGCTTGTGCAGGTATGGGCTGTCGGAATAGATGGTATTGATTGGCGCTTGGTGTTTGGGGCCAACAATAGTGATGCTGGATGTTTATCTCATTCCAATTCTTTGGTGACAGCAGCTAAGCCTCGCACGTCGTTGGATACACCGCCAACCACGCCGAAAAGGAGCGTGAGTCTTAAATCGACATTCGGTCGCTTTGGAAGTCAGCGGTCTGCGCCATCTTCTCCAGTGGCGAAACACCCTTCTACGTCTCCAGCTTCGTCGTGCACCCCAGCTGCTGTGATTGGCTATATCCCTGGGAGGAGTTTCATTGGACGGGTTTTAGAGTGTGGGTGGGAAGTCCGGGAAGAGGTTGTTAAGAAGGGAGACTGGGTTATTGGATTATTGGATTTAAGGAAGGTCAGCTGTTCAATTATTTTTCTTTGAGAAACAGAAATGTCCGGTCTGTCCCCATTCCTAATGATAGGCTGGCGCTGAGCTGTTTTTTCTTGGCTTCGATGTCCACTCTGGCGCGTAGGAATCATCATAATGCTAACACATACTCTTTTTATATCAGTGTGGAGCTCTTACGGAATTTATCGTTGTCGACCGGCGCCGCGTGCATCGCGCACCGTATCCTCGTATGCAGCAGGATGGACTGTCGTCCCTATCCAAGACCACTCCGAACGTTCCTACCAGCCAATCATCATCCATCCTAGACACTGAACCCGGTCCCTCGAACTCCTCGAGATCATCTTCTTCTCAAATTCAATCGTCTCAGAACAATGAGAGAAGCCTCCAGATGCGCCAAGGCCCAAACAACGCTCGGCCATCACCATCGCATGCTCCGCCGCACATGGTGCTCCCTCTGAGCCTCGAAGAACTCGCTCTCCTTCCAGGATGTGGAATTCCAGCCTATCGTGCCGTCCGAACATTTGCATTTGCGTTCTCTGACGTTGCGACGGAAGCCAGTGGTAGTATCAATGTGAAGCGGGTGGCCAGGGACGCGCTGGATGGTACAAGGAGACGACGCGTGTTGGTTTTGAGGGGACATGATGGGGCGGGTGCATTGGCGGTGCAGATGCTTGTGCGTAGAGGGTGGCGAGTATGCGTGCATGTGCCTTTTATGTGTTTGCATGACGAGGATGGGTTGTTTGATGGGGACGTGGATGATACTAGGCGCGACGAACATCGGATGCGGAGGGTCGAGCAGCGTGTGCGTGCTTGGGGAGGCGAGGAGGTAATTTTTGATGATGGAGAAGAGGGGGACGGGGAAGGGGGGGCAGTGGTGAGGATTATTGACAGATTGCGCGAGGATGGTGATATTTTTGATGCCGTGTTGGATACGATTGGTGGCAGGGAGGTGTGGGAGGCGGCTGAACGGCTTTTGAAGGCGGTCAATGTCGGTGGCAAGAAGGACAAGATGAAACACGCAGGACTTGGTATCAAACAATTCACGACCATAGCGGGTGATTTCCCAGGGCGGACGATACCAAGCGCAGGAGATACTTTCAAGGCAGGATTGAGATCGCTCAATCTTGGAAGCAGGACAGACGGGAAGAAATTGGAGGGGAAAGTTGGGTACGCGTGGGTTAGCAATGTTCAAGATGTTGACTGGGAAGGCGAAGATATCAGGGATACTCTTCGCGAGGTACTCCGAATCGTTACTGAGACTGACATCCGACCTTGGGTCGGAGACGGAGGTAGATGGACAGATCAGACTAACATGCATAGGGTGATTCCATTTGAAAAGGCACACGAACTTTTTGTGAGTAGAGGCAAGGGTATTCTTACAAACGGGGGATCTTTTGTCGTTAAGGTTGTCGGATGATTTTCTCATCGTTGGATTATTGACTTCGCTGTTATTATCAGTTTTTGTTTCTTAATCTGCTTCCATATAGGAAGTAGGAAGTACTTGTAGTCTAGTTTGTACATGGGGAACCTGGGTATTTCGTTATTATCAGTTAATAATGTAGTAACAAGACGAAGATAGCAGGAGTAGATGTTACGGGGAGGCTTCGATAGCGACTGAAGGATTGCCAGAGGGAAGTTTGAAGAGTGGAATTGTGCGAAGGTTATCTGGCGCTGGCCCTTGCGCCTCTAGCTGCTTTCGGCCTCGGTCAGTCTGAAGGAACAGAGAGATAAGTGACATAGGCCCAGAAGCAAAAGGAGAGGACGCACAATGCCAGACTTGGCCATTCCTCTTTCAAGACCTTCGAGCAATGTACAAGCTTTACAGAGGTCGTTACTTGACATGTAACCACACCTCTTGCATGTTTCTGTATGTTTAAGTCAGCATACTTCGTGAAGGTGGAGTAGGAAGGAACTTACGCTGGACCCTCTGAGTCGCCTTAACCTCCTCTCGCACTTCAAAAGCCTCTCCAGAGTGAATGATGTCAATTATTGCACTGGGTCGAGCCGCTTCTAATTCCTTAAGGAACACGCGTGCGTGTCCTCGATAAGCATCTGGCGAATATATACATTCCGTCGAGAAGTAGTCAAGCTTCTTAAAATATGCATACCTACGGAGAATTAGTAGGACACAATGTATAGCGGAGAAAAAGTAGGGTTACTTACATGACAATCTCCTTTTCATACGCATATTTGAAGGGCTTCGACCGTTTGATCGTATCCTCTCCTTGTGTGCACAACGCCGTACACCGTCCCAATCTCGCAATGTCTCCACGCATGACTATGACCTTTGTCACAAAAGAATGTATATAGACAGAACCAATGTTAAACGCACTGTTCATTAATACCGTTTCTGCAATATCGTCTGCGTTGTGTCCAGTAACGATGTGATCGACATTCAACATCGTAGCACCTCGATCTAGGGCCTGCCGCCTGAAGACGCCACAAAAAGTACAGTTGTTCTTTCTTCCAACTTGAGATACTATGGCGTCCATTGTCCAACCGTACAACTCGTCATAAGAAAGAATCTTCAATGGCATGTCATATTGCTGTTGATTCCGTTTGACCGTCTAGCAGGAGCTCAAGAAATGTCTTTAGAAAGAATCTTCAATGGCATGTCATATTGCTGTTGATTCCGTTTGACCGTCTAGCAGGAGCTCAAGAAAGACCTACTCGTAAAGGCGCACCTCCAAAGAATCGTCTCTGTATCCGGTGATTCCTTCGTCTATTGAGAGTAGGAACAGCTCTAAGCCGTAATTATATCGTTCGTTCAGCGTCTTCATAACGTGGGCTAATACCGTTGAATCTAGGCAAAGCGTTCAGTAGAATTGAAAGGAAATGGCACGAAGAGAAAACCTTTGCCCCCAGATGCTCCTATCGCTACTCTGTCTCCCGGTTGGAATAACTTAGCCTGGGTGATTGTGTTGTGCACCTCGGTCTCAAACACATAAAAGAAACAATTCCGGCAGATTTGTTGTCCAGTTTTGGGGCGTTTCAGCATTGCCTTTGCATTCTCGCAGAGAGCACATGTTCTTGGAGCCATTGTCGAAGGAAGTCCTGGAAAAGGTGTCAGAAAAGTAAGATCAATTCTTGATCAAAATCCACGCATATCCATGGCCGGGCCGGATCAAACACTACTTCACGTATCGAATGAATAGCGTCACCTACAAGACTTATGTTAGTGCAATCTGATTCTGATGTATGCATCGATTTCTTATACACTGTAAGAGTCATTTCGAGACTGAATTTTGCAGGAGTATGTACATGCTCTGAGACAGATTGAGATCACACAATTCCCAATGACATTCAAGCATTTATTAAGAAAGCCTTATTAACAGCTCATGGTATAGGAATCCGGCACAAGGATGTAGTCTCCGGTTCAAGCCAGTATAACGGATGCTCCAAGCAGAGCCACAAATAGAGCACCGACACCAATCACAGTTGTGTGCGCAGCTCCGTTGCCTTTTGAACCACCAGCAGCTTTCGCGGAAATGGTGACATTATTGACAGGGGATCCTCCAGAATTGCAGCCACTGACTACCTCTGTGACGTACGGGTAAGCGGTATTGTAAGAACTTGAAGGAGGGAAAATACCATCTATGACAGACTGGGCGGTCTGGACGTCCAATCCAGCATTTTGAATCGAAACAGCACAGTTGAGGCATTTAGCAAGCCCAGAGATGGTGGAATCCTTGCAGATACAACCGAGGCTCGTGCAACCCTAGAAAACATGCATGAGAATCAACTTATCCTCCAATCCAATGCGGCTTGTATCTGACCGCAACGCTCGTTGTAGTCGTCGAGCAATCACTTTGACATTGTTGTGGGAGAGAATTGGGATTAATTCCAGTTAGTTGGCGTGCATTGATGACTTCTGCAGGTTCTGGACTTGCCAAAACTAAAAGAAATGAAAAGACAGTCCTGCAATAGAATCGACATGGATGGCATACCTTGTGAGGTCTGGACTTGCCAAAACTAAAAGAAATGAAAAGACAGTCCTGCAATAGAATCGACATGGATGGCATACCTTGTGAGGTCAACCAAGCACAGCAGAAAGCACTGGAAGAAGCACGACCATTGAAATGAGTGGAAGTCCAAGCTTCCAGCGACAAAATAAAGGATAGATAGTTGGCATTTTGGAGTCCAACTTGAGTTATATGAAACATGACCCTGCCTCTACCCTGGCACGGATCGAGGACAAGAAGACACTAAGCAGGGGTCAAGGATACATCCCTATCGAATAACGAGATAACATGACGACACGTTTCGGTGACAATCAACAATGAAACTTGTGAAATAATGTATATGTTCTATATTGATAATGCGGCAATGCAGACTACACCCAGATACCATGCGTTCAACGTCTCGGCTCAAAAAGCCACTATATAGCACAAAGAATCACTGACTTACCAGGCACAACCAGGTACGAAATCAACGAACGACCGACCTGTCAATAATCATTCACGACAAATTGATGGATATTGTTTGTTGACAGTGTAAACAGTCGTTATCTGATCTCTGCTGATCACCCTTATTTATCGCATGATTTTACTTTATCATACCGGGGATTAACGAGGATATATAATACTCTTATATAGTAGTGGTAGACAGTTTTTTTCAATTGAGGACTTAAATCAGTTCGCACTGCTGGTGCTGGAAGGTATTTCCATTGGAAAAGTGTAAAATAAACTTGTTATACCATTTCAAATATGCCAATTTCTGAAAGCAAACAAAGCAAGGTGCCTTTTCTGTCTGAAATTGGCACTTCAGAAATGGTATAACAGATTTATTTTACACTTTTTCCAATGGAATCACCTTTCAGTGCCATTTGTCTCTATCAATTGAAGGCTCTAAGCCTACAATTTGCATCTTGTAACCTGTGGTTACAGGCTAGAACTATCTTGTGTGTATCACACAGTGCTAAATCAGACCGCAGTATCAGATTTGACTAGAACTAGAGTGAATACAAGATGTTTTTTTTTACGTAATACTCTACTGAATGATTATAGCGTTGTTGACGCTGGTAACAAGTGTGAGTCCATTACATACCCCCCAATGAGACCGAATACTCAGTCTTAGGAAGGGAGTTGGAGTGAAATGAAAGATGCACGATAGTGCAAGCAACAGAGTAACACGTGTATCACGTTGCTGCAAAACGTTAGCATTATTTGCGAAGTAGGTGTGTCATCTAGACACAATAGAGGGCAGTCTCTTATCAGACGGGTGCGCATGGGATGCCAGCAGTGACAAAATATGATCAAGTAAAAATAAACAAAATAGAATGACCCCTCCTCTGAGTCTGCTGTATCTACACGCTACTCTGGGGTGTGTATCAGCTGAAAGATTTCGAGTGAATTACTCGGAGGTACTTACACAACAAAAAACATGGGTCTAGGACCTGGATGTCGATGCTCCTGCAATCGCACCCGTCTCAGTCACCATTGACTCCTCCTCCAGTGCGACGTTAATCGTGGGAGGGGGAGGTGCCGATTCCGTCCTCGGTGGGGTGGTTGACCCCTCGACTGCAGGCGAATCTACCACCATAGGCTCAGTAAGCGCAACATTAATCGCAGTAGGCATGATGGTGAGTGTACCGTGCACCGATGTTTGGTTTAAGAGATTGACCCAATTTGGGTCCATTCCAATAAGGTAGTAGAGGCCATTGGCCTCAGGGTTGACCAGGAGATTGCTCTTCTCGTGGTGCTTGAACATGAGACGATAGTGGTCATCTTCGGTCATCTTCCGCCATCCATCCCATTGTGGAATTGCGGCAGGGGTGCCATACTTGGAGAGGTGCTCCATGCGCTTGTTGTCGACCTGTTTGAAGATGTCCATAGACATCGTGGGGGAATGGAACTGCTGTTCCAGGAAGACTATGCCATAAGTGTAAGCGTGGTCCACCCATTCCAGCGGAATCCGGTTGTGTAGAAGAACACGTAACACATTGTTGTTGGAGAAGTTCCATGCCTGATCGTCAGGCACGTAAACTTGGTGAATTTTGAGCTTTGGCCCACGCTGGGGCTCAAATGGTTGCTCAGGGAACATGGCATCATACAAGGCAATCGCCTCTCGATACAGCCCTGGACAGGCCACAACAAGGGTCATGCGCCCCACGATCACGGGCTTGGCTGTGCTGTTAGCATATAGAGCTCAACATAAGGCGAACCCGAAGAGGGTCCACCAGTGTATGTGGTAAGCGTGATCCACCGCGATGCCCTGATATGTGTTCTCCAGTCCAGGTCGACCAAAGACCAGTGCGTACTGTGCCAGCTGGTCTAAGTCAAACGGTGTGGCTGGATCTTGAGCGCGTGTCAGGTTCCACTGAGTCGGGGGCCTTCCAGGAAAGCGATCGCCCTTACAATGCGGACTTGTCCTACGGATACTCAGGTGTCTGGAACTCTGGGGCTAGGACTCCGGGGTTCAAGACGTGGACAGGGGAATCCCGGGGAAGGGGATTTGGTCCGGGAGTTTTGGGTGGTAAGTAGCTGGGGAGTTCGGGTGGGGGTCGAGTTGTGAACCGGAGGTTCTAAGACGAGACCAAGTTAGCAAATTTAAGTCGCGAAGTGCGTACCAATCTTAGAGCATGTGAGTATTCAAGCGTGCCAGTTAAAAGCATGCCAGTCAATGCATACCAGTCAAGCAGAGGGCACGCAACAATCCAAGTAAAGCAATGTAACAGTGTATGTAATATCTGCCAGTCAATGCATACCAGTCAAGCAGAGGGCACGCAACAATCCAAGTAAAGCAATGTAACAGTGTATGTAATATCAAGACTAGCGAATACAACAGGGAACTAGAGGGCACGCAACAATCCAAGTAAAGCAATGTAACAGTGTATGTAATATCAAGACTAGCGAATACAACAGGGAACTATGCTATAAGTACTACAGGACCGGGTCTCGGGGTTCCGGGGTGTTTGGGATGGGCTCCGGGGGTCATTGAGTAGTGGCAGGGACTGTATACCGGGATCGCGCGATCAATTGGCGCGGAGGGAGCTGTGATGTGTGATGCGTGATAGCTGGGAATGGGTTGCGTGATCCGATCGTTGATCGGGGCTGGCGGCGGCTGATGGCGGTCCTTGATGCGCATGATGGCGGTGTCGGTGGTCGTGATGGCGGTGTCGGTGGTCATGATGGCGGGGCGTGTCCTGCGGGGTGGGAGGGAGGGTCCCGGAGGGTGTTCCGGGGGTGTCCCGGGGTGGGCCCGGAGGGGAGGGGTCGTGACATCACCCCCCCTCAGCGCCGAGACCCTCCGAGGCGCGCGTAGCCGGTGGTTCGGACCGGGGTTCAACCATGGGATCCGGCACCTGACTTGCCACGTATTGAAAAAAAAATTTTACCATCAAGTTCAAACATGTCGCGTACGCCAACCCATTCCCCGATGTCCCCGCCTACTGACGAAGTCGCACCACTGATCGTGTGGGAGTCCCGGGATGCCCGATACCGGCGCTGCCTAGATCGGGAGCGCATAGCGGCGCTTGCTCAACAGCGTAAGTGTCCCCGTGCCGGTCGCTTACCGCTACTGACCTTCCTCTTTCAGAACAACACAACATTCCTGCCCTGGAGGCGGGTCCTAGTCAGCTCCCGGCATCTGCCCCCAGTGTGGCCCCTGGCAGCTCCTTGGGGCCAGGTCTCAGTCGTCTCGCACCCAACTTTGCGCGAATGACCATGCGCCCCCCCATCCCCTCCCGCGGCCTCGACTGCCCGCCCTATGATTCCGCCGTTCCGGGATGGCGGCAGGGACAATCGCAGTAGTCCCGGATGACCGGCGCGTTGCGTGGGCAGACGCGTCGCAGGAGGCATTCGAGGAGGCTCTGGAGAGGCCCTGGGGGTTGCCCACCCATAATTGGTGCGTGAGCAATGGGCCGGTAAGTGAGTTCCCACCTCGGGTTCCCTGGCTGACTTTGGCGTCGTAGTGTCTGCACTGTGCCCGCCGGCTGGTGACGTGCGCGTTCGAGGACCTCGGGTTCCCTGGCTGACTTTGGCGTCGTAGTGTCTGCACTGTGCCCGCCGGCTGGTGACGTGCGCGTTCGAGGCCCCAGCTCCTTCGTCCTGCTGGGACACGTCTGTGTGCGAGGCGTGCCGCCTCAACCACGAACGATGTTCCGTGTCGGCGTTGTGGAGGGTGCGCTGCATCGCGTGGGAGCAGGGGTGGCCGCTGGGGGGGTCACCCGGAGGATGGGGGTCGAGGAGCGGGACTGGGTGGTGGAGCCGGCGGTGGAGACGGCGGAGTCAGTGGGGGATGTGCCTGCGGCGCCCGCGGGGGCAGCCAGTGGGGGGTCGAGGGGCCAGAGAGTCGTTCGGGTGGGGGGCCAGGGCCGGCCCGTGGTCCTGATCACGCGTCGGGCGACCCGGGCCGGGACCGGAAGTCACGAGGGTCGTGGGGGGCGCCCCGACAAGAGGAAGAGGCGGGTGTCGCTTAGCCCCTCCTCGGGGCCCTCCAAGAGGGCGCGTTTGCCCTGGCCAGTGGGGGGTCGAGGGGCCAGAGAGTCGTTTGGGTGGGGGGCTGGGGCCGGCCCGTGGTCCTGATCACGCGTCGGGCGACCTGGGCCGGGACCGGAAGTTACGAGGGTCGTGGGGGGCGCCCCGACAAGAGGAAGAGGCGGGCGTCGCCTAGCCCCTCCCCGGGGCCCTCCAAGAGGGCGCGTTTGCCCTCTGGGACCCCGCCCCCAGCTTCCCCCCCGCATCTTTCCCTGGCAGTGTTCTCGCCTCTGTCGGGGCGGCCCCTGGGGGCGGACGTGAGGGTCCTGCTGGAGCGCCCGGGGGAGTTTGAGGGGACCGACGCGCAGAGGGAGTTGGAGGCGGGCCGGGAGGCACTTCGGCAGCTGGAGGAGGCCCGGGTTGCTTGGGGGAAGGCGGTGGCAGAGCTGGAGGCGTTGTGGGTGAGGTTGGGGCAGGGAGTAGGGATCCCGGAGAGGGCCTTCTCAGGACAGGAGGTGAGGGAGGGTTTGCGCTGCGATCTGGTGGTCGCGCGTATGGCATCCTTGAGTGAGTCCTCTGTCGCCGGATTACTTCTTCTGCTAACTTCTTCAGGCTGGGCCTGGGAGCACCGTCTGCTCCTGGATGGGGTGGCCGCGGCGCTGGCCTCGCTACAGGAGGGGCAGCGCCCGGAGGTGACAACCCCCAGGGTGGAGCGTGGCCTCGATCTCCTGGGGTGGCTGGTGGCCACGCATCGGCGGAGGAACGTGCCCGCCCTGGGATCCTGATTCGAGCGGGTCCTGGATGAGGGCGAGCAGCTCCCGTCATGGAACCAATTGGCCGAGGAGATGTGGCGGGAGCACGGCCCGGAGGGAGTGGGGGAGGGTTTCCGGGGCTGGCCGAGGGGAGGGGAGGGTGGGGGCGGTTCGGGGCCCCAACTCTAGGGGCGGTTTCTTGTTGTTTTTCTTTTTTTGTCTATCGTGCCTCTTGTCCCAGTCGGGACTGTAAATATTGTAGCTGTAGTAAAATGTATATACCTGTCCCTTTGGAGTAAGTAAGAAGGAAGTTGTGTAAGTAATGAGGCGGAAAAGCTGGGAAAAGACCTTGCCCCGAGCGCTACTAATGAGAAAAGGGTACTAAAAAAAAGGGGGTAAGTTCTAGGAAGGGAAAGTAGAAGGTACACATGGGAGTTGAATCTCTACTGAGCCCAGAGGCGGGGGTTACGCCCACTACTGCCGTCTGTGAGTCCTGCGCCCGGGAAGGTCGTTTCCCGGGTGCCGTTGTTGGAAGTCCCGGAGTTTGTCAAGGGCGCCTTCGAGGTTTTTGCATAGTTCCCAGGTGTCGTCTTCCGGGCCATATCTCTTCCACCGTACGAGGAAGTGGGGTCGTCCACGAATGTTCTGGGAGTCGAGGATGTCTTCAACTTCGTAGTGGTACTCGTCCTCGACCTCAACCGGGGGAGGGGGCTCGGGGCGTCGTTCGGGGAAAGGATCCGGAGGGTGTCGGTCCAGGAGGCGGACGTGGAATACCGAGTGCAGACCTTTTAGTCCCAGGGGGAGCTCGATCTTGTAGGCGTGGGATGAGACCTTTTTCAATATTTTGAACGGGCCGAGGCGCTTGTGATTGAGTTTTGGGGAGGGCCGGTGGGTGCGGAGGTGGCGTCAATCTAACCATACCTTTGTCCCGGGGGTCCAGTCGGGGGTGTCTTCCCGTTTCCGGTCGGCGTGTTTCACGTAGGCCCGGTTCGCGGTGTTGATCTCTTCCCGGAGAAACTCGTGAAGGGATTGGAGATCCCGGGCGACCTCGTGGGTGGCATGCGACGGGATGTCCCGGAGCGAGAGTGTCAGTCGAGGGTGGTATCCCTTGTTGGCAAAGAAGGGGGATACCCCGGTGGCAGAGTGCGGCGTGTTGTTGTAGGTGAACTCGGCCAGGGAGAGCTTGGCGTGCCAGTCGTCCTGTAGGTAATTGACGTACAGTCGAAGGTACTGCTCGAGAGACTGGTTGACCCTTTCGGTTTGGCCGTCGGTTTCGGGGTGGTAGGCGGTAGAGAGGTTAGTTTTTACTTCAAGTGCCTTACACAGGGAAGTCCAAAACTTGGACACGAAGAGGGGGCCACGGTCGGAGACGATGTCGTCCAGGAGTCCATGTTTGGCGAAGACGTGCTCGAGGAACAGCCGGACGAAGTCCGGGGCGGTGTCTGTGGTGTGGCAGGGTAGGAAAATGCCCTGTTTGGTTAGCCTGCACACAACGACGAGAATGGCATCGAACCCTTCAGATTCCGAGAGTTCGACGATGTGGTCCAGGGATATGGAGGACCAGGGGCGTCGTCCGACTGGCAGGGGTTTCAGGAGTCCGTATGGTCGGTGTCGGGGGACCTTGGCCCGGAGGCAGGGTTCACATGATCAAATGTAGCGGGTCACGTCCTTCTTCAACCCTGGCCAAAAGTAAGTCCGGGAGATCAGCTGGAGAGTCTTACGTATTCCAGGGTGTCCCCGGAGCTTGTGATCGTGGTGTTGACGGAGGACGTCGTAGCGGAGTCGGGCATGATCCAGGACGTAGATGCGGCCGTCCCGGAGGAGGAGTCTTTCGTCGGGGGACAAGGAGAAGGCGGGGTCCCAGTCGGTTCTGTCAGGAGGGTTGCGGGGGTCGTGATTGGTGAAGTACTTGTCTCGGGGGGCGCGGCGGATCTGGCTCAGGGTCTCTTTGTTGTTTAAGATCAGTACGGCATTCAAATGTTCGGGAGGGATCACCACGCGATGATTGAACGCATTGCGTTCCGCCTCGAACGACTTCTTGGGATAGACGTCCGGACGACGGGTGAGGGCGTCGGGTTTAGCTCCGAGTCATCCCGGGCGGTACTGGATCGTGAAGTCATATTCCGAGAGGACCTCGGACCATCGGGCCTGTCGTCGACTAAGCTGTTTGGTCGTGGTGAAGTACTGCAGGTTGTTGTGATCCGAGTAGACCTGAATCTGGTGTCGGGCTCCCTCGAGGTAGGCTCGCCACTGCTTGAAGGCTTCGACGATGGCGAGGAGCTCCTTGTCGTAGATGTTGTAGTTGAGCTCGGCGTCGATCATGGACCGGGTGTAGAAGGCAACTGGCCGGGGCTCCCCTCCGTCAGGTTCCATCTGCGAGAGGATCCCGGCGATGGCGTAGTCGGAGGCGTCGCATTCCAGGATAATCGGGAGGGTCGGGTCGTAGTGCCGGAGTACGGGGGCGGTCGTGAAAGCCTCCTTGAGCAGGTTAAAGACACTCTGGCACTTACTGTCCCAGTTCCAGGCAACGTCCTTGCACGTGAGCCGGTTGAAGGGTTTCGTGATACCGGAGTAGTTATCTATAAACCTCCGGTAAAAGTTAGCGAAACCCAAGAAAGACTGTACTTCCTGGGTTTCGTGATACCGGAGTAGTTATCTATAAACCTCCGGTAAAAGTTAGCGAAACCCAAGAAAGACTGTACTTCCTTGACGTTCCAGGGCTGCGGCCAGTTGACGATGGCCTCGACCTTGTGGGGGTCCATGCAAATGCCGTTCGGGGATACGATGACGCCAAGATACTCAACCTCTTCTGTATGGAATAAACACTTCTCGGGCTTGGCGTGGAGGTTGTGCTCCCGGAGGCGTTCGAGGACTTGCCGGACATGCTTCCGGTGATCCTCCGGCGAGTCAGAATAAATGAGGATGTCGTCCAGGTAGACGATCACGAAGACGTCGCTCATGTCATGGAAGATGTCGTTCATGAAGTATTGGAACGTGGCAGGGGAGTTAGTCATTCCAAAAGGCATCACAAGGTACTCAAACAGACCATACTGCGTGCGGAACGCGGTTTTCCACTTGTGTCCTGGGGCGATGCGGACGTTGTTGTAACCGGAGCAGAGGTCGATCTTCGTGTAAACCTTGGCACTACGGAGTCAATCGACCAGATCGCCAATGAGCAGGAGCGGGTAGCGGTTCTTCTTGGTGATCTTATTGAGTCCTCGATAGTCAACGCAGAGTCAGAGTGAGCCGTCCTTCTTTTTGGCAAATAGAACCGGGGCTCCGGCGGTGGAGGCGGAGGGTCGGATGAATCCCTTACCGAGCATTTCATCGAGGTAGTCCTTGAGGGCCCGGAGTTCGACCTCCGACATATTGTATACTTTGCCAAAAGGGGGGGCGGCTCCTTCCTCGAGGTCGATGGTATGGTCATAGGGGCAGTGAGGGGGAATCTCCTTGGCGTCTCCTTTGGAGAATACGTCAGCGAACTCGTAATACTCCAGGGGAACTACTTCTCGGAGGATTTGCTCCTCGGTTTTCTTTCCCAGGGGAATAGTGTCCCCTCGTAGATATTCTTCCGGAAGAGATGGCGAGGTGTGTAGCTGAAACGTGGGTGTTCCATCCTTCATGAGGCGGGCGAAGGGGGCGGCTCCGATGATCCTAATGTTGAGTGCATTCGGGTCAATCGGGGTCGCGGGCGCATCGGCTGGAGCAGGTTTGACGCGTGTCTGAGACCGGTCAGGGTAGTTCGGCCCCTTGTACTTGTTCCGAGGAATGTTTGGGGGCCAATTAGGGGCCTTGCGGTCTCAGACTGGCGTGGGGGGTGAATGTGTGGGGGGCGCAGCAGTCGTCCTGGGAGTGTCGGGCGTCAGGTCGCTTCCTAGGGCCCGCAGGTGTACGGCGGTCGAGGGGTGGTCTTTGGGTCCCGGGAATGTCATGGTGAGCGTCCTTCAATCGATGTCGGGGTTCGTGTCACGCAGCCAGGGTAGTCCCAGCACCATCGGGGTCGACTCGTAAAGTCGCGTGACCAGGAAGTTGGAGGTGAATTCGTAGTCGTTGTCCAGGGTCACACGTCCCAAGTGAGACCTCTGGATGGGGCCGGAGGAGGAGGGGGTGCTGTCGAGGCGTTGCAGGTGGAGGGGCTGGTCGAGGGAGTCGTGGGGGAGGTCGAGAGCGTCGCTGATGAAAACTCCGGTGGCTCCGCTGTCGATGAGGGCCGACACTGGCCCTGGGGCGCCGTCTAGCCTGGCATTGATGACAAAGGATCAGGACGACCGGGACTGGAGTCCGGGAGGCGATGGAGGCCCGTCCTTCAGGGTAGAGTCCGAGGAGTGGGAGATGTCGAAGGAAAGTTGCTGGTCGTCAGGCGTCAGGTCCCAGGTCAGGTGAAGGGTGAGATGTCGCCAATTGATGCGGGGGTTGGTGTCTCGGAGCCACGGAAGCCCTAGGACCAGGGGTGTGGAGAGGTGGAGTTTGGTTATCAACACCCGGAGGGTGTGAGTCTGTCCGTTGGCGAAAGTGACGGGCATACGCACAAAATGAGTAATGTCTCCCGCCGTAGAGGCGTCTCCGTCGAAGAGGCAGAGCCATACCGGGACCGGGAGTCGCTGAGCGGGTTCCGGGGCAAGGGGAGACCATGCTTCGTCGATGAAGTTGTCGGTGGCGCCACTGTCAACGAGGGTGTCGAGGGGGGTTCCGGAGGGGGTGAGGCGGGTTTTGAGGAGATGAAGTTGTCGGTGGCGCCACTGTCAACGAGGGTGTCGAGGGGGGTTCCGGAGGGGGTGAGGCGGGTTTTGAGGAGGGAGTGCGAAGAGTGGGAGGGTAGATAAGCCGTGAGGGTGTCCTGTATGAGTGTCGTAGAGCGAAGATGTGAGACCGGGGTGGAGAAGACGTCGGGGTCGATTCCGCGATTTAGGGCGTCTTCCGGGTCTAAATCGCCGGGTCGTTTTCCGAATACTCGTAGGTGGCGTCCTCCCCTTCAAAGGTCCAGGTGGCACGTCCCATGACCTGTCGTTTGGGGCACTCGGAGATGAAATGGTCTTTCTCACCACAGAGTATGCAGACACCCTCCCTTCTCCGTCGTTCCTGCACATCCGCCGGGACTTCGATCCAGGGTCGGCCCTTCTTTTGAAGCCGGTTGGCCTGGAGGGCCTTCTCGTCCCCTTCGTCGTTGAAGTCAAAGTCTTCAGGGTCTTTCGGGGGTTCCTCGGGGCTTGGCGCGTTGCCCGGGTCATGGGCGGCCACGGCGGCGTTGAGTTGGGCCTGGGGGCGGACGCCGCTGCTGGGGTTAGCATTGGGTGGGCCGCGACTCACCGGGGGTCGGCTGCCGGGAAACGCGGAGGGACCAGGGTTTTGGGTTTGGGGGGTTGGGGGTTTCGCCGGAGGGCCAAGGGGGTCCTCCTCTAGGGTTCTAGGGGGGTCGGGAATTCGAGTACTCGCTGCGGTCTTCCCAGTAGCGTTGGTCAATCTGCATGACGAGGGCCTTGTACCCGTCGTAGGAGGGTTGTTTCAGGGCGAGTCGGAGGACGTCCTTGATGCGTTGTGGCAGGGCACGGCGGAGGGCGTACCAGAGGGCGCTGTAGTTCCAACCTGTTTCATAAGCTTCCTTCTCAAAACGTACGATAAAGGTGGTAAAACGTTCTTCGGAGCGCATCTGGAGGTTGAAGAGGTTGTCCTCGGCCTCGGCCACGGTGTCGTAGATCCCAAACTTCCCGGAAAACTCGTCGACAAAGGCCTGCCAGCGAGCGAGTGCTGGGTTGTTGGGGTCAAACTGGATGAGGGCCGTGTAGTGATCGAAGGCGATCCTCTGGAGGTACGATGCGGCAAAGGCCACCCGGGAGCTGTCAACCTGAAACGTGAGCGGCTTTGCCTGGAATGTATTGAGACACTGAGTGAGGAAGGTACGCCATTTTCGGAGGTCCCGGCCCGTGAAAGCGTCGGGCTTTTGAATGTCCAGTCGTCCTTCGTGGGCGAGGGCGTCGCGAGCATCGTCCGGTCCGGCAGCGTTGCGGGGAGGGGGGCCAGCATTGTAATAGTAGTAGTAGTGATTACCCCCCCCTCCTTGAGGAGGAAAAGCACCAAGGGTGGGACCCCACCCGCCTGGAGGGCCTCCTCTGGGTGGCTCACCTGGAGGTCCACGCCCAGGGGGTCCGTTATCCCAGGGGGGTTCGTTCCTGCTGGGGGGAGGCCCGGGTCTCCACGCAGGGGGTGGTGGAGGTGGGGGACCTGGGGGTCGTCCTCGAGGTTCGGCTGGGGGTGGCGGAGGCGGTCGGGGAGGGTTCGGCGGTGTCGGGTCGGATGGAGATGGGTCGGGTGCTGGGTCGGGTGCCGGGTTACGCAGGGGACGTTCAACCTGGGAGGGTCGTGCTTGCATTGGGGGTCGCGGGGGGTTTCGTAGGTCAAAGTGGGGTGGCAGATCGCGGCGGAAGTTGCGTTCCGGAGGGACCGGAGCTGACGTAGGGGGTGGTACTGGGATGGGCGCGGGCGCGGGGCGTGGTTTGTTGTTGCCACGTGTGAGCTCGTTGATGTAGCACAGCGTGTCGTCCGTGCTAGGGGTGTCCGCGCAGGGTCTACCGGGGTTCGGGCGTTGTCTGTTCGCGGGAGGGGTTCCAGGAGGTCTCAAAGGTACTAGGAACGGAGTTAGCCCTGCGGCGAGTTGACAAGCCTACCGTGCGGGCAGCGGGTTGATTCAAGAGGCCTCCAGTCGGGTTGAGGGACCGCAATATGGCTGAGGCGTTTTGTCGCTCTTCCCATTGTCGTTGTTCCGGAGAGGGGTCCGCGGGGGCTGTCGGGGCTGCTGAGGCCAGCTCCGGGGGTTCCTGTCGAACGTGAATCGAGCGACCTGGGTCTGCGGGGTCGTTGAGGGGTCGAGGGGAGGGGGACGCATGGACTTTGTCGAGCAGCTGCTGCAATTCTTCTCGGAGGATCGTATTGCGCCTATACTTTACCATAGTTTGCTCTGGGAGTTCTCCTTGCATGAGGCGGTCCCCGAACTTGACTAAGCAATGAGCCCATTCCTCCGGAGTGCCTTCGAAGTCGTCGTGCCCGAATTCCGTGAGCAGCGCCCTTGTCCGTTGAAGCAATGAGCCCATTCCTCCGGAGTGCCTTCGAAGTCGTCGTGCCCGAATTCCGTGAGCAGCGCCCTTGTCCGTTGAGCGAAGTCCTCCGGCATAATCCTGAGTGAGCGGAGTACTTCGTCCCGTTGCCGTTCATATTCCTCGAGGCGTCGTCGTCCCATTGGCGAGGAAGGGGTTTGAGCGGGTGGAGCGGCGGCCGGGTAGTGACGAGGGGGGTAGTTGAGGTAGGGGGGTCCTCGGGGTTCTCGGGGCTGGGGAACGGGACGCTGGTAGCCGTAGTAGGGGGTGGGTGCAAAGGGGCCCTCGCTGGGGAGGATCGGACGAGGTCCACTGGGCACTGGTGGGGTCTCCGGCAGGCCTCCAGGAATGCTCCGGTACGAGGGGACCTCCACGGGTCGTGCCATGGCTAAGTTGGGCGGAGGGGCCCAGCTGGCTGAGGGCCCCAGATCATAGAGGGATGGGTCGGGAGCCCAGTGGCGGTGGAGGTACGGAGGTTCATACAGGAGGCGTGGATAGGCGGGGCGGGGGGTTTGCGTGGAGTAATGCTTGGGTACCGGGCGCCTGTAGGGGTCGGTCTGGTAGCCTGTGGGGTAGTAGGTGTGAGTATACGTAGCCATCAAGAACGGTGTAAGGAGGGAGTCTTGATATTATGTCAGGTTCCGCTGAGTCGGGGGCTTTCCGGGAAAGCAATCGCCCTTACAATGCGGACTTGACCTACGGATACTCGGGTGTCTGGAACTCCGGGGCTAGGACTCCGGGGTTCAAGACGTGGACAGGGGAATCCCGGGGAAGGGGATTTGGTCCGGGGGTTTTGGGTGGTAAGTAGCTGGGGAGTTCGGGTGGAGGTCGAGTCATGAACCGGAGGTTCTAAGACAAGACCAAGTTAGCAAATTTAAGTCGCGAAGTGCGTACCAATCTTAGAGCACGCGAGTATTCAAGCGTGCCAGTCAAAAGCATGCCAGTCAATGCGTACCAGTCAAGCAGAGGGCACGCAACAATCCAAGTAAAGCAATGTAACAGTGTATGTAATATCAAGACTAGCGAATACAACAGGGAACTATGCTATAAGTACTATGGGACCGGGTCTTGGGGTTCCGGGGTGTCTGGGATAGGCTCCAGGGGTCATTGAGTAGCGGCAGGGACTGTATACTGGGATCACGTGTGTGGGGCGTGTGATCAATTGGCGTGGAGGGAGCTGTGATGTGTGATGCGTGATAGCTGGGAATGGGTCGCGTGATCCGATTGTTGATCGGGGCTGGCGGCGGCTGATGGCGGTCCTTGATGCGCGTGATGGCGGTGTCGGTGGTCGTGATGGCGGGGCGTGTCCTGCAGGGTCGGAGGGAGGGTCCCGGAGGGTGTTCCGGGGGTGTCCCGGGGTGGGCCTGGAGGGGAGGGGTCGTGACAGCGTGCATTACGTGCAGCGCTGTGGAACCATTGTCTTTTGTGCACAGAAAGCGCCCTGGGATGTGTCATTGCTTGACAAGAGCGAGGTCATCAGAGCCCTGCATCGGGTTGACGAGGTCCTGATACTGAGGCTCCTCCATCAGGAGCTGCATGGTTTGGTCATGCAGAGCCTCAACTGTTTGCTGTGCAAACATCTGAAGCTTTGTGATCAACATGTAAGCAACAATTCTGTTGCAACGCGGAACATGAATATTCATATAATATTTATAGAGCTGGTCCAGCTCTAACAGAGTGCAGGGAAGACTGCGTGGGGCGTGCTTGTACACAATTGTACCCGGGATGTGGGCACAATGGCCAGAGGCATACTCATACAATGCTGCTCTATTGGCGTCAGCTCCCATCAGCACCGTATTCGTGGCATACAAATAATAGGTGCAATGGCTGAGTGCTCCTCTAAAGCACGAATTCATTCGCTCGATATTGAGCGGCCCCCACACCTTCACCCCCAAGCCATCGGGAATCCTCCTCGAGAACTCATCCTCAGCCCTATATTTCAGGGCCTGTAGCTCCTTGGCGTGGTTTGCCTTCTTCTTTGTGATGCACTTATTGCGCAATACTCATTGGAATCAGTCCGCTGCCAATTCCCCTTCCTCCCTGTCCTCCTCCTGCTCCAAGCTCGACTCTTCATAGTCGCTCTCATTGGACAAGGATGCTACTGATGCTTTGCCTTTTTCAGGCATGGGTTTTCCTCTCGAGGTCGCCACCAGACCATCATATTGCTCCAGTGTGCGGAGGTCTGGGGTCAAGACGACCATGGAGTAGTGTTCTGGCAGGGCTGGTACAAACACTAGCAATATAAAGAGCATCTGGACTTCTCCCGCTCGTGCAGGAATGCCAGCAGGGAAGGCTATAACCTCCAATTTGGAGGCATTGAGAGGCGGCTTGCAGCCGCAATGCTGACGAGATGGCCCCGACTTGGCCGGGGTGGATGATTCTAATGGTGGCTGAGCCACTGGAGGGGCAGGCACATTTTGCGCCAGAGTTCTTTCTCCAGGCTCAGTGCGAGGGACAACAGTAACGGGTGCTTTTGGCACCATAGCAACAGGTTTGGGCCCCATAAGTGGAGCCTGAGACGATGCGGGTTCCTGCTGACCCAAAGACAGCCCTGCCAAGGGCTCACTGACTGCAGTCAGTGACTCTGAGGGGGCCTGAAGGGCCAGAGCAGGCAACCGTGATGACAATGCAACGGGCTGAGCAGGCAGCTCAGGGTGTGCAGATTGCGCAGCCAGTGGCATCCTGGCCCGTGGAGGGTCAACTGCTCGAGTGGGCTGATACTTGGCCCTCTTGACCTTGGCGGTCGGTTCCTCAAAAGTAGACACTTTGCACTTAGATGCATGTTTGATCTGTTCCAGCGCTACTATGTGCTGCCTCTTCATCAGCTCGATCTGATTGAGCAAGCCCTCCATCACCATCATGGCCAAACTGTCCTGTAGGAAGGATGCAGTTGCAGGGACTGGCTGTCCCGCTGCTTCCAATCTACTCAGAAGTGCATCTGGCACCGATAACTCCTGTGCTTGTGATGCAGGTTCAACATATGATTTGACCATGGGCCGATGCGCCCATGGTACTGATGGCGGCCCCATCACCGCACCTGCATATGTCGGTCTCGACGCACCTGAGCGCAACAACGGTTTCTGGTAGTAGCGCTCATGGCACATGCTGTCCTCTGGGCGCTCATAGTGCCCTTTGTCATCAATGTCCATCTCCTGCGAATAATAAGGAGTTTGATACAGGAGCGGCTCCTTGTGGCCTGGGTAGGCCACACCCGCTGACTGATATTGGCTCACCGCCAGATATGGCAGCTGCCTCTGGTACTGGCTAATATTTTCTTGTGCGTGTATATTCAGGGGTCTCCCCCCTCTGCTAGAGCCTTGCAGGCTCTGATCATTCTTTTGCGGCCCCCAATAGGCCATTTCAAAGCAATACATCAGCTACATGTATTGGGACTGAGGAAAGAAGAGAAAAAACAATCTCCCAACTCTGCCAGTGGTGTAAACAACCACAAATACACGTTACCCAGTCAGTCACCAGCTATCAAAGTGGACTTCGTCCACATTCCACTACCCTACACGCATTATGCGCATTTTGCTAGCTGTTGAGGGTGTTTCACGCCCTGCAACTCTAGGTACCTGTCCATTGCTGCAAGGTCTTTGCAGTTCACTAGCGGTTCCCAGATTGTATTACCTAAGCTCCACCTTACCTTGAATTTGAGGTTTTCCTTTGTCCACCTATGACCTATGAGGTCATCCACAAACCATTCCTGGTCATTACCAATTCCAAAGTCATATGGCTCTGGAGTTGCACAATTAGGAAAGAGTGCATCACTACTGGCCATATACAGTTGCAACAGCAACACATGAAACTTGGGAACTATCCTGCGCGCTTGCAGTGCATGGGGTAGTTCCAGCACATAATTAGATGTGCTCGGCTCGGCCTCAAGGACCCTATATGGTCCAATCCACTTTGGACACAGCTTACTCGCTTTGCCTTTTGGCAGGTTCAAGTTCTTTGTCAAGAGGTACACTAGGTTCCCTTTCTTGATGTCTGGCTCCTCATGTCTGCGATTATTTGCATGTTTGGTCTGCTATACGCGCGATTCTATAATCACATCATGGGCATCTGCCAAGTTCCGTAGCGCATTGCGTGCAA
The DNA here is from genome assembly GCA_027475525.1 of Macrolepiota albuminosa. NCBI lineage: Eukaryota > Fungi > Basidiomycota > Agaricomycetes > Agaricales > Agaricaceae > Macrolepiota > Macrolepiota albuminosa. The sequence goes on from JAMWFC010000051.1 coordinate 48,540, forward strand.
ACTGCTTTACTCCCACATAAATAGCTTCATCAGTACAAAGTTCACGAATCATGGATGGCATGTAGCCATTGTTGAGTTCAAAGGGTGAATACCCTGTGGTTTCCGATATGCTCGTGCTTATCGCGAATTCCACAAGTGGACATCTATCCACCCAGTCCTTCTGATCAGGACGTATGAACGCTTGCAGTATTTGCGTGTTCTGTTTGACCATTTGTTTGCGGATGAAACGACGTCAACATGAGCAACTTTGCTCCGAGCAGCTTGTGCAGCTCCTTCCACTATTTGGAAGTGAACTTAGCATCTCGATCGCTTACGATCGAGCTTGGCAATCCATGGAGGCACACTATCTCCTTGAAATAGATCCACAACAAGTCCGACGCTGTCATGGTGGTTCTCACCGGAATGAGATGGACCATACTGGTCATTCTGCAGATCACTACCCAGAGGTAGTTAAAACCTTTTGACTCAGAAAACGGGCCTATAAGGTCCATCCTGATCGAATCCTAGGGTTTGACCAGTATAGGCAGCAAATGAAGCTTTCCTGGTGGCTTTAATGTTGATACTTTCAACTGTTGACATAGCTCGCATGTCAAGCAGAATTGGCTTGTTTCTTTGGCTATTTGCAGCCACCAGTACCAGCGTCGCACATAGTCCAGCGTTTTCTGAGTTCCAAAGTGGCCCACTACTCTATGGGCCTGGTCCAGGATAGTTACCAGCGTCGCACATAGTCCAGCGTTTTCTGAGTTCCAAAGTGGCCCACTACTCTATGGGCCTGGTCCAGGATAGTTGTGATTAACGACCTCTTCCGGGGAACGCAGATGACTTTGGACCCTGTGGGTCTGGTAAGATAGACAAGCTGCTGCTCCACCTTGAAGCGTGGATGCGCTTGGATATTGTTCAGAATCTCTAAGAAGAGATTATCATCCTTGTATCTATGCTAGATACGTGTGCGGAATTGCGCATTGCCTAAGTTGGCCGGTGCAGGGTTATGGTCCTGTGACTCCAGCGCCTGCTGGAGCATCATATCGGTACCTCTCAGAGGCACCTCTTGCCTTGTCTCTTCACTTGGCTGAGGGACCTCATGATCCACCAGCACCTGGGTCTTGATATTGCGAGCTTCTCGCTGTTCATGCAGTCGTTTACTGCGACGTGTTTCCTGCGCTCGCATGGTGCAGAGCTTGACCATATGTTCCTTGATTTCATGGAACCAATGCAGGGGCAAGTCTTTGCCCTCTGGGTCAATATGTTTGTCCACCTGGATATAGTCATGCGTGTCATGGATGTCATCTCGAGTATCACTCTCGAAATATCAAAATAGGCAATCCACGACTTTGTTCAATTCACCTTTTACATAGGTGATGTCGAACTGGTACCGCGACATGTAGTCAATCCAGCAATGTTGTCACAGAGACAAGTGCATCTGAGTCTTGAAAAACTCTAGTGCTTTGGGATCTATAATGATGTGGATCTTGTATCCCATCAGTTTATCCTCCCATTTTAGAAGGGCTTCCAGGATAGCGAGTGTTTCTAACTCATGTACAGCATAATTCTACTGGGCAGCAGTGAATTTACAGGACATAAATCCTGCTGGTTAGCAAGTCTGCCACATTTTACCTTGGCCAAACATGGCCCCAACCCCAGTCTTTGATGCATCGCATATGAGCCATATGGGCTTGTCGATGCATGGATCAATTGGCCAGATGACTGGCGTCTTTGCACAAATGTGCTTAATCATCTCAAAGCACTGCTGATGCAGCGGTCTCCAGTGAAAAGGAGACCCATTCTGGGTCATGGCTATAAGTGGCCCTGTGTATGCAGTGATATCTGGCAAAAAGTTTCCAATATAGTTTACAAGTCCAATGAATTGTTGAATATCATTATATGTGCGTGGAGTACGCCACTCTCGAATTTGGTCGAGCTTATCTGTGTCCAGGTGAATACCCTTCTTGTCAATGACATGACTGAGACAATCTATACTAGTTGCGTACAACTCGCACTTCTTCCATTTGAGATAGAGGCTAGCCTTATGTAGTCATTCAAATACGACTTGTAGGTGCTGCTCATGCTCCTCAATGGAGTCAGAAAAGATGAATATATTGTCTAAATAGATGTGCATAAACTTCCCAATTACATCTTGGAAGATTGAGGTCATTAACCTCTGAAATGTCGCTGGTGCATTACAATCATCAATCTGCATGATGTTACTCACGAACGTCCCCATCAGGGACAAGAACAGCATCTTTGGTATATCCTCTTTGTGTATGCGAACCTGTTTGTATGCGTCTGTTAGGTCAATTTTTGACCTATACTTCGCTGTCGTGACATCTTCACATATGACTTCCTCAGGAGATCTGGAAGAGGTGTTACATCCTTGACTGCGTTATCATTGCGCTGTCGTGCATCCAACGCAGTCCTCAATGTTCCATCCTTCTTGAAGATACAAAGTAAGGGTGCAGCTTGCACCGCTGGTCGTGGTTCTCACCACCTTGCGTTTATGTATCTATTCGTCTTTTTACAAAGTTGATTCTGTAGTGCTCGCGGGCAGCGAGGCAAATGATATTTGTACTGCTTGTTATTGTCAATGAGGTTAATCTCATGATTAACCTCCCACCATGAAGGAAGCTCTTCCTTCGTTCTGTTGACAATATTAGCAAACTCCTGTTGCCATTGCTGGCACAATCAAGGAATATCCTCCTCTGTAAGGCTCACAGCCTTACCCTTCCCTTTTACTATGCATGCTATACACGGCTGAACCTTTGGTTCAAATCGCTCCTATAAGGCATGTACGTGCTCCTCTGTGAGATCTCCTGGATTCAACCTTATGACCAGTTGTTTCTCCAACACTCTTGTCATACTCAACGACAACTGCACGCTTCTCGCTTTCAGCAAGAGTCCATCAAATACGATATCCAATGTTTTGGAAATCTCGTCCTCTTGTGCGTGACGGTATACTTCTCCCGTCTGGATCGCCTGTGCCCTTCCCATAGTCTGTGTCACCATTGATGCCACCAACTCATTCCACTCCCATGGCATTCGTGGGTCATACGCCCATTGCACTACTGGCTGAGGCACTGGTCGATCCCTTAGCAACCTTGTGCTTCCCACAGTTCCTATCGTACTATATACCTCGTCCTTGATGAGATTCTCAACCTTCACTTGAGAGCTAGTCAGCTGACATTTCAGCAACTCCACCACGCATTTACCACGCTCATTCTTGCGCTGTACAGCCTGTTTAGGCTTTCCATTGGTACACCCAATCACATCCAGGTGCTTCCCCTTCTTCAGAGTTCCTTGAAACTCTTCCTCAGACATTAGTATAGCCGGCAAATCTGCTGGCAGGCTTTTTGGTGAGACCTGTTTGTCCTCCACCTCCTGTACAGTTGCTCTCTTGCAACCATCTAGTCAGTTGCGTTCATCACACCGCTTTTCAGTTGCGCGATAGCGCCTCAGACGACCATCTGTGTTGTTTAACACAACTCTCTCCGCCTTCAAAGGCGTACCATTTACAACGACCATGTCATTCATGAAATCCAGCGACACCTTGTTCTTACGCATCAACAGCGTACCGATGATCATGTTGTAGCGATCAAAATTTGCTATATCTACATATTCTTTCGTCGACGTCCCTGACATCTTTATTCTCACTTCCGCACCAAACTGCACCATGGCGCAACTCCCTACAGTCCTCAGCTGGAGCATCAATGGCTCCTCCAGTTCATGAATGTGAATCGCGTTGACATGAGCAAACTGGGGTGTAATGCCCATAGTGGTACTCCCTGAGTCCCACAACGTCCATGCCGGATGTCCATTGACATCAATATACATGACCAGGCACTCCTTCTCCTTGGGAGTATAGCGTGGCCGCTGCAACTTATTAGTTGCCTTCTGCAGAGTTATGCGTCTCATTCGAACACACTGATCTCCACGGCACTCGGTTAGTGCAAACAGGTGTTCCTCCTCATCATCACAAGCATAATAGTCACTGTCATACACGTCCACTGCGATGTATTCATTGCCATCAATCTGGACGCTCTTGGCGTCATCCACTTCTGACCCATCAGCCTCTACTTGCGGCTCCTCCTCCGCTTCTTTGACGACCCCATTGTCTTCGTTGTCATTGACAACATTGCTAGGTGCCACAGCCGTATGGGCTGCTTGGATGTGTGCCTTAGGCAGGACGGGACATTTCTTAGTAAACTCCTGCCACAGTTGTAACATGCTGAAGGGTCTCCAGCAGGCCTTCTCTGGGCCACTCCTGGGGCTCCAGTGGGTTTGCTTGCCATACACGCCGCAGGTGCTACTACCCCTCTTGCTGCTACTTGGTTTTGACCTGAAAAGGGTTGACTATCCTTCGCTGGCAATTGTCCAGCAGGCTTTGATCGAGGCCGTTGGCCTCCAGGGATTGACTTGCGGACATCATCTGAATAGATGGCCATATTCTGTGCATGACCCACCAGGTCATCATAAAAGGTCTGGACGCCAGTCTTAGCGTCATACACTGCCTTTCTAAAGGCATCACGAGCTTCCTGCATCGTAGCAGCGTTGACGAAGCAATTATACAGTCCTATCAGAACTTCTTTAAACATCCAATGTGGTTTGTCACGATTAATGTGGAGGACATGGCAACGGAACCAATTCCGAGCCTCTCCCTCCATAAATTCATGTAGCACAAATATCCTTTCCTGGTCCATGTCGTCTCCACCATAGCAGCAGGCTGCCAGGTGGTAGCAAACGTCCATGGCCCAGTCCTCTAACTGGGAGAACCTATGTCCTCCGGCATACACACATATGTGCTTACTATTGGATTTGCGGAGACTTACTCCAGCAGGGAATTTAAATCTGACTCCAAGAGAGTCATCCATCAAACGAGTGAGATGGTCATGCATATGATCCACATGAATTCTGACCGCCTCATTTATTCCAGACGTAGTTTCACACAATTCATGAGGTATGGGCATCGAAAATGCCCGGGGACTGCGAAACAGGTGTTTATTGGCTGTTCTTTCTGGCCGTGGGGTGGGCTGTTGCCTTACTTGTGGCTCTGCTGATAATCCACCAGCCTGCCTGCCACTATCACAACAATTATTATTGTCTCAATTGTTATTTCTGTGATCATGACCTCCACCATCGTTATTGCAACAAATTGGCTCCCTCCGCTAGTAGTGGTCACTACTATTATTGCTACCACCCAGATCTCTGTCTGGTTCAGCAGTTCGAGCCGCAAATTGTCGCTGCATGTCATCAATAGGCATTACACCCTCACGCCCTTCAAAGGCTACCCCCTGGTCGTCAATTAACAACTCACTATGATTGCGCAAGTCCTGGTTGCGTATCCTCTGGTAATTGACACATTCATTCTGTCACGACCCCTCTCCTCCAGACCCGCCCCGGGACACCCCCGGAACACCATCCGGGACCCTCCCTTCGACCCCACAGGACACACCCCGCCATCACAACTACCGACACCACCATCATGCGCATCAAGGACCGCCATCAGCCACCACCAGCCCTGATCAATGATTGGATCACGCAACTCGCCTCCGGCCATCACGCATCACGCATCACAGCTCCCTCCACGCCTATTAATCACGTGCCTCACACGCACGATCCAAGTATACAGTCCCTGCCTGCTACTCAATGACTCCTGGAACCCATCCCAGACACCCCAGAACCCAAGACCCGGTCCCGTAGTACTTATAGCACAGTTCTCCGTTGTATTCGCTAGTCTTGATATTACACTGTTACACTGTTTACATTTGCTTTACTTAAATTGTTGCGTGCCCTCTGTTTGACTGGTACGCATTGACTGGCACGCTTTGACTGGCACGCTTGAATACTTGCATGCTCTAAAGATTGGTATGCACTTCGCGACTTTAACTGACTAACTTGGTCTTGTCTTAGAACCCCCGGTTCACAACTCGACCTCCATCCAAATCCCCCAGCTACTCGCAACCCAAGACCCCCGGACCAAGTCCCCTCTCCCAGGACTGCCCCTGTCCACGTCTTGAACCCCGGAGTCCTAGCCCCGGAGTTCCAGACACCTGAGTATCCATAGGTCAAGTCCGCATCATAAGGGCGATTGCTTTCCCGGAAAGCCCCCGACTCAGCGGAATCTGACATAATATCAAGACTCCCTCCTTACACCGTTTTTGATGACTACGTATACTCACACCTACTACCCCACGGGCTACCAGACCGACCCTTATGGGCACCCAGTTCCCGATCACTACTCCGCACAGACCTCTCGCCCTGCCTACCCACCCCTCCCGTACGAACCCCAACACCTCCACCGCCACTGGGCCCCTGACCCATCTCTCTACGATCTGGGGCCCTCAGCCAGCTGGGCCCCTCCGCCCAACCTAGCCATGGCACGACCCATGAAGGTCCCCTCGTACCGGAGCATCCCCGGGGGCCTACCAGAGACACCACCAGTCCCCAGTGGACCTTGCCTGGTACCCCCCAGCGAGGGCCCCTTTGCACCCACCCCCTACTATGGTTACCAGTGCCCCGCCCCCCAACCCCGGGGTCCTCTCCACTACGACTATCCCCCTCGACACTACCCAACCGCCGCCCCACCCGCTTGGACTCCACCCTCGCTGATGAGACGACGACGTCTCAAGGACTACGAACGGCAACAGGACAAAGTACTCTGCTCGCTCAGGATCTTGCTGGAGGACTTCGCTCAACAGGCAAGGGCGCTACTCATGGAACTCGGACACGACGACTTCGCAGGCACTCCAGAGGAATGGGCCCACTGCTTGGTCAAATTCGGGGATTGTCTCACGCGAGGAGAACTCCCGGAGCAGACTATGGTAAAGTATAGGCGCAACACGATCCTCCGTGAAGAGTTGCAACAACTGCTCGATGAAGTCCACACGTCCCCCTCCCCTGGCCCCTCAACGACTCTGTAGACCCGGGCTGCTCGATTCATATCCAGCAGGAACCACCGGAACCGGCCCTGGCAGCCCCCACGGTCCCCACTCCGGAGCAACGACAACGGGAAGAGCGACAAAACGCCTCGGCTATACTACGGTTCCTCAACCTGATGGGAGGACTATTCGATCAGCCCGCTGCCCGCACGGTAGGCTTGTCAACTCGCCGTAGGGCTAACTCCATTCCTAGCACCTTTGAGACCTGGGGACAGCCCCAAAGACCTCTGGAACCCCTCCTGCAAACGGACAACGCCTGACCTCTGGCCCCGGCAAACCCCAGCAGACCCTGCACGGACACCCCTAGCACGGACAACATGCTGTGCTACATCGACGAGCTCACGTGAAGCAACAACGAACCATGTCCTGTGCCTGCGCCCGTCCCAGTACCGCCCCCTACGTCAGCCCTGGCCCCTCCGGAACCCAACTTCTGCCATGACCCCCCGCCCCACTTCGATCTGCGGAACCCCCCACGGCCTCCAATGCAAGTGCGACCTTCCCGGGTTGAACGTCCTCCGTGCAACCCGGCACCCGACCCAGCACCCGGCCTCCCTCAGATCGACCCAACACCACCGAACCCTCCCTAACCGCCTCCGCCACCCCCGGCCAAGCCTCGAGGACGACCCCCAGGCCCCCCACCTCTGCCACCTCCTGCATGGAGACCCGGGCCTCCTCCCGGCAGGAACGAACCCCCTGGGACAATGGACCCCCCAGGCACGGACCCCCAGGTGAGCCACCCAGAGGAGGCCCTCCAGGCGGGTGGGGTCCTGCCCTCGGTGCCTTTCCTCCACGAGGAGCGGGGGGTAACCATTACTACTACTACTACAATGCCGGCCCCCCTCCCTGCAACGCTGGACCAGATAACGCTCGCGACGCCCTCGTCCACGAAGGACGTCTGGACATTCAAAAGCCTGACGCATTCATGGGCCGAGACCCCCAAAAATGGCGTACATTCCTCACTCAGTGTCTTAATACATTTCAGGCAAAACTGCTCACGTTTCAGGTTGACAGCTCCCGGGTAGCCTTTGCCACCTCGTACCTCTAGGGGATTGCCTTCGACTACTACACGGCCCTCATCCAGTTCAACCCCAAGAACCCGGCACTCGCCCGCTGGCAAGCCTTCGTCGATGAGTTCTCCAGGAAGTTCAGAATCTACGACACCGTGGCTGAGGCTGAGGACAACCTCTTCAACCTCCAGATGCACTCTGAAGAACGTTTCACCACCTTCATCGTACATTTTGAAAAAGAAGCTTACGAGACAGGCTGGAATTACAGCGCCCTCTGGTATGCCCTTTGCCGCGCCCTGCCGCAATGTATCAAGGACATTCTCTGACTCGCCCCGAAACAACTCTCCTACAACGGATACAAGGCTCTTGTCATGCAGATCGACCAACGCTACTGGGAAGACCGCAGCAAGTACTCGAATTCCCAACCCCCCTGGAACCCTAGGGGAGGACCTCCATGGCTCTCTGGCGAAGCCCCCAACCCCGGTCCCCCCGCGTTTCCTGGCGGCCGACCCCCGGTGAGTCACGGCCTGCCCAATACTAACCCTGGCAGCGGCGCCCGCCCCCAGGCCCAACTCAACGCCGCCGTGGCCGCCAACGACCCGGGCGACATGCCAGACCCCAAGGAACCCCCGGAAGACTCTGAAGATCCCGACTTTGCCAATGAGCAGGACGAAGAAGCCCTCCAGGCCAACCGGCTCTCGGAAAAGGGGTGACCCTGGGTTGAGGTCCCAAGGGATGTGCAGGAATGACGGAGAAGGGAGGGTGTCTGTATATTCTGTGGTGAGAAAGACCATTTCATCTTCAAGTGCCCCCAACAACAGGTCATGGGACGTGCCACCTGGACTTTCAAAGGGGAGGACGCCACCTATGAGTATTTGGAAAACGACCCGGCGATTTAGACCTGGAAGACACCCTAAATTGCAGAATTGACCCCGACGTCTTCTCCGCCCTGGTCTCACATCTTCACTCCATGACACTCATACAAGACACCCTCATGGCTTATCTACTCTCCCACTCTTCACACTCCCTCCTTCTCAAAACCCACCTCACCCCCTCCAGAACCCCCCTCGACACCCTCATTGACAGTGGCGCCACCGACAACTTCATCGACAAAGCATGGTCTACCTTTGTCCTGGAACCTGCTCAGTGACTCCCAGTCCTGGTACAGCTCTGCCTCTTCGACGGAGACGCCTCTATAGCGGGGGACATTACTCACTTCGTGCGTATGCCCGTTACTTTCACCAACGGACAGACTCACATCCTCCAGATGTTGATAACCAAACTCCACCCTTCCACACCCCTGGTCCTAGAGCTCCCATGGCTCCGAGATACCAACCCCCGCATCTTACCCTTTGCCTAACCCGGGACCCGATGCCCGACGACCAGCAACTCCTCTTCGACATCCCCCACTCCCCGAACCCTGCCCCAAAGGACGGGCCCCCACCACCCCCCGGACTCCAGTCCCGCTTGTCCTGGTCCTTTGTCATCAATGCCAGGCTGGACGGCGCCCCGGGACCGGTATCGGCCCTCATCGACAGCGGAGCCACCGGAGTTTTCATCAGCGACACCCTTGACCTCCCCCACAACTCCCTCGACCAGCCCCTCCACCTGCAACGCCTCGACGGCACCCCCTCCTCCTCTGGCCCCATCTAGAGGTCTCACTCAGGATGCGTGACCCTGGACAACGACTACGAGTTCACCTCCGACTTCCTGGTCACGTGACTTCACGAATCGACTCCGATGGTGCTGGGACTACCCTGGCTGCGTGACACAAACCCCGACATTGATTGGAGGACGCTCACCATGACCCTCCCGGAACCCGAAGACTACCCCTCGACCGCCGTGCACCTCCGGGCCCTAGGAAGCGACTCTACGCCCGACACTCCCGGGACGACTGCCGCGCCCCCCACGCCCGTCTGAGACCGCAAGGCCCCTGACCGACCCCCAAACATTCCTTGGAACAAGTATAAAGGGCCAAACTACCCTGGCCAGCTTCAGACACGTGTCAAACCCGCTCCGGCCGATGCGCCTGCGACTCCGATCAATCTGAACGCACTCAACATTAGGATCATTGGAGCCGCTCCCTTTGCCCGCCTCATGAAGGATGGAACTCCCACGTTTCAGCTGCACACCTTGCCTTCTCTCCCAGAAGAACATCTACGAGGGGACGCTATTCCTCCGGAAAAGAACCGAGGAGCAAATCCTTCGAGAAGTAGTTCCCCTGGAGTATTACGAGTTCGCTGACGTATTCTCCAAAGGAGACGCCAAGGAGATTCCCCCTCACCGCCCCTATGACCATACCATCGACCTCGAGGAAGGAGCTGCCCCCCCTTTCGGCAAGGTGTACAACATGTCAGAGGTCGAACTCCAGGCCCTCAAGGACTACCTCGACGAAATGCTTGGTAAGGGATTCATCCGACCCTCCACCTCCGCTGCCGGAGCCCCAGTTCTATTCGCCAAGAAGAAGGACGGTTCGCTCCGACTCTGCGTCAACTACCGGGAACTCAATAAGATCACCAAGAAGAACCGCTATCCACTCTCGCTCATCGGCGATCTGGTCGATCGACTCAGCAGTGCCAAGGTTTACACGAAGATTGACCTCCGCTCCAGTTACAACAACGTCCGCATCGCCCCAGGACACAAGTGGAAAACCGTGTTCCACATGCGGTATGGTCTGTTTGAGTACCTTGTGATGCCTTTCGGAATGACTAACTCTCCTGCCACATTCCAATACTTCATGAACAACATCTTCCATGACATGAGCGACGTCTTCGTGATTGTCTACCTGGACAACATCCTCATCTATTCTGACTTGCAGGAGGACCACCAGAAACATGTCCGGCAAGTCCTCGAATGCCTCTGGGAGCACAACCTCCACGTCAAGCCCGAGAAGTGCTCATTCCACATGGGAGAGGTTGAGTATCTCGGCGTCATAGTATCCCCAAATGGCATTCGCATGGACCCCCACAAGGTCAAGGCCATCGTCAACTAGCCGCAGCCCCGGAATGTCAAGGAAGTACAATCTTTCTTGGGTTTCGCTAACTTCTACCGGAGGTTCATAGATAACTACTCCGGTATCACGAAACCCCTCAACCGGCTCACGTGCAAGGACGTTGCCTGGAACTGGGACAGTAAGTGCCAGAGTGTCTTTAACCTGCTCAAGGAAGCTTTCACGGCCGCCCCCGTACTCCGGCACTATGACCCGGCCCCTCCCAATTATCCTGGAATGCAACGCCTCTGACTACACCATCGCCGGGATTCTCTCGCAGATGGAACCTGACAGCGGGAAGCCCCAGCCAGTTGCCTTCTACATCCGGTCCATGATTGACGCTGAGCTCAACTACGACATCTATGACAAGGAGCTCCTCGCCATCGTCGAAGCCTTCAAACAATGGCGAGCCTACCTCGAGGGAGCCTGGCACCGGATTCAGGTCTACTCGGATCACAACAACCTGCAGTACTTCACCACGACCAAGCAACTTAGTCGACGGCAGGCCCGATGGTCCAAGGTTCTCTTGGAATATGACTTCACAATCCAGTACTGCCCGGGATGACTCAGAGCTAAACCCGATGCCCTCACCCATTGACCGGACGTCTATCCCAAGAAGTCGTTCGAGGCGGAATGCAATGCGTTCAATCATTGCGTGGTGATCCCTCCTGAACATCTGAATGCCGTACTGATCTTAAACAACGAAGAGACCCTGAGCCAGATCCGCCACGCCCTCCGAGACAAGTACTTCACCGACCACGACCCCCGCAAACCCCCTGATGGAACCAACTGGGACCCCGCCTTCTCCTTGTCCCCCGACAAAAAACTCCTCCTCCAGGACGGCCGCATCTACGTCCTGGATTACACCCAACTCCGCTATGACGTCCTCTGTCAACACCACAACCACAAGCTCCGGGGACACCCTGGAATATGTAAGACCCTCCAGCTTATCTCCCGGACTTACTTTTGGCCAGGGTTGAAGAAGGACGTGACCTGTTACATTTGATCATGCGAACCCTGCCTCCGGGCCAAGGTCCCCCGACACTGACCATACGGACTCCTGAAACCCCTGCCAGTCGGACAACACCCCTGGTGCTCCATATCCCTGGACCACATCGTCAAACTCCCGGAATCTGAAGGGTTCGATGCCATTCTCATCGTTGTGTGCAGGCTAACCAAACAGGGCATCTTCCTACCCTGCCACACCACGGACACCGCCCCGGACTTCGCCCGGCTGTTCCTCGAGCACGTCTTTGCCAAACATGGACTCCCGGACGACATCGTCTTCAACCGTGGCCTGCTTTTCGTGTCCAAGTTCTGGACTTCCCTGTGTAAGGCCCTTGAAGTAAAGACTAACCTCTCTACTGCCTATCACCCCAAAACCGACGGTCAGACCAAAAGGGTCAATCAGTCTCTCGAGCAGTACCTCTGACTGTACGTCAACTACTTGCAGGACGACTGGCACGCCGAGCTCCCCCTGGCCAAATTCACCTACAACAACGCGCCACACTCTGCCACCAGGGTATCGCCCTTCTTCGCCAACAAAGGGTACCACCCACGACTGACCTTCTTGCTCCAGGACATCCCATCGCACGTCGCCCATGAGGTCACCCGGGATCTCCAGTCCCTTCATAAGTTCCTCTGGGAGGAAATCAAAACCGCAAACCAGGCCTATGCGAAACACACCGACCGGAAACGGGAAGACACCCCCAACTGGACCCCCAGAACAAAGGTATGGTTAGATCGACGCCACCTCTGCACCTGCCGGCCCTCCCCAAAACTCAATCACAAGCGCCTCAGCCCGTTCAAAATATTGAAGAAGGTCTCATCCCACACCTACGCCGGCCCTCCCCAAAACTCAATCACAAGCGCCTCAGCCCGTTCAAAATATTGAAGAAGGTCTCATCCCACACCTACAAGATCAAGCTTCCCCCAGGACTAAAAGGTCTGCACCCGGTATTCCACGTCCGCCTCCTGGAACAACACCCCCCAGATCCCTTCCCCGAACGACGCCCCGAGCCCCCTCCCCTGGTCGAGGTCAAGGACGAGTACCACTATGAGGTTGAAGACATCCTCGACTCCCGGAATATTTGTGGACGACCCCACTTTCTCGTACGGTGGAAGGGATATGGCCTGGAAGACGACACTTGGGAACCGTGCCAAAACCTCGAAGGCGCTCTCGACAAACTCTGGGACTTCCAACAACAGCATCCAGGAAACAATCTTCCTGGGCACAGGACTCACAGACGGCAGTAGTGGGCATAACCCCCGCCTCTGGGCTCAGTAGGGATTCAACTCCCATGTATACTTTCTGCTTTTCCTTTCTAGAACTTACTTCCTTTTTAGTACCTTTTCTCATAAGTAGCGCCCCGGAGTCGGGGCAAGGTCTCCTTTCAGCTTTTCCGCCGCATTACTTACATGATTCCTTTTTTATTCTTTACTCTGGCAGAACAAGTATATACATTTTTTCTTACGAGACTCGCTATCTTACAATATAGGGTACACAACATAGCTATCAAGAAAAGATTCGAAGAAGGACTAGTGAGGGGTCTCCGGGCCTTTCTCCCCATCCTCCTCCCTGCTGGACATTGACGGCCAACCCTGGGGCTCCTCTCCCTCCTGCTCCCCCAAAACGTATTGCCGCAACGCCTCCTCCATCAGCTGGTCCCAGAATGGGAGCAACTCGCTCTCGTCCAGGACCCTCTCGAACCAGGTCTCCAGTGCTGGGACGTTTCTTTGCCGATGCGCCGAGACCAGCCTCCCCAGCAAGTCCAGCCCATGCTCCACCCCGAAGGTCGCCAGTTCGGGCCGCTGACCCTCCTGCAGGGAGGCCAATGCCACAGCCACCCCGTCCAGGAGCAGGTGGTGCTCCCGAGCCCAACCTGGAAAATTAGCGTGAAGACACAGGGAAACAGCCGAATCACTTACTCAAGGCTGAGATCCGGGCAATGACCAAGTCCTGCAAGCTCTGAAGGGCCGGCTCTAGATGGCCCGCCTCCTGCTCCAGCCAGGCCTGCAGCGCGTCCCGCTCGGCCTCCAACACCCCCCGCGCGACCCGAACCTCCTGCAGCTCCCGGGCTACCGCCCCCGGTCCTCCTCCACCCACCGCCGAGCCGCTGCCTCCTGCCTCATTGCCTCCTTGCTCCGAGCCAAGGTCATCCGAACCCCCCGCAGTTGCTCGGCCATGACCTGATGGTGGTCGGCCAGCTCTCCCCTCTTCCGCTCGGCCCTGTCCACGCGCTCCTGCAGCGCCGCCACGTCAGTGCTCAGCAGCCGCCCCAACAAGAGGGAGAACGCCGCCGGGGACAGACGCAGGGGAGGGGGCGAGGAGGGGGCCTCCCAGGAAAGTCGCAGCTGTTTAGAAGGCCTGGGGGAAGGGCTGGGTGACGCCCACCGCTTCCCCTTGTCGACACGACCCCTGCTCGCTCTGGCCTGGGTTGACCGGCACATGATCAAGACCACGGGCCGGCCCCGGCTACCTGCTCCCGCCACCCCCCTCACCCAAGACTCCCTTGCCGGGGCTCCATCCCCCCCAGAGCCCCCCAGTGCTCCCATCGGCGGCTCGACCACCCAGTCCCTCTCCTCCACCCCCATCCTGCGCGTTGATGACGCCCAAAGTTTGGTCAGGAACAAATATAGTTACAGTGTTACCATACCAATTGCTTGCGTTGGGCGCGCTATAAATGATGTGAGGAGTCCCGGGCAGGTCCCAGAGAATGCACCTATGAAAATGAAAAAAAGTCGGTAAGGGGGTCGGCAAGCGTAATGCGCTAAGGTAAAGCACCTATGAAGGGAGCGGTAAGTGAACACGGCAACGTGAGTGGCAAGAGCGTGGTAAGCTTAGTGAAGTTTAAGTGTTGTAAATGCCTGCCGTAGCTGCAAGGCGCAAATAGGTCGAAAGCTAGCAATAGTCTGCAACTGCCGACAAGCGCGACGTTGCTGACTGTAAATGAAATCTTGAGCGTAAGGGAGGCTAACGAAAGAGGAGCAGGAAACTCTGGTCTATTGTTCAATGTACAAGTCGGTAAGTATTTTTATACTACAATGAGTTCACCGTTGCCAGTGGCCAATGACGCCAAAGTGCGGTAAACTAGAAAATTTTATAGGGGTAGCTCCAACAGTTTCAAATCCCTACCGTCCATTCAAGAACCTTAGCGACGCCAGGCAGCAGATCGTGAAGCTAAACCATCAATCCATCACCCTTCTGTTTGTCAGAGCACCTAAGCAATGTCAGGCACCAGATCGAGGCGCTAAGCGGTGTCAGACGCCAAGGTCAAATGCCAAGCTGTCTGTCAGTTTTTGATAAATCATCAGGCTTCTCGCTAAGCGCTGTTGTCACTGACTGATGCCATCTGTCAGTTGTCATTCTGTCCGCCGTCGGCGCTATCACTGATTGGATCTGCTTCTTGCCATGCACGGTGATAGGCTTCTACTCGGACTGAGCGCATCAAGGGACATTATAGGCCGACCAACACTTGACACACTAGAGACTCTAGCGACCAGCATTGGGTACAGAGCAGCCCTAGCGTGGGCGCTCTATGGCAAGACTTATCCATTCATCTCAATCACCAGTATCAGCCCCTCAGCGCCCTCCACCCAGTTACTTTGAAGACCAAGAAGACTCAGAACTCTTAGCGCTAGCATAACGGCGGGAGGTGACTCTGACCAAACCCCGATCAGTACTGAAAGGAGTTAGCAATTGGCGCTGTCAATCACCGAGGCATCTCAATCAGAAGTCTAAAAGGATCAATGGCGACGAGACAGGATACATGCAGACCCAACATTTAAATCTATCAAAGAATGGTACAATGTTTAGCGCCGGAATTAGCGCTTATGGCGTCTGTCGAGGATTCCCCGACCATACCCCGGGATGGCATGGCCAATTAAATTACATCAAAAAGTGAGCAAACTCGTACCACTTCTAAGTAGTTTTCGAGTTGCCGTTGGTCGCCGTCACCCATGTGCTGCAGGTCGCCGTTGACAGGTGGCAGTTAGCTACAGTCACGAAGAGAGGCGCTAATTGGTAGCACCGTCAATGGACTTATTTTGGAAATAATGTAGCGCATAGTATAAAAACTAGCTACTTGCCATGTATATAACAACGAATCGTAACCTCTTGAGCACCGAGTTACACTTAGCGTTCAAATTGCACTAGCGTTGCCTGACTTTGTCACCAAGTTTGGCGCTAGCTTTGTCTATCTCGTCTTCGTTGTTTACGGTGCCACCTATGGGCACGCTACGCTGCGCTATTCGTTTATTTCTCTATAACTTCTCCTAAACTACGACGCTTACCACTTGCTAGGTAGCACCCGAGGCGCTATCGTCTAGCGCATCGCCCTATCACCTCTGCTCGAGCACACCGGGACCCTGCCGGGACTCCTCACAAACCCGTACGCCAGGCGCTGGAGACGGCGTTGTACTGCGTATACGTCCAGCGCACCCAACCACAGTTGGCGTCATCATTTTGGAGCCCACCGCGAGGGGTTCTATTAAGGCAGAATTCCGCTGGAAACTCAAGCCCAGCGACAGCGCCGCCTCCTATTGGAGAGCGCGTTTGAACAAACATTAACTGAGTCACCACACTTACCAGGCGCGCTACCGAGGCAGACTTTAGATCAGGAACTTGAAGCCGCTCCAGATAGCTTGGCTGAAAGCTTCTTCCCGTTTTCCCGACCATTCGAATACTTAGCAGGTGAAAACCATACACCGCTTACTCCTTTGGAAGAGCTGTCTAGGTCATTATCGCCAGAACCTAGCGACTCCGAATTACTCAAGCCAGTACCGACTACGACCACGCCAAGCGAAACTACCACTAACACTACTATTCCCACCACGACATTGACGCCAGCTAGTATGGAGCAGGCAAACATACCACGTATGCCACCAAGAAGCCACTTCTCGTCACCAAAATGGGACGAGACGAAACCTTGCGAGCTAACACAGTATTTCCAAGAATTGGAATATTTATTACGCGACTGCCGAGTCACCGACAATACACAAATGAAAGAATACGCCGCCAGATATGTTTCCTACGATACCGCGGAATCCTGGACAGGACTGGATGAGTTTCAAGGATTAACACGAGATGCGGTGCCAAGGTCGTTTACCTATGAGGAATGGAAAAAGGCGATCATTAAACTGTATCCGGGCGCTGAAGAATCCACGCACTATACCGTCCTTGAAATCCAGAAACTGGTACAGGATACCTTTGCAACAGGCATTTATACGCTAGGCACGCTATCTACTTATTATCGAGATTTCCAGCGAATTGCAAGATGGCTAGTACAGAACGGCAAACTCTACAGGAACGAGGAGCGGCACTTGTTTCAACAAGGCATTCCAACATCACTATGGACCCGTATAGCTCGTCGCCTAGAAATTCTTAAGTCCAACCACCACCCTGAGGAACCCTACAATATAGAAGACGTTTTTGAAGCAGGTAAATGGATACTGAAAGGCACGGATACTGGCATCCCCTTCCAGCGACCCTCTAGTACTGATAACGGAGGAAAGGCGCCACCTGTTGCGGCGCCAGCACCTAGCGCGACTAACAATCAGGGAGGTTTTGTCAAGAAGGAGGATCTGGAAAACGCAGTCAACACGGCCGTCGCAAATGTTATGAGCAAATTGGAAACGTTAATCTCGACTAGCCTTAATGCGCCACGAGGTAATATGCAATCCGGCCCTTGTCACTTCTGTGGTGAGGCAGGACATACGATGACTCGCGGACGCTGCGCTATCCTCGAACAATATCTACGCCAAGGAAGAGCGCGCCGAGGCGCCGATGGGAAAATAGTCCTACCCTCCGGCGCTAACATCCCTCTATATCCTGAGCACCGAACCTTCCAGGGACGAATTGATGAATGGCACCGACGTAACCCTGGGAACTTAGCGACGGGCAATCTCAATAGTACGGCCGCAACAGAGGCAGAAACAACTCCACAACAGGCGCTAATCCATGAAGTACTCCAGCTTAACGCTGTTAGCGAGCGACCGACGTTGTCACGAGAGGAGAGGATCAAGACGTTGGAAAGGGAGCTAAAGTCGCTAAAGAATCAGGTTTTCGATGGTGTCGAGATTAAAAAGAGCAAGCAACTGTTGAAAGACTATAGACCCTCAGGCGCTACGTCAGATCCAGCACCCGCAAAGCCTTTGAATCCCAGCATCAACGACGACACACCTGATACGGCCAAAGCATCAGTTAGCACGGAACCGCCACTACACCCGTATTCAGGACTTGCCGGTAACTATGCTCCGCCTATCAATCAAAACTTTGGGGCGCCAGACAAGCCAGCAGGAGGCTACCGACCAACGGCACCAATCTACAACATAGAAAAATCTAAGCAAGTATTCGATTGTATTATGAAAAGTCAAGTCACAATGTCGGTAGGGGAGCTATGCAGTGTGGCGCCAGACGTCAGGAATCAGATGTGTGTATTATGAAAAGTCAAGTCACAATGTCGGTAGGGGAGCTATGCAGTGTGGCGCCAGACGTCAGGAATCAGATGTGTACAGCGGTTACCCCTCGACGAAATGTAGCTAACAATGTAACGGCGGTGGACGAATGCGACGACGCGTTACCTGGATTCGCGTACATAACAGAGACGGTTGCATCGGAAATCAAAGAAGAGGCCGCGCCACCCAAAGAAGCTACGTCCATTGACCCAGTTGAAACCTACCTTGAGTCGCTAAGATCTAGCGACGATCCCGCCGTCCTCACTGTAGCTCAAGACTCTCACGCAATTCGCTCGATTATGTTGACAGTTGATGGAAAAAGCAAGATAGAATCTATCGTGGACAGCGGATCACAAATTATTTCAATGGCTGCCGACGTCGCTAACGAGCTTGGCATCATTTACGACCTACCATCATTCTTAATATGCAAAGCGCTAACGGCACTATTGATCGATCCTTGGAAATGGCTCGTAACGTGCCATGCGCTGTTGGCGATCTTACGTTTTACCTTCAAATACACATTCTTAGATCGCCTGCGTACGACTTATTATTAGGAAGGCCCTTCGACGTCTTAGCCCGATCAGTAGTCAAGACGACGTCTGAAGACGAAACGACGCTAACTATTAGCGACCCTAACTCGGGCGTCAGAAGAACGGTACCAACGTTTCCACGGGGGAAATTCCAGAAACCGGGACCGAGAAAGCGACCTTACGTTAGCGACGACCCTTGCGAGTGTTTTCCGGCGCCATCGAGGAGATGAGTGATGAGGATCATGGAGATGAAGCGCTTATCTTGGACTATAACCATCGGACTGGGCAAGTAAACTTTATATCACATACCTCTTTAGCCCATGAAATCTTGAATTCTTCCTCGTCGCTTACTAGCAAAGCGTTATCCTACTTATACCTCACTGCGTCAGATATTACTGAAAACCTTTCAACAGACACTTATTTCGTTTCTACTCCCGACTCTAAAGAACCTTTGATATCAGGTTTCGCTAGAAACCATGACTCTATTTATAATATGTTTGCTAACAATAGTACCCCTAAGCGCAAAGGGGTTCAGGTCAAGAAGAAATATAAACCCGTAGCGCTTAAAACAAAACCGGTAGCAAGCGCCGTACCCGAGGAATTTCGCATCGAAAGAAAAATAATGGGCGACCCTTTGGCTACCCTGCCAAAACTCGACCCAAATCCACCACCCTTCGAACCAACAGGACGATTTACAGAAGAACGAAAGGCGCTATTTCTTAGCGCCCACGATACCCAAATCCACCACCCTTCGAACCAACAGGACGATTTACAGAAGAACGAAAGGCGCTATTTCTTAGCGCCCACGATACCGGCTTCCTCTCGACGGAGGAAATGAACGTATTAGTCAACATCATGCAAAAACAGAATGAGGCTTTCGCATGGGAGGACTCAGAACGCGGTAAACTTAAAACTGACTTCTTTCCACCAGTGGTTATACCGACAATACCGCACGTACCCTGGACTGAGCATAACCGACCCATACCCCCGGGCATCGAAGCCGAAGTCTGTCAAATTATTCGCTCCAAGATAGCGGCAGGTGTATACGAGCCTTCTAATTCGGCCTACCGCTCAAGATGGTTCTGCGTACTAAAGAAAAACGGGAAGCTACGTATAGTTCACAGCTTAGAACCGCTAAACAAAGTCACCATTCGTCATTCAGGGGTACCACCATTTCCCGATCACGTCGCTGAATCTTTCGCGGGACAAATATGTGGCGCTACCCTGGATTTATACGTGGGCTATGACAAGCGCTTAATCCATCCTTCCTCTCGCGACTTGACGACATTTCAAACACCGTTTGGGGCGCTACGACCAGTCACACTTCCTATGGGATGGACAAACTCGGTACCGATATTTCACGACGATATTACGTTTATCCTACAGCCTGAAAAGTCACACTTCCTATGGGATGGACAAACTCGGTACCGATATTTCACGACGATATTACGTTTATCCTACAGCCTGAAATACCCCACCATGTGCTCAGCTTCATAGACGACGTAGGAATTAAAGGCCCGAAGGATTGGCGATTGGTAGATGGCAAGCCTGAAGTTCACCCGGAAAATCCTAATATTCGTATGGCGCTATGGGACTTCTTTCAACTGGTTAACCGAGTACTTCAGCGCATGAAGTATTGTGGCGGGACGTTTTCAGGGCACAAGCTCGTTCTTTGTGCGCCGCAGTTTAAAATTTTGGGGCACGTTTGCACGCCAGAAGGCAGGATTCCAGAAAAGAGCCGATTAGCGCTGTTGGAGAAATGGGGGGTCTGTCATAACCTCTCGGAAGTTCGCGCGTTCTTGGGCACTGTAGGGGTGCTGCGCATGTTCATACACCATTTTTCACATCGCGCAAACACCCTTAATTGCCTAACCCGTTCAGGGGTCCCCTTTGAATTCGGACCTGATCAAATCAATGCCCAGAAGGACTTAGTAAAGGCGCTACAGGAAGCGAAGCCATTGGTACCCATTGACTATACTACCGCCGATCCCGTTATACTTGCCGTTGACACTTCCTATATCGCCGTTGGCTTCTTCTTATGCCAGTGTGATAGCGCGAACTGGAAAATCAGGCGCTACAATTGCTTCGGATCGATTACCCTTAACAACCGAGAATCGCGCTACAGTCAGCCCAAGCTAGAGTTATATGGCTTGTTTCGATCGTTTCAGGCGTTGCGCATGTACCTCATTGGGGTACGGAATCTGATTGTCGAAGTCGACGCACGATACATCAAAGGAATGCTTCAGAACCCTGATATTCAACCTTCGGCCAGTATGAACCGCTGGGTAGTAGCGATATTAATGTTTCACTTCGAGTTAGTACACGTCAGAAGTGCATTCCACGGGCCGGACGGATTATCTAGGCGACCCAGACAACCGGAAGATGAAGCGCTAGACGATAGCGACAACAATGTATTTGACGACTGGATTGATCGATTGCATGGTTTCATGCATATCATTCAGTTGCCTATTCCGGTGCTTCGCGAAGACCAACCAGTTTCAAATTGGCTTCACCCTATTGTTCCGTACCAGCCCCGACCATATCAGGCTTCATCAACTTTTTACACGGCCAGTATCTATAACGTCGCTAAGCCGTCTAACGATCTAAAGATAGTCGAGGAACCAAGACCCTTGCGAGAAGACAGTCAGAACCTGCCATATTCGGCGGTACCTCGAAGCGCCAAAGCTAAGTCAGAAGATCAGCGAGTGGACCAGGTTAGGAAGTGGCTACAGGATTTGCGACGACCATCAGACCTTACGGATACGGAATACGCCACCTTCATTCGATATGCGACGACTTTCTTTATAGTGGAAAACCGACTTTGGCGACGAAATAGAGATGGCGCCCATAAACTAGTAATTAAACCGGATAATCGAGTTAGGATTCTACGCGCTATGCATGATGACTTGGGACACCGAGGACTCTATGCAACAAGGGCGAACCTTTTGGAGCGCTTTTGGTGGCCGCAAGTTAGCGCCGATATTGCGTGGTATATTCGCACTTGTCATCTCTGTCAAATCCAGCAGACACGTCAGGTTCTAATTCCCCCAACAGTAGCGACTCCAGCGCCGTTATTTGGAAAAATATATATCAACACCATGCACATGCCCAAGTCGGGGCGCTACAAGTATATCATTCAAGGAAGGTGTTCCTTGGTACATTGGCC
Organism: Macrolepiota albuminosa; assembly: GCA_027475525.1. Taxonomy (NCBI): domain Eukaryota; kingdom Fungi; phylum Basidiomycota; class Agaricomycetes; order Agaricales; family Agaricaceae; genus Macrolepiota; species Macrolepiota albuminosa. The sequence continues at coordinate 70,616 of JAMWFC010000051.1, forward strand.
AGAGTTCCGTATGCTCCAGCGGGAAAATACAGACGCTATAGCTAAGTGGCTCTTTGAGGACGTTATCTGCCGATGGGGAGCCCTTCACGAGATCGTCACAGACAATGGAGCGCCAATAGTCAAGGCGCTCACTTATCTTGCCAAGAGATACAACATACAACACATCCAAGTCTCAGGATACAATAAACGTGCTAATGGAATCATAGAGAGGCCTCATTTCGATGTTCGACAAGCGCTATTCAAGGCGGTCGACAGTGACGAAAGTTGCTGGAGTGAGGCGACTTATTCGGTCTTCTGGTCGGAACGGGTTACCGTACGAAAGAGGATGGGCTGCTCTCCCTACTATGCGGCGACTGGCACCCACCCCTTGCTACCTGCGGACATGGTGGAAGCGACGTATTTACAACCCCCACCGAACTCAATACTATCCTCTACCAACATGATCGCTAGACGCGCTATAGACTTACAACGACGCATGGAGGATCTCGAGCGCTTACACGAGGTAGTATTTCAGGCTAGACGACAAGCTGCGCTACGATTTGAGACCGAGCATAGCGCCACGATCCGAGACTACAACTTCACAACTGGCGCCCTAGTACTAATGCGCAACTCCAAGATCGAGGTTACCCATAACAAAAAGATGCGGCCTCGGTACCTGGGACCCCTAATAGTGGTTTCCCGCAATAGGGGAGGCGCATACGTATTCTGCGAGTTGGATGGCTCAGTTTTGCATCGACCAGTAGCGGCGTTCCAACTCATTCCCTACTTGGCACGTGAACACATTTCATTACCTTTATCGGTGCTGGACATTAACACTGCTAAACTTCAAGAGCTAGAGGAGACCGAACTTGTGGACGATGACGAAGTCGCACCAGAAGAAGAAATCGATCAGTAATAGGACCCGAAGGGGAAGGGCGCTAGACCTTAGCGCCTTGCACCTCACTTATGAAAGGAACAACAATGCATAGGATTTCATACTATACAGGACTCTGGAACTGGCAATAATTGATCTACGGGCTACTTTACGTTCTATGGCGAGGACCCCTAACAAATCCCTCAGAGCGCTGGAGGTGCTGTCTGCGGCGGAGATGCGCAGGAGAAGGAGGCGGTGCAGGGGGGAGAATAGGCGACGGAGTAGAGGGAAAGGTCCCCGGAGGAAAGGTGGAGAAGCCGGGAGGAGACTCATTTATGGGGGCAGGCAGCGCCCCAGCTCCGAAGCGAGGAGCTAGAGGCGTAAACGGTATGATGACGCGCTGAAGCGTGGCGGCACGAACTTCGTCGTCAATGCTCCGAAGCGAGGAGCTAGAGGCGTAAACGGTATGATGACGCGCTGAAGCGTGGCGGCACGAACTTCGTCGTCAATCAGGTCTGGCAAGGGCAACCACTTCAAAGTCTGAAGCTGGGGGTCAGCAAACCTGAACATAGGAGCGGGAAAAGAAGAGGAACTAACAACATTATCTGTTTCGAGGAGTAGGTACTCCAAGCTTTTTGTGCTACCCGAAATAGGAGGCTGGAAGGACACGTAAGAAGGTAATGGATCACCCTGACGGTAGAAACTTACCGCGTTGGGATGCTGTTCGGACTCTACGAGCCACTCCTGGGCCATAGCCAGAAGTAACTGGTAGCACCGAATCAGGGTAAGGATGTTCCCGTTGTGGTGTCGGATACCGCCTGGGGGCAGCTGAGCAAAGAACATCTCGAGGCGATCTAAAACCTCGGGACGAGGGACGGAGGTGATGTCTTCAAGAAAGAAAGAGGGAGTAGGCATTCCGAAGAGCTTAACAACGCTAGGCCTGGAAATCTCAGATATATACCTAGCGACATTATGCAGGGTCGAAGGGACTTAGGAAACAGAACTTATGCGGCACCATCACGAGGACGCGACAACAACGATATATTTCATATAACTACGGCAGGGACTTAGGAAACAGAACTTATGCGGCACCATCACGAGGACGCGACAACAACGATATATTTCATATAACTACGGCAGAAGAAGCAAAAAGCTGGGAATATGTTAGGCCGGTGGTGCTGCGAAGAAGATGGGATCGCCTCACTCAAACAATAGGGGGGGGGGAAGAAAAACAACACGCAACAGGTCAAGAAGGACCGAACCAAGAAATACGCTTGCTAACCACCGTCGGCCCCTCGAGGGGACCACAAAAGAGACGAGCGCCGGTATACTTGCGAGGGGACTAGGAGAAAAGGGCTGTTAGCCACGGAAGAAGGCGAGGTGATGGCTCAGTCACTAACCAGGTAATAGCTTTCCTCCATCAAAAGTTGAAGACAATCCGCCGTGTCTTCGGTGGTGATTTCCTGGATTTGGGCGACCGTCAGAAGGGCACTGTAGTGCGCTAAGAATAGCAAGACACGCACATGGAAAGCCCGACTCCAAGTGGCCTCTGTACCAAAACGCGTTAACGGGGACGCGTCTCCCCAAATTTCACAAGCAGCCCGCAGAAGCCGACAGCGACGACTCAACTCCACTACTTCGTCGGCCAACTTAGGAATACCCTCTGGAGGGTAATGATGAAAGAACGAGGTGGCCCGGTCCAGAAAGGTGGGAGGGTCCATGGTAACATAGGCGCGATCACAGCTTCGAGTCCACACGCAACCAGACTGGCCCGGTCCAGAAAGGTGGGAGGGTCCATGGTAACATAGGCGCGATCACAGCTTCGAGTCCACACGCAACCAGACAGGGTGGCCATCGCAAAGACTGATGGAATCAAGTTGATGTATAAGTAATTTATAGGACACGGGAAGTGTTTCGATTAGCGACAGCGTGGGAGGACTTTTCTCAAGGAGCCAGGACCCTAACAGGAGCGCTAGCCAATCAAAAGCGTTTAACTTATTCTGGGTCCCTCCAAAAAGGGAATCGACATTTGATGTTCAGCGCTTACTCACAACCGCACTAAACGGGCATAAGCGATCACTGGTTTTCTATTTCTTTATACGCGCTACTTCTTACATGGATCTGCTTATTTATTTTCAGACAGTTCTTATTTTCTTCTTAGGCTGGCGCGGTAATGGCTATTGGACCGCGTCGGCAAAAGGGGTTTTTGCGCTGTGATGATCTACTGAGCGTTTCCCCTTTTTACTTATTTTTCTTTTGATTACTTACAAACTGACGATTTGAAGCAAAGGGGGGCGTTTATTTTAGTACCGCACACTACAAAGTACGTATCAAATGACATAGTCCATAAAAAGTTTAAAACGCTAAGGGTCACCAACTACGGATCATACTCGGGAAGGGCGGGATCACCCAAAGGAAGCAAGTCCCCGTCCTGGATCGAGTTACTCGCTTGCCACTCAAGCGCAGCCGTAATATCGTCATGGAGCTCGAGCAAGAGGCGCTCGCGGCGAGCTAAGGTGGAAACACGAGGACGCAGGTTGGCAAGTTCGCGACCAACGACTTCGGTCGCATCCTTGATATGGCAAAGTTGCTGGCGAAGGTCGGCAGAAGGACGGAGAGGAGTAACGGGATAGGAGAACTCGTCCCCGAGCCAAGGGAAGGCGTCGCCAGAAACTCGCATGGTGGGAGGGGGCGTCCAAAAGGGATCGAACTTATGGAAGGTTAGAAAAGGGGAGAAAAAGGGGAACAAACAAAGACGGACGTACCCAGACAGTTACAGGCGCACGGGGTGTCCACTCATGGCGCTCGTCGCCGGGGGACATAGCTCTGGCAGAAGAAAGATGGATGCCGTAGGGAGGCAAGTATCTCCAGCGGCGACGACGCTCACCTTCCGGCACCAGGGTTCCTTCGGACTCCGGCGCCGCAGAAGTCTCGCGGCTACTAGGAAAAGAAGAGGAGCTGTGGGGAGGAGTAAGGGATGGAGTAATAGGGAGAGCAACAGGAGTGTCGCTAGCCGCAACCGACTCAGGGGCAGGGGTAGCGCCAGCGTTAGACATAACGACATCTTCAGCAGCAGGGATAGCCACTACAGCGGGAACAGGAGTGGGGAACCTATCAGGCAAGAAGTTAACACGCGAAGAAAAAGAAGTTAGGAAAAATGCGTACTGGTTACCACTGGGGCCACTCTGACGAGGGTTAGCAGCGATAGGGGGAGTAAGGCGAAGCAGGAGAGCGCGTACCGCCAACAGCGCATCGGCATCAACAACGGGCTCAGCTTCATCATCATCCTCTCCCTCGGCGTCCCTCTCAGTACCCTCCCCCTCATCCGTAGAAGACTCGGTCAAAGACAAAACCACAGGCGTAGCAGGCACTAGCTCGCGGCGCTTACCAGGGCTCTTGCCGGGAGACGCAACAACGGGCTCACGTTTCGACAGAATGGGACGACGGGGAGAGCGAGCAAAAGGTGCCGCCACGGTGGTACCATCCTGGGTAGTCGGCAGCGCCAGGCTGGCTGCGCTGATAACTGTGGGTTGGTGAGTAGCCGCCAGATCACGTTGCTGCAGCACGAAGTCCCGAGCGTTACAAACCAACACCGCGCACTCATAGTTCCTTTGCATAATGGTGTCCCAACCACGTTCACGAGTACAAATCCCGTTGAAGGCGCAACCTTGTTTCAACGCATCGCACCGATAGCAAGGCAGAGAGGCGGTAGGAAACCAGCAGCCCTCAGGATCGTTCTCAGACCAACACTTGTCACACTAAGAAAGAAATCAGCAACGGCATGAACCTACTAATGGGCAAACCAGTGCTTACCGTGCCAATCTTTGCCCTAAACGCACGACGCTCCAAGGGCGCAACGGTAACCTTCTTCTTGCCGCCCAGTACTTGGACACCAGCCGGGACGCCGGTATCAATGACGGTAGTATCACGGCGAAGACGCAAAAGGTCGCAAAGCTCCGCGTCGGTGAACATGGTCTGGTTAGGCGCCTATCGACATTAACATTTAGGCGCTAAAGTCTAGCGACAACAAGCAAAGCACTTACGACATACAAAGGGGGAACACGAGCAGGGAGATTGATCTGGAAGGGGAGAAGTCAGAAAAATGGAGTAAGGAAGATAGGGAAGGAACGCACGGTACGTTTGGGAGAACTAGCACGAGCAGGGGGCGCTCGTTCAATAACAATGGTGAAATTATGCGGAGGACCGTGGGAAGTTGGGCGCGTTGGGCCGGGTCGTGGCTTGCTACGAGAAACGGCAATACGTTTGATGGCCGAATGGGGAGGGGCAGTGCGAACGGGAGAAGCAGCGCTTGGGGCGGGCTACGAGAAACGGCAATACGTTTGATGGCCGAATGGGGAGGGGCAGTGCGAACGGGAGAAGCAGCGCTTGGGGCGGGGCGAATGGAAGAAGCAGCGCCACGAAAAAGGCTGCCAAGAACGGAAGGAGGCAGAACAGAAGTCGAAGAAGGAGGGGCGGTAGGAACAGAAGGGACAGTAGAGGCCGAGGTGGCAGTAGGAAGACTGGCGACGGTGGGAGACGTGGCAACTGACTGCTCAAAGGATTAACAGTGTAAAAAGGGGAGAAGAAAAGGAAGGACTTACCTTGCTGACCTCGGTACTAGCCAACAACGCGTCGATCTCGTCGGATAAGGAGGGAGCCTAGTATGGGCGCTGAACCTTAGCGCCACAGAGCCAAAATCAAACTTAGAAACTTACAAAAAGGTCCGCGAAAGGGTGCAACCAATCGGCACCTTCGAACTCACGGTACCGGGCCACACACTACTCACGAACCTCGTCACCCCGCTCCCAGGAACTGTTGGAGCCGCGGACCACGAGCCAGCATCGATAAAGTTGCATAATGCCAGGGACGGTTTGTGGCGCATCGGCGGGACCGACAAACTTAGCGCAATCAAATAAATAGGAGGCCTTAGCCAGGAAATTGCGGAGAGCAGAGGCATCGAAAGAAGTGGACATGCTGGAAAGATGGGAAGGAAAATATGGGGAGGTGAAGTGCTGAAAACGATTTTTATAAGGCGCCGGCGGCATTATATGGACCGTAGCGCAGTCAAATTAACGACGGCGTTTGACTGAGGACAGTCAATTTTTCAGTTGGGGGGAGATGATAGGCTTCTACTCGGACTGAGCGCATCAAGACGGTGTTTGACTGAGGACAGTCAATTTTTCAGTTGGGGGGAGATGATAGGCTTCTACTCGGACTGAGCGCATCAAGGAACATTATAGGCCGACCAACACTTGACACACTAGAGACTCTAGCGACCAGCATTGGGTACAGAGCAGCCCTAGCGCGGGCGCTCTATGGCAAGACTTATCCATTCATCTCAATCACCAGTAGACCAGCATTGGGTACAGAGCAGCCCTAGCGCGGGCGCTCTATGGCAAGACTTATCCATTCATCTCAATCACCAGTATCAGCCCTCAGCGCCCTCCACCCAGTTACTTTGAAGACCAAGAAGACTCAGAACTCTTAGCGCTAGCATAACGGCGGGAGGTGACTCTGACCAAACCCCGATCAGTACTGAAAGGAGTTAGCAATTGGCGCTGTCAATCACCGAGGCATCTCAATCAGAAGTCTAAAAGGATCAATGGCGACAAGACAGGATACACGCAGACCCGACATTTAAATCTATCAAAGAATGGTACAATGTTTAGCGCCGGAATTAGCGCTTATGGCGTCTGTCGAGGATTCCCCGACCATACCCCAGGATGGCATGGCCAATTAAATTACATCAAAAAGTGAGCAAACTCGTACCACTTCTAAGTAGTTTTCGAGTCGCCATTGGTCGCCGTCACCCATGTGCTGCAGGTTGCCATTGACAGGTGGCCGTTAGCTACAGTCACGAAGAGAGGCGCTAATTGGTAGCGCTGTCAATGGACTTATTTTGGAAATAATGTAGCGCATAGTATAAAAACTAGCTACTTGCCATGTATATAACAACGAATCGTAACCTCTTGAGCACCGAGTTACACTTAGCGTTCAAATCGCACTAGCGTTGCCTGACTTTGTCACCAAGTTCGGCGCTAGCTTCGTCTATCTCGTCTTCGTCATTTACGGTGCCACCTACGGGCACGCTACGCTGCGCTATTTGTTTATTTCTCTATAACTTCTCCTAAACTACGACGCTTATCACTTGCTAGGTAGCACCCGAGGCGCTATCGTCTAGCGCATCACCCCATCACCTCTGCTTGAGCACACCGGGACCCTGCCGGGACTCCTCACAAACCCGTACACCAGGCGCTGGAGACGGCGTTGTACTGCGTATATGTCCAGTGCACCCAACCACAGTTGGCGTCATCAACGGCCATCAAATATTGCCAAAATTGGTTAGTTAGCGTGCGCTAAGGTACTCCGAGCCCGTGCCGCGTTGCCGTAGCCTGCCGTTGATGCGCTGATCCTGTATGGGGTCCTATCATCTCTCCCCAACTGAAAAATTGACTGTCCTCAGTCACCAAATAAGGCTACCATTACCGCTTTTGTGACAAGTGGTCCGTGCGTTCTTGAGATTTTGTTTATAGTCCTAGCGTGTGAGTTTGGACTTCGTTTCTTCTCCCTATCTTTATCTGGCGCTCAATAAAATAAAATATGTCCTTCCGTATTCTAACTCCACCCCCCATCCCATCTCGCGAGGCTCAAGACGCTGCCTCCGCCTACATCGAAAAGGCAAACAATTTTCTCAAGCAAATCGATGGCGTTGGCGCAGATGCGCCTGTAAATTTGGTCGTTGCCGTGATGAAGCTATACGAGCGATGGCTGGAGATGTGCGTTCTTGGCATGGGATGGGATCGCGAAATAGAGGTTCAGGAGTGGTGCTGGTCACAGTACCTGGATCATCATGGCGCAGAGTGGCTAGCGCCCTTTGCTCGTTTTGTAAGTACCTCCAGTTCTTGCTGTGTCGCTAGCTGATCGAGTTGCCAGGCACCTCCTCCTGTCCCAACTATTGAGGATGAATTGGAGGACATCCTCTCTGGTGTCTTGCTGATGACGGTAAGCACGCCTGCACCTGAGTAAGTAACTCTGATCCTGATTTCTGACTTAGCTGTGGTCTGACTTGTCTCCTCATAGCAAACAGGAAGTGCTGGCGCTCTTGGCGTGGATGCAGGTGGAGGAGGAACTTTCTACTGCCGCCTTCTATGACGCTAAGGAGATTACAAGGATGCTAGAAGAGTGGGCACATGCGCAGGCATTGGCGGAGGAGATGGAGGAGATTGACTGTGGGAAGGTGCCCATCACCAAGGGACAGGATTTAATTGTGGCGGGATCCAGCAAGGTTTCGTGCACCGGCAGTGCACAGAGCCCAACACTGCTGGCTAGCAGGAAGGGCTCCCCAGTAAAGCCGGGTAAGGCTTTGAAGAAAGTGAGTTTTTACCTCTTCTTGCCACTGCCGTGCCATGATAACCACTGTTTCCAAGTCTCGCAAGGGAAAGGCTCCCCAGTACGCGGTAAGTGTTCTTTTTAGACCTAGGCAGTGTTTACCAACCTATGTCTGCAGGTGCTAACGCAGACTATCTTTACCAATTCTGAATTGAAGAGTCTGCTGGTGCCGCGCCAGAAAGATGCCGTCCTTGACGAGGGAATAGATGCGGGAGTTGTCTTGCCCAAGATGAAGAACAAGAAGACTGTTGCGCTCGTGGCAAGGCAAGAATTTAAGGATTCCCAGGGGGCGGTAAGCTTAGCACCTTTTCTGTTACCGTGCTTACTGACTTAGGTACTAGTGCAACAAATGCTGGGCTGACAACGACCCAGAGGGGTGCTGGTACCCTACTGGCAGTCAGCCCTGCTATTGGTGCGGAACTCTTAAACGAGCTTGTACTCTGGATGGCGCCAAGAGTTGCGAATGCGGGGGAGCTCCCAATGCGGTAGTGGAACGCACCTTCAAGCGCGCCGTCTTGGTCAAGAAAGCGTGAGAGTTTGTTGAGGGAGAGAAGAAGAAGAAGGCCACTGGAGACGCAGCAGCAATCAGCAAGAGTTCCCTGGCGCTGCCGACACGTCAAGGGGACAAAAACAAAACTGTTGGCAACCGTGGCGCCGGTGAGCGCCAAGGGACTATGGTCCCTTTAAAAAGACAAGTCTCTTTGCCTGCTAAGGGGAAGGGCAAGGCCAAACGTGTGTGGGTAGAGTCTCCTCCCTCTACCCCCGGAGACATGGAGATGGAGGAGCTGAAGAAGGCGCTTGCCGCCAGCTGCCTGCCACCAAGGGACGACAAGGCCGGGCCCAGCAAGTTGCTTTCCCCCATTTGCCTGAGAGGGGCTTCTCTGCCACTTCCCAATGAGAATGACACGGTAACGGACCTGCTGCCAAGGGAAGAGCCTCAGAAGGCGGCACCGACGGTGGCGACACCAAGGGGCAAAGGAAGCCCCCCAGCAATGGCGGGTGATGAGGACGTGGATGGGAAAGACGACATGGGTGAAGAAGACACCTTGGTGACCCAGCGCCAAGGCGATGGGGAGGAGACATCGGCAAAGGAGGTGGTAGGAGTTAGCCAGGAGGAGCCTGAGTGGTGGTGGCTACTGCCTTATGGTAACGTTGCCCCCTGGGAGGTGTCAGACCCTGAGGACGTTGCCAGGCTGGAACCAAGGCGTCCCGTGATCGCCAGGATCAATCCTGCCTGGACCCCTCAACCGGAACCGATGGTGACTGGTGACGCTTTCCAGTGGCTGGGGCAGGACCTCGTTTACCCGGTTGTAGCGCTCAATCCTCGCAACATGTTGGAGCGCTATTCCAGGAGGGCAGCAATGATGGAGGCAACAATGAGTCGGGAGCGGGAACAAGTCCGAGGTCAACTGATGGCGCTGAGGTTGCGTTACTCCAATTTGAGTCGTAGCCTTCGTGTCCTTCGTGACTACCAGGATGATTGCCAAGCCGCTATGGATTGGCAAACCGCCAACAACATCTTGCTGGGTGATCTTCTGCCTCTGCGCGACTCCTCTTTGCTGGTACCGCCCGTCCTTGTAAATATATTTTTACCACCTCCTTGCCGAGTGAACGGATAAGTCTCGTAATCTGAGTTAGCACAACAACATAGAGCAAAGAAAGTAAAGCAAAAAGAAAGCAAGCAGCAAGTATTCTAAGGTAGGTTTTTTAGCAAGAGGAGTTGTAAGTGAGGGACTTAGACAAATTTTTGAGGAGAAAGGGAAACGCTCAGTAAATCATCATAGCAAAAAACCCTTGGTGAGAGTTGCGCAAGGCGCTAAGCGTTGGCGACACGCTAGCGCTGCGACTTGACTATGTAAGGAATTGTCTGTTGGATATAGTACAGTAAGTATCGGCAAGAAAGATAAGTAAGGTAAGTAATAGAAAGAAAGAGCTTATCAATATATAGTCTTTTCTAATCATTTTCTTCTTCTTCAACTAGAGTCGGCAAATCATCATCATCCAATAATTCTGTTTCTTCAAGTTTCCTAAGCTTGGCGGTGTCGATATCTAGCGCTTCAAGCGGCAAGTCAATGTGTTCTCTGGCGAGATATGGCAATAAGCAAAAGGTGGCAACAGGTCGATGTAGTACTGAACCATCTAATTCACAGAGCACATAAGTGCCTCCATGGTTACGAGAGATAACTACCAAAGGTCCTAGATAGCGTGGGCGCATTTTCTTGTTATATGAGGTCTCGATTTTGGAGTTGCGCATAAGCACTAGCGCACCTCTCGGGAAGTTGTAATCCTTGATAGTGGCGCTATGCTCGGTTTCAAATTGTAGTGCTGCTTGGTGACAGGCGCTAAAGACTACCTCGTAGAGTCGCTTTAAATCTTCTTTCCTTCGTTGGAGATCAATGGCTTGTCTGGCGATCAGGTCGGTAGTTGCTAAGATGCTGTTGGGTGCTGGCTGAAGGTAGGTTGCTTCTATAATGTTGGCAGGGAGTAATGGATGGGTGCTAGTAGCCGTGTAATAGGGAGAACAACCCATGCACTTACAAATGGTAACTCTTTCCGACCAAAATATTGAATAGGTCACTTCACTCCAACAAGACTCGTCGCCATCGACTGCCTTGAAGAGCGCTTGTCGGACGTCAAAGTGTGGTCTCTCTACCAGGCCATTGGTGTGCTTGTTGTAGCCAGATACTCGAATATGATGGATATTGTATTTCTTGGCAAGATAGGTTAGCGCTTTGATAATGGGCGCACCGTTATCCGTGACAATTTCTCTTAGCGCTCCCCATATTTCTTGGCAAGATAGGTTAGCGCTTTGATAATGGGCGCACCGTTATCCGTGACAATTTCTCTTAGCGCTCCCCAACGGCAAAATGACGTCCTCAAATAGCCACTTGGCAACCGCGTCTGTATTTTCTCTCTGAAGCATTCAAAAAATTCAGGCCAGTGGATTAGCGAGCAACGACCTTGAATAATGTACTTGTAGCGACCGTGGTAGTATGAGTACTTGGCGTGTTTGTTGAATTGGCAGAGGTGGCAAGTCCTAATGTACCAGGCGATGTCGGCACTAGCATGTGGCCACCAGAACCGTTCTAACAGAGAAGCTCGGGTAGCGTACAGACTTCTATGTCCCAGCTTGTCATGCATAGCGTGCAGGACTTGTAAGCGACTTTCTGGCTTGATGATCAGCTTGTGAGCGCCATCTCGATTTTGTCGCCAAAGGTGGTTGCCGGTAAAGAAGAAGTGAGCGGCATATCGAATAAAGGTCGTGTACTATTCGTCGGTAAGGCCTGCGGGTCGCTTAAGGTCTTGTACCCATTGTTCAACTATTAACAAGCGACTGTCTTCTGCCTTTGCCTTGGCGGATCAGGGAACGGCATCGTAGGTCAGGTTTCTGCTGTCTTCTCTTAGCGGATGTGGTTCCTGTATGACTTTTACTGGAGGCAAGTCTTGTCCAAGAATGCTTGCCATGTAGAATGTGAGGGGTGCGCTGATGACGCCCAAAGTTTGGTCAGTAACAAATGTAGCTAAAGTGTTACCTAACCAAGAGTGTGCGTTGGGCGCGCTATAAGTGTGTTGAGGAGTCCCGGGCAGGTCCCAGAGAACGCGTCTGTGAAAAACCAAGAGTGTGCGTTGGGCGCGCTATAAGTGTGTTGAGGAGTCCCGGGCAGGTCCCAGAGAACGCGTCTGTGAAAAGGGTAAAAGTCGGTACGGGTCGGCAAGTGGTAAGCGCTAAGGTAAAGCGCCTAAGGAAATGCGGTAAGTGAACACGGCAAGGGTGAGCGGCAAGAGCACGATAAGCTTAGCGAGGTTCTAAGCGTCGATAATGCCTGCCGTAGTTGCAAGGCGCGAGTATGTCGAGTGTTGGCGAACGTCTGTAACTACCGATGAGTTTTGACGTTGCCGACCGTAGCGTAAATGAGCTCTTGAGCGTAAGGGAGACTGAAGTAAGGGGGAAACTGTGGTCTATTCGTCTGCTGTTCTGTATGTACAAGTCGGTAAGTAATATATATACTACAAGGAGTTCACCGTCGCCAGTGGCTAATGACGCCAGAGTGCGGTAAACTGGAAAATTTCAAAGGGGTAGCTCCAACGGTTTCAGATCCCTACCGCCCATTCAAGAGCCTTAGCGACGCCAGGCGACAGATCGCGAAGCTAAACCATCACTCCATCACCCTTCTGTCTGTCAGAACCCCTAAGCGACGTTGGGCGCCAAATCGAGACGGTAAGCGGTGTCAGACGCCAAGGTCAAACGCCAAGCTGTCCGTCAGTTTTTGATAGATCATCAAGCTTCTCGCTAAGCGCTGTCGTCAGTGACTGATGCCATCTGTCAGTTGTCATTCTGTCTGCCGATCGGCGCTATCACTGATTGGATCTGCTTCTTGCCGTGCGCGGCCGTCAGAAATGGCTTAAAATGGGTAGAACGCGTGCGCTAAGTTCGGAACGAGTGCGGCAAGGTTTCCGGAGCCGGTGCTGAGCCAATGGCTTAAAATGGGTAGAACGCGTGCGCTAAGTTCGGAACGAGTGCGGCAAGGTTTCCGGAGCCGGTGCTGAGCCTGCGTTGATGCGCCTAACCTGTATGGGTCCTATCATCTCCCCCAACTGAAAAATTGACTGTCCTCAGTCACCAAATAAGGCTACGTTACCGTTTTTGTGACAAGTGGCCCTGCGTTCTTGAGATTTGGTTTATAGTCCTGGCATGAGTGTGGACTTCGTTTCTCTCCCATCTTTTCCTGGCTCAATTAAATAAAATGTCTTTCCGCATTCAACTCCGCCCTGTTCCCTCCCGTGAGGCTCAAGACGCCGCCTCGGCCTATATCGAAAAGGCGAACAATTTCTTAAGCGGATCGAAGGCGTTGGCGCGGACGCGCCAGTAAATTTGGTGGTTGCCGTCATGAAGCTGTACGAGCGGTGGCTGGAGGTGCGCGTTCTTGGCGTGGGATGGGATCGCGAAATCGAGGTTCGGGAATGGTGCCGGTCGCGGTACCTGGATCATCGTGGCGCAGAGTGGCTAGCGCCCTATGCTCGATTTGTAAGTAGCTTCTAGTTCTTGCCGTGTCGCTAGCTGATTGGGTTCCTAGGCGCCTCCTCCTGTCCCCACCATTGAGGACGAGTTGGAGGATATCCTTTCGGGTGCCTTGCCGATGACGGTAAGCGCGCCTGCGCCTGAGTAAGTATTCCTAACCCATTCTTTTGACTTAGCTTTGGTCTGACTTGTCGCCCCATAGCAAACAGGAGGTGTTGGCGCCTCTGGCGCGCATGCAAGTGGCCGAGGAACTGGCGACGCGGCAAGAGGAAGTGTCTCAGGATGCCCGGGAGATCACCAGGGCTCTGGAGGAGCGGGAGCGGGTCAGGGAGTTGGCGGAGGAGATGGAGGGAGTGGCTGCGGGGAAGGCGCCTGCCGTTGAGAGGCAGGCGGTAGCAGAGGGATCCGGCAAGGTAGGTCGCGCCGGCAGCACCTTGAGCCCAGTGCTGCCGGCTAGCAAGTCGGGCTCGCCGAGGAAGCCGGCAGGTGCTTCCAAACGCAAGGTAAGTGCTGTTTTTGCTTGCCGTTGCCGACGGTCGCTAACGACATTTACAGAGTCGCAAGGCGGCTCCTCAATACGCGGTGAGTGGTACTCTTCTTTTTGGCCTGAAATCACTAAGTCATTGTAGGCGCCAACACAATCGAGCTTTGACGACAAGGAGCTCAAAGGACTTTTGTTGCCGCGTCGCGAGGAGGCAGTCCTGGATGAGGGGCAGGAGGCCGGGGTCGTAATGGAGGAAATGAAGGGGAAGAAGACCGTTTCCTTAGCGACACGGCAAGCATTCAAGGAGGCGCGGGGAGCGGTAAGTGACTCTTCTATCTTTTTGAGCTTTCTCTGACTTATAGCGCTAGTGTGACAAGTGCTGGGCGGATAACGACCCAGAAGGCTGCTGGTTCCCGACTGGGGCCCAGCCTTGCTATTGCTGTGGTGCCCTCAAGCGCGCTTGCACCATCGACGGGGCCAAAAGTCGCGAGCGTGGCGGCGCGCCAGACGCACTTGTCGAGAAGACATTTTCGCGCGCAGTTTTGGTGAGGAGGGCCAGGGAGTTTGTGGAGGGCCAGAGGAAGAAGGTCGCTGCCGGTGGTATGGCAGTCGTTGGACGAGCCTCCTTGGCGTTGCCGACGCGCCAAGGAGATGGATCAGAAACAGTCGGCAACCGAGGCGCCGGCGAGCGCCAAGGGACTTTGGTCCCAGAAAAACGACAAGCCCCTTCCCCCAGCAAAGGGAAGGGCAAAGCCAAGCGACCTCGGGTAGTGTCGTCGCCTTCCCCCTCGCCAACCCCTCAAGACATCGAAATGGCCGATCTCGAAAAGGCCTTGGCGGCGAGTCGCCTGCCTCCTCGCGATTCTGAGGCAGGCCCAAGTGGCCTTCTGTCGCCTATTCATTTGGCGGCGAGGTCCCTTGGTGAGGAGCAGGAGGTAGGAGAACGGGAAGCGGTTGGCGACTCGGCGCCTCAAGAGGAGCGGGAAGACGCTCCTGCAGACGTCGAGATGGGGGAGGAGAAGGCAGAGGGGGCGGCAATGGGAGGGGATGAGGATGCTGAAGGGGAGGTGGATGAAACCTTGGCGACGCAGCGCCAAGGCGACGAGGAGGTGGTAGCGGGAGAGGGCGAGGAAGCGGCAGGAGTCGCCAGGGAGGAGCCTGAGTGGCGCTGGCTACCTCCCTACAGTAGCGTGGCCCCTTGGGAGGTTTCAGACCCGGAGGACGTTGCCGGTCTGGAGCCTAGGCGCCCCGTAATCGCCAGGATCAATCCTGCTTGGACGCCTCAACCGCAGCCAACGGTCACAGGCGACGCCTTCAACTGGCTGGGACAAGACCTCGTGTACCCGGTAGTGGCGCTTAACCCGCGGGAGATGCTGGAGCGGTTTTCGAGGAGGGCGGCAACGATGGAGGCGGCAATGGGGCGAGAACGGGAGCGAGTCCGAGGGCAGCTCATGGCGCTGAGGTTGCGCTATGCCAACCTTGGTCGTAGCCTTAGCGTCCTTCGCGACTACCAGGCAGATTGCCAAGCCGCCATCGATTGGCAGGCCGCCAATAACATCTTGCCGGGCGACCTGCTTCCTCTTCGCGACTCTTCGCTGCCGATTTCCGACGACTCCCTGCCGATGGACGATGAGAGCGATTAAACGAACCTTAGCGTAGATAGGTCGTTTACTGTACAGTTTTTTTTTTTTTTTGATACCGCCTCTATATATATTGCCATTTCCCTGCCGCGTGAAAGAATAAGTCCAATAATCTGAGTTAGCGTAGCGGCAGAGAGCAGAGAAAGTAAAGCAGGCAGCAAGTATTCTGAAGTAGGTTTTAGCAAAAGGAGTTGTAGGTGAGGGACTTAGACAAATTTTTGAGAAAAGGGAAACGCTCAGTAAATCATCATAGCGAAAAACCCTTGGCGAGAGTTGCGCAAGGCGCTAAGTGTTGGCGACACGCTAGCGCTGCGACTTGACTATGTAAAGAAATGTCTGTTGAATATAGTATAGTAAGTCACGGCAAGAAAGATAAGTAAGGTAAGTAATAGAAAAATAGGAGCTTATCAGTACTGTCTTTTCTAATCATTTTCTTCCTCTTCAACTAGAGTCGGTAAGTCATCATCGTCCAATAATTCTGTTTCTTCAAGTTCCCTAAGCTTGGCGGTGTCGATATCTAGCGCTTCAAGCGGCAAGTCGATTTGTTCCCTAATTCTGTTTCTTCAAGTTCCCTAAGCTTGGCGGTGTCGATATCTAGCGCTTCAAGCGGCAAGTCGATTTGTTCCTGGCGAGATACGGTAATAGGCAAAAAGCGGCAACAGGTCGATGTAGTACTGAACCATCTAATTCACAGCACGTAAGCGCCTCCACGGTTACGAGAGATAACTACCAAAGGTCCTAGATAGCGAGGGCGCATTTCTTGTTGTATGATGTTTCGATTTTGGAGTTGCGCATAAGCACTAGCGCACCCTCGGGAAGTTGTAATCTTTGATAGTGGCGCTATGCTCGGTTTCGAATCGCAGGGCTGCTTGGCGACGGGCGCTAAAAACTACCTCGTGAAGTCGCTCCAAATTTCTTTCCTTCGTTGGAGGTCAATAGCTCGTCTGGCGATAAGGTCGGTAGTCGCTAAGATGCTGTTGGGTCGCTGAAGATAAGTTCTTCTAATGTCGGCAGGAGTAACGGATGGGGTGCCAGTAGCGGTAGTAGGGTAACAACCCATGCGCTTACGAATAGTAACTCTTTCCGACCAGAACACTGAATAGGTCGCTTCGCTCCAACGAGACGTCGCATCGACTGCCTTGAAGAGTGCTTGCCGAACGTCAAAGTGGGGTCTCTCTACCAGTCCATTGGCGCGCTTGTTGTAGCCAGATACTCGAATGTGGTGAATTTTGTATTTCTTGGCGAGGTAAGTTAGCGCTTTGATGATGGGCGCACCGTTATCCGTGACGATTTCTCTTAGCGCTCCCCAACGGCAGATGACGTCTTCAAATAGCCACTTGGCGACCGCGTCGGTATTTTCTCTTTGGAGCATTCGAAATTCAGGCCAGTGGATTAGCGAACAACGACCTTGAATGATATACTTGTAGCGACCAGACTTGGGCATATGCATGGTGTCGACGTAGATTTTGCTGAAGAGGGGAGCTGGCGTTGCAACGGTTGGCGGTATGAGTACTTGGCGCGTTTGTTGGATTTGGCAGAGGTGGCAAGTCCTGATGTACCAGGCGATGTCGGCGCTAGCGTGTGGCCACCAGAATCGTTCTAGCAGAGAAGCTCGGGTAGCGTACAGACCTCGATGTCCTAGCTCGTCATGCATAGCGCGCAAGACCCGTAAGCGACCTTCTGGCTTGATGATCAACTTGTGGGCGCCATCTCGATTTCGTCGCCAAAGTCGGTTGTCGGTAAAGAAGAAGTGGGTAGCGTATCGGATAAAGGTAGCGTATTGTTCGTCGGTAAGGTCTGGGGGTCGCTTAAGGTCTTGTATCCATTGGTCGACTAGTAACAAGCGACTGTCTTCCGCCTTTGCCTTGGCGGATCGGGGGACGGCATCGTAGGTCAGGTTTCTGCTGTCTTCTCTTAGCGACTGGGGTTCCTGTACGACTTTTACTGGAGGCGAATTTTGACTGAAAATGCTTGCCGTGTAGAATGTGAAGGGTGCGCTAAAGGTCTCGGGGCGGTAAGAGACAATGGGATGCAAAAATATGCTGGTAGGCTGTTGCCGTCGTAGTAGGGGAATCGGTTGTTGTATGAGGTGCACGAAACCATGTAGTCGGTCGACCCAGTCCTCGAAATCGCTATCAGCCTGTGGGTCCACTGCCGGGTCGCCAGGCTGCCGTGGTCGCCTAGAGAGTCCATCTGGTCCGTGGAAAGAGCTCTTGACGTGTACCAACTCAAAGTGAAACATGAGGATAGCGACTACCCACCGGTTCATACTAGCGGATGGCTGGATGTCGGGATTCTGCAGCATGCCTTTGATGTACCTAGCGTCGACTTCAACAATTAGGTTCCGGACGCCAATCAAATACATCTTTAGCGCCCGGAATGCTTTGAACAGTCCATAGAGTTCTAGCTTAGGCTGACTGTAGCGAGACTCTCTGTCGTTTAGCGTAATAGACCCAAAGCGGTTGTAGCGTCGCTGTTTCCGATTGTCGCTAAGGCACTGGCACAAGAAGTAGCCAACGGCAATGTACGAGGTATCCACCGCCAAGATGACAGGGTCGGCAGAGCTATAGTCGATTGGAACTAGGGGCTTGGCGTCTTGTAAGGCTTTTACTAAATCTCGTTGGGCAGTGACCTGGTCTGGCCCAAATTCGAAGGGCTCGTTAGCGCGGGTGAGTCGGTTAAGGGCATGTGCGCGATGGGCAAAGTTCTTGACGAATATCCTGAGAACGCCAACGGTGCCAAGAAATGCGCGAACTTCTGATAAGTCGCGGCAAGGACCCCATCGCTCCAGGAGTGCTAAGCGAGACTCGTCGGGAACGCGACCGTCGGGTGTGCAGATGTGACCAAGGATTTTGAACCTTGGCGCGCAAAGGAGGAGCTTGTGACCGCTAAAGGTTCCACCGCTATACTTCATGCGTTGGAGGACTCGGTTGAGCAACTGGAAAAAATCCCATAGCGCTAAGCGAATATTGGGGTTTTCGGGATGGGTCACCGGTAAGCCGTTCACGAGTCGCCAGTCTTTGGGGCCTTTGACGCCAACGTCATCAATGAAGCTTAAGACGTTATGCGGTATCTCGGGTTGGAGGATGAATGTGATGTCGTCATGGAATATGGGGACTGAGTTTGTCCAGCCCATCGGCAAGGTGACTAGGCGCAGTGCGCCAAACGGAGTTTGAAAGGTGGTGAGGTCACGGGAAGATGGGTGTATTAAGCGTTCATCGTAGCCAACGTAAAGATCAAGGGTGGCGCCACAGATACGCCCGGCAAAGGACTCGGCAAAGTGGTCAGGGAAAGGCGGTACGCCAGAGTGTCGTATGGTTACTCTATTCAGCGGCTCAAGACTGTGAACTATGCGTAGATTGCCGTTCTTTTTGAGGACACAGAACCAACGGGAGCGGTAAGAACTGTTTGAGGGCTCGTAGACGCCAGCCTGTATCTTGGTCCTAATGATCTGGCAGACCTCGGCCTCGATCCCAGGCGGTAACGGTCGGTTGTGCTCAGTCCACGGCACGTGGGGGATGGTCGGGATGACGACAGGCGGGAAGAAATCTGTACGTAGACTGCCGCGTTCGGAGTCCTCCCAAGCAAAAGCTTTGTCTTGCTTAGCGACAAGATCGGTAAGGACGTTCAACTCATCTTTGGTCAAAAATCCTGTGTCGTGCTCCTTGGCGAACTGCTGCTGGCGTTCCTCGGTAAAACGTCCTGTGGGCTGAAAGGGTGGCGGATTTGGTGACAAGGTCGGTATGTCGGCAAGAGGGTCGCCAATGATCTGGCGCTCGATTCTAAACGTCTCGGGAGAGTGCGTAGCGATTGGTTTTGTTTTAAGCGCAACTGGCTTATATTTCTTTTTAACTTGTACCCCTTTCCTTTTGGGAGCGTTAGCTTGGTTATACACAGAGGTGGAAAGGGGAACTGTAGCCTGAGGAGCGGCAAGTCCAAGAACGGCAGGAGACGAGGCTCCGGGAAGAGTGGTGAGATAAGTATCGGTAGACGCAATATTTTGAAATGACTCGGAAGCGGTAAGATATAAGTAGGCAAGAGAGGAGTCGGTAATATTTTGATTTTTCTGGGAAAGCTCTGCGTCGGTAGTGGGTAAAGTAGTTAAAACATCTTCGTCAAGAAAAGCAGTAGACATAACAGTTACAAGACCAGTTGAATGGTCAAATTCCAGCGTTAGCGCTACATCTCCGTGATCGTCGCCAATCACCTCCTCGATGGTCTGTGAAAACACCGGTGTGGAGGCTCGTTGGCGTGTTGGTCGGTAAACTCCGGGGGCTTAGCGCGGGCGCCTTTTCGTTGTCCCCTAGGGAACGTTGGCACCGTTCGTCGGATTCCGGAGTTGGGGTCGCTAATGGTGAGGGTCGTTTCCTCGTCGGTAACTGTCTTGACGACTGATCGCGCCAAGACGTCGAAAGGTCTGCCAAGTAGTAGGTCGTATGCGGGGGAGCGTAAAATGTGGATCTGAAGATAAAACGTAATGTCGCCAAGGGTGCACGGCACATTCTTGGCGAGGCCTAGGGATCTGTCTACCGTTCCGTTAGCGCTCTGCATGTTTAATATAACGGTAGGGTCGTATATGAGGCCTAGATCGTTAGCGACTTCTGCTGCCATAGAAATAATCTGAGACCCGCTATCCACGATTGCCTCTACTTCGTGCTTGTTGTCTACTGTTAGCGCTACCGAGCGGATAGCGTGCGATTCTTGAGCGACGGTAAGGATTGCGGGGTCCTCTCCATGGTCCACAGATCTAAGGTAGGTCTCCACTGGGTCCACCGAGGTGGCGTTAGCGATGGGGTCGGCAAGAGGTTCATTGGTGTCGGGAGCGTCGATGGTAACAGAGAAACCAGGAAGCGCATCGTCTAGTTCATCAACCTCGGCAACGGCTGTCGCCAAGGGTCGTCGGGGAGTGACTGCCGTCTTGACTTGGTTGCGGACGTCGGGAGCAATACTACAAAGCTCTTCTACTGATAAGGTAACATTGGTTTTCATGATGCGGTTAAAGACGTGGTTGGATTTCTCGATATCGAATATTGGCGCAGTAGGTCGGTAGCCACCCTCAGGACGTTTCTCGGGAGCGGCAAAGTTTCGTTGTGCGGGAGCGTGATAACGGTCGGGAATCCCGGAGTAGGGATGGAGAGGCGGCAAAGGCGGTTCGGGAGCGGTAGCGGACGACGAGGGTTCTGGAGCAGGAGCAGGAGCAGTAGCAGGCGGTGCGGCAGGAGAAGGTGTCGGTAACTTGCTAGCGGGAGGCATCGGCTTATATCCTTTGAGAGGTTGTTTGGGCTGCTTAACTTCAACCCCATCAAAGACCTGGTTCTTTAGCGAATCTAATTCCTGCTGCAGCTTGGCGATACGCTCTTCCCGCGAGAAAGTAGGGTGGTCGCCAACGCTGTCGAAATGTAGGACCTCGTGAATCATCTGCTGTTGGGTCGCCTGTTCGGGGTCGGGGTTAGCGTTGCCAGATAGCGTGCCGGTAACGATTTGTCCTGGGTTGCGCCTATGCCATTCATCAACTCGCTCCTGGAAGGACTTCTTGTCTGGGTAGTTGGGGATGGTGGCGCCAGTGGTGAGGACTATCTTGCCGTCGATAGCTCGTCGAATTCTACCTTGGCGAACGTAATTCTCGAGGGTAGCGCAGCGTCCTCTAGTCATGGTGTGGCCAATTTCCCCACAGAAGTGGCAAGGGCCAGGTGCGGGTACGTTAGCGGGTCGGTTAGCAGTCAGGTTGGTGGTAATCATAGTTTCAATACGTGTCATAGCGGAAGCGACAGCGGCGGTAATCGCAGCATTGAGCTCCTCCTTCTTAACGAAGTCGGCAACAGGAGGCGGGATGGGAATGATACCGTTAGTTCGCTCAGGTGGTGGGCTCATCCTAGCGCGCTGCAGTCCAACGCCAGTGTCCGTTCCCTTGAGAACCCATTTACCGGCTTCAAAGACGTCGGCAACGTTATAGGGCTCGTCTGGGTGATGAGCCTGATGAACTATCTCTAGGCGACGAGCAATACGAGTCCAAAGCGAAGTCGGGATGCCTTGCTGGAACAGGCGACGCTCCTCGTTAATATAGAGCTTGCCGTTCTGCAGGAGCCACCTAGCGATTTTCTGGAACTCGCGGTAATACGTAGAGAACGCGCCAAGCGACGATGTGCCACTGTCGAAAGATTCCTGTACTAGTTTCTGTAACTCGTTTACCGTGTATCGGGTAGCCTCCTCAGCGCCAGGGTACAGCTGGATAACTGCCGTCTTCCAGTCCTCATACGAAGCGCCTTGAGCTGGAGCTGGCGGTGCGGCAGGGACAAAGGCGGCAAACTCCGTAAGACCTGTCCACGTCTCTGCCGTGTCATACGATACGTATCTTGCCGCGTACTCCTTCATCTGCGTGTGGTCGGTAATGTTACAATCTCTGAATAGATACTCCAACTCCTTGAAATACTGGGAGAGCTCCCGTGGCTTGGTCTCGTCCCATTTCGGTGCCGAGAAGTGGTTGCGTGGCGGCATGCGCTGGACTTGTTGTTCCATAGCGACTGTGTTGGCGAGTTCGGTTAGCGGTAGTGGGGAAGGAGTTCTAGAAATTGGCGACGGGGTAAGAGAAATGAGTTGTGAAAGAGGCGTTAGCGGAGTAATGGGGGTGATTGGTTGCGGTACGGTAAATGGCGACGCTAAGGGGTCGTCGGCACTGTAATCGAGGGAATGCGGGAAGAGATCAGGAAAAGCGTCTACAGTGGCGTTCTGTAGTTCCTGGGCGAGAGAGAGACCCGGTAAGGCACCAGGTGGTTGTGGGGTTGATGGGTGGGAAGGAGCTATGCCTTCTGCCGACTGGTCTAGCAGGCGGCGCCTACGCTGGAGACGGGTTTCTGGCGGAATTCTGCCCTAGAGATCCCTCGCGGTGGGCTCCAATTTGATGACGCCCAAAGTTTGGTCAGTAACAAATGTAGCTAAAGTGTTACCTAACCAAGAGTGTGCGTTGGGCGCGCTATAAGTGTGTTGAGGAGTCCCGGGCAGGTCCCAGAGAACGCGTCTGTGAAAAAGGGTAAAAGTCGGTAACGGGGTCGGCAAGTGGTAAGCGCTAAGGTAAAGCGCCTAAGGAAATGCGGTAAGTGAACACGGCAAGGGTGAGCGGCAAGAGCACGATAAGCTTAGCGAGGTTCTAAGCGTCGATAATGCCTGCCGTAGTTGCAAGGCGCGAGTATGTCGAGTGTTGGCGAACGTCTGTAACTACCGATGAGTTTTGACGTTGCCGACCGTAGCGTAAATGAGCTCTTGAGCGTAAGGGAGACTGAAGTAAGGGGGAAACTGTGGTCTATTCGTCTGCTGTTCTGTATGTACAAGTCGGTAAGTAATATATATACTACAAGGAGTTCACCGTCGCCAGTGGCTAATGACGCCAGAGTGCGGTAAACTGGAAAATTTCAAAGGGGTAGCTCCAACGGTTTCAGATCCCTACCGCCCATTCAAGAGCCTTAGCGACGCCAGGCGACAGATCGCGAAGCTAAACCATCACTCCATCACCCTTCTGTCTGTCAGAACCCCTAAGCGACGTTGGGCGCCAAATCGAGACGGTAAGCGGTGTCAGACGCCAAGGTCAAACGCCAAGCTGTCCGTCAGTTTTTGATAGATCATCAAGCTTCTCGCTAAGCGCTGTCGTCAGTGACTGATGCCATCTGTCAGTTGTCATTCTGTCTGCCGATCGGCGCTATCACTGATTGGATCTGCTTCTTGCCGTGCGCGGCCGTCAGAAATGGCTTAAAATGGGTAGAACGCGTGCGCTAAGTTCGGAACGAGTGCGGCAAGGTTTCCGGAGCCGGTGCCGAGCCTGCCGTTGATGCGCCTAACCTGTATGGGGTCCTATCAGCGCTAAAGATCTCGGGGCGGTAAGGGACAATGGGATGTAAAAGGATACTGGCTGGTTGTTGCCGTCGTAGTAGGGGAATTGGCTGTTGTATAAGGTGCACAAAACCATGTAATCTGTCGATCCAGTCCTCGAAATTGCTATCAGCCTGTGGATCCACTGCCAGGTCGCCAGGTTGTTGTGGTCGCCTAGAGAGTCCATCTGGTCTGTGGAAAGAGCTCTTGACATGTACCAACTCAAAGTGAAACATGAGGATAGCGACTACCCACCGGTTCATGCTAGCGGATGGCTGAATATCGGGATTCTGCAGCATGTCTTTGATGTACCTAGCATTGACTTCAACAATAAGGTTCTGCATGCCAATCAAATACATCTTTAGCGACCGGAAGGCTTTGAAGAGTCCATAGAGCTCTAGCTTAGGCTGACTGTAGCGAGATTCTCTGTCGTTTAGTGTAATAGACCCAAAGCGGTTATAACATCACTGTTTCCGATTGTCGCTAAGGCACTGGCACAATGTCACGACCCCTCTCCTCCGGGCCCACCCCGGGACACCCCCGGGACACCATCCGGGACCCTCCCTCCGACCCCACAGGACACGCCCCGCCATCACGACCGCCGACACCGCCATCACACGCATCAAGGACCGCCATCAGCCACCTCCGGCCCCGATCAACGATCGGATCACGCAACTCGTTCCCGGCCATCATGCATCACGCATCACGGCTCCACCCACGCCAATTGATCGCACGCCCCACACGCGCAATCCCGGTATGCAGCCCCTGCCGCTACTCAATGACCCCCGGGACCCATCCCAGACATCCCGGAACCCCGAGACCCGGTCCCGTAGTACTTATAGCGTAGTTTCCTGTTGTATTCGCTAGTCTTGATATTACATTGCTTTACTTGGATTGTTGTGTGCCCTCTGCTTGACTGGTACGCATTGACTGGCACGCTTTTGACTGGCACGCTTGAATATTCGCGTGCTCTAAGATTGGTACGCACTTCGCGACTTAAATTTGCTAACTTGGTCTCGTCTTAGAACCTCCGGTTCACTCGCGTGCTCTAAGATTGGTACGCACTTCGCGACTTAAATTTGCTAACTTGGTCTCGTCTTAGAACCTCCGGTTCACGACTCGACCCCCACCCAAACTCCCCAGCTACTTACCACCCAAAACCCCCGGACCAAATCCCCTTCCCCGGGATTCCCCTGTCCACCCCCACCCAAACTCCCCAGCTACTTACCACCCAAAACCCCCGGACCAAATCCCCTTCCCCGGGATTCCCCTGTCCATGTCTTGAACCCCGGAGTCCTAGCCCCGGAGTTCCAGACACCCGAGTATCCATAGGACAAGTCCGCATTGTAAGGGCAATCGCTTTCCTGGAAGGCCCCCGACTCAGCAGAACCTGACATAATATCAAGACTCCCTCCTTACACCGTTCTTGATGGCTACGTATACTCACAGCCCCCGACTCAGCAGAACCTGACATAATATCAAGACTCCCTCCTTACACCGTTCTTGATGGCTACGTATACTCACATCTACTACCCCACGGGCTACCAGACCGACCCCTACGGGCGCCCAGTACCCGAGCATTACTCCGCGCAGACCCCCCGCCCCATCTATCCACCTCTCCTGTACGAACCTCCGTATCTCCACCGCCACTGGGCCCCCGACCCATCCCTCTATGATCTGGGGCCCTCAGCCAGCTGGGCCCCTCCGCCCAACTTAGCCATGGCACGACCCGTGGAGGTCCCCTCGTACCGGAGCATCCCCGGGGGCCTGCCGGAGACCCCACCAGTGCCCAGTGGACCTCGCCCGATCCCCCCCAGCGAGGGCCCCTTTGCACCCACCCCCTACTATGGCTACCAGCACCCCGTTCCCCAGCCCCAAGAACCCCGAGGACCCCCTACCTCGACTACACCCCTCGTCACTACCCGGCCGCCGCTCCACCCGCTCGAACCCCTCCCTCGCCAATGGGACAACGACGCCTCGAGGAATATGAACGGCAACGGGACAAAGTACTCTGCTCACTCAGGATTACGCCGGAGGACTTCGCTCAACGGACAAGGGCGCTGCTCACGGAATTCGGGCACGACGACTTCGAAGGCACTCCGGAGGAATGGGCTCATTGCTTGGTCGAGTTTGGGGACCGCCTCATGCGAGGAGAACTCCCGGAGCAAACTATGGTAAAGTATAGGCGCAATACGATCCTCCGAGAAGAATTGCAGCAGCTGCTCGACGAAGTCCACGCATCCTCCTCCCCTCGACCCCTCAACGACCCCGCGGACCCAGGTCGCTTGATTCACGTTCGATGGGAACCCCCAGAGCTGGCCCCGGCACCCCCGACAGCCCCCGCGGACCCCTCTCCGGAACAACGACAATGGGAAGAGCGACAAAACGCCTCAGCCATATTGCGGTCCCTCAACCCGACTGGAGGCCTCTTGGATCAACCCGCTGCCCGCACGGTAGGCTTGTCAACTCGCCGCAGGGCTAACTCCGTTCCTAGTACCTTCGAGACCTGGGGAAACCCGCTGCCCGCACGGTAGGCTTGTCAACTCGCCGCAGGGCTAACTCCGTTCCTAGTACCTTCGAGACCTGGGGACAACCCTAAAGACCCCTGGAACCCCTCCCGCGAACAGACAACGCCCGAACCCCGGCCCCGGCGAACCCCGGTAGACCCTGCGTGGACACCCCTAGCACAGACGACACGCTGTGCTACATCGACGAGCTCACGCGTGGCAACAATGAACCACGCCCCGCGCCCACGCCCATCCCAGTACCACCCCCTACGTCAGCTCCAGTCCCTCCGGAACGCAACTTCCGCCGCGATCCGCCACCCCACTTCGACCTACAAAACCCCCCGCAACCCCTGATGCAAGCACGACCCTCCTGGGTTGAACGTCCCCTGCGTAACCCGGCACCCAACCCAGCACCTGACCCACCCCTGCCCGACCCGACACCGCCGAACCCTCCCCGACCGCCTCCGCCACGCCCAGCCGAACCTTGAGGACGACCCCCAGGTCCTCCACCTCTGCCACCCCCCGCGTGGAGACCCGGGCCTCCCCCCGGCAGGAACGAACCCCCCTGGGATAACGGACCCCCCGGGCGTGGACCCCCAGGTGAGCCACCCGGAGGAGGCCCTCCAGGCGGGTGGGGTCCCGCCCTTGGTGCTTTTCCTCCTCAAGAAGGGGGGAGGTAATCACTACTACTACTATTACAATGCTGGCCCCCCTCCCCGCAACGCTGCCGGACCAGACGACGCTCACGACGCTCTCGCCCGCAAAGGACGACTGGACATTCAAAAGCCCAACGCTTTCACGGGCCGGGACCTCCAAAAATGGCGTACCTTCCTCACTTAGTGTCTCAATACATTCCAGGCAAAGCCGCTCACGTTTCAGATTGACAGCTCCCGAGTGGCCTTTGCCGCATCGTACCTCCAGGGGATCGCCTTCGATCACTACACGGCCCTCATCCAGTTCGACCCCAACAACCCGGCACTCGCTTGCTGGCAGGCCTTCGTCAACGAGTTTTCCAGGAAGTTCGGGATCTACGACACCGTGGCCGAGGCCGAGGACAACCTCTTCAACCTCCAGATGTGCTCCGAAGAATGTTTCACCACCTTTATCGTACGTTTTGAGAAGGAAGCTTACGAAACAGGTTGGAACTACAGCGCCCTCCGGTACGCCCTCTGCCGCGCCCTGCCACAACACATCAAGGACGTCCTCCGACTCGCCCTGAAACAACCCTCCTACGACGGGTACAAGGCCCTCGTCATGCAGATCGACCAACGCTACTGGGAAGACCGCAGCGAGTGAAACAACCCTCCTACGACGGGTACAAGGCCCTCGTCATGCAGATCGACCAACGCTACTGGGAAGACCGCAGCGAGTACTCGAATTCCTGACCCCCCTGGAACTCTAGAGGAGGACCCCCTTGGCCCTCCGGCGAAACCCCCAACCCCCAAACCCAAAACCCCGGTCCCCCCGCATTTTCCGGCGGCCGACCCCCGGTGAGTCGCGGCCCGCCCAATGCTAACCCCAGCAGCGGCGTCCGCCCCCAGGCCCAACTCAACACCGCCGTGGCCACCCATGACCCGGGCAACGCGCCAAGCCCCAAGGAACCCCCAGAAGACCCCGAAGACTTCGACTTCAACGACGAACGGGACGAGGAGGCCCTCCGGGCCGACCCTGGATCGAAGTCCCGGTGGATGTGCAGGAACGACGGAGAAGGGAGAGTGTCTGCATACTCTGTGGTGAGAAAGACCATTTCATTTCCGAGTGCCCCAAACGACAGGTCATGGGACGTGCCACCTGGACCTTCGAAGGGGAGGACGCCACCTACAAGTATTTGGAAAACGACCCAGCAATTTAGACCCGGAAGACGCCCTAAATCGCGGAATCGACCCCGACGTCTTCTCCGCCCCGGTCTCACATCTTCCAGCAATTTAGACCCGGAAGACGCCCTAAATCGCGGAATCGACCCCGACGTCTTCTCCGCCCCGGTCTCACATCTTTGCTCTACGACACTCATACAGAACACCCTCACGGCTTATCTACCTTCCCACTCTTCCCACTCCCTCCTCCTCAAAACCCACCTCACCCCCTCCGGAACCCCCCTCGACACCCTCGTTGACAGTGGCGCCACCGACAACTTCATCAACGAAGCATGGTCTCCCCTTGCCCCAGAACCCGCTCAGCGACTCCCGGTCCCGGTACGGCTCTGCCTCTTCGACAGAGACGCCTCTACGGCGGGGGACATCACTCATTTCGTGCGTATGCCCGTCACTTTCGCCAACGGACAGACTCACACCCTCCGGGTGTTGATAACCAAACTCCACCCCTCCACACCCCTGGTCCTAGGGCTTCCGTGGCTCCGAGACACCAACCCCCACATTGATTGGCGACATCTCACCCTTCGCCTGACCCAGGACCCGACGCCTGACAACCAGCAACTTCCCTTCGACATCCCCCACTCCCTAGACCCTACCCCAAAGGACGGGCCCCCATCGCCTCCCGGACTCCAGTCCCGGTCATCCTGATCCTTTGTCATCAATGCCAGGCTGGACGGCACTCCAGGGCCAGTGTCGGCCCTCATCGACAGCGGAGCCACCGGAGTTTTCATCAGTGACGCTCTCGACCTCCCCCACAACTTTCTCGACCAGCCCCTCCGCCTGCAACGCCTCGACGGCACCCTCTCCTCCTCTGGCCCCATCCAGAGGTCTCACTCAGGACGCATGACCCTGGACAACAACTACAAATTCACCTCCGACTTCCTGGTCACACGACTTCATGAGTCGACCCCGATGGTGCTGGGACTACCCTGGCTGTGCGACACGAACCCCGACATCAATTGGAGGACGCTCACCATGACATTCCCGGGACCCGAAGACCACCCCTTGACCGCCGTATACCTCCGGGCCCTAGGAAGCGACCCGATGCCCGACACCCCCGGGACGACTGCCACGCCCCCCATGCATTCACCCCCCACGCCAGTCTGAGACCGCAAGGCCCCTAATTGGCCCCCAAACATTCCTCGGAACAAGTACAAGAGGCCGAACTACCCTGACCGGTCTCAGACACGCGTCAAACCTGCTTCGGCCGATGCGCCCGCGACCCCGATCGACTTGAATGCACTCGACATTAGGATCATCAGAGCCGCCCCCTTCGCCCGCCTCATGAAGGATGGAACACCCACGTTTCAGCTACACACCTCGCCATCTCTCCCGGAAGAATATCTACGAGGGGACGCTATTCCCCCGGAAAGGAAGTCCGAGGAGCAGATCCTCCAAGGAGTAGTTCCCCCGGAGTATCACGAGTTCGCTGACGTATTCTCTGAAGGAAACGCCAAGGAAATCCCCCCGCACCGCCCCTATGACCACACTATCGACCTTGAGGAAGGAGCCACCCTCCCTTTCGGCAAAGTATACAATATGTCAGAGGTTGAACTCCGGGCCCTCAAGGACTACCTCGACGAAATGCTCGGTAAGGGATTCATCCGACCCTCCGCCTCTGCCGCCGGAGCCCCAGTTCTATTTGCCAAGAAGAAGGACGGCTCGCTCCGGCTCTGCGTCGACTACCGGGAACTCAATAAGATCACCAAGAAGAACCGCTACCCGCTCCCGCTCATCGGCGATCTGGTCGATCGACTCCGCAGTGCCAAGGTTTACACAAAAATCGACCTCCGCTCCGGTTACAACAATGTCCGCATTGCCCCGGGACACGAGTGGAAAACCACGTTCCGCACGCGGTATGGTCTGTTTGAGTACCTTGTGATGCCTTTTGGAATGACTAACTCCCCCGCCACGTTCCAATACTTCATGAATGACATTTTCTACGACATGAGTGACGTCTTCGTGATCATCTACCTGGACGACATCCTCATTTATTCCGACTCACCGGAGGACCACCAGAAGCATGTCCGGCAAGTCCTCGAACGCCTCCGGGAGCACAACCTCCACGCCAAGCCCGAGAAGTGTTCATTCCATACGGAAGAGGTTGAGTATCTTGGCATCATCGTATCCCCGAACGGCGTCCGCATGGACCCCCACAAGGTCGAGGCCATCATCAACTGGCCGCAGCCCCGGAACGTCAAGGAAGTACAATCTTTCTTGGGTTTCGCTAACTTCTACCGGAGGTTCATAGATAACTACTCCGGTATCACGAAACCCCTCAACCAGCTCACGCGCAAGGACGTCGCCTGGAACTGGGACAGTAAGTGCCAGAGCGTCTTTAACCTGCTCAAGGAGGCTTTCACAGCCGCCCCCGTACTCCGGCACTACGACCCGACCCTCCCGATTATCCTAGAATGCGACGCCTCCGACTACGCCATCACCGGGATTCTCTCACAGATGGAGCCTGACGGTGGGGAGCCCCGGCCAGTCGCCTTCTACACCTGGTCCATGATCAACGCCGAGCTCAACTACGACATCTACAACAAGGAGCTCCTCGCCATCGTCGAAGCCTTCAAGCAATGGCGAGCCTACTTCGAGGGAGCCTGGCACCGGATTCAGGTCTACTCGGATCACAACAACCTGCAGTACTTCACCACGACCAAGCAACTTAGTCGACGGCAGGCCCGATGGTCCAAGGTTCTCTTGGAATATGACTTCACAATCCAGTACTGCCCGGGATGACTCAGAGCTAAACCCGATGCCCTCACCCATTGACCGGACGTCTATCCCAAGAAGTCGTTCGAGGCGGAATGCAATGCGTTCAATCATTGCGTGGTGATCCCTCCTGAACATCTGAATGCTGTACTGATCTTAAACGATGAAGGAACCCTGAGCCAGATCCGCCGTGCCTCCCGAGACAAGTATTTCGCCAATCATGACCCCCGCAACCCTCCCGACAGAACCAACCGGGACCCCGCCTTTTCCTTGTCCCCCGACAAGAAACTCCTCCTCCGGGACGGCCGCATTTACGTCCCGGATCACGCCCGACTCCGCTACAACGTCCTGCGCCAGCACCACGACCACAAGCTCTGGGGACACTCTGGAATACGTAAGACCCTCCAGCTTATCTTCTGGACTTACTTTTGGCCAGGATTGAAGAAGGACGTGACCTGCTACATTCGATCATGCGAACCCTGCCTCCGGGCCAAGGTCCCCCGACACCGACCGTATGGACTCCTGAAACCCCTGCCGATCAGACGACGCCCCTGGTCCTCCATATCTCTGGACCACATCGTCGAACTCCCAGAATCTGAAGGGTTCAATGCCATCCTCGTTGTTGTATGTAGGCTAACCAAACAGGGCATTTTCCTACCCTGCCACACCACGGACACCGCCCCGGACTTTGCCCGGCTGTTCCTTGAGCACGTCTTCGCCAAACATGGACTCCCGGACGACATCGTCTCCGACCGTGGCCCCCTCTTCGTGTCCAAGTTTTGGACTTCCCTGTGTAAGGCACTTGAAGTGAAGACTAACCTCTCTACCGCCTACCACCCCGAAACCGACGGCCAAACCGAAAGGGTCAACCAGTCTCTCGAGCAGTACCTCCGACTGTACGTCAACTACTTGCAGGACAACTGGCACGCCGAACTCCCCCTGGCCAAATTCACCTACAACAACGTGCCACACTCTGCCACCAGGGTATCGCCCTTCTTCGCCAACAAAGGGTACCACCCACGACTGACCTTCTTGCTCCAGGACATCCCGTCGCACGTCGCCTATGAGGTCACCCGGGATCTCCAGTCCCTTCACGAGTTCCTCTGGGAGGAAATCAAAACCGCAAACCAGGCCTATGCGAAACACGCCGACCGGAAACGGGAAGACACCCCCGACTGGGCCCCCGGGACAAAGGTATGGTTAGATTTGCACTCCGCCACCGGGGTGTCCCCCTTCTTCGCCAACAAAGGGTACCACCCCCGACTAACGCTCTCACTCCGGGACATCCCGTCGCACGCTGCCCACGAGGTTGCCCAGGATCTCCAGTCCCTTCACGAGTTCCTCCGGGAAGAGATCAACACCGCGAACCGGGCCTATGTGAAACACGCCGACCGGAAACAGGAAGACACCCCCGACTGGGCCTCCGGGACAAAGGTATGGTTAGATTGACGCCACCTCCGCACCCGCCGGCCCTCCCCAAAACTCGATCACAAGCACCTCGGCCTGTTCAAAATACTGAAGAAGGTCTCATCCCACGCCTACAAGATCGAGCTCTCCCCGGGACTAAAAGGTCTGCACCCGGTATTCCACGTCCGCCTCCTGGAACGACACCCCCCAGATCCTTTCCCCGAACGACGCCCCGAGCCCCCTCCCCTGGTCGAGGTCGAGGACGAGTACCACTACGAGGTTGAAGAAATCCTCGACTCCCGGAATATTTGTGGACGACCCCACTTCCTCGTACGGTGGAAGGGATATGGCCTGGAAGACGACACTTGGGAACCGCGCAGAAACCTCGAAGACGACCTCGACAAACTCCGGGATTTCTAACAACGGCACCCGGGAAATGACCTTCCCAGGCGCAGGACTCACAGACGGCAGTAGTGGGCGTAACCCCCACCTTTGGGCTCAGTAGGGATTCAACTCCCATGTATATTTTCTATTTTCACTTTCTAGATCTTACCCCCTCCTTAGTACCTTCTCTCGTAGTAGCGCCCCGGAGTCGGGGCAAGGTCTCTTTCCAACTCTTTACTAATCTCTTACTCGCTTTTACTCACTCCGGCAGTCCAAGTATATACAGCTACGAATTACATTACTCTACAAAGTACCAAGACCGGCGACAAGAAAAAGAGGACCCCTAATATTGGGGCCCCGGATCCCCCTCCCCCTCTGCCTCACCTCCCTCCCCCACCTTCCCGGGCCAACCTCGGAACCCCTCCCCCATTCCCCCCGGACCCCAACCTGGACGTGTCATTAGGGGACCAAACCCGAGGGAAAGAGAGACTCACTTAGCGCGGCCATGCGGGCCACCACTACGTCTCGACGCAAGTCCTCCACCAACCCCGGAATTCCCGGGAGCCCCATCCCTTGCCCCAGCCTCACCCGCAACGCCTCTAACTCGGCCTCTGCTTCTCCTCGGGCGACCCTGGCCTCTCCCAGGTCCCGGACCATCCCCTTCCGACCCTCCTCCAGACCTCTCCCGGCCGCCGCCCCCTCCCTCACCCCCTCCTTGTGACCCTCCTGTTCGCGCCCGGCCCGCTCCTGCAAAGCCTCAAAGTCGCCAACCAGGAGTCCCCCAGACAAGGGGGAGAACTCCGCGGGGGACAAGCGCGGGGGAGAGACCGGGGATGGGGTCCTCAGGGG
Source organism: Macrolepiota albuminosa (assembly GCA_027475525.1). Lineage (NCBI taxonomy): Eukaryota > Fungi > Basidiomycota > Agaricomycetes > Agaricales > Agaricaceae > Macrolepiota > Macrolepiota albuminosa. The sequence continues at coordinate 103,595 of JAMWFC010000051.1, forward strand.
CAGACGCACCCTCTTGGAGGGCCCCGGGGAAGGACTGGGCGATGCCCGTCTCTTCCCCTTGTCGGGACGCCCCCCACGACCCTCATGACCCCCAGTCCCGGCCCGGGTCGCCCGACGTGTGATCAGGACCACGGGACGGGCCCAGCCCGCCACCCGGACGACCCCCTGGCCCCCCGACCCCCCACGGGGCGCCTCCGCGGGTACTGCAGACGCCTCCCCCGCCGACTCCAACCCTGGCTCCGCCCCCTCCACCGGCTCCACCACCCAGTCCCGCTCCTCAACCCCCATCCTCCGGGTGACCCCCGCCAACGGCCACCCCTGCTCCCATGCGACGCATCACGCCCTCCACAGCGCCGACACGGAACACCGCTCGTGGTTGAGGCGGCACGCCTCGCACACGGAAGTGTCCCGGCGGGACGAGGGCGCTGGGGCCTCGAATAAGCAGGGCACCAGCTGGCAGGCGCAGTGCAGACACTGCGGCTCCAGAGTCAGCCAGGAGACCCGAGGTAAGAACCCACTTACCGGCCCATTGCTCACACACCAGCTGTGGGCAGGCAACTCCCGGGGCCTCTCCAAAGCCTCCGCAAAAACCTCCTGCGACACGCCTGCCCACGCAACGCGCCGGTCGTCCGGGACCACCGTCACCATCCCTACCGCCATCCCAGAGCGACGAAATCGAGGGACAGTTAATCGGGGCCGCGGAGGAGGGCGAGGGGGACGCACGGGACGGCCGCGACCTGGCCCCGAGGAAGGACCAGGGGCCGCATCGGGTGGATGTGCTGAGAGCCGACTGGGACCCGCCTCCGGGGCAGGGATGTTTTGTTGTTCTGAAAAAGGAAGGTCAGTAGCAACAAGCGAGCGGCACAGGAAACACTCACGTTGCTGCGTGAGCGCCGCCACGCGCTCCCGGTCTTGACGGGCTTGGTACCGCGTGTCCCAGGCTTTCCAAGCCATGAGGGGCGCGACCTCGTTGGTTTGCGGGGGCGTCGGGGAATGTGTTGGCGTACGTGACATGGTTGAACTTGACGGTAAAAAATTTTTTTTGATACGTGGCAAGTCAGGTGCCAGATCCCACGGTTGGACCCTGGTCCGGACCACCGGCTACGCGCGCCTCGGAGGGTCTCGGCGCTGAAGGGGGGGTGATGTCACGACCCCTCTCCTCCAGGCCCACCCCGGGACACCATCCGGGACCCTCCCTCCGACCCCACAGGACACGCCCCGCCATCACGACCACCGACACCGCCATCACGCGCATCAAGAACCGCCATCAGCCACCTCCGGCCCTGATCAACGATCGGATCACGCGACTCGTTCCCGGCCATCACGCATCACGCATCACGGCTCCACCCGCGCCAATTGATCGCGCGCCCCACACGTGCGATCCCGACTCCCCAGCTACTTACCACCCAAAACCCCCGGACCAAATCCCCTTCCCCGGGATTCCCCTGTCCACGTCTTGAACCCCGAAGTCCTAGCCCCAGAGTTCCAGACACCCGAGTATCCGTAGGACAAGTCCGCATTGCAAGGGCGATCGCTTTCCCGGAAGGCCCCCGACTCAGCGGAACCTGACACACAAGAAGTAGCCAACGGCAATGTACGAGGTATCCACCGCCAAGATAACAGGGTCGGCAGAGCTATAGTCGATTGGAACTAAGGGTTTGGCATCTTGTAGGGCTTTTACTAAATCTCGTTGTGCAGTGACCTGGTCTGGCCCAAATTTGAAGAGTTCGTTGGCGCGGGTGAGTCGGTTAAGGGCATGTGCACGATGGGCAAAATTCTTGATGAATATCCTAAGAACGCCAACGGTACCAAGAAAGGCACGAACTTCAGATAAGTCACGGCAAGGACCCCATCGCTCCAAGAGGGCTAAGCAAGACTCGTCGGGAACGCAACCGTCGGGAGTGCAGATGTGACCAAGTATTTTGAACCTTGGTGCGCAAAGGAGGAGTTTGTGGCCGCTAAAGGTTCCACCGCTATACTTCATATGTGACCAAGTATTTTGAACCTTGGTGCGCAAAGGAGGAGTTTGTGGCCGCTAAAGGTTCCACCGCTATACTTCATACGTTGGAGAACTCGGTTGAGCAACTGGAAAAATTTCCATAGCGCTGATGACGCCAACTGTAGTTGGGTGCGCTGGACGTATACGCAGTACAACGCCGTCTCCAGCGCTTGGCATGCGTAGTTGTGAGGAGTCCTGACAGGGTCCCGGTGTGCTTGAGTGGAGGTAGTAAAACAATGCACTAGATTATAGCGCTTCGGGGGCTACCTGGCAGACGGTAAGCGTCGTAGTTTAGGCAAAGATATTGAAGAAAAGACAAATAGCACAGCGTATTGTGCCTGTAGGTGGCACCGTAAACGATGAAGACAAGATAGACAAGGCTAGCGCCCGACTTAGTGATGAAGTCAAAGGAAGCTAGCGCGAGTTAAACTCTAAGTGTAACTGTGTGTTCGAGGAGTTACAATTCGTTGTTATATACATGTAAAGCAGCTATTTTATATATTATGCGCTACCGTGTTTGCCAAGATACAAGTCCATCTGCGGCGCTACCTCTTAGCGCCTCTCCTCGTGGTTTCCTCTAACGGCGACCTGTCAACGGCAACCTTTTGCACATGGCTGACGGCGACCAATGGCGTTATGATCCACGGTGACCAGCGGCAACTCTATATTGACTTAGAATTGTACGAGTCTGCTCACTTTTACTATAACTCTGATTGGCCAGGCTGTTCTGGGGTATGGTCAGAAAATCCTCAACAGACGCTGTGAGCGCTAATGTCAGCGCTACTCATTGTATCAGTTCCTGGCAGGTCCAGATGTCGGATTTAAGTATATCCAGTGCCGCTGTCATTGATCCTTTTAGACTTCTGATTGAAGTGCCTCGTCCAAATGGCAGCGCCTGCTGCTGGCTCCTTCTGGAAGTGATCGGGGTTTAGTTAGAGTCCTCTCCCGCCGTCATGTTAGCGCTATACACTATGAGCCTCCTTTGTCCTTGGGATAGGTGAATGGAGTGTGCTGCAGGCTTGGTAGCTAGGGGTTAGGATAAATGTCTAAATCCTGTAGTAGTTTATCGGAGCCAGAGCTGCTCTATATTCCCAACTGGTCGCTAGAGTCCTGAGTACATCAAGTGTTGGTTGGCCTATAATGTCCCTTGATGCGCTCAGTCTGAGTAGAAGCCTATCATCTCCCTCTGACTGAAAAATTGACTGTCCTCAGTCAAACGCCATCATTAATTTGACTGTGTTACGGTCCGTATGATGCCGCCGGTGCCTTATAAAAATTGTTTTCAGCACTTCATCTTCTCGTGTTTTCCTTCCCATCTTTCCAACATGTCCACTCCTTTCAATGCCTCTGCTCTTCGCAATTTCCTGGCTAAGGCCTTCTATTTATTTGATCGCGCTAAGTCTGTCGGTCCTGCAGATGCGCCACAAACCGTCTCTGGCATTATGCAACTTTATCGGCGCTGGCTTGTGGTCCGTGGCTCTGACAGTTCCTGGATGCAGGGCATCAAGGTTTGTGAATGGTGCATGGCTCGGTACCGTGAATATGAGGGTGCCGATTGGTTACTACCGTTCGTGGACTTGTTCGTAAGTTTTTAGGTTTGATTTTTGGGTTCATGGCGCTAAGGTTCAGCGCCCATACTAGGCTCCTTCTTTATCCGACAAGATTGACGCCCTGCTGGCTAGTACCAAGGTTGGCAAAGTGAGTTTCCTCCTCTTCTTCCTCACATTTTCCATGTTAACCCTGAGTAGTTGGTTGCTATGTCGCCCACCGCCGCCAGTCTTCCTAGTGCCCCGTCGGCCTCTACCATTTCTTCCGCTCCGGCCGCTCCTCCTGTTGCTCCTGTTTCTGTTCTACCTCCTCCCGTTCTTGGTAGTCTTTTTTGTGGCAATGTTTCTCCCGCTCATACTGCACCCATCGTCGCTTCTCCTACTCGTACTGCGCCTTCTCATTTGGCCATCAAATGGATTGCCGTTACCGCCAGTGAGCCCTGGCCTGGACCTACTTGTACTATTTCTTGCCTTCCCCCCTATAACTTCACCGTGGTTATTAATCGTGCGCCCCCTGCTCTCGCTAGCCCTCCTAACCGTACCGTGCGTCCTTGTCTTCTTGCCTCTAGTTCTTCTACTAACTTTGCTTCTCAGGTCAATCTCCCTGCTCGCGTCACCCCTTTATATGTCGTAAGTGTTTCCTTTTAAGATTGCTTATTTTTAGTGCCTGATAGAGCCCTCCTTAGGCGCCCAACCAGACTATGTTTACCGACATGGAGCTTCGTGATCTGTTGCGCCTTTGGCGCAACACTACTGTTATTGATACCGGCCTCCTGGCTGGTGTCCAAGTACTCAGCGCTAAGAAGAAGGTTACAGTGGCGTCCGTGGAGCGCCGCGCTTTTAGGGCGAAGATTGGCGCAGTAAGTACTTGTTCGTCCCTGAAAGGTTGATGGCATCGCTAACTTCTTTCTCAGTGCGATAAATGCTGGTCTGAAAACGATCCCAAGGGTTGCTGGTTTCCTACCGCCTCTCTTCCCTGCTACCGTTGCGATGCGTTGAAATGGGGCTGTGCCTTCAATGAGATTCGTACTCGTGAACGTGGTAGGGACGCCATCATGCAACGCAATTACGAGCGCGCAGTCTTAATTTGTAACGCCTGGGCCTTCGTCCTGCAACAACGCGATCTGGCCGCTACTCATCAGCCCACTGTGATTAGCGCTGCAAGCCTAGCGCTTCCCACCACCCAAGATGGTACCATCATTGCGGCCCCCTTTGCCCGCTCTCCCCATCGTCTCGTCCCTTCAAAATGTAAGCCCATTGTTGCCTCTCCTAGCAAGAGTCCCGGTAAGCGCCAGGAGCTAGCGTCTGCTACTCCCATGGTCTTGTCTTCTACCAAGTCATCTACTGATGAAGACGAGGATACCGAGAGAGATGCTAAGGGCAAGGATGACGATGAGGCTGGGCCTGTAGTCGACACCAATGCGCTATTGGCAGTATGCGCTCTTCTGCTTCGCATTACTCCCCCTATCACCACTAACCCTTATCAGAGTGGCCCCAGTAGTAATCGGTGCATAGTGTTCGTATTTTCCTGTTTAGGTTGCGCTAACCTCTTTGTCGCCAGGTCCCCTACTCCCTCACTTCCTGTCGTCGTGAATATCCCTCCCGCCAAAGATGTCATGATGTCGGTTGCCGGCGCTACTCCTGCTCCTGAACCTGTCACGGCTAGCGCCTCCTCCATCGCTCTTCCTATTACCCCTTCTCTTACTCCTCCTCGTAGCCTGTCTTCCTTCCCTAGTACTCGTGAGTCCTCCACCGTGCCTGAGTTTGAAGAGACCTTAGTGGCTCAGGGCGAGCGCCGTCGCCGCTGGAGGTACTTGCCTTCTTATGGCATCCACCTTTCCTCCGCTAGGGCCATGTCCCCAGGCAATGAGCGCCATGAATGGACCCCACGTGCCTCCGTAACCGTTCGAGTAAGTCTGCATTTCTTAGTCGGTTCGCCCCTTCTCTGACCTCCGCTAAGTTTAATCCCTTCTGGACTCCTCCCCCCTCCATGCGCGTTTCCGGCAATGCCTACTCTTGGCTTGGAGATGAGTTCTCTTATCCCGTCACTCCCCTTTGCCCTGCCGCTGATGTTCACCAACAACTCCGCCAGGTCGAGGATGCAACCGATGTCATTGGTCGTGAACTCGCCCTCCTACGTCCTCGTGTCTCCACCTTAGCGCGCCGTGAGCTCCTCCTGCTTGAGCTCCATGACAATATCACTGATGCGCTTGAGTGGCAAGCGAGTAACACCATTCAGGACAGGAACTTGCTTCCATTGGGTGATCCCGCTCCCTCCACGTCTGATGCGTAGTCGCCGGCCCGTAGCGCTTTGGACTTTTATGGACTTTTAAAATTTTTGATACGTAGTTTGTGGTAGCCCTAGCCAAAAATAAACGCTCCCCCCTTTGTTTCGAAATTGTCAGTTTGTAAGTAATCAAAACACAAAGTAAGAAAAAGGGAAAACACTCAGTAAATCATCATGGCGTAAAAACCCCTATTACCAGCGCGACCCAATAGCCAATATCACGCCAGCCTAGGAAGAAATAGGTATCGTCTGTAGAAAAATAAGTCGATTCATGCAAGAAGTTTTAATGTATAAGAAATAGAGTGCCACTGATCGCTTGTGGTTATTCGGTGATGGTGGCTATAAGCGCTAGATCTCGAAGGTTAACTTCCTCTTTGTGCGACCTAACATTAGTTCAAGCGCATCCTATTGGTTCGTGTCTGCGTCAGGGTCCAAGCCCCTTGAGAAGTGCCCTCCCATGCTGTCGCTAGTTGAAACACTGTCCAAGTCCTATAAATTGCCCATGCCTCGACAGCATCTCATCAGTCTTCGCGATGGAAAGCCCAACCGGCATCGTGTGGACCCCCCGCTGTGATCGCGCTCATGTCATGATTGATCCCCCCACTTTTCTGAAACGCGCTACCTTGTTCTTCCACCACTACCCAGCAGTCGGCGTGCCCGGGCTGACCGACAGAGTCGTTGAGTTAGGTCGTCGCTGTCAGCTCCTTCGTGCGGCTTGCGAGATTTGGAACGATGAGCTGCTGCTGACCCGATTTGGTATGGAGAAGAACTGGAGTCAGATTTTTCAGGTGCGCTCTTGCCTTTTTTGCCCTCCTTCTCTTCTGATAGTCTCCAAATCAAGCAAATCGCGACCAAGGAAACAAAAGAATGTCTTGAGCTGCTGCTGGAGGAGAGTCACTACCTGGTTTGTTACCTTATTACCTCTTTTCTTCCTTCTAACGCATCGCTTCGCTAGGTGCCCCGCTTGTCTACCAGTGGCCGGCTTTTTTGTGGTCCTGCTGAAGGCTGGAGGCCTCCCAGGCCTCTCCTTCTGCCCGGGCCTTGATGCTCGTCCATCTCCCATGTTGTTTATGTAAGTCGGCTCCTTCTTTTCCGTGGCGCCATCGGACTGACAGATTTTAGATATTTGATTTCTTTTGTCATAGTTATATGAACTGCATCATTGTTGTTGCCCCCCCTCGTGATTGTTTTGTGCATGTAAGAATTCTCTAGTATCTGCGACCCTGCAAGTAGCTTGAGGTACTTTATGGGTTCTGGCACGATTAACTCAGTCAGTATCACCTCATGCCAGTAGTTCCCCTTCTCCTTGATGAGCCCGAACGCCTGTACCGTCCCGCTATACTAGACCGATTAGAACAGTTCCTTGCGCTCATGCCTACTGGCGGTTTTCCACATGAGAATGGAAATACGATGACCCTGGTATGCAGGTACCAGATTCTTCTCGCCGCTTCTGAGGAATGGATGATCGACGTCGACCTATCCATAGTCACCGTACGCCTTCCCTTAGCGCGGGTCGTGAGTAATACTCATGCATTGTGCAGGAGCCGGTTACGGGTAACGCTCTGAGTCTGACCAGCCTACTCTGCAAAACGGGAACCTTGGTTAGTTCTTATCTTTTCCTAACCTGAGGTGGTTAACTCCATGATGTCTCTAAGAGTCTCTCCTGGCTCCCCCTTCTCCCACTCATCAATCTTGATGTGCGTCGGGCTATATTAGCACGCACAGCCTTTCCTTACCCATTGTTTAAGTCCCACCCGGATGAGGACAGGTGGTACTCATCCCCAAACCCCTTGGCCGCCCCTCCAGGGAGCGCCCGTGCCTCCTCCTAGCGTTCCTGTTCCTCCTGTTCCCTTTGCTAACGCGCCACCTCCAGGTGCTCCTCCCACCCGCAGGCGACCTAAAGATCAAGTGAAAGGTCCACGTCGACGGTCTGCATCTTTAGGGTAGTTCCATTAGGTGCAGTTGTAGTCTAATCGCCTGTTCTCTGTATACTAGTACCGCTTGTGTATTTATTCTTTTCTGGATTTTGGGTTGCCTAAGTCTGATCCCCAGGGGCGCTAACAGTTAGCGCCTCGCGTTTCGTATAAGTTTATTGCTCCTCATCTTCATCCAGAGTGTTCTTGTCATTGTCCACCATCTCAGTCTCTTCCAGCTCTCAAAGCTTGGCAGTGTCAATGTCCAGCACCGGCAAAGATAGTGGAATATGTTCACGCGCTAAGTAGGGAATGAGTCAAAACGCCGCTACTGGTCAATGCAAAACTGAGCCGTCCAACTCGCAGAGTACGTAGGCACCTCCCTTATTGTGGGAAACTACTATGAGGGGTCCTAGGTATTGGGGTCATATCTTTTTGTTGTGGGTGACTTCGATTTTTGAGTTGCGCATTAGTACTAAAGCGCCAGCTGTAAAGTCGTAGTCTCGGATAGTAGCGCTATGCTCGCTTTCAAATCGTAATGCGGCCTGTCATCTAGCTTGAAATACTACCTCATGTAGGCGCTCTAGATCCTCCATGCATCTTTGTAAGTCAATGGCACGCCTAGCGATCAGATTGGTAGAGGACAGGATTGAGTTAGGTGGAGGCTGTAAGTATGTCGCTTCCACAACGTCCGCTGGAAGCAGGGGATGGGTGCCAGTTGCCACGTAGTAAGGAGAACAGCCCATCCTCCTCCATACGGTAACTTGTTCAGACCAAAAGACCGAATAAGTTGCTTCACTCCATCGACTTTTGTCACTGTCTACCGCCTTAAATAGCGCCTGTCGTACGTCAAAATGCGGCCTTTCCACTATACCGTTAGCGCGTTTATTGTATCCTGAGATTCCTTAAATAGCGCCTGTCGTACGTCAAAATGCGGCCTTTCCACTATACCGTTAGCGCGTTTATTGTATCCTGAGATTTGAATATGGTGGATGTTGTATTTCTTAGCGAGGTAGGTAAGCGCCTTAACTATTGGCGCTCCATTGTCTGTAACAATCTCGTGAAGGGCTCCCCACCTGCAAATAACATCTTCAAAGAGCCACTTAGCTATAGCATTGGTATTTTCCCGCTGGAGCATATGGAACTCCGGCCAATGTACCAAAGAACACCTTCCCTGGATAATGTACTTGTAGTGCCCTGACTTGGGCATGTGCATAGTGTCGATATATATCTTTCCGAACAAGGGTGCTGAAGTCGCTACAGTTGGGGGAATAAGCACCTGGCGCATCTGCTGGATTTGGCAGAGATGACAAGTGCGAATATACCACGCAATATTGGCGCTAACTTGAGGCCACCAAAAACGTTCCAATAAATTCGCCCACATCGCATAGAGTCCTCGATGTCCCAAGTCGTCGTGCATAGCGCGCAAAATCCTAACGCGGCCCTCTGGTTTGATTACTAATTTGTGAGCGCCAGCCCTATTTCGTTGCCAAAGCCGGTTTTCAACCATAAAGAAAGTCGTTGCATATTGAATGAAGGTGGTGTATTCCGTATCTGTCAGGTCTGATGGTCAGCGCAAATCCTGTAACCATTTCCTAACCTGATCAACTCGTTGGTCTTCTGACTTAGCCTTGGCGCTATGAGGTACCGCCAAATATGGAAGATTGCGACTATCTTCCCATAAGGGTCTGGGTTCCTCGACTATCTTTAGATCATTATATGGCTTAGCAACGTTATAGATACTGGCCATGTAAAAAGTCAATGGAGCCTGATACGGTTTAGGTTGATACGGAATGATAGGGTGTAGCCAGGTCGAAATAGGTTGGTCTTTGCAAAGGGCCGAAATAGGCAATTGAATAACATGTATGAAACCGTGCAACTGGTCAATCCAGTCATCAAATACGTCATTATCGCTTTTGTCTAGCGCTTTGTCCTCCGGTTGCCTAGGTCGCCTAGATAGTCCATCAGGTCCGTAAAACGCACTCTTGATGTGCACGAGTTCGAAGTGGAACATTAGTATTACTACTACCCAGCGATTCATACTAGCCGAGGGTTGAATGTCTGGATTCTGGAGCATTTCTTTGATGTAGCATGCGTCAACTTCGACAATCAGGTTTTGGACCCCAATAAGATACATGCGTAGCGCCTGAAACGCTCAAAACAATCCGTATAATTCCAGCTTGGGTTGACTATAGCGTGACTCTCTGTCGTTAAGGGTAATTGATCCGAAGCGATTGTAGTGTCTGATTTTTTGATTTGCGCAATCACATTGACATAAAAAGAAGCCGACCGCAATGTAAGAGGTGTCAACGGCAAGTATAACAGGATCGGACGTAGTATAGTCAATGGGTACCAATGGCTTCGCTTCCTGCAGCGCCTTCACTAAATCTTTTTGGGCATTAATTTGGTCGGGTCCGAATTCGAAGGGGACCCCTGAACGGGTTAAGCAATTTAGCACGTGCGCTCGATGTGAAAAATGGTGTATGAACATGCGCAGCACACCTACCATGCCTAGAAACGCGCAAACTTCTGAGAGGTTATGGCAGACTCCCCACTTTTCCAGAAGCGCTAATCGGCTCTCCTCAGGTATTCTGCCCTCTGGTGTGCAAACATGCCCTAAAATTTTAAATTGTGGTGCGCAAAGAACCAACTTGTGTCCTGAGAACGTTCCGCCACAATATTTCATGCGTTGGAGCACCCGGTTAACCAATTGGAAGAAGTCCCATAGTGCCATGCGGATATTAGGATTTTCCGGGTGTACTTCGGGCTTGCCATCTACAAGGCGCCAATTTTTTGGGCCCTTAACGCCTACATCGTCAATAAAGCTAAGCACATGGTGGGGTATTTTGGGTTGTAGAATAAACGTAATGTCGTCGTGGAATATGGGTACCGAATTAGTCCATCCCATGGGAAGTGTAACCAGTTGTAGCGCTCCGAATGGCGTTTGAAATGTCGTTAAGTCGTGAGAGGCAGGGTGAATCAAGCACTCGTCATAGCCAACGTACAGATCCAGGGTAGCGCCGCATATTCTTCCTGCAAACGATTCAGCGACGTGATTGGGGAAGGGCAGTACCCCTGAATGATGAATCATGACTTTGTTTAGCGGCTCCAAACTGTGAACTATACGTAGCTTTCCATTTTTCTTCAGTACACAAAACCATCGTGATCGGTATGCCGAATTGGAAGGCTTGTAAACTCCTACCGCTATTTTGGAACGAATAATTTGGCACACTTCAGCTTCAATACCAGGTGGTATAGGTTGGTTATGCTCGGTCCAAGGTACGTGAGGTATCATCGGTATAGCCACTGGTGGAAAGAAGTCAGTTCTAAGTTTACCGCGTTCGGAATCCTCCCAAGCAAATGCTTCATTTTGTTTTCGCATAATGTTGGTTAATACATCTAGTTCCGCCGTTGATAGAAAGCCTGTATCGTGGGTGCTAAGGAATAGCGCCCGTCGTTCTTCTGTAAATCGTCTGGTAGGCTCGAAGGGTGGCAGGTTCGGATTAAGCTCAGGAAGGGTCGCTGTCAGGTTCCGCTGAGTCGGGGGCTTTCCGGGAAAGCAACGCCCTTACAATGCGGACTTGACCTACGAATACTCGGGTGTCTGGAACTCCGGGGCTAGGACTCCGGGGCTCAAGACGAGGACAGGGGTAATCCCGGGAGAGGGGACTAGAGTCCGGAGGTTTTGGGTTGGAGGTAACTGAGAGTTAGAGGGGGTCGAGTCGTGAACTGGAGGTTCTAAGACGAGACCAAGTTAGTAAATCAAGAGTCGCGAAGTGCGTACCAAAACTTAGAGCACGTGAATACTTAGGCGTGCCAGTCGAAGCGTACCAATCAAGGCGTACCAGTCAAGCAAAGGGCACGCAATAACCAAAGTAATATCAAGACTAGCGAATACAGCGGAGAACTACACTATAAGTACTACGGATCGTGTCTCGGGATTCCGGGGTGTCTGGGATGAGTTCCGGGGGTCATTGAGTAGCGGCCAGGGACTGTATACCGGGATCGCGCGTGTGGGGACGCGCGATCAATTGGCGCGGAGGGAGTCGTGATGCGTGGGGCGTGATGCGTGATGGTCGGATGCGAGCCGCGTGATCCGATCGTTGATGGCGGTTGATCCCGGGGTCCGTGATGCAGGGGTCCCGGGGGGCTGGCTGATGGCGATCGTTGACGGCTGATGGCGGTCATTGATGCGTGTGATGGCGGCGTCGGCAGCTGTGGGGGCGGGGTGCGCTGTGGGATTGTTGACAGCTGATGGCGGTCATTGATGCGTGTGATGGCGGCGTCGGCAGCTGTGGGGGCGGGGTGCGCTGTGGGATTGGCGGAAGAGGTTCCCAGGCGGGGCTCCGGGGGTGTCCTGGGGAGGTTCTGGGGGGGAGGGGTCGTGACAGTCGCTAACGGGTCTCCAATGATTTTTCTCTCGATGCGAAATTCTTCAGGTACGCCGCTCACTACCGGTTTCGTTTTAAGCGCTACTGGCTTGTATTTCTTTTTAACCTGAACCCCTTTGTGCTTAGGGGTACTGTTGTTAGCAAACGTATTATAAATGGAACTCTGGTTTCTAGCGAAACCAAATATCAAAGGTTCTTTAGAATCAGGGGTAGAAACAAAATAAGTGTCTGTCAAAAGATTTTCAGTAATATCGGATGCAGTGAGGTATAAGTAGGATAAAGCTTCGCTAGTAAGCGACGTAGAAGTGTTCAAGATTTCAGGGGCTAAAGGGGTATGTGATATAAAGTTTACTTGCCCAGTCCGATGATTATAGTCCAAGATAAGCGCTTCATCTCCATGATCCTCATCACTCATCTCCTCGATGGCGCTGGAAAACACTTGCATGGTTTGTCGCTAATGTAAGGTCGCTTTCTTGGTCCCGGCTTCTGGAACCTTCCTCGAGGAAATGTCGGTACCGTTCTCCTGACTCCAGAATTGGGGTTGCTAATAGTTAGCGTCGTTTCATCCTCGGACATTGTTTTGACTACTGATCGCGCTAGCACATCGAAGGGCCTCCCCAATAATAAATCGTAGGCTGGCGATCTAAGTATGTGAATTTGCAGATAGAACGTAAGATCGCCTATAGCACAGGGCACGTTCCGAGCCATCCCCAAGGATCGATCAATCGTGCCGTTAGCGCTCTGCATGTTAAGAATGATCGTTGGATCGTAAATGATACCCAGCTCGTTAGCGACGTCGGCAGCCATTGAAATAATTTGTGATCCGCTATCCACGATCGACTCTATTTTGCTTTTCCCATCAACTGTCAGCATAATTGAGCGAATCGCATGAGAGTCTTGGGCTACAGTTAAGATGGCAGGATTGTCACTAGATCTTAGCGATTTAAGGTAGGTTTCGACCGGGTCAATGGACGTGGCTTCTTTAGGCGGTGCGACCTCTTCCTTGGTTTCCAGAGCTGCCATCTCGGTTATATATGCAAAACCAGGCAGCGCATTGTCGCATTCGTCCACCGTCGCTACATTGTTAGCTACGTTTCGTCGAGGGGTAACCGCGGTACGCATCTGGTTCCTGACGTCTGGCGCCATGCTGCATAACTCTCCTACCGATAGCGTAACCTGACTTTGCATGATGCGATCAAAAACTAACTTAGACTTCTCCAGATCATATATAGGCGCTGTGGGTCGATATCCTCCCGTAGGTTTATCTGGCGCTCTGAAGTTACGATTAAGGGGCGGGGCGTAGTTGCCTCCGAGACCAGCGTAAGAATGTAGCGGTGGCTCTGGAATGGCCGGCGCCTTGGTTGCTTTGGATACTTTGTCGTTAGCGCTAGAGGTCGAGGCTGGTGCTGAGACGGGGCCTATTATTGCACCCGACGGTCTATAATCCTTTAAAGGCTGCTTGCCCTTTTTGATCTCCACCCCATCGAAGACCTGATTCTTTAGCGACTTCAGTTCCTTCTCTAGCGTCTCAATCCTCTCTTCACGGGACAGCGTGGGTCAGTCACTGATAGCGTTTAGCTGGAGTACTTCGTGAATTAGTGCTTGTTGAGGAGTTGCCTCGGCTTTTTCCAGTTTATTCATGATGTTAGCAACTGCATTGTTAACGGCATTCTCCAAATCCTCCTTCTTGACATACCTGTTACGGTCATTGGCAGCGCTAGGCGCTGGCGACTCTAGCTTGGGTGCCATTCCTCCATGGTCCGCACCAGGTCGCTGTAATGGTATACCCGTATCTGTGCCTTTTAATACCCACTTTCCTGCCTCAAAGACCTTTTCTATGTCATAGGGTTCCTCGGGGTGATGGTCATGTATAGTGATCTCCAAGCGTCGCGCAATCTTAGTCCATAACGAAGTCAGGAATCCTTGTTGAAACAAGCGGCGCTCCTCGTTCCCATATAATTTCCCATTTTGGACCAGCCATCTCGCTATCCGTTGGAAATCACGATAATAAGTCGATAACGCTCCTAGAGTATGGATTCCAGCCGCGAAGGTGTCCTGTACTAGCTTCTGGATTTCCATTACCGTATAACGCGTAGCTTCTTTGGCGCCAGGATATAAATGAATGATAGCCTTTTTCCATTCATCATAGGTAAAAGGCCTGGGCGCTGCGTCACTAGTAAGTCCTTGGAACTCCTTCAACCCTGTCCATGATTTGGCTGTGTTGTATGAGACGTATCTGGCGGCGTATTCCTTCACCTGTGTATTGTCGGTCACCCAGCAATTGCGTAGCAGATACTCCAACTCCTTGAAATACTGCGTTAGTTTGCGAGGCTTCGTTTCGTCCCATTTTGGCGACAAGAAGTGGTTTCGGGGTGGCATGCGCTGATTGTTCGGCTGATCCATACTGATAGGTGTGTTTGTCAAGGTAGGAAGAGTAGTGGTGCTCATGTTACTTAGCGTCGATGTCGTAGGTACCGGCTCAGTTGGCTCTGAGTTGCTAGGTTCTGGCGATAATAACCTAGATAACTCTTCTAGAGAAGTCAGCGGCGTATGGTTTTCGCCTGCTAAGTACTCAAATGGTCGGGAAAAAGGAAAAAAGCTTTCAGCTAAGCTGTCTGGGGCGGCTTCAAGCTCCTGATCCAAAGTCTGTCTCGGTAGCGCGCCTGGTAAGTGTGGTGAGTTGGTGGTACTTGGTTCAAACGTGCTCTCCAACAGGAGGCGGCGCTGTCGCTGGGCTTGAGTTTCCAGCAGAATTCTGTCTCAGAAGAACTCCTCGCGGTGGGCTCCAAAATGATGACGCCAACTGTAGTTGGGTGCGCTGGACGTATACGCAGTACAACGCCGTCTCCAGCGCTTGGCGTGCGTAGTTGTGAGGAGTCCTGACAGGGTCCCGGTGTGCTCAAGTGGAGGTAGTAAAACAATGCGCTAGATTATAGCGCTTTGGAGGCTACCTGGCAGACGGTAAGCGTCGTAGTTTAGGCAAAGATATTGAAGAAAGGACAAATAGCGCAGCGTATTGTGCCCGTAGGTGGCACTGTAAACGATGAAGACGAGATAGACGAGGCTAGCGCCCGACTTAGTGACGAAGTCAAAGGAAGCTAGCGTGAGTTGAACGCTAAGTGTAACTGTGTGTTCAAGGGGTTACAATTCGTTGTTATATACGCAGCTATTTTATATATTATGCGCTACCGTGTTTGCCAAGATACAAGTCCATCTGCGGCGCTACCTCCTAGCGCCTCTCCTCGTGGTTTTCTCTAACGGCGACCTGTCAACGGCAATTTTTTGCACATGGCTGACGGCAACCAATGGTGTTATGACCCACGGCGACCAGCGGCAACTCTATATTGACTTAGAATTGTATGAGTCTGCTCACTTTTACTATAACTCCGATTGGCCAGGCTGTTCTGGGGTATGGTCGGAAAATCCTCAACAGACGCTGTGAGCGCTAATGTCAGCGCTACTCATTATTGGCCAGGCTGTTCTGGGGTATGGTCGGAAAATCCTCAACAGACGCTGTGAGCGCTAATGTCAGCGCTACTCATTGTATCAGTTCCTGGCAGGTCCAGATGTTGGATTTAAGTATATCCAGTGCCGCCGTCATTGATCCTTTTAGACTTCTGATTGAAGTGCCTCGCAGGTCCAGATGTTGGATTTAAGTATATCCAGTGCCGCCGTCATTGATCCTTTTAGACTTCTGATTGAAGTGCCTCGTCCAAATGGCAGCGCCTGCTGCTGGCTCCTTCTGGAAGTAATCGGGGTTTAGTTAGAGTCCTCTCCCGCCGTCATGTTAGCGCTATACGTTATGAGCCTCCTTTGTCCTTGGGATAGGTGAATGGAGTGTGCTGCAGGCTTGGTAGCTAGGGGTTAGGATAAATGTCTAAATCCTGTAGTAGTTTACCGGAGCCAGAGCTGCTCTATATTCCCAACTGGTCGCTAGAGTCCTGAGTATGTCAAGTGTCGGTTGGCCTATAATGTTCCTTGATGCGCTCAGTCCAAGTAGAAGCCTATCAGTGCTAAGTGAATGTTGGAGTTGTTGGGATGGGTCGTCGGTAAGCCGTTTACGAGTCGCCAGTCTTTGGGGCCTTTGATGCCGACATCATCAATGAAGCTAAGGACATTATGCAGTATCTCGGGTTGGAGGATGAAAGTGATGTCGTCATGAAAGATAGGGACTGAGTTTGTCCAGCCCATTGGTAAGGTGACTAGACGCAAGGCGCCAAACGGAGTTTGAAAAGTGGTAAGATCCCGGGAAGAAGGGTGTATTAGGCGTTTGTCGTAGCCAACGTAGAGGTCAAGGGTGGCGCCACAAATATGCCCAGCAAAGGACTCGGCAACGTGGTCAGGGAAAGGCGGTATGCCAGAGTGTCATATGGTAACTCTATTCAGCGGCTTGAGACTGTGAACTATGCGTAGATTGCCGTTCTTTTTGAGGACACAAAACCACCGGGAGCGGTAAGAGCTATTAGAGGGTTCGTAGACGCCAGCCTTGATCTTGGTCCTAATGATTTGGCAGACCTCGGCTTCAATTCCAGGCAGTAACAGTCGGTTGTGCTCAGTCTATGGCACGTGAGGAATGGTCAGGATTACAACAGGCGGGAGGAAATCTGTACATAGACTGCCGCGTTCCGAGTCCTCCCAAGCAAAGGCTTTATCTTGCTTAGCGACGAGATCGGTAAGGACATTCAACTCATCTTTTGTCAAAAATCCTGTGTCATGTTCCTTCGCGAATTGTTGTTGGCATTCCGCGGTAAAACATCCTGTGGGCTGGAAGGTTGGTGGATTTGGTGATAAGGTTGGCATATCAGCAAGAGGGTCGCCAATGATTTGGCGCTCAATTCTAAACGT
Organism: Macrolepiota albuminosa; assembly: GCA_027475525.1. Classification (NCBI taxonomy): domain Eukaryota; kingdom Fungi; phylum Basidiomycota; class Agaricomycetes; order Agaricales; family Agaricaceae; genus Macrolepiota; species Macrolepiota albuminosa. The sequence continues at coordinate 120,577 of JAMWFC010000051.1, forward strand.
CTCGGGAGAGTGCGTGGCAACAGGTTTTGTTTTAAGCACAACTGGCTTATATTTCTTTTTGACTTGAACCCCTTTCCTTTTGGGAGCGTTAGCTTGGTTATATACAGAGGTGGAAAGGGGAATTGTAGCCTGTGGAGCGGCAAGTCCAAGAACGGCAGGAGACGAGGCTCCGGGAAGGGTAGTGAGATAAGTATCAGTAGACGCAATGTTTTGAAAGGATTCGGAAGCGGTAAGGTACAAGTACGCTAGAGCGGAGTCAGTAATGTTTTGGTTTTTCTGGGAAAGCTCAGCGTTGGTAGCGGATAGAGTAGTTAAAACCTCTTCGTCAAGAAAAGTGGTAGACACAACATTTACAAGACCAGTAGAATGGTCATATTCCAGCGTTAGCACCACATCTCTGTGATCGTCACCAATCACCTCCTTGATGGTCTGTGAAAACACCGGTGGGGAGGCTTGTTGGCGTGTTGGTCGGTAAACTCTGGGGGCTTAGCGCGGGCACCTTTTTGTTGTCCCCTAGAGAACATTGGCACCGTTCGTTGGATTCCAGAATTTGGGTCACTAATAGTTAAGGTTGTCTCGTCGTTGGTAACAGTCTTGACGACTGATCGTGCCAAGACGTCAAAGGGTCTGCCAAGTAGTAGGTCGTATGCCAGGGAACGTAAGATGTGTATTTGGAGGTAAAACGTGATGTTGCCAAGGGTGCAAGGCACATTCTTGGCGAGGCCTAGGGATCTGTCCACCATACCGTTAGCGCTCTGCATGTTTAGTATAACTGTATGGTCATAAATGAGACCCAAATCGTTAGCGACTTCGGCTGCCATAGAAATAATTTGAGACCCGCTATCCACGATTGCCTCTACCTCATGCTTGTTGTCTACTGTTAGCGCTACTGAGCAGATAGCGTGCAATTCTTGAGCAACGGTAAGGATTGCGGAGTCTTCTCCATGGTATACTGACTTAAGATAGGTCTCTACTGGGTCCACAGAGGTGGCATTAGCGATGGTGTCGGCAGGAGGCTCGTCGGTGTCCAAAGAGTCGATGGTAACGGAAAAACCAGGGAGCGCGTTGTCGAGTTCATCAACCTCAGCAACGGTTGTCACCAAGGGTCGTCAAGGAGTAACTGCCGTCTTGACTTGGTTGCAAACATTGGGAGCAATACTGCAAAGTTCTTCTACTGACAAGGTGACGGCGGTTTTCATAATGCGGTTGAAGACGTGGTTGGATTTCTCTATGTCGAAAATTGGCGCGGTAGGTCGGTAGCCACCCTCAGGACATTTCTCGGGAGCGGCAAAGTTTTGTTGTGCGGGAGCATGATAACGGTCAGGAATCCCTGAGTAGGGATGTAAAGGCGGCAAGGGCGTTTCAGGAGCGGTGGCGGTCGACGATAGTTCTGGAGTGGTAGCTGGTGGAGCAGCAGGAGCGGGAGTCGGTAACTTGCTAGCGGGAGGCATTGGCTTGTATCCTTTAAAAGGCTGTTTGGGCTGCTTAACTTCAACCCCATCAAAGACCTGATTTTTAAACGAATCCAATTCCTGTTGGAGCTTGGCGATACGTTCTTCCCGCAAGAAAGTAGGATGGTCACCAACGCTGTCAAAGTGTAAGACCTCGTGGATCATTTGCTGTTGGGTCGCCTGTTCAGGGTCGGGGTTGGCGTTACCAGAAAGCATGCCAGTAAAGATTTGTCCTGGGTTGCGCCTATGCCATTTATCAACTCGTTCCTGGAAGGACTTCTTGTCTGGGTAGTTGGGGATGGTGGTGCCAGTGGTGAGGACTATCTTGCCGTCAATAGCCCTTCAAACTCTTCCTTGCTGAATGTAATTTTCTAGGGTCGCGCAGCATCCTCTAGTCATAGTGTGGCCAATTTCCCCACAGAAGTGGCAAGGGCCAGATGCAGGTACATTAGCAGGTTGGTTAGCGAGATTGGTGGTAATCATAGTTTCAATACGAGTCATGGCGGAAGCGACAGCAGCGGTAACGGCAGCGTTGAGATCCTCCTTCTTAACGAAGTCGGCAGGAGGGGGCGGGATGGGAATGATACCGTTAGTTCGCTCAGGTGGTGGGCTCGTCCTAGCGCGTTGCAGTCCAACGCCAGTGTCCGTTCCCTTGAGAACCCATTTACCGGCTTCAAAGACGTCGGCAACGTTATAGGGCTCGTCTGGATGATGGGCCTGATGAACTATCTCTAGGCGGCAAGCAATGCAAGTCCAAAGTGAATTCGGGATGCCTTGTTGGAATAGGCGACGTTCCTCGTTAATGTATAGCTTGCCGTTTTGTACTAACCACCTAGCGATCTTTTGGAATTTGCGGTAATACGTAGAGAATGCGCCAAGAGACGATGTACCGCTGTCAAATGATTCCTGTACTAGTTTCTGCAGCTTGTTTACCGAGTATTGGGTAGCCTCTTCAGTGCCAGGGTATAACTGAATCACTGCCGTCTTCCAGCCTTCATACAAAGCGCCTTGGGCTAGAACGGGTGGGGCGGCAGGAACAAAGGCGGCAAACTTGGCAAGTCCTGTCCACGTCTCTGCCGTGTTATACGACACGTACCTTGCCGCGTACTCTTTCATCTGCGTGTGGTCGGTAATGCCACAATCCCTGAATAAATACTCTAATTCCTTGAAATACTGGGAGAGCTCCTGTGGCTTGGACTCATCCCATTTTGGTGCCGAGAAGTGGTTACATGGCGGCATGCGCTGAACTTGTTGTTCCATGGCGATGGTGGTACTGAGTTCGGTTAGCGGTTGTGGAGAAGGAGTTCTAGAGATTGGCGACGGAGTAAGAGAAATGAGTTGAGAAAGAGGCGTTAGCGGAGTAATGGGGGTGACTGGTTGCGGTACGGTAAATGGCGACGCTAAGGGGTCGTTGGCGCTATAATTGAGGGAATGCGGGAAGAGATCAGGAAATGCGTCTACAGTGGCGTTCTGTAGTTCCTGTGCAAGAGAGAGACCCGGTAAGGCACCAGGTGGTTGTGGAGTTGATGGGTGGGAAGGAGCTATGCCTTCTGCCGACTGTTCTAGCAGGTGGCACCTATGCTGGAGACGGGTTTCTGGCGGAATTCTGCCCTAGAAATCCCTCACGGTGGGCTCCAATTTAATGATGCCCAAAGTTTGGTCAGGAACAAATATAGTTATAGTGTTACCGTACCAATTGCTTGCGTTGGGCACGCTATAAATAATGTGAGGAGTCCCGGGCAGGTCCCAGAGAACGTGCCTATGAAAATGAGAAAAAGTCGGTAAGGGGGTCGGCAAGCATAACGCGCTAAGGTAAAGCGCCTATGAAGGGAGCGGTAAGTGAACACGGCAATGTGAGTGGCAAGAGCGCGGTAAGCTTAGCGAAGTCTAAGCGTCGTAAATGCCTGCCGTAGCTGCAAGGTGTGAATAGGTCAAAAGCTAGCAATAGTCTGCAACTGCCGACGAGCGCGACGTTGCTGACCGTAAATGAAATCTCGAGTGTAAGGGAGGCTAACAAAAGGGGAGCAGGAAACTCTGGTCTATTGTTCGATGTACAAGTCGGTAAGTACTTTTATACTACAATGAGTTCACCGTCGCCAGTGGCCAATGACGCCAAAGTGCGGTAAACTAGAAAATTTTATAGGGGTAGCTCCAACGGTTTCAGATCCCTACCGTCCATTCAAGAACCTTAGCGACGCCAGGCAGCAGATCGTGAAGCTAAACCATCAATCCATCATCCTTCTGTTTGTCAGAGCACCTAAGCAATGTCAGGCGCCAGATCGAGGCGCTAAGCGGTGTCAGACGCCAAGGTCAAATGCCAAGCTGTCTGTCAGTTTTTGATAAATCATCAGGCTTCTCGCTAAGCACTGTCGTCACTGACTGATGCCATCTGTCAATTGTCATTCTGTCTGCCGTCGGCGCTATCACTGATTGGATCTGCTTCTTGCTGTGCACGGCCGTCAAATATTGCCAAAATTGGTTAGTTAGTGCGCGCTAAGGTACCCCGAGCCCATGCCGCGTTGCCATAGCCTGCCGTTGATGCGCTGATCCTGTATGGGGTCCTATCAGCATCACTCCCCCAACGGCCACCCCTGCTTCCATGCCATACAGTGCGCCCTCCATAACGCCAAAACGGAGCAGCGCTCATGGTTGAGGCGACATGCCTTGCACACCAATGAGTCCCTCCGAGACAATGGGCTGGGGGCCTCGAAAAGGCATGGCACCGTCCGACGAGCACAATGCACACACTGGGTCAATGTTAGCAGTGGCCACAAGGTACAACGTCACTTACCGGCCCGTTGCTGATGCACCACGCATTGGTGGGCAACCCCCAGGGCCTCTCAAGGGCCTGCTCAAACGACGACTGCAACACGACTGCTCACGGGATACATAGGTCCTCCGGAACTGTCGATATGGTACCAGGGGCCATCTCTGACCGACAAAAACGAGGGGTGGCCAGACGAGGGCGAGGTGAGGGAGGAGGACGGGGAGGCCGGACAGTCATCCGCGCAACAGTGGGCACGGGATGACTGGAGCCCGGCTGAGGAATCAACCCAGGAACCAACGCCGGGAGACTGGCCGGGTCTGCCTCAGTCTCCGGCAGGCGACTGGGCCCCACCTCCGGGGCAGGTGCGTTTTGTTGTTCTAAAACAGGGAGGTTGATTGTGCCAAGCAAGAACACGTGAATGCACCTATGTTGCTGGAAGAGCGCCGCAATGCGCTCCTGATCCAGGCGGCGCCTATACCGGGCGTCCTGGGCCTCCCACGTGACAAGGGGTGCAACTTCGTCAGTAGGCGGGGGCATCGGGGAATGCATCGGCATACGCGACATGGTTGAGTTTGATGGTAAAATTTTTTTCAATATGTGGCAGGTCAGGTGCCGGATCCCACGGTTGGACCCCGGTCCGAACCACCGGCTATGCGCGCCTCGGAGGGTCTTGGCGCTGAGGGGGGGGTGATGTCACGACCCCTCCCCTCTGGACCCGCCCCGGGACACCTCCGGAACACCATCCAGGACCCTCCCTTTGACCCCACAGGACACGCCCCGCCATCACAACTACCGACACCGCCATCACGTGCATCAAGGACCGCCATCAGCTGCCACCAGCCCCGATCAACGATTGGATCACGCAACTCGCCTCCGGCCATCACGCATCACGCATCACAGCTCCCTCCGCACCTATTGATCGCATGCCCCACACGCGCGATCCAAGTATACAGTCCCTGCCCACTACTCAATGACTCCCGGAACCCATCCCAGACACCCCAGAACCCAAGACCCGGTCCCATAGTACTTATAGCACAGTTCCCCGTTGTATTCGCTAGTCTTGATATTACACTGTTACACTGTTTACGTTTGCTTTACTTGGATTGTTGCGTGCCCTCTGTTTGACTGGTACGCATTGACTGGCACGCTTTGACTGGCACGCTTGAATACTCGCGTGCTCTAAAGATTGGTACGCACTTCACAACTTTAACTGACTAACTTGGTCTCGTCTTAGAACCCCTGGTTCACGACTTGACCTCCATCCAAATCCCCCAGCTACTTGCAACCCAAGACCCCCAAACCAAGTTCCCTCTCCCGGGACTGCCCCTGTCCGCATCTTGAACCCCGGAGTCCTAGCCCCGGAGTTCCAGACACCCGAGTATCCGTAGGTCAAGTCCGCATCGTAAGGGCGATTGCTTTCCTGGAAAGCCCCCGACTCAGCGGAACCTGACACATTCCAGTTGTCCACTAGGTAGACACGTTGCACTACACATCGTGGTTGTGTTTGCTCCTCAAGAATGTGGACTTCGTCCACCTCTTCCTTGATAGTAACTTGTTTTTGAGGTGTCTTAATCTCCTGCACTGCAAGTAGTGCCTCTGGCTCTGCCGGAGTCGTCGTCACAGTCTCTACCTTGGACAATGCCTGCTGAGGCACTCCGCTGACAATGCGTTGACGATTGGCAGCGTTCTGACACCTAATATAGTCTTGCTGAGACTCATTGGCCTGACGAGGTGCATTGAGCAATTCCATCATGTCCGCAATTAATGGCGCTCATTGGCGCACACTCATCTCGCATTCCACTGAGTCAGCCGGAGTGGCCGTTGAGACTGCTGACCCTCGCGCTGCTTTGTGCTTAAGGTATTCAACCACTTCGAGTTCAAAGATACGCACAAATAATTCGATATATTCAGTCGAATCTGCATGAAGTACATTGTAGCTCCTAGCAGCCAGCAACTGTAAGTGCTTTACTACATAAAGCTGCAGACGCTTTCACGTTGATTCCTTCGCGACCAACGGATATTGGTCCAACACCAGCTGTAACTGGATAGACAAGATCGAATGCGATCTTTTGCTCTCCTCATCATCTGAGGATTCCAGCTCAGACTCTAAGTCCATAACTCTCCTGAGGCCTTCATGCCTCACTTGCGGCTATTTGTCGGCCCTTCTGTGCAACTCTGGAATTCCAGGTGCTGTTGACGCCTTTTCCAACCTCATGACCTCGTTGTCTTCCCTACTGACCACTATCGCTGGTCCTTGCTTCTGTCCTTGTGTCATCAACAACAACAGTCCTGATTCAGTGGCAGCATCTGCTACATACTCCAAATGTTGTTCCGTAGGTGCAGTCCAGAATGGGGTACTATGCGCAAACGCGCTGCCTTGTACCATTTCCACGTACTGGGTAAGGTCCGGTTGACCCTTGGACTGAGCTGATGAGCTCTCAGGCAATACTGGATATATCAATGAAGGCATTTGGCTTGCTGGCAGCGACACTCCTGAGACCACAGATTTCTCTCCTGGTTTACCACCAGGTCGTACAATGGACATCATCTGTGATACGGATAGCCCACCAGGCATTCCAAAGCTCGCGCTGACATTGCGAGGTATCTTTTTGTCCTGCTTTGGTGGAGGTTGGTACGCTGACGTGGATTGCGTCTTTATAGCTTGAAGCACAGGTAGGTCACCTGTGTCTGCAGCTGGGAACGGAGGGTCCGGATCAAGAGAGCCAGTCATGGAAGCACATTTTTGACGTGATGCCAACAGAAATCGAGAGGGTTTGATGAAAGTTGCCTAGTCGGTAACAAGCCTAGAGTCTAAAGCCGATAGCAGAAAATTTAAAAAAATGTAACCTGTGGTTACGGGCTAGAACTATCTTGTGTGTATCACACAGTGCTAAATCAGACCGCAGTATTGGATTTGACTAGAACTAAAGTGAATACAAGATGTTTTTCTATGTAATACTCTACTGAATGATTATAGCGTCGTTGACGCTGGTAACAAGTGTGAGTCCATTACACTAATTTACTCTAATTTTCATATCTAGTACTTGGTATGGCCTCCATTTGCCTTTATAACTGCCTTGATCCTTCTAGGCATGCTTTCTATGAGGCTTTGGCATACCTCTGATGGTATTTCATTCCAATTCTTGACCACTCTCTTCCACAACTCATGCACTCCTTTAGGGGGTACCTCATACTCCAAAAGTTTGCACTTGATGTAAACCCAGAGATGTTCAATGGGATTGAGGTCAGGGGATTGGGCAGGCCAGGATATTACAATGATATTGTTATCAGAAAACCAGGTTATTGCCTGTTTGGAGGTGTGTTTTGGGTCATTGTCCTGCTAAAAATATCATCCTTCCTCCTCCATTTCTAACTTCTCAAAGCTTTCCACCACTCCCTCATCCAAAATCTCACAATACTGTGCAGCATCCATCTTCTCCTGAACTTCTATGAGCTTTCCTACTCTATTTCAATCCATGCAGCCTTATACCATTAAATTGTTTCCTTCTCCATGCTTGACAGTTGGTGTAGTAGTGCAGTCAGATAGTGGTTCTTCTGGAATTTTCTACACATATACCTTCCCATCTGATCCAATCTGATTAATCTTTGTCTCATCACTCCACAAAACCCTTCTGGAATTTTCTACACATATACCTTCCCATCTGATCCAATCTGATTAATCTTTGTCTCATCACTCCACAAAACCCTTTTCCAATCCTCTACTGTCTAGTTTTCATGATACTGAGCAAATTTGAGCCAGTTTGCATAATGAGCAGCCTTGAGTATAGAAACTTTCTTCTTTGTTGCTGAGCAAAACCTGCCTCCTTCAATGCATTTCTGACTGTCTGAGGATTGACAGGACTAGAGATGACAGAATTAATGAACTGTGTAGCTCAAACAGCATTAACCAGCTTTTCAGTAGTAATTTGATAAATAATAGACTATTTGTCACATGCTGTAAGCTTGGAAGAATGACCTCCAGGATGATTCTCTTTGTTGCTCTCCAGCTCTTTGCTGATCCTCCCCACAATGCCCTTTCCCAGGCCAGTTTTTGCTTTGATTTGATGCTGAGAATACCTCTCATTGAGGAGAGAAGCAACAGAAGAGTGATTGGCAGCAGAAACAGGTTGCATGATGGTGGTAGAGTGTCAAGAAGGTGATTAATTGAAGTTGAACATGTCAAATTAGTACAAACAAGGTCACATGACATTGTTTATACTTCTCACAAGGTGTTTATATCTTCTACTGCTGAAAAGTATTGAGAAAATATGAAAATTAAAGTGAGTCAAAAAACTGCCCCAATGATTGAATATTTTGTTCAATTTATTAATCAGTGAATTCTTATCCAAATCACATGATTTATACATCATTATGAGGCCAGGATGCAGTTGTATGTCATGTGAATTTCTACTATTTTTTGCTTATGTAATTGCTGCACACCATGTGAATCTTTCCAAAAAGGCCAAACATTGGGGCAGTTTTTTGAGCCAGTGTAGCTGACTATTCCACTCTGGATAACAACTATATAGTGTGTAGTCATGGAATACAGGGCCTCCATATTGTAGCTTGTAGTGTATTGTGGCCTTGATATATCTGAGTACATATATGAGCACTTGCCAGTGTGACTTCCCAAGGTTCTTCATGAATCAGCTGAGGTTTGTTACAGCAAAAGCAATGTCTGGGTATATATAAATGAGCCTAATGCCTCAGTGAAAGGTTTGTTGTCTTTGATTGTGGCACACTGAGATTGATTTAATATGACACCTAGCAGAAATGGTGTATATTTTAGCTTGCAGTCTGACATTCCAAACCTGTCCAGTACATGTTTTAGGTATTCCTCCTGATCCAATGTAACCTCTCTCTTTCCACAGTTTCTAGTGATGTGTATGCTGAGTACAAAATGTATGTCTCCCACATCCTTGACCTTGTCTCCATCCCTGGTCTTTGATCATACTAATTGGTCCACCTCTGATCTCTTGTATCCCAGCCTTATCATGTCATCATTTAACATCCACCACCAGTTATTTCTTGCATCCATTGTGCCATAGATCACTTTGTCTAGGACTGCTACCAAGTTTTGTTCATTGTTCTCTAGATATTCTAGTTCTCCCATGCTAACATCCTTGTCCACCTCCCTAACCTGCTGTCCATCCACCTCAAAAACCTTGCTTAGCTTCTTTGCATAGCCCTTGGGTTGTTCCATGAATAGTCAATCTGCCATATCTCATAATCAAGTATGGTGCCAATTGTGAGGTTCATTCTGAGGGATTTGTGGTGTACCACTGATGCATAAGTGACAAAGAAGTCCATGCCCAGTATCTGTGTGAAGCCCTTTGCAATGAGCCAGGCTTTCCTGCCCACAACTTGGCCATCTCCATTGTATTTCAGTGCAAAAGTCCACCAGTTTTTCATGGTGCATGCTCCCTGCAGTTGCGAGACCAGCCTTCAGACTTTGTGCCCATACATCTGGGCAATCTCCTTGTTCATAGTATCCTTTCACAAGTCTGGTCTGGTCATTGCCTTGCTGTATGTCCTGGGTATCCAGTTCTCATTGCTGGGCTTGCTGCTGCTAGTGGCTCCTGTGGCAGTTGGAGTGTGCCCATTGTCTTCAAAGTCTCCAGGAGGTGGCAGTGAGTTGTTTTGAAATGTAGCCAGAGAAGAGGCATCAAAAGTATTGGGTACAAAATTAGAAAAATGAGAATGCTGCAGCAGTGGTGGATGTACAGGTCCTTTGGTTGTTGGATCACTCGATTGAGTCCCAGGATGGCCAGAGGCAGAAGATATTATATCAGGGTCAGTGGACCATGAGTGCTGGGGAGGTGGTCAATTACTACCTGGAGGCATGAATATAATCAGATGTAAGTGCTGATAAGTGCTGATAACAACCAATGATGTAATGAATGACAATGGAAAGATTGATGATGTGAAGGCTGCCACACATTGTAAGACATTGTAAGAGACAAAGCAAAGAGTTGTCCCCTTGTAATAGAAACAGATGGTCATAAAGGAAGGCCCATAACCTGTAAGACCTAAAACACTAAAACATGATAAGTAAAGTCAGCCTCAGTATGCATGTCAAAGACAGAGAAGCAACTATATTATGTATCTAAAACATGATAAGTAAAGTCCTATATGCATGTATTGATCAGGGTCTAGTTATAATAAGAGGGAAAGAAAAAGGAATAACTTACAGCCTCAGTATGTGTGTCAAAGACAGAGAAGCAACTGAGGCACAAATGAGTGTTTTGCTGGCTTAAATAGTGAGATACACATGACACTTGGAGAAGAGCAGACCCTAAAGTCCAATACAGAGCATGATCAAAATGACATTTGGAAGCATCAGTCTGCTTTTTCTCCATGCAGATGGAGGAGGGCATGGAATTCCCTGGCCCTTGTAGTTGTACCAACTGTCCATAGTACTAAGCAAAATAGGTGCCAATGCCTCATGCTCATAATAAAGGATTTTAGAAAAAATATATAAAATAAAAAATCCATACCCCTCTGTATTTGAACTTAACATCTCTTATACAGTGTTATAAGTATATATATAGCTTCATAAATAACCTGTACAAACATATATAGTTGGAACTTATGATCCTTGGTAGTATAATCCATGATTCAAGTTTTGTATTTTGATGCCCCGAGGAAGGTCATTAGACTGTAAGTCTTTTTTGAACCATCAAATAGCCCCACAGTACCGTCAATATAATCAAGATACTAAGATACTATCCCCTGACATGCAGCCGGGTTGCAAAGAAATCAGAGGGTACCAACTACATTTTGATAGGATCGAACGAAGGACAGATATCCCGTGGACCGTGGATCTTCCGACCAATTACCGCAAGGGTCACAAGAACATTTTCAGTGCCTCAGTTTCCAGGTGATAGAACCAACCAGTTCACAATGAAACTATATGTGGCTGAGCCGCGCATTATATACATTCGAATCCCTCATAGCCGATGGTTCCTGTAAACGACAACCCTTGAAACTGATTGATTTTGGTCGTCCACTGACCCCGTTGTACCCAATACCCCACGATATCCAATGCTTTTTGGCTTCTACGGAGGGATCATCTGTCGTGGGTGGTTTGAAATCGTTGGTCCTTAGCAAGTCTTTGCCAGGCTGTCGCCTTACTTTATCTTGTCACGCGTAATGATTACCCCTTTAGGTCAGGTTCGATGTCAAACGACAAGGTGATGAAACCTTTAGCTTATACTTAGTCCTGGTCACAAGTCACACAGAACAATAGATATATGCTCTTGAATTGCTTGCTTCGAATTGCATGCACATCTCGAAGCAAGTGGGGAAAAATCAAAGAGAACCATGTTGAGTTCTAATATCCTGCATGACCCTGTCTTTAAAAGATAGGGTTTTCATCCTGCTTAACTGTTGCACTGTTGCTGTGGTACAGTGTGTGCAAATCGGAGATCTGCTACGACCACGTTCATTGTAACCGTGATACCCAATCTGGGAGACCTGACCCTGAAAGCAAATGAACACGCGTTGATGACGGCACTCGGGACCCCATATCTAGAATGAATGAATAAATAAGTAAGATTTTTCCGCAGGCTCAGATATCTAGATATCAACCACTAGATTGGCAAGTGAAACTCGAACTACTAATTGTAATTTCGAAGCGCCAGCCGCACCCAGCCGCAACTCAACCTGCTGTGCCGAACTTGGCCTTCGACGAGCTCCAAGCATTCTACCAGCACCTCTACCGTACTCAGGATTATCCATAGCCCAAATCGCTACCCTTCTATTCGTAACACGGAAATTAATCGTCCATGGTGTACTTTGAGAGATTTTGAGGTGTGAAAGATTTGGCGGTTGGCAGTTGGATGTCACCTGCATCTTATGAAAGCAGTGTCCTCATGCTTTAGAGAGACCTTGTAAAGTGGGAGAATGAGCGCGGAAGAGAATTATCTCGCTGTCGAAAGATTCGAAGATCGCTCAAGCGCGAGCGCGTTGGACACGCGCGCTCAACTCAGACGTCGTATGTGTTCATCATGGATAGCAAACAATCTAAGTGCCGAAAGTCGTGCCAGACACGGGATTCGCTAGTAAAGACTAACAAGAAGCTAAAGAGATCTAAAATAAAATACACCTCGAATCACCCTCCAATTCCCCACATTCTACAGCCCCCAGAGGTTCTGTGTATAGAGTAACTTTCGCACAGTAGGAAGAAGAAGGCAGCAACAATCAAACTGTAACCGAATGACTGTATAACTTCCCATAAAGATCAGGAGCCGCTAACCACTTCAATCGGTACGTTGTCTTGATGGCTACCGCCCAACAAAGATTACAACATCCGCAGGGGTTCTGAGCGATACCATCAAATGATTAGTAATGCTGCGCCCGGCTTGGATCAAGAGAACCGATCATATGGAGCGTCACAATTCACAAAAACCCATTTTGGATACCAAAAAATTTCGTTTGTGGTTACTTATCTCAGGCTGGATTGTTTTTGACTGATTATTTTTATTTGCTTCCTGCCAAAACTCTGGACGGGGAAGTGAACACGCGGACCGTACGAACGTGTGCTTTATTAAGGAGAACAATTCCCATGTCATAGTTAATATCCATCAACTTAAAAAGCTGGATGTGTAAGCTTTGTCCACCGAGTCACCTCCTTATCTGCTCTCAGCACACCTAACAATGTCTACGGGAAAACGGAGCTCTGTAGATGGTTCTGTGCATGATGAGAAGAATGTGTTGACCCTCAACAATCGACGCCGTAACGCTCTCCAGGAAATCGATGACGCCCCATTCAAGTAGGTGTCCTTGGTCTCCAATTTGTACCTCGAATAATTCACACTTTGCTAATGCGCCACAGCTGGTTTCATGCCAAAGTTTGCCTTGTCGCCGGCGCCGGGTTTTTCACCGATGCGTGAGTACCTTATTATTACCATCTCTAACGATGGGCTAGAGACATCCTAGCTACGATATCTTTGCTATTAATATTGCATCCGTGATGTTGGGCTACATCTACGGCGGCACAGGTAATCCATGTTGTTTTATTCTATGGTGGCAAGAAGCCAAACCTGCGTTCATCAGACAACGGCACAAAGGGCAAGTCTTTGAACAAGAACCAGGATCTCGGTGTCAAAGTTGCGACTCCTGTCGGTACTCTTGTTGGTCAACTTCTGTTTGGTTGGTTGGCCGATATAGTTGGCCGTAAGCGGATGTGTAAGTCTCATCCATCTCTCAGAACCCGCTCAAAATACTGACATACTTTCAGACGGCATCGAGTTGATAATCATTATCACTGCCACTTTTGCACAAGCCTTGTCTGGTGGCGGTCATGCTGTCGGTATTATTGGTGTCCTCATCGTCTGGCGTTTCCTCGTAAGTAGTTCTTTTCGACAACTTTGTCTTGTGTCAAAGTTGATCACAGATGGGCATTGGTATTGGCGGTGACTATCCCCTTTCTGCCGTCATCTCTTCTGAGTTTGCTTCCACGCGTATTCGAGGCAGGATGATGGTTGCTGTCTTTTCGGCGCAGGGCTGGGGTAATTTTGGTGCGTCTTGTTATGCCTGCAATGAGCTTCAGTACTCTGATCTTCTGCTTTCTAGCGGGCGCTCTCGTTGCACTTATAATTGTTGCTGCTTACAAAAATTCCATCCTCAATGATCCAAGCATTGAAAATCCGGAGCACGTAGATGATGTCTGGCGTATTCTCATCGGTCTCGGTTGTGTCCCCGGATGTATTGCCCTCTACTTCCGCCTCACCATTCCTGAAACCCCTCGTTTCACTATGGATATTGAGCGTAACATTCAGCAAGCTGCCGATGACATTAGGAATGTCCTCACTACTGGTAACTCCACTGTCGATGACAATGCGCCTGTACACCGTGTCAACGCTCCAAAGGCCAGTTGGGCCGATTTTTGGGCTTATTTTAGTCAGTGGAAGAATGGAAAGGTCTTGTTAGGCACCTCTTGGTCGTGGTTTGCTTTGGACGCAAGTATTCTTGTGCAAGAAAGTTATAAGTCAATGACATATCCTTGTAGATTGCTTTTTACGGATTAAGTCTTAACAATTCCATCGTTCTTGAAGCAATCAACTTCGGCGCTCCCAAGTCCCAAGGTACTCAACTAGTCTACGACAACTTGCGGAACACTTGTGTTGGTAACTTAATCTTCTCCGCTGGTGGATTACTTCCTGGCTACTACTTTTCCTTGCTCTTCGTCGACTCATGGGGACGAAAACCTATCCAATTAATGGGTTTCATCATGCTCACCATCCTTTTCGTTGTACTTGGTAAGTAGTAAAGTTTGTCGATGTCTCGTGGCAATTTATTGTAATCATCTAGGCTTCGGTTTCGACAAGCTTAATTCCAGCCCATCAGCCACAAAGGGTTTCGTCGTCCTCTACTGCTTTGCTAATTTTTTCCAGAACTTCGGCCCCAATAGCACTACTTTCACTGTACCCGGGGAAGCGTTCCCAACACGTTACCGTTCTACCGCCCATGGTATCTCTGCTGCCAGCGGTAAACTTGGGGCTATTGTTGCTCAAGTTGGTTTCGCTCAGTTGAAGGATATTGGTGGACCCAATAACTTTGTAAAGCACATGTGTGTAGTTTCTCTTCATCTTCTTTCGGAGAGCTTAATTCAAGAGCCTAGTCTGGAAATTTTCGCTCTCTTCATGTTGACCGGAATATTCTCAACCCTTCTCATTCCTGAAACAAAAGGATTGAGTCTGGAAGAAATCTCTCACGAGGATCAAGAAGGCTTTGTGAGAGCTTACTGAACGGAAATACTGTCCTTGCCTGTTTGCAGTAGGTATTGCGGAGACTCAACAAGAGTGACTGTATTCCACATGTGCAGACCAAGGCTTCTTATGACCAATTTTCGCTGAGTCATTGATATTGAATTGTATGGTTGGTATTGGCTCTGTAATAGTTCAATATGACACAAACTAGACTTTTCGTTGGATTTAAGGGATAGAAATAAGATATGAGGGCTATGAAGAACAGAGGAAAGTCTTAGAGGTCATACTCTGGTATGCCAAGTACACTCATTCATCCATTTGTGCCGGCCGGTACAATTTTCCTTGACTTGTTCATCATTGGTATCAATAGTATGCGAAGATAAGCTCATATACGTAGCTCAATGTGTGGAATATCAAAAATCAAAGAAGCTTAGTTATAGAGCATGGTGAACTGAAATCTAACTAACTAGTAGCTCCTGGGCCCTTTTTACCTTTGCTAGAAGGAAGACCGACCCTGAGGGGTAATCAACACAGCCGAACAAGAGAGCGGCTCCGAATCGAGAAAACATCGAAATGTCAGGTAGAAAAGACGACATTAAATTCTGTTGATATTCATGCAGGCGGTCATGAAACGTCTTTATGTCATTTACGAGCTGGGCTCTGCTGTGACGGAAATGAAGGCCAAATTCAGGGCTGGTCGTGGGTTTTGAATTTGTTTATACGCACTAGTTCCATGAGTCTTTCAAGGGTGCTGCGCTTAATGACGCCAGAACTTTCGGAAATCTATGAAGACCTGTGGTATCAATCGAGAGCGATGACAGTTGCAGATGGCACTCACATCACGTGGTCCACGTTATTGCCACAGGAAGTAACCTGAGCGCGTTGAACATCCATCATGGATGCACGTATGTTGGTTGAGAAGAGATACTTTCGCTCTAGACGAGGACTGTTTCTGAGTTCTGTGGAAATGCAATGAGAAATATGTTGTAGCATCGAACGCCACAATGAAAGCTTGGAGCCATGCTGGACTTGCGACATTGGCTTCTCAGACTGAGGTGAACTCTGGGGTAGTCTTCCTTATCCTTATGCTGAATTTATAGGAGACGCGAGGAACTTACATGGACGCATTCGTACCTCCAAGATCCGTGTAGAGAGCACAGCGCATTACAGAGATGACTAGAATGATTTATAGAACGCATTTCTAGAAAATAGACATCTCTGATAAATTGGAGTGGAAATAACTCAAGAAGGACATCTTACAGTAACATCCGGGTAGATGGACAAATCCATGATACTCAATTTGACGAGACATTGGAGCGCACCGACTACTTGACCATAGATAGCACAGGTGTGGCTGTTCAGATTTTCATAATTGTTTTGGGTTCAGGTACAGACCCCCAGTGTCGTCGGTGACATCAAATGGTGGTCGTTCCCGAACGGATTCTGACAGAGAACACCATTCGTATAGATGAGCAACTGAAATAGCACTAAAAGCCACCTATTGAAGGAGATAACAAGGGCTCCGGTACTAGTCGTCAGATCCTGTAGCATTTTAGTCCCAGGCTCGCGTACAATGCAAGTGCCGTCTCTATAATATGTGGATTCCTTACCAATCTTTATCAAGACAACAAAACCTAACATCAAAGTTCAGTCCTCCCCAGAATGAAGAATCTACCTCGGCAGATTGCAAGTACTTTAATTTATATTTGTTGTAGTACTGGGTGCCTTGAGAAGGCCACTTCTACAAGGAAGATGAGGCCACAAATATAAGTTTCCTCAATTTTAGTGGTACTTTTTGACTCCTTAGTCCGACCAACGTCCTGGGAGGGATAGGATAGAACCCAGTGAATTAGAGTCTTTAAGGTATTTTTAGGGGAAAATTTGGGCATACTAAGATGGGGTAATCCCATAGCACGGACCATACAAACACTGATGACATGCAAGGCGTCTCGTCTCCCTGATTATAGCAACCTTATTGATATGCTTGCTGTACAAGACTAGAAAGATA
This sequence comes from Macrolepiota albuminosa, assembly GCA_027475525.1. NCBI lineage: Eukaryota > Fungi > Basidiomycota > Agaricomycetes > Agaricales > Agaricaceae > Macrolepiota > Macrolepiota albuminosa. The sequence goes on from JAMWFC010000051.1 coordinate 137,515, forward strand.
TGATAGGCTAACATTTCATGCGAAACTTCGAGGACATCAAGCAAGATAAAGACACCGAGTATGAGTAATTATGAGCGCTTTAGATAGAGCGTAGAGAAGATCGTTCCATGCAAAGCGAAGCATAGCCATGAAGCAGAGATTTTTGTGCCAGAGTTCGGTGTGATTGTGATGACGGTCAAAGAGTGTATGTATCCTTCAGGTTTTGTACCCCGCAACCCGGGAATTGGGCCATTTGTCACTGTAGACGTAGTATGCCTACAGTGACAAATGGCCATGATGTAAGCTGTCCAAAAGGTGAGGCTGCGCACAAAGAACAAGCCGAACAGGCAACGACTGCGGGACGACAACAGATGACTGAATAAGGCGAAGAAGCAAAAAAAAAAAGCTCTGTATAGGTTCGAAAAACTCTTGCACATCTATCAGCCGTGCGGTCGTCAACAAGTTGATAACTCACTTACCGACCTCATCACTGTTTGTTTCAAAATAATGCATCGATTACAAAGAACTTACCTCGTCTTTGTAGAAGGACCTGTCTGGCCCTGGTCTAGCTCACTGCATGACCACGAGTTTAAAAATTAAACACGGCATCACAGCTCAGTGGAACTTTGAAAGAAAAAAAAAGTGCGGATCATGATGGTCAAATGTCGCGATCGACAACTGGGTTTTCCATCGTCATGATCCGATCAACGTCTCTGTCACACCAAGGGTTACACATTGATGTTCCCCACCTACGACACGACGACAATGAACTACGACGTCGACGACCCCGAAAAGGGCATCCAGTCTGATGTAGAGAGGGAGTACACAAGACGGTCTCTGCTTGGCAGGCAGCGAAATATATTTTCACGCATTCGAAACTTCAATATCTCTCACATTGGATCTGCTTTTTCTGGTCCTCTGTCAGCTATAAGCTCCTATGTTACTCAGGAAGGCACGAAAAATAACTATAGATACGATATCTGGAACTATGCAAATGATTTGGAATCTGGTCGCGCGTACGAAAGCACGGAATCACCTCAAGACGCTTCCCCCAATGCAGTAAGTGCCATCGCCACGCAGACTCACTCGAACTCTCCACTACGAACTCAATCGAAATGTCTACCCGATACCAATGGTTTCTTCAATACCTTTTCTCGCTTTTGCGGTGCAAGCTTGGACCAGGACCAAATTACAACGTCGAACTCTTTATCTTCGGATAGCGATTGGAAAAGTCTGGACACATCTTATATGCAGGCTAATCATCCTCCTTTGCATGCTACTTCTGTATATGACTGGGGTGAAACATCTGGAACACCTCCTTTGACGCCTGATTCTTTCGAAAACATCAGTCTCCCTTCTTCATGTTTGCCTCGTGACTATCACAACGACCTTAAGTACGAGTACGATAACGAACAGAGCTCTACACAATGGACCCGATTTAGTTCACACTCTAGTGAAATCAAAGAAGGGAAGAAACCAGATCGTGTACGCCAGCCTCCTTCTTTCTCTTCCTCTTGACTCACCTGTGCTATAAAGAGTTTTGACACGCTGGATGATAACGTACAAGAAAGCTGCGGCTCTCAAGAATCACAGTCCTCGTCTCCTGTTGCGGTATACAATGATCAGGACGAATGGTATGGCTTAGATTACACTCTCGAGCTCAGTTGCAGGGAACGCCTCCCGTCTGATACCAAATCGGCGGGAGAACACTCAAAAGTAAGCGTATATTTTATAACTTTATTGGAGTCTAATCATCACGGCCATATCTTCACTATCATAGAGTCGCGAGTCTTGGGCGGCCATCCACCGGGGCACAATTCACCCCTTCTTAGAAGACGAAGACTATTACCAGTGGAAAACCTGGCATCGCTACCTCGATCGACAAGATGAACGCAAGAAATACAAACGTGCATTGGAGTTTAAAACACGCTCCAAGGACCTTGCATCTCTCTACGTGGACGAGATGCACACGAGAGACCTGTTGTACTGGCAAAAGGTTTTTCATTTTTTCATCTACTTCAAGTCTTATACACGTCACTGACGCCGGTCCGACTAGGAGGTATATGGTGTCGTGGCTGATGAAGTCAAAGAGCGCCTTAATGTATTGGCCAAGCACAGACCCGTAAGTAGTCATCTTACTCAATCCTCACAGATGGATGCATATATGCGCTTTCCAAGGATCCGTATTCTCCACGGAAGATGCATACCTTTGGATGGTACCTCAAGCGCTCGCTCTCCGTTTCTTGTCTACGCGAACTTTGCCCATTGCCCAGTTCTGAGCAGCCCGTAAGGTCCCGTGAATGCAACGACTCACCTGACGGAGAACTATGCGTTGATGACTACGTTCTTCTGGCTTAATGTCATCAAGTAATACTCTATGAACTACGCTGTCCTGTTTCTGTTTTTGTCTCCGCTTTTCGTGTTCCTCGACTTGGTCTCCAAATTCTTTGTAGCGTCAGATACACCGCTCTTTCTCCAGGACTCGCCGTATGTGTAAATGCACCCACTTGTCTCTCATGTAATTTTGCAAATAGAATTCTATTATTTCTTCGAGTACGGTACGTGGAAAGTTAAGGACAGTGGGTAGTAGGTACAAAGGATAGTAATGTAAGGTGTGTCCAGCCAGAGGTTTTGGTAAGCGTCCTTTGGTGAAGTCGCAGTATGGTAATGTATGTCTACAGGGGGGGATAGTAATGTGCTTGTGAAGTGTGGTAGTGTTACAGCAGAGCATAGTTGGATAGTGATAATGATAGTGTGTCGTCTCCATCATGGAGTATAGTCCCAGGAAGGAAAAAGAAAGAAGTAGATAGCTAGCAAAAAGGTGATGTCCACGCAGAAATTAAAAGAAGCAGGAGAGATTAAGGGAGAGACAATAGCAGGAGTGTGGGGTGGCAAATTTTCTAAACGTCAATCGTCGGTGGCCTCGTTCTTGAAGCTTGAACCAGCCTCCTAAATGCGCCTTCTCGGTGAACTTGATTAATACCCGTCCCATCGCCAATGGGATCAACCGGGTCTTCCACCACACCACGTTCCTTATCATGTATCCTTGTTGTCGCAGCGCCCCACATACGGCTCAAGAACCCACCCGACAATCCCGTCCTTGGAATGCTCGGCATCGTCGAGCTAGACGGGATGCGGTGTCCTTGACTGTTGTTTCCCTGGAGCATTGAAAACGGAACGGATATCGACGAGGAACGTTTGAAGTATACATCGCGCTGTAGACGGGCAGCACGAGGGTTACTGGGTGGTGATAAGGGTGGGGAGACGGCGGTAATTGTGTGTACGGAGGAGGTGTCGGAAGGCTTACGTGCGCGTGCGTCGCGTAGATGCTGCGAGCGGATAGTGTACGATGGTACAGCGCGCGCTGGGAACGGGCGTTTGGGTGGGACGCTAGTGGCGTCGAGAGGGTCCACCTTTGAAAGGTCGACGTCGAGCTTGGGTTGCGGTTGATACACCTGTGCAGGCGGGCCGCGTTCATCTTCAGACGCTTCACTGTCTGAGCTCATCCATCCTGATGATGAGGACGAGGAGGACCCGGAGTCGTCAACTAATGAGCCCATCTCTGAGGATGACGAGGACGAGAGGGAATCCACGCTGACGGCACTGTACATTGGTGGAGGCACCGCTGTGGGACCGTTCGACAGGTGCATCGCAGACAGCCGATTGTTAATTCTCCGTACGGATAGAGGCGATGCCGAAGAAGAACTCTGGATGGCAGCGTGTGCGGGGACGGGAAGGGAAGACTGAGGGGGCTCGGTCAAGAGTGGAGGTATGGGGGCCTGCTGAGCAGCTCTGACTCGCCCGCCTTTGACGACTCTATTGACAGCCGAAGTCCTGATATTGGCAGCTTGGGTACGGCGAGCTGCGTGGTTCATGAACGGCGCAAATAGACGGCACACGTCGGCCTCGTTGAAGCGAAGATCATAGTCGAGGAGATATAAAAGCTGCTTCTCCATGAGGTTGATCTCTGGGCCATCAAATATGCTCGCGTAATTCGCCCAATGGCAGTTCTTCGGTGATGAATCGTTGAGGTACTTGGCGGTGACAATTAGGGTTGCCAGAAAGACGCGGTGTCGTGTACACGGTAATCCTGTAAAATTTATATCAATCTTAACATGAAGTCATCATACAAAAAAAAATAAATGAACCTGTCGCTACATTGGGCAGCTTGAAGCGTAGTCGCTCGAGATACACTAATGTCGTAAGGAGAGTAGACACCTGAACGTTTGACACCTTCACAAGATGAAATATGAACTGTTCTAATGAGACCAGCTTTGGCGGCGGCGAGTCTTGCTGATCCGCAAACGTCACTCTCTGAGGCGTAGGTGGTGGCGTTGGTAGGGATTGCTGTGCTGGCGGATCTCCCTGTATGCGAATGACCTTTGCCGCAAAGCGAGCAACATATTCTATCATCTCCATCGTTACGCCGTTCTCCACGAGATACAGGAGCTGGGTATTGTGCAAGCTATCGGGAATGAGCGACGCTGCGTTATTAAGGCTGCGGGGACGAGCAGACATGGTATACACAAAGAGAAGAATGGAATAGTTGTGTGTTTTATATATACCCCGTCAAGGGATGTATAAGGGCGGATGAAGGAATAAGGGAGGAGAAGGATTGAAGTGCGGCTGAGCGTGGTTTTGTCCTCTTCAGTGGAATATCATGACCAAACAAGAGGTGGCGAACCACTTCGATCGGGGTCCTTTGACGGACATTCCAAGACAGAACAGCGTCCTTTTGAGAATTAAGGATCATTCAGTCACAATTGGTCTCAACTACAAGTAAAATCAGCAGAACTACGTCAGTCAGAGATACAGGTAGTGTATTATTTAACAATACGCACGATTGAATCGATCGATCATTTCTACAACCCGTTCAAGATAGCCTGCAATGTGTAAGTCCAAGAGCAATAACTCTGTAGGAAAAGAATATGGAGAAATATTTCGTTTGAAGATTTGCGCCACAATATGTGGAGATTTCATCCCCGAATTTCAGGGCCGGAGCTTGTGGCGGCCTCTTGAGAAGGATGAAAGTCGCGGAGTCTGGATTTAGGGAAGGTCGGTCACATGATCGCGGTGTACTTGGTTTCTGTCAGGCACTCAAATCTACTCCCACTTCCATCGATACACGATCTTTCATAATCATGATTATCTAAAATCTATATAGTCAGAAATGGGGTGTTGCTTTCCAGGGATAATAGTACATAGTCCTTGTGGTAGGGTAGGATAGTCGTAATTAGTGAAAATAGTATGATACTTCTTGTTCTATTGTTGACCGGATGCTTCAACCGGTCGACTCAAGGCTTTCCTTTTGTCGATGTGCCTGCTTCGCGGCACTCGATTTCAGGAGCCAGGCAAGATTCTCATACACCACGAACGTAACACACGTCCCCGGAAGCACGCGCACCAAATTAGTCCCAAGCCCACGATAGAAACCACGCACACCCTCTTGTGACCATGTGCGCTTGATGGTTTCTGGAATAGTCGGGAATAAAGCTGCAGCTGCATTATCCTGGGAAGAAGACCAAGAGTAAGTTAACAAGCAAAGCTAGGGAGATTGAAAGACGTACCTGTATCCGTGATCTAACAACTTGATAAGGGTATGTTAGCGATAGAGCTGCGAGTTTGCTCGAAATTGACATAAAGGTATATGCTGTGTTAGACTAGGAGCGTTGATGAATCCAAATAGAGAGGGACGAAGATAGATGGAATAGGACACACCAGTTTATCGGCATCCACATTCCATTCCTTACCAGCCTTATGGTATTGACGCTTCTTTTGGTCGAAGCCCCATTTCTTCATCTTTTCATAGACGACGAATTGCATTGCGCCATTACTGACGCCAACCAAGCCAAGACTTGTCCCACGGAACAAGCCAAGAGTTCCTTCTGTACGGATGATCGTCGAAAGGCCATCTGACGGGAACGTCCATGGTCAGACGACCTTGAACCAAAATAGAAAAAAACATAACAAACGCACCCCACAGTCCCCGATATGCTGATGGAGAATCAGCACGAGACGTAAACATTCTCACTCTGACCAACCAAAATGGGTTCGTCATTATAGCAGTTATCGCACCTGTTGGAGTATGGAGTCAGAGATTGTCGGAACCCATTAGAAACGGAACCGCGAACTCGCTTGAGCGGAACATAGTAGGTACGCGCCCGCAGACAATGGTTTAGACAGGTCCCCATCTGATGCACGCTTCTTGAGCATGTTGTAGCTACGGCCCGTAGGTCGAAGTCAGAAAGCCGGAGCATGCATGTAATCAACATACAATAGGAAATACAATCCCCAGGACGATGCGTTCCCAGCGATATTAGGTCCAATACCACGGTACAATCCTTTCCAACCTTGCTCTTGCTGTATATTGCGGAGGGAATACCAGATATGTTTTCCGAGCGTGCCTTTTGGGTTTTCTGTGGTGACTTGAAATTTGATCTTCAAAAGATCAAGTGGATTCATGCAAAGCGTCGTAACGACTCCCGCACCGAGCCCTGCAGCAGCATGGTCCTGAAAGATTGCGTTGTTTTTTGTCAGGGCGAGAACGATGTGTATTAAGCGCACAAACCAAGGCTGTGGTAGCAAAAAAGCTAGGGGGTTGGTTGACGTTGCGTGGCTGTTGCCCAGCCATACCAGCAGTAGCTGGAAATTAAAATTGGCCGTCCTTAGAGCTCTTAGCCCTGCAGAAGAAGAAATGTGACCTGCGGTCGTTCGTTGTGGTTTTGTTCGTCATCTTGACGAACGACGTCAATGGAAATTTCTCGCGTGACAGTCATGTGATGTTATAATTTTCTGTGACATACTTTTCGAACGCGCTTTTGGGCGCTTGTACATAATGTTCTAAGGGCGCCCTGCGGCCGCAACGCCCGCTACTTTTTAGAGGCGCTTTCGGTATTGGAAAAGCAGAGTTGTTTAATCTTGTAATGCATTCCATAATAAATAAATTCGTTTGCCTATTTTCAACCATTAACGTTATTTAATTGCCAATCAAGGAACCCTCCAGTTTCATAGTTAGACTTGAGCACCGTGTTTGATTCGAGACACAGCAAGAACCTGAAACCATCGCCATCTCTTAACCACCGTCGGGTTCTCGGACAATTCCTTTCCACTCCGCAAATATGGTCATCAAATTCGGGCCAATTTGCAAGTGTCGCGTAACTAGTATAACCCCACGTTTCAAATTTGGCAAGCGCTGAACCAAATCCGGTTGCGTTCCATCCCAGCGATTGAACGGCCGTTGAATTAAGTACATTTCGATAATTGAGCATCAAATCTGGATATGCGCAATAGATCTCCTTTTTCGTTAGATAATTCATTGCAGCTGATGAATGCGAGGAGAAGAGGGGTGTCAAAACTTCCTTCGAATGTGTTATAATGACGTTGAGCAGCGCTCACATGCCCGAGAGAACGACGACATTCTGAACATTGGGCAAAGAAAGCAAGGCTGGTGAGGGATTTTCAGCGCTAATTTGCACCGAATAGGAGTTTACGATGTTGTTGATGAATTTGTCCACACGATTCATTGGCACAATAACATCGAGGCCTTGGAGTTCAATTTGACAGCCATTGAGTAACGACAAGACAACGGAACCAAATACGACACCTCCAACGTCTTCCAAAGAGGTTAAGAAGTTTGAAACGTCAAATCCCATACATTGGGGGAAGAACTATTTTGGAAGAAAGGCTTCCCAAAACAAGAGTGGACACCGAAGACAAATCAGACGGAATTGAACCTGGAAACAAGTAAACAAAGGCTGTAAAAAGAGAAAGAAACGAACTATTGGCAGACAAAGAAAAGTCACAATGAGGAGGATCGACGAACAATACGTTCTGATGAGAGGCTGGAATTTCGCCAAGAGATATAGAATGTTCACGGTATTGAGCGAACCAATCAAGACCAAGGGTCATGACAGAACCAGAAGAGGAGATAGTGAAAGGCAAAATGCAAGATAATGAGGTTCGAGGATGAAAAGAGGTAACGAGCAAGACCGGCTGCAGAGACTCCAACGAAAACGAGTCCAAAGAATCCAAAACGACTGAAGGAAGAAGACTCTGGCAAACAGAAGGATCGAAAACCACAGGAACCCTGGAAGAGTCCAACAAGACTCTCATTGCTAGCCGGACACAATGGAAAGAGGAAAGGTAGAGAATAAACAATGGGTGAGAACAGAAGAAAAGATAAGGATGTAAAAAAGCCTCTTGCGGAAGTGTAGCGTGGAAAAAAAGGGCGGTCTAATAAGTTGCGACACAAAGAAGGGTGTCTCGGTTATAAACACCCTAGACAAAGGAACAAAGGAAAAAGAGCGGAACCGCTATCGAGACTGACAGAAGGAAGAGGAAACATCCAAGAAAAGGCGTTAAAGAAAAAGAAGAGGGTTTAACCGGATGACAATACCGACTATAAGCGCGACCAGCATGTTGGATAAGAGAACGGTGTATTGTCCGACACAATTCTGAATAAGGAAAATATTCCGCTATGACTCAAGAGAAAAGCAGACAAATGGAAATTTGTTGTATAAGCCACACAATTCTGAATAAGGAAAATATTCCGCTATGACTCAAGAGAAAAGCAGACAAATGGAAATTTGTTGTATAAGCTACGGAGAGCTGTCTCTGTTTCAAACAACCCCGGAAAAGAGGAACCGAGCCACGTGAATGAAAAAAAGGGAGAGAAGGCGAAACAGAACAACAACAACAACAACAACAACAACAACAACAACAACAACAACAACAACAACAACAACAACAACAACAACAACAACAACCACCACCACCCCACCCCACCCCACCCCACCCCACCCCATATTGCTTGCCTCCCGTGATTTCACACACCCCCCTGAGCCTTATTACTGCCTATAAGATATTATCCCCCAAAAAATTCCCAAGTAGAATCCGCATTTTGTTGATTTTTTCCGCTTTTTCCGCATTCTGTTGACCATTTGAAAAACACCCCCGTTTTGGACCCGCGATTGTCTTTACCCCTTTCTCTTATCATAAATATCACTCCCCAACGCGCTTAAAACCTTATCACTTCCCTATTAGCCGATTTACGCACCCCCCCTTTGTTCCTTCGCTGTGTTTTAAAAATTTTCCTGTTACGTGGTTGTTCTTTGATCGTATCATCCCGTTCTTCTCACCCCACCATTATTCCATTTGTTTACGGTCATAGCCATTTGTTGATTGCTAACCACGGTAGAAATGGACCCCCCCGCTACCCCAACCCCTGTGACCAGGAGAACCTCCGTTCCGGCCTTCACTCCCAGAACCCCAAAGATCGGTTCGCGTCCGACTACTCCTGATGTGGACATGGACTCCGGCGATGAATCTCCCCTTACTCTCGACTTCCTGCCCAAGGGTCATCAGTTGGTGATTCGTGGCTGTGTTTCGGATAACCCTGTCGAAACTCCGGTAACCCTGGTTAAAGATCTACTGACCTCCATTTGTCAAGACCCTCGTTATGAATATTTTGCCAAGGTTCCTATCGTTGTGTCCCCTTTTAGCGATCGCCTGTCAAACGCCTCGTCGGCTTGCTATGTCGAACTGAAGTACAACAGGGGCGAAGCCGGACCGGAACCACGTATTGACCTATTAGAAGAAATCTCTGCGGCCATCTCAGGATTTAAGCCAGAGTGGGAGATTAGGTGGAGCACCAGTAAAAAGGGGAAGAGCGACAAACGCATGTCATGCAGGCTTTTGGACCTGTACCCAGGCGTGAAGGATCGTGCGAGCATTCCTGCTGAACATTTGCCCGTCATCCGTGACCACGTGGAGAAAATGGGCTTCAAAGTCGCTTCAGTATTTGCTTCATTCGGGGGACCCCAGATCAGTTTCATCTTGCCTGAACATGCTGACAAGTTTATGGCTCTAGGCCGCATCAAGGTTCCGTCCTCAGTATCAAAGTACACAGCGCGTATCGAGCCACTCAAGGAGATACCAATCGAAAGGGCATTCGAGCTAGTGGTGTCGGGAGCCAGGGACTATGACGAGCTGGGGACTATTGTGGAAGAATGGGCCAGAAAAACTGCACCAGGATCATTCCTAGGCCATCGTTCCACTGAGGTCAACTCAGACTTATACATATTCTCGATGAGCACCTGGGAAGCAACGCGCACCATTCTACGTAACGAAGAGTCATTTAGGAAGAAATGTCCGGACGCGTCGATCCCAGCCCCACGCCTACTATGGGACTACAACGAAAACCCGCTGCGAAAGAACACGCTGGGCGAACAGGTATCCAAGGGTGCTGATCAGATTACTAGCACCGTCCAGTCGCTCGCTCGGGAGGTCAGGGAGCTTAGAGGAGAGGTTCAGTCAGTCCAGTGTCAGCAAGCGAGTATGGCGGCTAGTCAGGCTAAGTTGTTCGATTCAATCACGAATCTTGATCAACGTGTCGCGTCCACTCAGCAAGCTTTTCTAGTTCAGGGTCAAGAAATTCGACTCAGGTCCAAAATCAGCGACACAGAAACCCAAATTAGCAGTCTACGTGTCGCGTTGTTTCTCACCACCGAGCCAGAGAGGAGAGCGGAGATCCAAGCCAGCCTGGACAGCCTTACGAGCGACGTGGCACGGAATCGGGCAGAGCTTTCAAACACGACGGATCGGATGGCGGCCATCACAGGCCATGGGATTCCGCCACTACCCGCCCCTCAAACCCCATCCCTTCAGTCGATTACGGATACTGGAACCCAATCTCCTAGCAGGGATCGTCCCTCCACACCAACCCCCAAGCCAAAGAGGAGGAAAACAGGCAATGGCCTGCCTACGGCAGTGTCCAGCCAGTCATCCTTACAAGCTACCGACTCGGGGCTGGTGCGTTCCTCATCCTTTAGAGCTCCCGCTTTTCATAAGGTTAATATGCACGAACGTCACCCCAGACTCAAACCCAATGAGGTTGTTCAACCCGATGTCAAAATCGCCTCAAGGGCTTCTCCAGGCATTCAGGTTACGCAACGGAGGAAGGTCAGGGGTGGTCGTGCTAGTCAACCTCTATATACCGCTCCCAATTTTCCTGCTTTCTCCAATTTCCGCCGTTATAATCGGTTTACTCCATCATCTTGTCTTGACACTGTGCCAACACGGCATCATCCCCCTCATACGTCACTTCTTGATAACACGTGCTCGCAACTACATCCATCATCTCTGAAGGAGATTTCCCATACCACGAGCAGCTCTTCACCTCATAACAGTCTTGTTCTCCCCGTTTTCTTGCCCACTACAAGAGCTGCTCATATAATGCCACCCCGTATCTCACGTTGCCCTCGTCCTTTTGCCTTATCCTTTGTCGCTCGCTTATTACTTTACATCTTGGTATTTTCATATCTTGTCGGTGTCGCGTGTGCCCACCCAACGCCCCTCCAATCACAGATTAGTGTTTGCACGTTAAATGCTAACGGGCTGGTTAACCCCATGAAGTTGGCTTGCATCGGTCCGTTGTTGACTAAGATCGCTCCTCACTTCTTTGCCCTTCCCGAGACAAAGACCAGATCCAACACAGGGTCTAAACTACAATTGGGGGACTATGAGATCCTTGAGGAGAACGGTGTTCCGTGCTCTTCCCATCGGGGAAAATGGGGCATACTGTTGGGGGTGCGGAAAGACATTCAAATAGTGGCACGCTTACCTCTCCCCCATGCCTCACTCAGAGGTCGTGTAGTTGCAGCAGACGTGGTCATTCCATCGGCCCACCAGTCATCTTTCATTCATCGAATATTCGCGATATATGCGCCCTGCGATCCTGACTCCGACAGCCTGGCTCGAGAGTTTTGGCCATCTCTGACGGAGATCATAAGCCGCACGAATTCTTCATGGTCACTGTTCGGTGATCTAAACGCCACGGTTGCAGCCTTTGAACGTGCACACGATAACGTCTTCGCTAGACGCTGCCTAACCAAGTTCATTTCGGATGTCAATGGAACTGACCTCTGGCAATTAGTTCCGGACAGGAACCGTTTCTCCGATTGGACATGCAGGGCCTGGCGATCGAGCGACGCTGGGAACATCATTGACAGAGTCGTCACATCTAGAAGTACGTACATAGACTCTGAAATTTTTACTGATCACACTTGGATCCCGGGGACGGATCACAGAATGGTGGTGGCTCGTATTATACTCAAACCCCCTCGTCTACGGGTACATGCTCCCGCAGACATCCCTTACACTCCCCACAAGCCCCTTCCTCCACCAAGAATTAGGTACCCTCAAAAGACGGATAAGCACAAGTTTGGTCTGTTTGCGTGTGCAGTTGATTACTTGATTGACAGGGCCGGCGACGATCTCAAGTCGGAAGTGGCGGACGACAACGCCTTTACCAAACGGTATGAGAAACTCACCTCTATTATTGAACAGGCCGCCACCACCACCTTTGGCCGAGCCAAACCTCGCCGAGCCCCAAGGACGTCCATAACATCCCCTAGGATTCGAGAACTTGTATCGGCGATCCGATGCATCGGAGGCGCGATCTCGATCTCAAAGGGTTGTAACCGAACATTCTCGTACGCCTCGCAAAGGACCTACGAGACACACCTGCGTAAGTACCAGAACGAGGAATCCCAAACAGCTGCTACCCTCACGGAGTACCTGGTGATAGTCAGACGAGCTCTCCATCGAGAACTGTTCGCAGAAAAGAAATCGGTGGTTTACGAACAGACTCGTCAATATGACCGGGGAAGAATACTGACTGCTCTTATGGGAGGCTCCTCCAAGAAGCTCCTAGGAGGCTCATCAGCATTTATTCCTCTCCCCACGGCCCTCAACTCCCATTGCCACAAGGGAATAATCGAGACCAACCCAGCCACGGTAGTCCAACTAACCAGACAATACTTTACAGATTTATACAAACGATCTCCTCCCCCCGACAAGCCCAAACCGTGGATGACCACCCCATCTGTCATGGCAATACAGGAGAGGGTGTCAGAGGAACCGTTTATATGGCCAGTCGCAGCAACCCTAGCAGACTTTCGGGCAATGTTGCGCAAAGGCAATCCCAGACCCTCACCGGGCCCTGATGGATGGGAGAAATGGTGCGTCAAGAATTTATCCGATAAGGCCTTACAGTTGGTACTAGACCTTCATAACTACGTTGTCCTTAACGCTCGATTCCCCGGTGATCTCAAAGACACGCACTTGACGTACTTTCACAAGCGTGGTGTCCGCACCGAGTTATCGAATTGGAGGGGTCTCAATATTTCTAACTTTTTAGCGAACTCGCCCATGACGTGGCTCAACTTCAAGCTCTCTCCTTACGCCGCCCGGATGGGAATCATCCCAGAGACACAGGTAGCGACGCAGCCAGGAGTACAAACCCGAGACCTCATGAGTCTCCTAAGCGGCCTCAAGACATGGAGCAGACGCAACAAAACCCCCCTTTACCTTCTGAAGAGGGATCAGATGAAGGGCTTTGATTACTTATCTCCCACAGGTTTTTATGATGCCTGCGCGGCTTACGGCCTCCCTTCTTCAATTTGTGACCTAGACCGCGCGGCCCAAACAGGTACTAAGTGCTTCCCCAGGACAGCGTTCGGCATTGCAGAACCAATCATTGTAGACGGGGTAACGAAACAGGGTGGCCCAATGTCGCCTTTCAAAGCTACTATTACGACCAGCCTAGGACATAGGTATCTTGATGACATTGCAGCTATGGACACTGACGCCGTGGTAATCAGGAGTTTATCGAGCGTGTCTGGAGATCCACACCTACCCAACGATATGGGCTCCTTAACATTGACCATGACTGAGGCCACTGACGATAGTTTTCTAGTCGCAAAGTCCCATCAAGCACTCCGACGATTCACACTCGAAATGGAACGCTTCCAATTCATGTACGGTTGGGTGACATCGTGGGAAAAAACGTCAGCGCACGTTCTGAACAGCAAGGAACCCTTGCCCGAGACGTTGAACTTCCCGTCAATCACCAACAGCCCAGGCGTGGATCCTTGGACCATCTCGGAACATGAGGTCCCGGTATCAGCAAACGAGTTCAGTTTCTTACGGACCCAAGTCGATGACCCTAAAACGAGGTACGCAGAATTGCTTAATCTTGTCGACTCATTTGTGTTTCCTAGCTTCTCGTTCCGAACGCCTTTCACAATAATCCGCAAGATAGTATCTCAAAACATTGTATCACGGTGCCGTGCTTTACTATCTCTCCAACCGATTTTGCATTCAGACGCTGTTAAACTGGACCAACGCATTATGCACAGAGTCCACGAAATTCTGGGTTTCCCTTTCTGTCCATCCTCACAGATCTCCACCACGCCGCTGGACCTAGGGGGCTTCGATTTCCCATCAATAGCCCGCATCAATGCAGGCATAGCCATCGACGGAATCGCTCGAGATTTGAACCACCACATCCCCGCGTACCGTTTGATGGCATACATCACCATGGCGGATTGGTCTTGTCAAATAAACAGCTGTTGTTATCCCCTAGACGGATATGGTCTTGAACGCACGTTCACTCGCCATATGGGACTGATACCATCAGCGTGGATCATCGCACAGGACCACCTAGCTAAGTTCAAGCTATCTCTCAGAACAACTGATCAAAGTCACTTGCTAACAGGAGAATGCTCCATTTCGCATGCGATCACCCTTGCCAAGCGTCACCTGGCTTTGTCTCAAGTGCCTAATGGCCACACTCTCCGGTCAGTTCGTGCGATGGGTTTTTTACAACTGAAAGATATTGGCCAATGGTCGGTAAACGACGACAATCAAACTTTCTTCCAAATGCTCCAGCCACCACGTGGCAAGTGGTCTGATGCTCAGCAGAGGAACTGGGAGTTACTGCGTGAAGCCTTTGGACACGTTCGGATTGGAATGCTATACGATGGCCAGCCTGACCTCATCATATCGCGCCACCGCAGGAGAATTCAAGCGGAATCGCTCATCTCCTCGGTGGCGGACTACGGTCCAATTCCCCCTACCCCCGAAGCACTAGGCACTGGTCAGTGGGGCACGGACGGCTCCATGTTCCCACCGTCTGCGGGTATATTGGACCGAAAGTCGGTAACGGCTGCAGTAACAGGTTCAAAGACTGCGGTTCTTAAGCTGACCGGACGCAACGTCTCCATTTTACAGGGTGAACTTATTGGTCTTATAGCGGGGTTAATTCTAGCGGGCAGTGAGGAAGACGATGTCTTACATACTGATCACCTCAACTCCGTCAGATTAATCGAGGACAGTCATACCGATGCGGACATCGGAGCACGTCTAAGGCAAATGAACGGCCGCTCATACTACCGATGGATCTTTCTACTCCTAATGGCCAAACGGACCAGTATCCGTTACACCAAGGGTCACGCGGAGGTATCGTCCCTACCGTCCCTCCTCAATCACGAAGCGGACCGTCTGGCAGTTCAGGCTCAGACTGGGAAAGATACCCCTTACGCCCCCGTTCCCTCTTTCTGCATGGACTCTTACACCTTTTATAGTCAGGCGGATGGATGGATTGAATCGAACATGCGAAGCTTTGTTGATAGATTATACGCTACTAATGTTGCACAGATCTCAGAGTTCAGCCCAGGTCTCCGATTACGGCGTCAAGTATACGATCTTACGGTCCCGCCGGAATATCCTTACCTGCGCTCCCTGTCCTGTTTCTCCGCGGTAGTTCAGCTGTATGCCCGCTCGGGTCAACTCCCCACAGCGCTTCGTTTGTTTTCCCGCGGAAAGGTTGCATCGAATCGGTGCCGATTTGGTTGTGCAGGCTCCATCGAAGATGAGCATCACATTTTCGTTCAGTGCCCTCACTTCGAATCTTACAGGCACGAAGCTCGCGGAGCAGTAGAACGGCTCACATCCAACACGTGTCAGGACATGGTGGGGAAGGGATCAATAACGCACAACGAGGCTGGTGAACTCTTAAACACGGCTAAGTCTTTGTTTTGCGACAACCCAGCTGTGTGGCCTTTACACTACTCTGCGTTCTATCTAGGACGGGTACCTAACATCTTGGGGACCCTCCAAGAGCGTGGACGAGTCAACGTATCGCTGGACCTTAGGCGACAAATCAACTTCATCGCGTCATCGTGGCATCTTCACTCAATCCGTCTGACTGGGCGCATTTGGGGCCAGGTTCAGCGTCTGGTAACGAGGGAATCATGCTCTTTTCCGTAGTATAGGAACGGTGCGCAACGAAGTGTATTTCGAATGCAGTGGTGGCAAGCTTTCCCCTCAGGGGTTTTGATGCTACCCCACTTGCCCTTTGCATAGCTTAAATTTTCTGCTCTAAATAGGTCTACCGTGGCGTGTTGTAACAGACGCGACCATAGCTACATTCTAGCGTAGGTAGATATCGAATAGTAACATAGTAACAACTAAGACAAATGCACGTGATCAATGATAAGACCGCGGATGTCGTTCGCACACCATAAACCCTCTACTAAAGTAGCGGGAATGTACTGTCAAGACTACGTTCAGCTTTCCTTTATACTATACGTTGAATTTTACATGACAAAATAACTGATACATATACATTAGACCTGAACCCTTTACCAGACTTGGATTTCATTGCAACGACACAGGTACGATCAATGCGCTGCTGGTGGAAGGAAGCTGTGTCCAGTGAGGTTTTTGTTAAAGGAATATGATATACTATTACTTTGTCAACTTTTTGCCTTGGTAGAAAGCATTTCCACTGTAGGAAAGCTTTTTATGTGCACTGGAAATGGCATAATATCACTGATACATGAATAATTGGTGCTTAGAAATCACTAATACGCTGTATTTAAATCACAGGAGAAAAGTCAAAGTCTGCATTGTGAAGACCTTTGTGGTTTCTTTTTGTAATCGCCACAAATGAAAAAAAACCCTATAACATCGTACTTTCTCGCGATCTTTGAGTAAAAAAAAATACCGTGGGATACCGTGAGATGATGTTGTGTGCAATTTTCTGATACTCCTTGTGTTTTTGTCATCACGATCCGCAGCAATGGTCCTCTCAACATAAAGAAACAAGAGATTATGTTTTTGATCATGAGAGGGTATGGAATACTCACATTATGTTCCTGATGTTTCCGTGCGGCGCTCCGCTTAAGCGACTTGGAGAAACGCGGGAAGCCTAGGCGGTGGAAGTCAGTCATGCCACCCGTGCAGCAACATGGTTTTCAAGATCTTCACGCGTATGCAGTGGTCAGGATACGAAATAATACATTCGTTTTCTCTATCCGAATTTACGCCACTGTCGATATTACAAATTAAAATCGTAAAACCAGAACATATACTACTACTCACGCCAGGCTGGTTCAAAGGGAGCATAATCCACTCAACCATGTAAGTGAGCGAAACAATATATAAGGTTTGCATGTTCATGGAAGCTTTTCGCCAAACATCTCGTTGATGATTGGCCTGGTGGCGCATTTTCACCAATTGTGGCACAATCCAACCGTAATCTAGGTGTTGTGCGCGGGAAGAATCCGACCGATCGCTCGCTAAGATTTCATTGACTTCAAGGAGAGACCCCAGGATTCACAGATGACCCTCGGTAGTTTGTCCGGAAGGAACACACAGAAAGTTTTCATCACTGGAGCGATAAGGAAAAAGCGCAAGGTTGTGGGAAGCATTAATAGCATGGAAGAACCTTCTACCACCTTGTATTCCCCCGTTCATGAGACGCTTTCTTTGAACCAGATTGTCAAACCTCGTACTCATGCGTGGTACCTTCGATGTCACAGCTTTTCCCTGCCAACGCTATTTTTGTGTTTCTGCTCCTGTATAACACCATCGTGCCCAGTACTGGCATGTCCCGAGACATTGCTTTGGGTCATGACAGATGCCTCTAGTCATTACTCACAACACAGTATGAGGTCAGCTGATTCCGGCCACAAGTGACCGGTGTTGCCTTGAACATGTTTATCTATCGAAGACTTTCAAAGATGACTCTGCAGACAAGTATTGTGTGTGTGAGAGAGTACTGAAAATGCCACGCTCACGAATCATCCAGTCAGCACTTGCAGTTAAAAAGGCCGGTATTCTACTAATTTACCTTGCCATCACGATGGTGAGTCCTTCAGAGGACCAACCATGTCTTGTGATATAATATGAATCATGGGAGTTCCCGACACGAAGTTGATTCTGTCGGAAGATATTACATTTTCGTGAGCGGTATGGTGAGAAGGGGCTGTGCCTATGTCTGGCATGTGGGAAGATTCGGGGACGTCAAAAAGTTTCTCTCACTGACTTATCAACGGCAAAGTTCCTGGCCAACAAAAGGAAGAAGATGACCATTCGATATGAAGGCACATGGAACTTCCCAGAGCTCAGCTAAAACCAACCTGATACAAAACCGGAAATTCTCAAGGTCGAAGAACGGAAATTGAGAACGTAGGTTCTGATAAGATTGACGATTTAAAGCTTCCGAAGATCAAAGGAAGAAGTTTGGGGTGCAAACATTTAAATGAATGTGTGTCCTGCTGGTGCAAAAATATTGAATGTCAATCAGGAGATGTGAGGTCCCAGCGCCGACAATAAAGAGAATTTGTCCTGTGTCATCCCGGCAGACAGCCATCCCGCCAAACCATCTCGATCATTCATACGCTACACTGAGGCGCCATCTTCATGCGGACTATCGGCCATGGAATACCTTTACTTTTGCATGCCGAGAGTATTAAAAGCCTAAGGTTTGCTGGAACCAACAGCACATGCATCTCGCTCCGCGTGTGAGAAATCAAGCTTGAACAGGGGAATTACGAAAATATGTCAGTCCATTAAAAAAAATTGAAGCTCACGTAAACTTCTCTTCAGCATCATCAGCTTCCGTGTATAAGTTTGCAGCTAGAAAGTTTTTGGGGTGAACCTCCTGCTAGCAAGCCATCAGTGTTGAAGCAATAGACAAGCGTCGCATTGTAGTTTCAGGTATGTGTGCGGCAGAGAACTGCAGTTACTTTCTGGCCGAACTGGTTATTTTTCTTGAAACTTGTACGTATCGACATTGAACAAGTCAAAAGGATTGTAAAGAAGCCAAAGCCAGTTGACCCAAAAAGGAGACTATGTTCCTCTGGTCTCGTGTATATCTCGACGCGCGTGACAGTTTAAGTCGATGTGCCCGTCTCCAATCTTAGATGTTTGTGTTCTGCGTGATTTGCTTCGCAGGCCAACGAAGTACTGGTGAAAATTTGAGATCAAAGTGGCCAGATTAAATATATCCGCACTGATAAAAACATTTTAGGAATTTCAATCCATTTATTACGGTCACCGGAATTACCTCGCGGGGTCTTCATGGTAAGAAGGCTCAACGTACTCAACGTCCGTGGTAACGAGACTCATGTAATCGGTCATCGTGCCGAAGTTCACTCGTTTGACATTCCAGAAAATCCCTGCATGCTTGACGCCTTGCGGTTTGTCGCACGTTCATTTTAGAGGCACAATCTATCGATATGTAAATCGATATCAGTGACTCGAGGAAAGGAGAAAGACCCCTGAAAAACGTATGAATGATACTGCTTATCTAAGGTCCCCTTTATAAAGGTTGTCTTTGCATGATACGCCCTGTTTTTGGTAGAATACGGCCCCTACGCGTCCTTTTTCTGTTGTCTCGTCATATATCGACTGTGACGATGGCTCCGACGCCTTGGATGCCAGGTGTATACCCTCCGACCCGTCGGTCAGACCATGTGGATCTCTATAAAAGTGCTCTTAAGGGCGAGGTCCGCGTGTCGGACCCCTACCAGTGGTTAGAAGAATACTCTGACGAAACGGATAAATGGACAACATCTCAGGAAGTTTTTACAAGGACTTATCTAGACAAGAATCCTGACAGACAGAGGCTAGAAGATGTGTTCCGTTCGAACATGGATTATGCAAAGGTGCCGGGGACTCATCACTATTCTTTCTCGCGTTCAATCTTGTTCAGTTCTCTGCTCCAACACTTTACGATGATGGGCGCTGGTATTGGTTTTATAACAGCGGTCTGCAGCCCCAATCGAGTGAGTTGTGGGCTCAATACCTTGGGATGATGTTTCAGACGTGTCTTCGTAGTCCTTTATCGGTCTATCGGCAAGAAACTGCCAGATTTTTCTCATGATGGAAGCAGGGATGAAGAGATTTTTTTCGACGTAAGTCATGTCCAGTAATCTAACAGAAGTTAAGCTTACAGTTCTCTTCGTTAGCCCAACCTGCTTACTACGGATGGCACTGCTGCGCTTACGATATATGACTTCTCCGAGTGTGGCAAATATTTTGCCTATGGTATCTCATACTCAGTACGTGTATGTTTCGCCATGCGTCTGTCCTCAGCTTGCTAATGATTCAAGGGGAGCGATTTTTCAACGATATTTGTCCGGTCTACGGACTCTCCTTTGTCGGAGGCTGCTAAAGCATCCGGAAGTGACGACGGACGTTTCCCAGATATTGTTGAACATGTCAAATTTTCATCGATCAAATGGACCAAAGACTCGAAGGGCTTTTTTTACCAAGTGCGTATGCTTTTTAGTATGACTCCCGAGACCTTTTGTCATTATGGAAAAGCGTTATCCGACTCCGAAAGAAGCGAAGGATGGGATCGAAACCGCCGGTGATGTCGATGCCATGGTTTATTACCACAGACTAGGAACCCAACAATGTAAGCTTGTAATGGTTTACCTTGAGAAAAACTGACCACTACATTTAGCGGACGATGTTCTGATACATAGCGACAAAACAAATCCGGAATGGATGTGGGGCGTCGATATTACCGATGACGGCAAGTACATCATCCTGTATACATCCAAAGACAGCTCGAGGGTAGGTCTATTCTGAAACAGGGTGTTCATTCTACCTGATATGTTATATTTCTGCAGAGGAATTTGCTATGGATTGCTGACCTTAATGAGAATGAAATCGGACCAAACATCAGGTGGAATAAAATTATCAACGATTTTGAAAGCGAGTATCGGGTGTATGTCTTAATTGTTTGAGCTTCAACCATTTATGTCCTGATTTGCGATCAGCATCGCAACTGAAGGCTCATTATTGTATGTTAAGACCAATGTCGATGCACCTCAATACAAGGTTATAACCATCGATGTGTCCAAGGAAAAGCCTGTATTTATCGATCTCATCCGGGAGGTCAAGGACGCCAATCTCGTCGATATTAACTTCGTGAACAGGGACGCTTTCGTCATTGTCTACAAGCGAAATGTGCGTCTCCTATCAACATATGATGTTAAAGTTTCTCAGACAGGAGATATCAGGTCAAGGATGAGATCTATCTCTATGCCAAGAACGGTGCTCAACTCGCTCGCCTAGCGCCTGATTTCGTCGGCGCTGCCTCTATCTCTACCCGACGAAGTCAACCTCACTTCTTTGTGTCGATGACTGGTTTCAATACTCCAGGGACAGTGGCGCGTTACGATTTCACAGCACCTGAAGGACAACGTTGGAGCATTTATCGCACGACCAAGGTTCACGGCCTTGATCCCAATGAGTTCGAGTCTCAACAAGTATGTATCATTTCATGATTTTTCTTGTCTCTTCTACTTCACTGAATGTAGATATGGTACGAGAGCAAGGACGGCACAAAAGTTCCTATGTTCATTGTTCGCCATAAATCGACTCCATTTGATGGTACCGCTCCTGCTATCCAATATGGTAAGTCCATTTCGAAACGTGTCTACAGTATCTGTTAATCATACGGTTTTAGGATACGGAGGTTTCAGCATATCAATCAATCCCTTCTTTAGCCCGACGATCCTAACTTTCCTGAAAGTCTACGGTGCCATCCTTGCGGTCCCTAACATCAGAGGCGGTGCAGAATTTGGCGAAGACTGGCACAAAGCAGGAACCAAGGAGAAGAAGGTTCGTCCCCGCTTGTGAAGATGTCGCATTTATGCTCAATGATCTTATTGTGGACAATCAATAGGTCAACGTCTTTGATGATTTCATTGCCGCAACGTGAGATGCAAACTAAACTTAAAAGTGCCAACAAGTATTCATAGTATTCATGGTCAGAGAACATCTCGTAAAGAACAAGTATGCTGGGCCAGGAAAGGTGGCCATCAATGGCGGGTCGAATGGAGGTGAGCTCTCCTTGTCTTCTCCTCTTCACTCTGCTTGAGATCGTGTTTCGAGGTTTGCTTGTTGGAGCCTGTGTCAACCGTGCACCCGAAGGCACATTCGGTGCAGCTGTAGCAGAAGTAGGGGTCATGGATCTTCTCAAGGTACTCTTCGAATTTCTCCATGGCTTTCTTAAGCTAATGATCTCTTGTTACAGTTCTCGAAATTTACTATCGGTAAGGGTTTGGTTTTATATGTTTGATCTGCGTATCAAACTCGGCATAAACTTGTAGGGAAGGCGTGGACCTCTGATTACGGTGATCCGGACAGTCCTGAGGATTTCGACTTCATCTATCCACTGTCTCCGTTACACAATGTCCCTACTGATAGGGTATTACCGCCGACCTTGCTACTGACAGCCGATCGTAAGTTGGAACTTTGCCTAGACGACTAATTGCGTTGATTTTTGTTCTATAGATGATGACCGTGTCGTCCCTATGCATTCCTTCAAGCTTGCAGCGACTCTTCAACATACTTTGCCCCATAATCCTCATCCTTTGCTCCTACGTGTCGACAAGAAAGCTGGTCACGGAGCGGGCAAATCTACAGAGAAAAGGTACCATTTTAGTCCTTGTTAATCTCAATGATATAACTAATTTTGATCGTTTAGAATCAAAGAGGCGGCGGATAAATGGGGATTTGTTGCTCAGTCTTTGGGTTTGGAGTGGAAAGATTCTGAGTAAGTTTTACGACTGTTTTTTTTTTCATTGGTTATTGGGATCACTTCGATGGGAGGTTTTAAAGATGCGTTTTGTGATGGCTACAAACGAATATTGTATGTATGACTTTCATGCAGTCTAATCCACGCCGGTATGTGCTGTGTGCAATCCGAAGGCGATGAGAAACGCTAGGCGATGGCGAAGATTCTGTTCGAGGATGAATATCCATCAATAATCATCTTCTGTCATCCTTGTATCAACTTGATACAGGGATGCGAAGACCTTGAATAGCGTCTTAGATGTCACGAAATGATTTCAGGCAGAATATCTGTTTTTAAAACACGATTTGTTTTTGACTTTGGCATAGGAGCTGCGGTAGTTTATAAGTTGACTTTTCCATGAAACCGTGACTGAAAGAAAATTATATTCACCGTTCGTATTCTCCGTGATGTAGAAGCGACGCAAAATCATAATAGCTTCTTCCCTCATGTATCCTCCTGTTGCTTTATAACGGGGGTGGACGGGATGATCTATTCTGTTATGAGGACACAACAATTCAGTAATGGATTGGAGATAAATAAGTCGGCACGAACGCTTCATTCACACCCAAAACACTTCCACAACCTCCGAATCTGTCATTACCGCAGCCATAGAAGACTTCTTTTATGCCCATTTGACGGAGGGCAGAGGCACACATCATGCAAGGCTCCACAGTGACGTACAACGTAGTCGTAGACAAAGGATATTCCAGGAGAACTGGTGTAAGTACCTTGTCGGATAGAATACTATCAATAGCTTCAAGCTCGGCATGACGTGTCGCCTACAGTCACAATATACTCAAGGTTGACTCGTAAGATCCAGAAAATGTGCACACGTTACGGAGTTCGTTGGTTCTGTTCCTTGCCCGAGCGATGATACTCCCATCCCTCACAAAAACACAACCGACAGGGACCTCACCACCAGCTAATGCCTCATCTGCCTGTGGATCGTCATTCAAGCTAATGGTCAATTGAAGTTGACGCTTGCCATCTTCATCGCTTCTTTCATCCACTCGAGATGCACTGAGCGCTCGGTCATCGTTAACGTGGAAAATTCATATAGTGGGGTCGAGATGTTTCCGGTATGCCGCGAGTTTGATCTAATATATGAGAAAATCTTTTCATGGGTGTAGCGCGAGCGTGACCTCCGTCACCTCCCCCTATATGGAAGCTGTGCTTCGGGCTTGTCCGTTAGCCCAGCGTGAGATAAGGCGGGTGGTCTGTGTGGACCGTGCTCTTTCCTTTTTTGGATACTCTGCTATTCTTTTCGTAGTGAAACCTGTCTGTCTTACCTTTACTTCTTTCAATTTTCATTTTAACTACTTGTCGTCGCCTCAGCTTGTAATATTATCGTTATCTCATGTCTGATACCAACACTGTCCATCCTCGGGATAGATCTCCGCTTCCTCCAGACCCCGACTCGAATGATCACAACTTCCCTTCTCAAGTCACGTCTTCGAACACTGCAAGTGAAGCAGTTGATCCTTCCCTTGAAAGACCGTTATTGCCCAACGCAGGGATACCGGGCCCTATACCGGATGATTTTGATTTTGATGGGAAGGTTCTCCAGCCTGATGGGATCAGCCGCTTCGAGCTGTCGCTGGCTGTCAGAGTTCGCCAGAATGCTGCTGCCGAGGAGTTTAACGATGCAAGCGTTCTTCAGACGATTATCGTCAAAAATACTCCGGCCCCTCGGCCTCGAGACCTAGATATTGGTCCACCTCTTAAGCCCATTTACCTCTACACTAAGCAAGAGATTCAGGATCTTGTGGATAGCGAGGCCCTTTGCGCCCTCTTATCTCCTTTACCTCCATCACTTCTCCGGGACATCTCGGCCACTCGAATTCAAAGCAAGAAGCAAGCTGAGGTCGAATGACAGGCCTCTAAAGAGAAGGATAGGGAGGCCGACGGTACTATTCGGGCGAATTTGTTGGGCAGCATGGAGATGGCCAACCCAGTGAAGCATTCTCTGGGTAAATCTCGTGAGGTTGTCATTCCGACGGTTTACTTACTGAATATCAAAAATCGCTTCCCTCCGCCTCTTCATTTTTTCACTAATCATCACATAGATTTAGTGAATAATTCCCCACAGACCATTCACACAAAGGTTGTGCGTTCCTTTAAAATCCATGGATAAGGTACTCCTTCTTGATATTTCCAAGATGATTCAGGCCTGGGGCAATGACGACACGCATACGTGCCTCACCCCTATGCGATTTATTGAGGCATCCAAGAATCTTCGGGAGGCGCTTAATCTGCTCAGCAAGAAACCCTCACGGTTGGATCCTGCTGATGACCCGTCATCATCCTCTACAAATCACGCAATCGAGTTTGACAAACATCTAGATTTCTTCCAACAGATTGAGAACTTTGAGGATACTTATCCTCTCTGGTACAAGTTTGAGCGAGAAGCACGTTTGGATATACTCATGGCTAATGTCGTTTTTGACTGGTCTAAATACGCATCCCGTGTGGATGTGATTCTCCAGTCTCATTGCGCTCTACTGGAGGACCGTAAAAGGATGTTCAAGTCCAAGGTACCGTGTACTTCTTATGCCTCTGACACTGCTTCATCTAGAACTGCCTCTAAAAATAATCCGTCGTTTTTTCGAGACACTGTGCCGGCGTGCCTGCTTTGTGGAAGGGCCCACCGGTTCACCGAGCATCTGGCCAACACCACTTCCTTCGAAGATGGAAAGCCTCTGTTTGCCAGGCTCATCGGAAATCAACTCGTTTCAGCCAGGAGTTCATGGGGAGGATGACCTCAAAAGATTTGTGGGGTCTACAACCTCAACCGACCTTGCGATAATCGACATGGCAACGACGCGATCCACGTATGTTCCCTCTGTGGAGGTGACCA
This sequence comes from Macrolepiota albuminosa, assembly GCA_027475525.1. Taxonomy (NCBI): domain Eukaryota; kingdom Fungi; phylum Basidiomycota; class Agaricomycetes; order Agaricales; family Agaricaceae; genus Macrolepiota; species Macrolepiota albuminosa. Next base: position 163,074 of record JAMWFC010000051.1, read on the forward strand.
CCCTGCCTTTGCGCGTTCCCGTGCATGTCTGCGTGTTGTCAACAGCCGTATCTGTGCCTGATCCTCATCGACGTCCGCTCCCTAAGATGCTTCATTACCCGGATCTCATGACTCATGTCCACTCCCGGCCTCTAACTACCTCCACGTCCCCTCAGGACATTGAATTATTCGAGCGTGTTACACATTCTTACAATTCTAAAGCTTTCGAACGACTTCTCAAAAAACACGATTTATTTAAATTCTATCCGCGTCTAATTTCAAATCTACAGCAGGGCTTTCCTTTAGGCACTCTACCTCTTCTCGCTGATTCTATTGTCATTCCAAATCATCCATCCGTGACTCAGTTTCCAGATATTATTTGGGACTATCTCAGTAACGAAGTTATGGCACTCCGCATGTCTGGCCCCTTCTCTTTGCCTCATGCAGAACGTATTTTGAGGGGTCCTGTATACTCCTCGCCTTTGATTGTTGCTGTTCAGCACCCCGGCTTCGGATTGCCCGCGAAGTATCGTGTTTGCAGGAACCTATCTAAGGATGATCCCCTTACCGGTGTTTTTTTGGTCAACAGTTTTATTGACAAAGAACATTTCCCTACACGTTTCGATATTGCACATTTAGTTGCTGAACAAGTGAGTTTCGTTTAGCACTAATTGTCCGTCATTTACATTTCGCTGTCCTCTTTTCTCATTGTGCCGGCTCCACGCTGCTTTCGTTTCCTATGGCACCTTCTGGCCTTTTTCTCATTTCATTTCCATATCTCTCTTCCTTGGTGCTTTAGATGCATAGCGCCATATCATATCTCTGAATATCCTTGTCTATCCTTTCTCGCACCTTCCGGTGCTTTCATTACTCTTTTCTTGTCTTTCTCCGTCATTCTGGCACCTGTCACTCTTGTCTTTCTCTGTCATTCTGGCACCTGTCACTGTTCTTTTCTTCTCTCTTCTCACCCATTTCTGTCCACTTGTTTCGGATTTCAGCGTGCAATTTCACGTGTTTCTTCTTTTTGGGTCTTATTTTGAATTCCCTCATTTTCGGTGGCTTACACTTTCTCAGATTGCTGCATTACCTCCCGGAACGCAAGCGTGTTGCTTTGATATCAAGTCCTTTCACAGAACGTGTCCCGTTTTGCCGGACCATAAACCTTTCTTAGTCGTCAGCTTTGAAGATAAATTCTACATCGATCATAATCATCCATTCGGTGCAAGACCCACCAGCAGCAATGCTGGTCAGATCGCTAACGCCCTGGTTGACATCTGGGCTGCTCAATTAAGAGACAACAGGTTACTGTTCAAATTCGAAGATGATATCAATTGCCTCCGATTTCCAAACACGTCCGGTCCTTTCATACATAACGGTTTCCTCTACGCTCACGACAGAAACTCCGTCCTCAATCTCATTTCTTGTCTTAACGTCCCTTGGCATACAGAGAAATCCGGCACGGAATTCACAGATTCCTTCTCTTTTATTGGTTTTGCGTGGGACTTGCCCCGCAAACGTGTATCATTACCAGATAAAAAGCGTCTAAAGTATTTATTACGTATCTCCTCGATGTTGGAGTCTCATGAAAATGAACGCGCCACGTTCACACTCAGGGATATTCAGGTCTTGCACGGGACTCTCATTCACGTCTCTTTCGTCTTCCCGGAAGGCTCTTCTCGTCTGCCTGTCTTCTCAAATTTCATGTCATCTTACCATGCCAATAAGTTTGCCAGACATCATCTCACGAATTCTTTCGTGCACTCCTTAAAATGGTGGTTAGCCCGTCTCCGAGACACTTCTGCCTTCCGCCAACTTCATCCAATCCAACCTCTCGAAGATCTCGGCATTTTCGTCGATGCTTCGACATCCTGGGGCATCAGTTTATTGCTTGGACATTCTTACTATACTTTGAATCTGAAACCAGACTGGAAACACCCTGGACAAGATATTTGCTGGCTCGAGTCAGTAGCGATCGAAATCTTATTCTATTTCCTACGTCAACTTGGGTTTCGAAACAGGCAACTATTTGCTGTTTATTCCGTTTCCCTTCTTTACTCACTTTCTCTTTCTTCAGAAGAATTCTCATTCGAAACAGGCAACTATTTGCTGTTTATTCCGTTTCCCTTCTTTACTCACTTTCTCTTTCTTCAGAAGAATTCTCATTCACTCAGACAACTCTGGAGCAATCAGCGCCCATCAAAAGGGCCGCAGTCCTTCCTTTTATCTCAACCTCTGCGTCAGACGTTCCTACGCAGTACTCAATGAATGTATGATTGTACCCTCTTACTGCTATATCCCTTCACACTTGAATCCTGCGGACGCGCTCTCGCGTGGGGAGTGCCCTCCGTCATACTCTGTTCGACTTAATCGGGCATTCGATTTGCCTGACGACATTGCTAATTCTTTCTCCCATGGCTGACAACATCTCCAAGGTGCGAGACCGCACCAACAGCATTGCTTCTCCACGCGTTTCAATGTCTACTTATTCCGAATGTGACCCTAATTCTCAAGTTTTTAAATGCCTTCATTCTAATCCCTCTTCCCGTGATATTTACACACCTCGTTACAGACCTTATATCACGAAAACGCCCACCAAGCAAGATATTTACATTCCTCAGCAGAATATCCGTAAACCGGCTTTGTCTCTTTTGCCACCTTCACATTCTACTTCTACTATTCAACCTTGTCATATTTACAGACCAAAATCTACAAAACCGATCGATTCCTGTGATATTTATGTACCTCAATGCAGACAAACTATGTCGGCCGCTCCTTCCTCCATTTACACCGCACACCGCCGAGAATCTCATGACGTCGACTCTTCTTCCCAACACCGCTCTTCCCTCTCACCCTCTCCAAAAGTGGCTCACTGTTTGCCACACAATTTCTCTATGTCTCCTGATCCTATGCCATCTGACGATCCTCGATTCCTTGCCGTCGCTTCATTGCATAATATTTCTCCATGAGTCCCCAGCTCCAATAACTCTTATGTCCCATTGACTCTCCGTCCCCTTGTCCCAGCTGATCATCGTCTCATTCTTTGGAGAACTCCACACGGCATTCTCGCTGACACTACGACTTCCCAAAAGCTCTCTCTCTCAGTTCGCACTAAAATATTCATGGGTCTGCTCTCCTCTGTTGAAGAAAAGACTCGTCAATGCTATGGTGCAGGAATCCTACGCTTCACTCAGTTCTGTGATTCCGAAGATGTTCCTGAAAATTTGCGCATGCCTGCCGACCCTATCCTGATTGCAGGTTTTGTTGCGAGTCATATTGCCACTTGCTCGGCTCAATCCATCAAACTTTGGATCAACGGCTTACGTCTCTGGCATCTATTCAATCGCGCCAAATGGATGGGTGACGATCCCTTGGTTAAATCGCTCCAAACTTCAGCTGCTTCTCAAGGCTTAGCGTTCAAGCGGCCTCCACATAATCCCGTTTCACTGCAGCACCTTCGAGTCCTTCATGACTCCCTCGATTTTACTGCACCCCGAAGTCATGCCATCTGGGCCATCGCTCTCACTGCTTTCTGGGGCTGCCGACGACTCGGCAAACTCTTACCTTTGTCTCAAAAAAGATTTGATTCAGCTAGAAATATTACGATAAATTGCAACATCCGTTTGGCTCCTGTTCACAATCGTTCTGCCATCACCATTCACATCCCGTGGACAAAGACAACTCGCTTCGCCGGAGCCGACTGCTCTTTAATCCAAAGGGAGGATATCTTCTGTCCCGTTCGCGCGCTATCCAACCACCTCACTATTAACCATCCTTCCGATGGTTCTCCTCTATTTGCCTTTAGAGAACCCTCTTCCGGCAATTTCGCACTATCCTTTCTGACCAAAGACTCGTTTATTTCAACAATCAAGAGTAACTATATACTTTAATTGGTTTTCCTTCTCTAAAATTTCTTTCACAGGCACATCATCGGCCCAAAACCTCGACATCATCCACGGACACAGTTTTCGTATTGGCGGTTCTGTCAAACTTCTCTCTGACGGCGTTCCTCCTCACATTGTCATGAAGCACGGCAATTGGTCTTCTCTCTGTTTTCTTATCTACTGGAGACGATTGGATACCATCGTGCCTAATGCGGTAGTCTCCGCCTGGGAATCTAGTCGCCGCCAATTCGCCCAAGATAACAACCTTTCCAATGTTCTCACTACCAACTGGTCAGACCTCCTGAATATCTCTCTTTCTTGATTTTCACTGCAGCGCGTCTGCTCTCACTGTGTGCCATTATATTTCACCCACCTCACTACACAATTTCTTCTATTGCATATTACGTTACCTTTCCTCTTTATTGTACATTACGTTACCTTTTTCCTCTCTACTGTATATTACATTATCAACCCCTCTCACCTGCTATGTATATTTCATTGTCAACCCCCCTCACCACATCATCCATTTTCGTTTCTCTACTCTTATTACTATTATCTCAATGATAATCGATTTTCCTGCGATCCATGTAATATATATTGTCTCTATACATTAGGCTCAGCTCCGTTGGGTAGGCGTGGCCGAGGTTGAGCTGCGCCTGGTTGGGGTATCCGCCGCGCCCACCGCTGCTTCTGCGTACGGAACCCCCCGTTCCTCCCGCCAAACCTCTGCATATTTCTTATTATCCCGTCCTTCCAAACCAAGCCTTATTGGAAGCTGTGCTTCGGGCTTGTCCGTTAGCCCAGCGTGAGATAAGGCGGGTGGTCTGTGTGGACCGTGCTCTTTCCTTTTTTGGATACTCTGCTATTCTTTTCGTAGTGAAACCTGTCTGTCTTACCTTTACTTCTTTCAATTTTCATTTTAACCCACCCTCCCTCCCTTTGCACACTAGTGATACATTCTACCATCATTTTAATCCATCGTGTTTCTCTTTGCACATCTCCGAGTAATACATTCACACGACCATTCTAAGATCGACACAACACGACACGCTAACCAGCTTAAGGGCCCACCCACCCATCCGCCGCGCCCACCGCTGCTTCTGCGTACGGAACCCCCCGTTCCTCCCGCCAAACCTCTGCATATTTCTTATTATCCCGTCCTTCCAAACCAAGCCTTATCGATGAAACTACGTGTAACGAATGATACAGACAACACCATTTATTACATTTCCTGGGCAAAACAAAGTTTTCTCTAACGCTTTCCCTATGCCAATTGTCTACCGATAGCAGTTCTCCTGGTGAAGATTATCTTATCAAAAACAGCCGGGCCGGGCTGGCTCTCACGCTATCTTCTTGCATGAAAATATGTCTACCTTTGGCTATCATGAGAATGTTGAGTTCATAGCTACTCTATACAATGGCTCCACAGTCTGGGATCTCTGGCCTCAACCGTCATCATCCTCTTTGCATCCCCAGACTCAGATCAAATATAGATGCTCTATACCACAACGCTTTTTGTAACGCTTTGGGGCTTCGCATATACTCGTCCTGGTCGTTCCCACATGTTCGTCGAGCAGATAGGCTATCCTCGTGATTCAAACCTGCTTGGCGCTCGACAAACTGTCATTTCAGACGTACCGAGCCAATGTGAATCGATTTGTGGTCCTCCTAATACAGTCATAGCTAATGTAAGCTTGAGTTCTGTCAGCTCATTCTGTACCTATTCAAACGGGCCTGACTCAAGATCTGCATTCCGCAAACATGCTGCACGCCTACATTTGAGGAAGAGTATTTTAACTGCCTTGTCTGCTTTGGCGACGCTATCAATCTGTCGAACTTTTCGTCTTTCCAGCAGGCACTAGATTGTGAGCTGACTATATTTCAATTAAAACAGATCATTCTCATTCGCATCATGTTTTCCACAGCTCTACAGGAACAGTGTGCAGCTGATGGGCATGCTATTTCCACTCTCATTCTGCCGGGGCAAGGAAGTAGCAGCTCACTGTCTTCTGCAACGAGTGGGCCCACCGGAATGGTACCTGCTACAACGTCGATAAAAAGTTCAGGAGCAAGTTCAGCCAGCTTCAGCTCACAGACCTCACCGTTGCCTACTCCTTCTATGCCTATTTTGCCGAGCACAATGATGCAACAAACTGTTACTACTGATGCAAGGACCGCAGCCTCCTCTACTAGCGCGACAGTTGGGAATGGAGCGCCTACAATGGGAGTTCTTATGTCCTATGTGTGGGCTGCTGTTATTGTTCTCATGACGGTGGCTATGAAAAATATCTAAGGAGGAATAGCAGCAACAGAAATATGTCAATGGTATTTGGTCTTTTTTTTCAAGTCGGAAGTATGCGGGTAATCTTGGTCATCCACGCAGAGTAACATGTCTTAGGCCATACCGTAGAATTGATGTAACTCTTACGAATAACTTCTCCCGTATACCAAGTCTTCTTCTCTTACAATTCTTTGCCGTGGTCTCTACCTTTGTATACATTACAAGTGCAGTATCGTGAGTGTTGCATATTGTGATCCTTGAGTTCTCGTTACCTGGGCTCACACTGGCATACGATTTTGTTCAGCATTTCCCCTGGGTGTTTATATGATTTGATCACTGGCACCAAAGGTGTTATGTAAAGTAGATAGCATGGTGGATAACCTCGCAATACATGTCGGAAAGTGGTTGACGATCGACATGTCCAAGATCTCATGAAGCACCAGTGTCCTGTCCTGTCATATCTTCCAGAAACTCTCTAAGCTTGGTTGTCTCAGGCCATTCAAAGACATTTTTTTGGCATCGACTGACAGTGATCTGGTCACACGGGATATCGCGGCCCGGTTTTTTTTTAAGTCCGTGTCGCGTACAGGGTACAGTGTAGGAGCGTTCCCCTGGACACAACTTTGTTTTTGATGAATCTTTGCGTCACTCATTCAAAAATTGAAATTGAAATTGCTTGGATGACTGTGTAGTGTATTAAATAAGATGACTATGTACATTAATGACCGTAAATTTACGGTAAAGTATATTATCGAAGAGGATCTTTCAGAAATATGGAAATGTCACAGGTTTGGTTCCTTGGGACACGCGTGACGGTGCGTGACAATAATCTAATCTTCGTCGTCTCCCTCATTATCATCCTCCGGAGAGCTCTCTTGACCGTTAGCAGGTGCCTTTGGCTTTCGCGGTCGGACTGGTTTCTTAGGCCAGTGTTTTTTAAGAACCCCTTCCAATGCCAATTTGGAACATTCCTCTTCCCAGGCCTTCACATTAGTGTCGTGATCTGCTTTGATTCTCACCCACTCTTCCTCCACTGCTGCCAGCAAATCTTTCCTTGCCACTCGCATCTCTGCATTTTTTGCTTTTTGTGCTGCTACATCCTCCTTCCGCTTCACCTGTTCTTCAACCTTGCGCATAAACTCGGATGCAGAGAGGACTTGTCCCTCACCATTAAACAGGTGTGCCCGTTCATTCTTCTTTCTGTTCTCGCAATTGAATAGCGCCTGTGAGGTCTTTGAAAGATGCATGTTTTGAATGACAAGTTGCGCCTGAGCACCTTCAATTATCATGTTACGTGCTTGTACGTGAGCTTTTGCAAGCTGAAGATTTTGACGAAGGTCCTCATTTTCCTTTTCAAGCAATTCCCGCGTTTTCCATGTATTTGGTGCATGGATCAAGTTCCAAGATGGTTCCAAAAGCTTTGGAGGAGCCTCAAGAACAGGGGAAAAGGCCGCAGTTGCAGAGGTGATTTGAGCCTTGGACACTAAGAAGGAGCCAGATGATGTCGAGGCTAGGCCAGCATATAGAGAGCGCATACGTTTTTTAGGTGTGAACAGAGATGGATCAATGTCCATTACATGTTTTGAAGGCTGAGAAGGAGTGTTGAGGACTGTATGAGTGGACGGAGATGTATCGAAAGCAGTAGGTGGCTGGTGATGAAATGCTGCCATTACGGCACGGACAGGGCTCACTTGAGGGAGCGGAAATGCACCTTTAATGGAGGTAGGTAAGCTTGGCTTCATTTGTTGCTCGCTTATGACGTCTTTGCTGAAAGGATAAACTCCAGTGACTCGAAATGCTGCTTTTACTGTAGCTTCATTAAATGCAGTGAGGTAGGCTCGTCCAAATAATCCCGTGAAGTCCCCTTTGCTTACGTCCCTCATGTTTGTCTTCTCGAAGTCCTGAATTTCTTTTTTCCAGGCATCTTTCAGCTTTGCAAAGCAGACCACATCAAGACCTTGAAGTGCATGGGTGCAGTGCGGTGGATATCCTAAGACAATGATGTTATTTTCGTGAGCATATTTGAGGAAGTTCAAGGTATAGTGGGAACTGTGTCCATCGAGGATGAGAACTCATGGTTGTCCTCTAGCCTTTTCACGTGTCTCCATGTCAAAGACAGTTGTTAACCACTTGTATCCTAGTTCTCCATCCGTCCAGCCATTTTGGGATCGTGTGATGCTACAAGCTCATTAACTTTGATTCATTGTAAAGGTTTGCTGCTTACTATGCTTCCGCAACATTGTCTTTACTCCATTTTGCCATCATATTGACTCCTTTGAAGATTATCATTGGCTTCACCGTTGTTCCATCTGCGCAGATGGTTACAAGTGCTGTAACATTCTCGTGGTCAGCACCTCCTTGCTTGTGTTGAGTTTTGGTCCCTCGACATCCAACAACCCGCTCTGTTGCATGGATTCCTGTCGGAAAGCCACTTTCATCCATGCCATAGATGTTTTCCGGTAAGATTCCCATCTCGACAATGTACTTCTTGACAATCTTGAACCAGGACTCCACCGCAGTTGGATTGAGTGATTTTGCACGTTGTGTATCAAGTGGGGTTGACCAGTGAGTCTGAAGTTGTGTATGGTGCCGTTGAAGAAAGCTAAAAACCCACTTTTTGCCTAGCCTCTCACACCCAACACCAAGCTTGCTTTCCAAAATGGCATTTGCATATCGGTCAATATCGCAATGACTAAGAGGGAATCCAGTTTGAGCTGACTCGCAGATGAAGTTGACAAGTGTGGTCTCTTCAGCAGGGCTGAGCTTTTGTTTTGTCCTTGCATTAAAATCCTGTATAGATTCTACTCCTGCCACTCTCCGCTCCAGGGTAGACTTGGGAATGTTATACTGCTTTGCTACATCTCGAATGCTAGGACCACGACCTGGCCCATCTCGTCCCTGTATGTAGATTTGAGAAGCTTCATGTACTCTCTGAGACGTGTCTTTTCCTCGCTTGATCTGCTTAATCGATTCAGGAAGTGCCCTTCCCACCATAGTGTGTCAGGTGGCCCAGAAAGTTAGCTCAAACGTGAGGGAAAAGCACATCAACATGCGGTTGATCAACAAAGCTGTCACGCTTGGTGCAACAATCAGAATATGCCCCATGGATTGCTCAAATTGGCTCTGATCCATGACATTCATAGACAAAAAATGCACTTTAAGATACTTTCTTGCAAATCAGAATGACACAATCTTCATAATTCCAGTGAAAGTATGATAAAAGTGGAGAACAAAAGTTGCCTATCAATCAGACGACATCATTTTCACAATTGTTTTGCAGATTTCTAACGACTGACTCATTTGCTGCCCCTCAAACTTGGATATAGTTTAGATAATGTATGTAGCATGATAGATTCTGAAAATTGCAGAGAATGGTCACAATCCCAGGGAGCTATATAAGTTTGTCCCGAGGAATGGTCATGTCCAGGGGAACACTCCTACACTGTAAGTATTTTGGAGTCCTTTTTTCCACGCGCTCCAAGTATGCCGTCCATCTGAGCAGTTCACGTGTGATGGGGTACTTTGAGTTCGCCCTACACCGCACCCATCACTCGCTCTTTTTTGGTGTCAGACTATCTTGAAGATGTATTACACGACTGTGCTCTTTGCAGCCCTCTTGGGCTCTACATACACTTCGGCTCGTCCTAGCAGTACACACGTATTGAGCACTCGTCAAGTCCCAAACGTACCAAGCCAATGCAGATCGATATGCGATCCTCCTCTTACAGCCGTAGACAATGTGAGCTAGAGCCTTGCCAGTTAACTCCGTCTGCTTGATATAATTATGCAGAGCTGTTCCCCACAACAATGCTGCACAGCTACGTTTGAAACGCAGTTTTTCAACTGTCTTGTGTGCATTGGTGCAGTTTTCAATACAACAGATTACTCAACTGACCAAATGGTCTTGAATGGTGAGTTGGACACATATATTTCTTGTGACCCTCCATGTAATTCCATTCCAAGAACTTCAGCAGAATTGTTCAAGCCTCGGCCTTGGTATCCCCACTCTTACCCTTCCAGGCCAAGGAGGCAATAGCTCATCGTCGCCTAGTAGTAGTTCGGTGACAAACTCAAGCTCTTTGACATCTACACGGTTGCCCACCCTATCAGTACCTCCATTACCGAGCACGATCTCCCAAACAACTGTCACCAGTGATTCAAGGACCACAGCCGCCCCATTACCTACCCTCACAGCAACAGAGGGCAATGGGACGCCGACGATGGGAGCTCACGTGTCTTTTGTGTGTGCTGTTGTTGTTGGTTTCGTGACCGTAGCCATAGAGTATCTCTCATCAGGAGGCTGGCTCTAAATCCAGACACGAGAGATGGATGGAAGATATATATGCTCTTTATTCTTTGGATCTTGGACTTGCAACAATTTGAAATGACTATTCAATCAAGTGAGCCTATAATTTTACAAGAAAACTCATATGTGGTGTCCGAGACCATCTACTTTGAATCATTTTCGAAAAGGCCCTCGACGTAGAAAACGAAGCATTTCTACGCGGATTCTCTCCGTGTTGACGAACGATTCGTATTGATACTCTAGTCACAGATCGTAGACCTCCGATGAATTGAAGAAAACTTATGACTCCTCGCTCAGCCGCCGTGCAGGTTGTTCGTGTACTATCACGAACTTCCAACTGGCGAGTGTATCTATATACGCATGGTAGTTCCTTTTTCCACGCGTCCTACTCGTTCCACGGTGATGAACGGAGTGCTTCCCTTGATTTCAATAATATAATAAATCTCTAACTACAGAATCAAGTGCATCGAAGATGCTTTGTATCGCGACACTCTTTGCAGCCCTCTGGAGCTTCGCTTGCATTTCCGCTCGTCCTGGCAGTGTATATCTGGTCGATACCCTGATAGGCTATCCTCATAACACAGGCCTGTTAGACGCTCGGCAAAGCGGCAGCCAAGATGTACCAAGTCAATGCAAATCGACTTGCGACACTCCTAATGCAGTTATTGCCAATGTAAGCTTGGGATTTCTTGATTATGTCTGACTGTCTGATGTTATTCTACCTGAAAGAAATGTACCCCACAGATATGCTGCACAGCCTCGTTTGAAACACAATACTACAATTGCCTAATCTGTGTCGGTAGCGCTCTCAATGTCACAGATTATTCAAGCGCACAAGCGGTGTTAAACGGTAAGTTGGTGTCATAATATATTCCCACTGTGCTTATTCTCACTCCCATGCCATGTGTGATTCAAGGAATCGAACAACAGTGTGCAGCCAATGGCCTGAATATTCCCCCTCTTATTTTGCCAGGCCAAGGTGACAGTAGCCCGACGCATTCTACGGTCAGTACATCGACCGAGGTGACACCTGCCAGCACCACTTCAACCAGGGATCCAATGCCGACGAGCTCGGCGAGCTCAAGCTCTTCGATACTAACAGGGTTGCATACTCTATCAGTACCTCCACCACCCAGCACAATCGTCCAACAAACTGTCGCCGTTGATACAAGGACCACAGCTCCCGCATCGACAAGCACCCCTCCTGTCAATGGGGCGGCTATCACTTTAAGAGCCCACGTAACCTGTGTATGGGCTATAATTGTTATCATGACCATAGGATATCTTTGATGAAGAACGCGACAGAAGAGAAGGTATATACATGTGTCCTTCGTCCTTTGTATACATACAGATCGAGTTGTTCGCTCAAGGTGAAAGGGTCATATATATTGTATGCACCAAGCACGAGACCATGTGGGTCCAGATGGTTGGACTTTATCCAGACCTCGAAGGAAAGATCGATCTTATGGTTCGAATTATCTCCCCGATTATGATCGCATCCTTATGCATTATGTCCGACTTCGGACCATCAAATGACAGATCTCTCTGCGTTCCTTCATGTTGTCCCTCATAGTCAACCACATCTATCTTACCTACGGCGAATGATAGTCCGAGTCATGCACAGTCAACAGCAAGCTACAAGCTGGGTAATAATAGGTTCTACATATCCACAAAAGCTCACTTGGGTTATACAAACATAATCTTGTCATGGAAGAACGGCTTCAGATCGGAATCATCGTGTCATGAAAGTTGTCAAGTTCGTACAAAGTATCTCTCCATCTCATTGTCCATTTCCCCGTTGATATCGATCATGTTATAAGACGTCCATACATCTTCTTGAAATAGCTCATGTCCAATGTCTGCAGAGTCTACGATCCTCCTTGATTGTATATCATACGGTAAACAAGGTTTCTTGTTGTCAGAATCACTATAAACGCGCGTCATGGGGCATTTTCTTCAAGGCCTGCCGCACGCCAAGATCACCCAATACATCTTCCGCACCCGCGAGGACTAATGAACGAAAAAGTCAAGGAGTGTGCAGGATTTGCGTGGAGATAGTGCTTACTAGCGTCGAAACCTGATGTTCGGTGGTACTAAAGGCCGTGAACATGAGGAATGAAAGAAAGACTTGGTTCGACGTACGTTTTCAATTAGTTTACCCATGCCCGTTGTGGTTAGAGCGCGTCCACCGAAAATTTGCGTTGCGTCTAGACACGAAGTCAGTAGTCTTCTAACAGAACCTAAGCATTATTCCTATTTCACCTTCTGCAGTCTCTCGTGCAGTGCGTGACACAAACCTATGGAAATGTCAGAGATAAAGTGTAAGAAAAGATGCTATACTTACTGCTTCAGAAGCCCAATGGGGCCAGCCAGTCTGTTTGACATTTCATTGTAATTCATCTAGGGTAGACCATGAGAGACGAACGACCTTGAAAAGAGGATGGACAAAGGCAATGAAACTTACTTGATTCATCTGATACGTTACAGACTCATACCAATTCTGGCATGCTTCAACACGAGAAATCATTGCTGCAAGTTTGGCTCGAATGACAGGTTGCGAAGTCAGTGGCTTGCCGAACACCATACGCTGCGTGGCCCATCTTGTGACAATACGTTGTAGTAAAATTGGACACTGGCTAGAAGAGTAGGTCTTACTTGAGGCATTCCTCGACAATGAGACGCTGTGCGGATATTGAACACGCGATAACCATCCATCGCTCGTGATTGAAGTTACTGAGAATGACTTGCATGCCTTTTCCAACTTGACCAAGCGTATGGGAGACTGGTACCCGAACCTGCATTGTACTGTATGTGAGTGGTATATGAAAATGAAAAAAGAGCACGATTGGACCTTATCAAAGGTGATGTAAGCCGTTCCAGCGACGGAGGAGTAGGAGGTTTTGATTTGTTTCGTTGTTACGCCAGAACCACGTGGGATAAGAAGGACCGTGAAGCCTGTCTGTAACATGGAGATTGAAGGATCTGAAATCAGAGCAGGAAGCTATGCATTATACCTCGGTTTTACAGCCAGTCGTGAAATAGTCTGCGAAAGTTCCGTTCGTGATCCACCTAATGCGAAAGATCAGGGGTAAACAAGACTTCTTTGAACACATACAAAACGTACTTCTTTGTTCCAGTGACGACCCAATATTCGCCATCGCGAACAGCTGTAGTTTGCAAACCACTAACATCGCTACCAGCGAAAGCCTCGCTTATTGCCAACGCCACATATTTTTTCCCAGAGAGAGCCTAAGCTCAAGATAAGATAGGAACAGTACAGAGGGTTGTTAATTTCGTACGTCGGGAATAACCTTTGCTTGGAGTTCTGGAGAGCCATAGTTCAGGATTGGAGGTACGCCAATGACTAGGCCCGCAAGAAGTCCATCAACGACAGCGCGGCTACTGACACGAGCAAGTTCTGCGTGGATGATACCCTGTCACTCAATTAAGGCTTGAATTCGAAGGAAGATAGATAAACTAACTTCATGGAAATAATCAAACTCTTCGGGTTTAACTACTCCGCCCAACAGGGTGCGACCTTGCAAGTGCTTCCCGGGACCAAGTCGCATTGCTATAATGTTTGCCTCGCTAGATAAAATGAGATAAGTGGATACATTCGCAATAGAGTACATACCTCATCTTGTCTACCACCTCCTGTGAAATACGTTGACCATTTTCCTCACACCTCACCGACTCGGGCTGGATGACCTCCATGAAGAACTTACGAGCAGCGACCTGGAACCTTCTATGGCTATCCGAGTAATATGGGCTGAAATAGCCTTTGCTGAGCCATGTTGGCTCGGCATAAGGAACTTGGCTGAGTTCTCCTGGCGAGAGAGGACGTATGTGCTCCTTCTGACCTATGATCTTGCCTATCTGGAGCCGAGCATACTGAGGTTTGTAAAGAACTTCCTGACGATGGAGTCCAAAAAAAATTTGAGTGGCGTCCTTTCCAGCTAGCCGAGTGGAACGTCAGGTATAGTGTTCAAGAGTCTTTTGCGTTCTAACTTACCAACACTCTCAGCGGATAGTACGTTGGAACCTCCAGGATGCAAATTTGCAAATTTGGAGACATCATAAACCTTTGAATCTATGACAATCCACTAAATATGTGGGAGTCAGCGTTAAGGCTACTTGTAGGTAGTCGTTGCCTCACCAGGTCGCCTTCAGTGTTGTGCTGAAGTCTCTGGTCAGTTGGAGAACAAATAGAATGGTTTCAACAATGACCTTCTGCACCTCCTCGAGAGTGAACTCCTTCATGGTCTTGTGAGCTATTTGTGCCAGAAATACTTGGTTATTAATCTTTTATGAGGTTCGAGTTTTAGCCAGGCAGGTGCGGGGAAGCCGATCACTTCATTCCTAAATTGGTAGATATCATCTGATGCAGTCGATCAACATGTGAATTTGGCGGCATCTGATAATGGTTGCTACCTCAAAAACGTCTGAGCAGATAGGATGAATGCCAGCGCACAGAGGGACAATCTGAATTGCAAAGTGAAGGTCATCAATCAAATCATTGAACTTAAAGGTTTCATACAGACCTTGAAGTAAGTGGGAAGATAAGAGCAATTGTAAAGGTAATGCAATGGCAATGGTGGAAGGTGAGGATGAGGGAGGCAATGACAATAAAAATGGCGATTAGAAAGATGGAATAGAGAGTAATGGTAACCATGACGTCAAGTTGGGACACAAAGATGAGAATGATAGTAAAAGTGACAATAATTGAGAGGTAGATTGAATAGGCTTATGTTATTATCTCCTCCCTAATAATGATTCACTGACATATCGTACTGCTCAACTGATTAAATTTGAATGATTTCATATCAAGGCTATATGATATCTGAGAGACCTTTCAGAATGATAGTCATAGTAATGACTTATCCTGGTAATATGAATATAATGTCAAAGAATGTTTTTGCTTTATATTGAGATCCCACAAACATCAAAATAGATATAATCTCATGTCTGGAATGGGACCATTGAAATCTGTGTGATAACACCTCAAACACCACATCAAGGCTGTAAACATTGAGCTCGAGAACTGAGGCCTTGACTGATTGAAATGAGCTTGAAGCTGGAATTAAACATTGAGTTGGAAGGGGGTATTTGGTAGGATGCATGCTGAAAACACATTTCACAGCTTGTTTTTACAAAACTGAAAATATATTCACTTATGCTCCATGTATAGAATTCTAACAGAACCACTTAATTTCAAATATGTCAGTGTCAGAAGATGTCTAGATTCATCTCATCAAGGACTTTAATTATGAACTTCTGAACTGGGACGATATTATTATCCAGAATTTGTCTTTCAGGCTTAGCATACATGTGACTGATCATGTAACTTATGTTTATTTTCATGGACATTTGGCAAAGTGGTTCTTTCAGAGTACTTATTTCTGGATCTCTCCTTGCCAAGTGAATAGTTATATTTGATTTACTTGTACTAATCTAATATTTGGATCTTTTTCTGCCAGCTTGTGTGATTGTATTACAACTTCCAGAAGTCACCCTTACATCTATCTGCTAATTTGTGAAATGATAAGAGGGGGTTATTATATTTTGTCTGAAAAGAACTTTGAAACCACAAATTCAGATCTTATACTAGGCTGTGTAAGACAATGTCTTTATTAACACTCTAGATTCTCCTCAGTCTCATACTTGTCCAAGTTTTAGACAAGTGCTGGTGTATTTAACCATTGCTATAAATGATGAATGGTCACGTGTGAATACTAGAAAAATCACATGGCCACATCGCCAAAAGAATGTTCCTTCGTCACCCAGCAGTATAGCCTTAAATTTAAGCTCTCTGCTCTGTACGTCCATGTTGCATGTCTGATGTACCAATGATCAAGGGCTGGGATACTTACAGCAGACAAGGAATCGATTTGGTTTCTGCTGTCACCTCCTTCGGCTTCAACGTAGCCAAGACAGGAACTAGATTCGGCGTACGTGTTCACTGTACATATTGTAGACGCGTTTTATTCATGTGTGCAGTTCGCAGTCACTCAAGGTATAGCAGGTACTGCCGTAGGCATAACCACCACTGTCGTTGACCATGCTTTCTTCGGTGGGAGCACCATCACTCGTCCGATCATTGGAGGCGCTGTATCCAGTGTCATTTCATTCGCAGAACAATTAACACTTGCTCCCATCTTCTTCAGCGAATATATCACATCTACATCGCTAATTGCTGCGCACAGTTCCATCAACGTTCTTTCTGTCATCTTTCCTGGGAGCAGCGACGCTTCCTTTTCTTTAGCCTCATTCATCACGCTTGTACGGCGAGAATGGGCCGATACAACTGATCCAAACACACCCACGAAACGATATGGAATCACGCAAATAGCGCGGGCGATCGTGGCTTGGGTAGCATTGCAGGGTGTTACCCAGGAGTGGCAAGAGAAGATGTGGTTTGAGCATCTCAAAGAAATCCGTGTCAATGAAGCTACCGAGGTTCGATCGTCTCTTTCTAGGAGGTGAGCAGTCTTTTTTTAGATATCGTTATTTATACCTAAATGTGGCCAGGAACTCTCGTGTACGAGTCACATCAGACGTCCTACTCCCCGACCACAGTGGTCAACTAATCGAAGCATCTATTGGAGAGGCCCCCTTACGGACACCAACAGCGAAATACAAATTTTCGATAACACCTCTTCCATCATCTCGGCCTCGTGTGGTAGATCTACCACCGCGTTTATCCAATGGCGAACTCAAAGTGACGCTTCGTCGGCTATCCAAGATGGTATTGGCTGGTTATGGCGGAGCCAGCCTTTTGTTTTTTGGCGTTTCTCCCGGTGTACCATCAACCACTTCTAGACTTTCGTCTGAAGAAGCACAGCTGGCTCTTGCTGTTGATGCGTCGGAAGCAGAAGCCGCTGGTGACTTTATTACCCCGCCCTCAACGCCAGAGGTAGATTCTTCCTCTGGGTACTCGTGGTGGGATGTGCTCCTCGGCAAACATGATCAGGAGATTTTTGAAAGAGCGGCTGGAGTTGGTACATCGAGTCAGAAGGCTCAACAAGAAATCAAAGCTAAGATGACCACAACGGCCGTGAGCCTAACTTACTTGATTTATGCAATGATTTACTAGTTTTTGCCTAGATATCCGGGAAGGACTACACAATGCCCCGATATTGGGTGCTCACAGATCATGGACGCGGTCAAGTCGTTCTCGTCCTACGAGGTACGCCGCCTCCCTCCTCAGTTGAAACAGAATGCACACTCCGGATCTTAGGTACCATGTCCCTCAACGAAATAGCAGCGGACCTCACCTGTGATGCAGAAGACTTTGAGCCTGCTGTAACATCGGAGGAGCAATCGCAATCTCTCCCCGGTCAATACGCGTTCCCATCGATGTCGCAAAAGGAAACAAGCGCATCCTCAGCAACGTTGTCGTCGGCTCCACGATATCATGTACATAGTGGTATGCTCCGTATGGCAAGGGCCATGGGCGGTGTAGGGAAGCCGGTGCATATTGCAGTGCAGGAGGCGTTGCGTCATAATCCTGATTATGGTTGGTGTCTCTGTTTCCACTTGAGCATTTTGGTCATGAATTGGGCGGTAGATCTTGTTCTGTGTGGACACAGTCTCGGGGCTGGTGTCGCTGCAATTCTTGGGATGGTACGTTCCGTGCTTCTAATAGACGTTTAGCGCTCAAGGTTGACTGTGAACAGAAATGGGCGGATCTCAGGACATGTTTGACGGTAACTTCAAGTGGCCTGCCTGTCGGACGACGTGTTTTTGTCTACTGCTTTGCGCCTCCGTACGCCATTCAACGTCCTTAATCTCATAAATCGATTACCTATTGAACTTAGAGCTCTCGCTGACGCAGCCCTAAGCAAGCTAGCAAATAGACTTATTGTGTCTTTCGTCTACTCGCACGACGTAGTGGCTCGTCTATCCCTCGGATCAATACGCGACCTCAGAAATGCAGCTTCCTGGCTGTGTGAGGCGGAGAACGAGCATGCAGGGGAGGGGTGGACTGCTGTGACTAATCGGGCGAAACGGTGGAAGGCGGGTGAGGGTTCGCCTGATGATCGTCATTGGGTACGTAAACCCGAACATTAATCGTAACCTGCTCACGCCGTATGTTGTAGTTTGTGGCAGTACGGAAATCGCTCCAGGCTAATATGCAGATGTCCAATATGTTTCCACCGGGCCAGGTCTTCTGGGCGTTGAGGGACAGTGATTTGCACCCCAAACATCGATCTTATCTCGAGTCTGCCAATAATGTCCGCTGTGCGGATAAGCTCAGGCTTTTTGAGGTCCTCGATGTTGAAAGAGTCTTTTCGCAGATCGTATTTGCGAAGGACATGCTCAAGTACGTGTAGTCCAGTCACTGAGATCTCACAGGACTAATGATACTTGCTCGTCCCAGGGCCCACATGCCCAACCAATACGACAAGGTCCTCCATGATCTCTTGTAACTAACCTGTAGTCATCTCAACGACAAACGGATACCCATTTTGTATGAATCATTAACCGTTGTACAAATACACGTAGGCAGAGCCTACTCGCTTGTGAAATTAGATGTATGGATTACAACTTAGAGTATACCGATGGATGATACAATGCCTTATTGCATGGATAACGTGGATACAAGCATGATGTGGAAATGGTTTGTCTTTAATCCTGGTCCGTCTGGTCACGTGGCCGGTATTTTATACCACGCATATCGAGCTCTTGTTCGACGTCCTCTGGTATACGACCTTTCACGCGTACAGCGTACATCCCTCTGACATATTTCCCTATAATCCCGGACCAATTAAATTTTCTTGCAACGCAAAAATTAGATAGCACATGCCTATCCGCTGCCACCTCGCCACCCACGAATTCTCTGGGTCAATCACAGATATCACTCCATCGAAATAGGTCGTTGTACATGACGCTATGCGGTCTGAATTGCCTTTCATCTTTGTATGACGGTGTTTCAGACTCTGTGATTGAAGAGGAAATGGCTCGGAAAACACACCTGCATGATCTCTTCGCAGTTTGGGCACCCATTCTTGCGGAAATCGACTGGAAGTTGGATGATAGAGCATAGTAAACATGCACGAAGCTGTCTTGAGCGGGCTTGAGGCGGAATGGCAGCTGTCGCCATGAATGGCCCTGAAGTAGTAAGGAAAAGAGCTTGATCGAGTCGGAGCTCAGAGTCACGTGTATTTTTCACGGATGACTTAGTGTCTTGTCTGAACGTGACGCTAGATTTAGCAGTCTGACACCTCTTTCCTGAGTGAGTCCTGTGTCTTGATTCTTTACAAATCGCCCTCAACGTTCAAATTTAGACAGAAAAGTGTCAATTGGCATTCTTCGTGTATTCTCACATCCAATCATATTCCAAGCCATATTTCGCACGTAGCAGCGCATGAGCAATGTCGGGCAGCAACTGCTCTCCGGTATGTCCACGTTTTTCGAGAGGTCGTGTTGCCCTGATTTTATTGGTCCAAACAGGCGCACTTTCGGGGTTTGCGACGACAGTATGCCTTCAACCCTGTGAGGAACTCAAAAAGCATGCTGTCCATGATAGCCCATGATCTTTAAATTCCTTTAGTTGACCTCGTGAAGACGCGTATGCAACAAGGGGATGGCCAAGTACAAGCGAAGTGAATATTCATTATTCATTTCATTATTCGTAATTCCCATATGTGTGGTACAGACGGAATGCTCTAATTTTAAGGACTACTCGCAATGTCATCTTGGAGAGAGGGTTAGGAGGACTATGGAGGGGTACTGCCGCTTCTTTGATCAGGTGTGCATCTTTTTTGACTCAAGCTTTACTCGAGTACAAATTGTATTCTCAAGGAACGTCCCTGGAGTCGCGCTTTACATGACGAGTGTAACACAGTTACGATCTGTCATGGCTACTTCACCTTACTTCGCTTCTGTCCATGTGCATACTAGAAATGGGAACAAGTCATCGGTGTTACCGACTCTGACTAGTACGGGAAATCTACTTGCGGGTGCTACTATGCGCGTCGCAGTTGGATTTCTCCTGAACCCTTTTTCTGTAGTAAAGGCACAGTTTGAAGTGAGTTTGTTTTTAAAGGTACTGGTGTCATCTTTAATTGATTCTTAGAGCAACATGTACGCCTACCAAAGCGTGACGGGTGCTCTCATCTCCATTACTCGACAAGGCCCGTCGGAGCTTCTTCGTGGTTTCCTAGCGTCTTCACTCCGCGATGCACCCTATGCTGGATTATTCATCGGTTTTTATGAAGGCATCAAGCGCGAAACATGTTTGGACCTGCACATGCGCTTCGTTCATCCTACTTATTTCTCTCATCTGTAGATTCTATATTCCCTACAACATCCAGTGGGCATGCGGCTGTAATACACAGTGTCTCAGCAGCCTCTGCTGGAGCGATTGCAACACTTGCTACCCACCCTTTTGACGTCATCAAAGTATGTTCATCGATGTTTGATTTCCCTTTCGGCCTTGGCAGGCTAATCATTTTCTGTCGTAGACCAAAATACAAGTACGCTCTGAAGACCGATATCACGGACTCTGGCGCACAATATGCACAATTTGGCAGGTAATGAAACCGTACGCTACATCCGCTATACTGCCGCTAAATATCATGACCCTCCAGCAACGCGGCATTTCTGGATATTTCGATGGAGCATCTCTACGACTCTCACGCAAAGTCCTTAGTTCTGCTATTGGTTGGGCTGTCTATGAAGGCTATCTTATGTTCGTTCGGACCCCCATGACTCATTGATCATGCTAACTGGTACCCTACATTTACCACCTATTAAAACTATTGTCCACGATACGATGCTGCTACCTCATCTTACTGTATATCTACCCACATACATACGTGTACCGCATACTTTGTTTCGAGCTGTTATACAATTTCTTGTGGGGGGCGGCCAAACGCGCCCACGTGAGATTACGTGACGTGTGCATCACGCTAATTAAGCCCGTCCGTCACGGGCGCGAGAAAAATTTCTTTGTCCATCTTTTGTTCACCAATTACCATGGCCAGAGTGACCAGAAGCAGCGCACGGCGCACAGCGTCGTCGACCTCGACATCAGTAACGGGCACAAGCAATTCATCCTCCATTTCTAGCGCCCAGGCGTCAGCAGCCGCTTCTGAGACCCCCGCAACTTCTGACAACGAAGCGGGGCATAAGAAGCCGCAAGGGACTAGAAAAAGGGACACCATTAGAAAGCGAGCTGCTTCAAGCGATTTGGATGATATTGAACCTGAAGAATTGGTATCTGTCAAGCGACCTGCGTTAAAGCGCAGAGCTGTCTCGTCGACTTGTTATGTCGAGATAGTGACAACATCCAAAGAGGAGAAGGGGGAGGCCAAGGTATGCAAAAGTGCCCGTGAATCGTGCGCGAGAAATGCTCAGTCTGTGTACAAGGCATCTGCATCAATGCCTCCACCCTGCCAAACCGGGAAAAACAAGGGCAAAAACAAGGTGCCCGTTGCTTCAACGCCGGCGTCTTCTCTTGACGAGGATATCGATATGGAATCTGATGCGAGTCTAGAATACAAAGAGATTGACGAGTCTGAAGGCAGTGGGTCTGAATACGTCGTCTCTGAGGAAGAAGACGAGAATGCCTTTGTGGCTAGTGACAGCGACGAAGAAGCAGTTATGCTCGCTGCTGCTGCCGAGATGTCTCTCCAGACCGCGCGGTCTAGTGGTGCTTCAGGCTCAGGTTCATCCAGCAAATCTACAAATAAGGCTGCTGTGCTAGCTTTTACCGCTGCCGAGCGGCGCATGGAGAGGGCCAACAAGGGTATCGATGTTGATGACTATCTTTCTGAAGACGACGAGGAAATAGATGAGTCCGGCTCTGA
The DNA here is from genome assembly GCA_027475525.1 of Macrolepiota albuminosa. NCBI lineage: Eukaryota > Fungi > Basidiomycota > Agaricomycetes > Agaricales > Agaricaceae > Macrolepiota > Macrolepiota albuminosa. Next base: position 185,334 of record JAMWFC010000051.1, read on the forward strand.
ATCCGACGTTCCTCTCTCCAGCAAGGGCAAGGGCAAAGCCCACGTGAAGAAAGGGAAGAAGTCTGACCTTGCTCCCTGGCCAACACTCCCAAAGAAACATATGACTCTGGCACAGCTCCGAGCAGAGAAGAAAAAACAGCGATGCAGGGCAAATGAATGGAAGAAAGAGATCAAGGCCGAAGAGAAGAAGCTTATGCGAGAATTGGGCAGACGTCTTACCTATGTACGTATGCTCGTCGTGCCAAATAAATATTGCAATAGTGATTGGACGTTACAGGCTGAGAAATCTTCGCTTGCCTTGCTGCGACACCATCCGGAACTCAAGGACGTCTGGGGCGACATTGAGGAAACAATTCCGGTCATCAAGCCTACCCAGGCTGAACAGCCGGATAACCTCAAACTGACTCTTTTGCCCTTCCAGCGTGAGAGTTTGTTCTGGATGAGACAGCAGGAGCAAAGTATTTGGCATGGTGGAATGCTTGCAGTACGTTTTTGCCCTTTTTGCCCTTTACCTAGATAGCTCATTTCTGGCTCTTTAGGACGAGATGGGGTGAGTGGTTTTTTCAAGCAAGCGAGACGAGAGGTTTTTCTCATGAAATTTCAGAATGGGGAAGACCATCCAGATTATCAGTCTACTTGTTTCAGACAGGGAGACGAGAGGTTTTTCTCATGAAATTTCAGAATGGGGAAGACCATCCAGATTATCAGTCTACTTGTTTCAGACAGGGCTAGACCCAATCTTGTGGTGGCGTAAGCGGGTTTGTTTTATCTTAGTGTAGGAGATGACTGATTTTTCTTTACCAGCCCCACTGTTGCAGTCATGCAATGGAGAAATGAAATAGAGACTCACAGTGTAGGCATGAGAGTTCTCGTTTGGTATGGCGCATCTAGAGTGACGGACCATAATGAGCTTAAGAAGTACGATGTGGTCCGTACATAAGAATAGGTCTTTATTCTCGTGTACTGAGCGCGTTTAACAGGTTCTTACTACCTACGCTGTGATGGAAAGGTATGTTGACTGATAACCCATATTTATCTCGAATCTTATTGCCTATAGCTGCTTCCGCAAGCAACATTCAGGGTTCAAAAGGAAAGGCGTGATTGTCAAGGAGAAATCTCCTATCCATCAAATCCAATGGAATCGCATCGTGGTATGTTACCATAACCTCTGGAGAAATCTATCTCACTTTTTCTATCTAGCTCGATGAAGCTCACAATATTAAGGAACGATCTACGAATACCGCGAAAGCTGCGTTTGAGCTCAAGGGAAACTTCCGATGGTGTTTGTCTGGCACTCCCCTCCAGAATCGTGTGGGAGAATTGTACAGTCTTGTACGTTTCCTTGGAGGAGACCCTTTTTCGTACTATTTCTGTCTGTCTATTCATTTCTGTACAGCCCTCACCTGACTCACCAAAAACTGCTGGCAGGTAAATCATGCGATTGCAAATCCTTGCATTGGAAGTTTTCTGACAAGCGGACTTGTGATGGTGCGTTTTGCCCTACTTGATTTGTTCGCGGTTGACATACCATACTCGTTTATTTGTAGACTGTGGACATACTCCGATGCAACATGTGAGCTCACGGTTACTGATTGACTTTGCACCAGCTCAAGGATACCTCTCAGACTTGTTTTTGGAATAATGAGATTCTTACCCCCATACAGAGGCATGGAATGGTTGGTCCTGGTAGGCCTGCCTTTAAGAAACTCAGGATCCTCCTAGACAGAATGATGCTTCGCAGAACGAAGGTCAGTCAAACATAGACCCCATTTTTCACTGCCTTGACGCCATTTCCAGCTTCAAAGAGCCGATGATCTGGGTTTGCCGCCGCGCACTGTTCTTGTTCGCAAAGACTACTTCAGTCCAGAAGAAAAGGACCTTTATCTTTCTTTGTATACTAATGCGAAACGCCAATTCAGTACTTATGCTGATCAAGGAACGGTGCTAAATAGTGAGTTTATCAGGAGATCATCCGGACCAGTTTTTCATCATTGTTCCAGACTACTCCAATATTTTTACCCTGTATGTCCAGTTTACTCAAAATGAAAGTCTTTCCTTAAAATTTTATGCCTAGCCTGACTCGACTCCGCCAAATGGCGTGCCATCCTGATCTCGTTCTACGGAGCAAAACAAATGCTTACAAGTTTAATGACCTAGATCTGGGTGAAGCAACTGTGTGCCGTATCTGTAACGACATTGCGGAAGACGCCATCCAGGCTAAGTGCCGGCACATTTTCGATCGTGCGTGCATTCAACAGTATCTCGAAACTTCCGAGGAGGACACGGTCCGGCCCTTCCTATATATTTCTTGCGTTACATCCTCACTAAACTTATTCAGCCCAAGTGCCCGACCTGCCATCTTCCCTTGACAATAGACCTAGAAGCACCTGCTCTGGAAATCGAAGAATCTACTATCAAGGCACGTCAAGGCATTCTTGGCCGTTTGAATCTCGAGTCGTGGAGGTCATCATCAAAGATAGAGGCACTCATTGAGGAGCTGAGTAATCTGCGACTTCAGGATGCAACGACGAAGAGCATAGTTTTCAGCCAGTTCGTCAACTTTCTGGATCTAATTGCGTTCCGTCTTCAGAAAGCTGGTTTCAACGTGAACATGTCCGCAATTCATATCCCTCTTAATACTGATTTCTATCTGCGAATAGATCTGTCGTTTGGAAGGTACGATGAGCCCTCAGGCCCGAGATGCAACGATCAAGCATTTTAGTGAATAGATCCATCATTTCTGTGAACAAAGACTGATTGTACGAATTCTAGCGAATAATGTGGATGTCACGGTTTTCCTCGTTAGCCTGAAAGCTGGAGGCGTCGCCCTCAACTTGACGGAAGCGTCGCGAGTGTACCTTATGGATAGTTGGTGGAATCCGGCAGTATGTGGCATCTCGCTTTCTTAATATTCCTGTTTCATGGATTCATGGATCAGGTTGAATACCGTGAGTCTCTATTAAATGGATCCTAAATGAATTAATCTCTGATATTGCGTACAGAGGCGATGGATCGCATCCATCGTTTGGGTCAGCACCGACCGGTGCAAGCAATCAAGCTCGTCGTTGAAGACAGTATTGAGAGTCAGATCGTTCAGGTATATTATTTGCTTGAGAACCATCTAAGCTAACGTCTGACGGTTTTTTCCGGAACAAAAGCTCCAGGAAAAGAAGTCTGCTATGGTCAACGCGACTCTAGATACAGACGATCAGGTAGGAATTGAATAGCACCTTGCGGGGAACAGCTTATCGTCATGCTTATTCTTCTGCTTTATCAGGCTATGGGACGTTTGACACCGGAGGATGTAAGCTTTGCTTATCCTTTCTCCACGCTCTACTCTTACTCAACTCTATTATAGCTTGGCTTCTTATTCAGAGTAAGTCATCACAATGTCCTTGCGCTGAATGTGGTGCTGACAACGCTCGTAGTTATAGTTGTGATGATATCATATACCCTTCGTCATCCGTGATTTTAAGTTTAATTTGAAAGACGCGCTGGCTCGTGGCTATTGTATTGTCCATGTCGATGTGGTTGACATGGCTTTGTAAGTAGCAGACGCGAATCAATTCTTTTTTGATAGTTGTATTGCGGTGTATTATGCAAATTTATTCTAAACGATGGGAAGGTTGATTGGCCATGTAGATGATAGTGGATCGCAGTTGTAGGCTGCTGGACCGCCTTCGACAGCTAGTGAATAGTAATAAGGAAAGTTTTTTCCAATGACCATGGCAGCCATTTTAAACATTGGCAACTATACATGGCATTTATGAGACCTTCATCATCACTATTTTCTGCTTGCTTCTTTCCACCCACTTGACCTGCTTCCATCTGCCATCCTCCTCATGACTTTACCAATACTTGATCCAAGACTGATCCTTAATCATCTTTCCTTATCATCATATTCTAGTATATCTGCATACCTACGAAGAGCAAAAAGATTTTTTATTGTCTGGAAACGCACGAAGTACATGAAATTACAAGACAGCCTCGTACCAAAAAGAACTCCGGGTTCACCATTCCCTGCCTCACTTATCACACTTACCACACTTCATACTCACTCATTCATCGTGAGCCAGCATAGACCTAAAAAAACTCTACAGTCCGGATATATATTAGATTGCCGACCGTGGACACGGAATCGGCCCTCGGTTCGAATTCAACATTGACTTGTATGTCAAATTTCTTACGGGCAGTATACACTGCCCGGCGAGCATGGCAGCGGACGAGGTTCACCAGAGCATACGCCACTGAAGCTATCACAGAAGGCAATGCTAAACCCTCGATATATGGACAACCGTTATTCCAATCTCACCCACATCTCTGTACGCCAACTCGTATTTCGTCCTTAAAGCTAGGCTGACTTCGATCTATAGTGAAGCCGCATGAGATGACGCCCGGAATACCTGCAGAGGATTACGAACAACGCAGGAGGCACCTTATGGAGAGTCTGCCGGAGAATAGCCTGGTCGTATGTGTCTCTGCGCCCGTGAAGTACATGAGTAACAGTACGTGCTGTTTTCTCAGTTCAACCTGAGTCACGTTTATCTTTTGTCTTCTAGATATCTTGTAGGTTCATCTGAGCGCGTTTACTACAAACCTTTCTATTGATAACCTCTGGCAAGTTACAAGTATCGTCAAGCTTCAGACTATTGGTATCTGACCGGCTTCGAGGAACCCGACTCCGCGGTCATTCTGGGTAGGTTTCGGCATGCCTTTCTATTGCATCCTACTTTATACTCAACAGAGAAGACTTCAAGCTCTCGGGGATACCGGATGACTTTGTTTTGCAAAGGCAAGGACTTGGCCAAGGAAAAGTGGGACGGTGCAAAGTGTGTCCTCTAGAATGCAATGACTTGAAAACTCCTAGACTTTCATTGCAGGACGAGCGTATACGAAGCAGCCGCCATCTTCCGTGCCGATGACGCTCAGTCAATTGACGACTTCCCCTCTCACTTGAAATCAGCAATAGCTATGCACTCTCATGTCTATATTGACATTCCCTCGACACACACGCGCCAAGGTCCACGAGCAACAGGCAAGTCTATTTTGAAGCACTTGTCACCGCCAGTCAAGGCGCGCATAGACTCCGATGTCATTGTGGACTCAAAAAAGCGTCATCCACTTGCACCTGAAGTTGCAAGGCTTCGGGCAATTAAAAGTTCTGCCGAACAGTGTGTCATGAGAACAGCGGCAGATATCAGTGGGCGCGCCCATGCCAAAGTATGTACACCGACTGTAGTTCGATTAGGAAAATAGCTAATCATCCTAGACGATGCGCTTTGCGCGCCCTGGAATATCCGAAGCTGCTTTAGCAGCTCATTTTGAGTATCTCTGCGCGATGTCTGGTGCGCAGCGACCGGCTTATGTCCCCGTTGTAGCATCAGGGTACGCCATCACTTGTCATAAGACTTTGACCCCAGTATTCAAGTGTTTATTTCAAAAGGCCTAATGCCCTAATCATTCATTACACATCAAACAACCACCTCATTCAACCAGGCGAAACCATCCTGATTGACGCTGGATGTGAATACAAGTACGTCGTTGTTGCTACCTGACCACAGGTCACTAAATTATTGTTTCAGCGGTTATGCCTCGGATATTAGTATGTGTTGTTCTTTTTCAGATTCTGTCTCACTCCCGACCTGCTCGTCAGCACGAACATTCCCAGCCTCTGGAACATTTACAGATCCTCAGCGAGACCTATATTCTGCCGTACTCGCAGCACAAAAACAGCTCATCGATCTTTGTAATGAGAGTGCAGGGTTTAGCTTGTATGATCTTCATCGAAAGTCGTGTGACCTGCTTAGACAGGAGCTGAAGCAGCTTGGATTTGATTTGAAGGGCAATGATCTGGAACACGTGTTGTATCCACATTTTCTGAGCCATCCTATTGGGATAGGTTAGTCTTTTTTCTGATCATGTTTTTCATATTTTCAATTGGGTTCCAGATCTTCACGAGTCAAGTGACGTCAGCCGCTCAGGAGCGTAAGTCCTACGGTTCCATTTTTCTGTGCAGAGCATATCTGAGGTGGTGATCTCAAGCTTAAAGGAGGGTATGATCATCACTATTGAGCCAGGTATCTATTATCCTTCGTCACTAGAATACTTACAAACAAAGCATCAAGGGGTGTACGTTCCTCCATCAGCCAACTTCCCAACCCACTTCCAAAACATCGGCATTCGAATAGAGGTACGCTACAACCGGAGTCCATGTCCTGCTTTTCAACATTCAACATTCAACTATAGGACGAAGTACTGGTGGGGAAAACTGATCCAGTAGTTCTTTCTGTTGCAGCACCGAAGGAGGTAAAATACTCTTTAATCCTTAATCTCTCCATAGCTCGGTCTCACAAAGATGATTTATAGATTGCTGATGTAGAGGGGGCTTGTCAGGGACTTTTGGGACTGGATCCATTTTAGTTCCCACAATGTCGATATATTTAACCTTCTCTATAATGCTATAATCATATGTTCATGCGCTTCAGGATGGCAGATTTGAATCCATTCTGAGTAAACATCAAGCCATGACGCCGAGTCCGATGGTCATGCCAGTGGATTGACATACATCGTTCCAGTCCATAATCTGTATCGCAGACATGTTTATGAAGATGCTATGCTACCTAAGCTTAAGTCTCTGTTTACAAAATTATAACAGAGATGAGGAGTCACTTGATAAAATAACTTCATGCCAAGTCATTGGGGTGTTGTAGGCCATTGTACCACAAACACAATGGACAAAGCAACCTTGGGATATTGTTCTGTGGCTTCCCTTTGTTATACTACAGATTTACATCTATATAGACTAGACACTCATAAAACTTCCATTTCTTTAAAATGCAACTGAGGGTCATTCACCTATACAAGTACACAAATACCTAGATAATGTATACTGTTGTCTTGTTTAAACACTTGTCAATACAGTTCCATTATATATATCTGAGTTATTATTGCTATGCCTAGGTGCTCCCACCAAGCCATACCATCTGGTTTGAAATTCAATACATCAGCCTAACTTTGACTGATTTTTGAAACTGATCTGATTGAAGCCAGGTAAAGTCTCCCTTGTCCATTGCAAGATTTTATGCCATATTTATACATAGTTTATATAGAGAGTACTTACTACTCAATCACAACAATATAGAAGGTCTCTGCAAATAAACTAAAATAAAAATAGTCACAAAAACTAATTATAATAGCTAGTTTCTGTTGAATCAGGCAATGAAAGAGACAGAGATGTCATGTCAAAACCATTGTCAGCTTCATTGCTAGAAATATTAAACATTGTCATTGGTTGTTGATCTGGTTGCATTGACTGCATATCTGGTGGCTGTTGTAGAAGTAAAGGCTGTGTTACCTGCTGTTGCTGCTGTAACAATGCAATCTGGTCTGGAGCTTCTTGCTGCTGCTGATATGCTACAAATGCATCAGGTTGGCCTGAAAATGACTGATCAGCTGAGGCTGAAAGTGTTTGATCATCCATTGGAATAGAAGCACTGGAATTTTGCTGCTGCTGCTGCTGATATGTTGCAAATGCATCAAAGTATGTATATGACTGATCAGCTAGGGTTGAAAGTGGTTGATTATCCACTTGACCAAAAGCACCAGAATTTTGCTGTTGTTGCTGATATATATCAAATTGGCCTGAGGATGACTGATCAACTGAGGCTAAAAGTGACTGGTTATTAAACTGAATAATAGCACTAGGATCTTGTTCTTGTTGTTGCTGATATCCCACAGGTGCATCAAATGTATTCAATGCTGACTCAGTTGAGCCCTCCTGTTGCTGATCATCTGTTTGAACAGTTGTAGCATTGCTAGGCTGCTGCTGCTGCTGCTGGTGGTGGTGGTTCACTCCAACCCCATCAGATGGTGAGTGCACTGAATCACCAGCTGGATTTGCTGGCTGTTGGTGGTGTGCTTGATTGGAAACTGTAGTGCCTTGTTGCTGATGTGTTGTCAATATAGGAAATTGAGCCTGTGTAGAATCACTAGCTGTAGCTATCTTCTGTTGTTGATGATGATATGCCTGAGTTTTGCTAGAGCCTTGCCAATATTGTGACTGATCTACTGCAGCTGTGCCATAATGAACTTGTACTGGCTTTCCAACTACAGCTGCTTGTTGCTGCTGATACAAGCTATTATGCATCTGCTGAGGTTTAGGCTTGATTGGCACATTTGTTGATAACAATGAAGAATGGCCAGAATGAGCCATAAATTGGCTAGAAGTAGGCTTTGAGAGTGGTCTTGAATAGGTTGTCTCAACAGAAAGTGTTGGTGACATAGAAGGTGGTGACACAGGCATGGTAGGCTGAGGCTGATACAGTTGTGATGCAGCTTTAGCTGGTGATATAGATAAAGAAGTCAAATGACTAGGTGATAAGTGCTGCAAAGTGGAAGTTGGCCTTGACAATTGTAAAGAGGCTGAAGAACTTGTAGCTGTTCCAGACTGGTTAAGTACAGCATGCCCAGAAGAAGCTGAAGGTGTTTGAGGCAATTTTAAGGATTTGCTTGTGATAGTTGCAGAATGCTGAGGCTGCAAAGAAGATGCTGGCAATTCATGTGCATTTGAAAAAGATTTCATATCTGCTTTAGCTGGTAGCAGTTGAGGCTGAGTAGTAGGCATAGTAGATAGTGAAAGAGGCTGAGTTGTTTGCAGAAATGTTGTTGATTGTTGTGATATAAGTGGAGACTGAGACTGAGCAGCAGAAACTGAGGAGTGCAAATCAAGTTCTGTTGGTAGTTGCACCTGTTGTACCTGTTGCTTCTTTGAGTTAGTTGTGAATCTAGCAAACTCAAAAAAGCTATAAAAAAGACTCACTTTTACAGGCAGAAGTGATGGCTGAATACTCTGCACAGATGGTGAAGTAAGACTAGGCTGTCCAATTGACATTGCATCAAGTGCCTCCTGAGACATATTTTGCTGTTGAATTATTACATTTGCAAGCTGAGACTGAGCTTGAGTAGATACAGATGCAAAAGGATGCTGTAATGCTTCATTTGTAGCCATGCCTGCACTGACTGATGTGGAAAAAGTATTTCCAGAAACAGAATGAAGAGCAGATGCAGGTGTAGAAGCAGAAGTTGTAGAGATTCCAGACTGAGAAGGATGGTGAGACTGATCCTGTTTAAGTACTTGAATTTGTGATGGCAATGTTGCTTGACTAAAAGATGAAGTAGGCACTGATAATGCTGATGCCTCCACTACATCAGCAGCTGATCCACTTGAGCTTGTAGAAATTACATGTCCAAGTGCCTGATTGTGATTGTAAACCTGCAAATTGGATGGAGAATATGATGATGCTGGAGGAGTGGATACTTTATCTTGAGATTGAGGTTGAACCTGAACTTGAACTTGAAATTGAGACAGTGAAGGTGAAAGACTTGAGGGCAAAGGTGTACGTGTGTGTTGAGAAAGTGGAGACTGAGAATGTTGAAAAGTGCAAGAAGAAGACTGTAAAGAAGAGTGGAAATGTAAATGAGAAGGTAAACACCCATTTACAGGTGGAGAAGTTGATGCAGGCTCTAATTGTGCCATTGATGTCAGTGGCAAATGAGCTGATGATAATGAGGTCTGAGTGAGTGTATGTGCTGGTAATGCAGAATGCTGCACAAATACACCTGTAGGTTGAGTAGAAGAGGTGGATTGTAGATTTTGAGCTGAGTGGATATGTGTTCCAGCAATGGAAATGGAAAGGTTTGAAGGTTGATATGCCTGATTACCCAGACTCAGTTGTGGCTGAGGATGTTGAGCCAGTACCAAGTGTCCAGGAGCAGACTGTTGGGATGTATTTAGCCCAAAGTGTGGCTGTGAAGGGACAAGAGCCTGTGCCTGCACAAGTGGTTGCATCTGGGCTAGTGTTTGTACATTCCCCATACCCTGCTGCTGTTGCTGTCCACCAAGTGTTGCAACCTGAGCATTGTATGTGTTCTGTTGAGGCAGCGAAAGCATATTGTTCACCTGGACTTGGCCATTTAGCCCCACCAGTCCAACCTGTCCAGGTATTGTCTGTCCAACTAATCCAACCTGTCCTGGTATTCCCTGTCCAGCTAACCCAGGTTGTCCTGGAACCAGAGCCTGGATCTTCTGCAGCTCAGCTATCAACACAGCATAGTCAACTGCTGGAGACTCAGGTGCCGCTGCCGCACCCTGCTGCTGCAACTGTTGTTGTGCCATCAATGCCTGAATCACAGCTGCATAATTCGCATTCGGCACGCCCTGCAGTACGCCCTGCAGATCTGCTTGCGTGATGCCCATGTTGTTCGCCACATCATCCGAGCTGAAAATCTTCCCAAGCATCGACGCGACCTCGGCGCTCAGCTGTATGATCGTACACACCGGAACACTCGTGGTCGCTTTGATCGTTGTATCCGCAATATTCAGTGCTACTCTGCCAAACTTCTTAAATGTCTGCATCACGCCCTCTGTCTTGTGCCCTGCAGCATTGGCTGTGAGCAACCCGTGGGCTGTGGGCCGGGGTAGGCTGGGGCTGGGGTTTTGCAGAGGTACGAGGGCCGTGTAGCCTGGTACCATCGAGTAGGAAATGGCGGGCGCTTGCGCAGTGTGCTTTGGGACGCCAAAGAAGCCGTTATGAGTTGGCTGGGGAAGGGGAGGGGTTTGCACATACACTGGCGTGGCTGTGGGCATGGGTTGTTTTTGGACGGGCGTCTGGCCTGTGTAAGTCAAAGACGCTTGAGCGAGAGCGGGCTGTTGCGGTTGTTGGTTTTCTTGGTTGTATGAATGAGATACTGACATTATACCCGTCGAAGAGGTGTATGGAGCTTGAGGTGTCTGCAGGGCCACTCTTGGAGGAGAAGGGGAGGCGGGTCCGAGTACTGGTGTGGAGATCAAGTACGGGGACAATGCGGATGCATAGAGTTGTTGGGCTTTTGTCATCTGGACGTTATTGGGCACCTTTTGAGCTGGAACGGGCCCTAAAGGGTGGTTGTATGTAAATTGCGGCGGTGCGCTGCTTGTGTTCACGTAAAAACATGATCCCCTGGTGGATGGTGAGATAAACTAGTATCTCTATCGTTGTAAGTTTGGTTGCTTGTACGCACGTTTGATCAACATGAGAACTCCAGCCAGGCGGTAGAGGACGCGTGTCTGGATTAATACTAGTAACCGCAGCGGGAGCCGTTTGCATGATGGAGAAGGACAATGAAGATGACACTGGCAGGATGGCATGGGCGCGAAATTTTAAGGCTTTGAAAGCTGTTCAAAAAAGCTATCCGTGATCCTTGATCGATCTGTCGAAATATCGACAGATGTCTGTTTTACCCTGTACTTTCTGGCATGTGTGCACTGATGGAGATGCGTTGTTGATTTTAAAGGAAGCAGCGAAGACACGCATCCTATGCTTTTGTTTAGTTCAAGAGAATAAGGGAGGAGATAGAATAAGTACGGATGACTGTATTCAGGAACGCGCCTAAACACGAACACGTTTCATCACTGCCCCTACAGATTAGCGACCAGAGGCTTTTGTGCAGAGAATTCATGGACTGTTATGGCCCTCGAGTCTGGATAGCGCGGTCAAATGGTTATAGCACAACTATACAACAGTAAACGAAGTGCTCAGTTACTGTCTTAGAAAGAAAGTTCAACTACTGTATTTATATCCACTATGGATGCCGGTTGGGCTGCCAAACAACCTGAGCTAGGTTACTAGTTGTAGGACAATCATGTCCTGGCTGATCTTTAGGTTGAATGATATCAACCTATCCCATAGGTCAATTGCACACTATGTAGAATCACTCAATGTCAGATTGCTATCTAATGGTGCCAGACACAAAATATAATATATATCATTCATCATCAATAACAATAGCTCGAGCTAAGCTACCACTTCGGCCAATAATACCCCATGTATTTGGCTCCTTATCCTCCACACGGCCAACTAAACACTGTACTGAAGTTATGTCATATAGATATAGGTATCTATATGACAAGAAACGAACTGTATGTAAAAGTTATAATAGTTGGGGTATCACGAAGGAATGAATGGTGGAGATGAGCACTTACATCCTTAGTGATTGTCTTAGAAAGAGAGTGCAACTGAGGATGGCTGTCAAAACCAGAACCTATAGCGTATAAGTATGACCTCAGCCACGTATACTTGACTCTTATATTGATCCTACCTATAGCACACGACTAAGTATGACTAAGGTAGGATTGTAAGTAGAGTTTGTCGTCCATACTTTACTCACCCTCAGTCTCGTATACTTGACTGAGGGTGATATAGGTAATAGTATGTATATCTATCGAGTTCATATTCAGGGTGGAGATAAATGAAAGTTGTATTAGCTTCCAGGTATTTCACTTGCGCCGCTCATGGTGGACCACTGGCATCCAACAGTGGTGCATGACCATGAAGAATACCTGACCATATCGGATTATCCATTAACACACAACGCTCAGGTTGTTCGCCACATCATTCGAGCTGAAGATGTTCTCAAGCATTGACATGGCCTCGGTGCTCACATTCTGCACGATTGTGGCCGCTTTGATCGTTGTCTCCGCGATATCCAGGGCCACTTTGCTGAACTTCTTGAATGTCTGCATTGTGCTTTCTATTCTGCGTCCTGCGACGTCGGCTGTGAGCGGCTCGTAGGTCGTTGGCTGGGGTGAGTTGGGGTTGGATTTTCGCAGAGGGACGAGCACCGTGTAGCCTGGTTCCATTGGGTAGGGAACGGCGGGCACGTATGCAACATCCTTTGGGGCATCTAAGAAGCCAGTACGAGTTGTCTGGTGAGGGGGAGGGTTTTGCACATAAACTGGCGCGGCTGTGGGCATGGGTTGTTTTTGGACGGGCGTCTGGTCTGTGTAAGTCACAGACGCTTGAGCGAGAACGGGCTGTTGCGGTTGCTGATTTGCTGACTCGGATGAATGGGATACTGACATTATACCCGTCGAATAGGCGTATGGACGGGGAGGTGTTGGCAGGGCCGCTCCTGGAGGAAGAGAGGCGGGTCCGAGCACTGAAGTAGAGACAGAGTGAGGGGACAATGTGAATGCATCGATTTGTCGGTCGTTTGTCATCTGGACGTTGTTGGGCACCTTTTGAACTGGGTCAGGCCCTAAAGGGCGGTTGTATGTAAATTGCGGCGGAGCGCTGCTTGTGTTCACGTAGTACCATGATCCACTGGTGGATGGTGAGATAAACCAGTATCCCTATCGTTATAAGTTTGGTTGATCGTACGTACGTTTGATCAACATAAGAAGTCCAGCCAGGCGGTAAAGGGCGTGTGTCTGGATTGATACTAGTAACGACAGCGGGAGCCGTTTGCATGATAGAGAAGGACAATGAAGATGGCACTAGCAGGATGGCATGGGCACGAAATGTAAAAAGGGTTTTAAGGGCTTTGAAAGCTGTTCACTTCAAATATAAAGCTATACGTGAATATCCGCGAATCAGTTTCGTCACTGCCCATACAAATTACAAAGCGACCGAAGGTTTCTATAAAGAAGAGTTCATGGACTGTTGAGGCCGTCAAGTCCAGATAGCGTGGTCAATTTGTTGTAGCACAATGATGAGCTTTTCCCGATGAAATGGTGGCATATTGCAGTGCAGGAGGCGTTGCGTCATAATCCCGATTATGGTTGGTGCCTCTGTTTCCACTTGAGCATTTTGGTCAGGAGTTGTGCGCTAGATCTTGTTCTGTGCGGACACAGTCTCGGGGCCGGTGTCGCTGCGATTCTTGGGATGGCACGTTCCGTGCTTCTAATAGACGTTTAGCGCTCAGCGCTCATGGTTGACTGTGAACAGAAATTGGCGGATCTCAGGACATGTTTGACGGTAACTTCAAGTGGCCTGCCTGTCAGGCGACGTGTTTTGGACTACTGCTTTGCGCCTCAGTACGCCATTCAACGTCCTTAATCTCATAAATCGATTACCTATTGAACTTAGAGCTCTCGCTGACGCAGCCTTAAGCAAGCTAGCAAATAGACTTATCGTGTCTTTCGTCTACTCGCACGACGTAGTGGCTCGTCTATCCCTCGGATCAATACGCGACCTCAGAAATGCAGCTTCCTGGCTGTGTGAGGCGGAGAACGAGCATACAGGGGAGGGGTGGACTGATGTGACTAATCGGGCGAAACGGTGGAAGGCGGGCGCCTGATGATCGTCATTGGGTACGTAAACCCGAACATTAATCGTAACCTGCTCACGCCGTATGTTGTAGTTTGTGGCAGTCTGGAAATCGCTCCAGGCTAATATGCAGATGTCCAATATATTTCCACCGGGCCTTCTGGGCGTTGAGGGACAGTGATTTGCACCCCAAACATCGATCTCATCTCGAGTCTGCCAATAATGTCCGCTGTGCGGATAAGCTCAGGTTTTTTGAGGTCCTCGATGTTGAAAGAGTCTTTTCGCAGATCGTATTTGCGAAGGACATGCTCAAGTACGTGTAGTCCAGTCACTGAGATCCCACAGGACTTATGATACTTGCTCGTTCCAGGGCCCACATGCCCAACCAATACGACAAGGTCCTCCATGATCTTTTGTAACTAACTATACATGATACATTACCAATACATAGAATGTCATGCTGGCAACAAAACCTGGCAGACGTCGACCCATACAAAGCCAAGTAAGGGTGCACATCCATGTAATGCCGGACATGGAACACCACCTGGATTGTAGCCCAGGTACCCTCCGGTAGCCCATGTATACCCGGCTATAGGGTATCCATGGCGCTGTTGTTTTTGTAGATGAACCTGTAGTCATCTCCACGGCAAACGGATACCCGTTTTGTATAAATATAAATCATTAACCGTTGTACAAATACATGTAGGCAGAGCCTACTCGCTTGTGAAATGAGATGTATGGATTACAACTTAGAGTATACCAATGGATGATACAATGCCTTATTGCATGGATAACGTGGATACAAGCATGGATGTGGAAATGGTTTCCGTCTGGTCACGTGGCCCGGTATTTTATACCACGCATATCGAGCTCTTGTTCGAAGTCCTCTGGTATACGACCTTTCACGCGTACAGCGTACATCCCTCTGACATATTTCCCTATCTGGGTCAATCACAGATATTACTCCATCGAAATAGGTCGCTGTACGCGAAGCTATGCGGTCTGAATTGCCTTTCATCTTTGTGTGACGTGTTTCGGACTCTGTGATTGAAGAGGAAATGGCTCGGAAAACACACCTGCATGATCTCTTCGCAGTTTGGGCACCAATTCTTACGGAAATCGACTGGAAGTTGGATGATAGAGCATAGCAAACATGCACGAGAGCGGGCTTGAGGCCGGATGGCAGCTGTCGCCATGAATGGCCTGAAGTAGTACGGATGACCTGAGTCCCTTGTCTGAACTCAGTGACGCTAGATTTAACACTCTGACACCTCTTCCTGAGTGCATCCCGTGTCTTGATTGTTTACAAGTCGCCCTCAACGTTCAAATTTGAGCAGAAAAGTGCCCATCGGCATCCTTCGTGTATTCTCACATTCCAAGCCATATTTCGCAGGTAGCAGCGTATGAGCAATGTCGGGCAGCCACTGCTCTCCGGTATGTCCACGTTTTTCGAGAGGTCGTGCAGCCCTGATTTTATTGGTCCAACTACAGTATGCCTTCAACCCTGTGAGGAACTCAAAAAGCATGCTGTCCATGATAGCCCATGTTTTTTAAATTCCTCTAGTTGACCTCGTGAAGACGCGTATGCAACAAGGGGATGGCCAAGTACAAGCGAAGTGAATATTCATTATTCACTTCATTATTCGTAAATCCCATATGTGTGGTACAGACGGAATGCTCTAATTTAAAGGACTACTCGCAATGTCATCTTGGAGAGAGGGTTAGGACTATGGAGGGGTACTGCCGCTTCTTTGATCAGGTATGCATCTTTTTTGACTCAAGCTTTACTTCAGTACAAATTGTATTCTCAAGGAACGTCCCTGGAGTCGCGCTTTACATGACGAGTGTAACACAGTTACGATCTGTTATGGCTACTTCACCTTACTTCGCCTCTGTCCATGTGCATACTGGAAATGGGAACAAGTCATCGGTAACACTGGCAGGATGGCATGGGCGCGCAAATTTAAAAGGGTTTTAAGGGCTTTGAAAGCTGTTCACTTCAAAAAAGCTATACGTGATCCTTGATCGATTCGGGGCATATATCTGTCGAAATCTTGCTATCTCCTGAGAAGTTAACAAAAATTTTGTTTTTATACATTGTACATACATCGGTTATCTAAAGATTCATTTATCCCTCTTTCCAATATTCTTCCTGGCTCAGCTCTGGTGGGTAGGCGCGGCCGTAGTTGAGCTGCGCCTGGTGGGATCCGCCGCGCCCACCACAGCTGCTTCTGCGTACGAAACACGCGCACGTGTTTCCTCTATCAAAACTATTATCTCTTATTTTCTGTAATTTTTACGTCCTTATTGATTTGATCCAGCCTTATACATCAGAGGTGAATTTCGAGCAAATCAAATAAATCTTGAAAATTCCGAAACACAGAATAGTTAGTACATCACAACGATTACTACCGGCTCGTCACTAAAAGTCATCAAAACCACCAACATCATCTACGCCACCATTAGCCTCCTTTGCATCGACAAACACCAAAAACACTCACTATTATCCCCCTCAACGACAACATCCGGCCCTCCAAACCCATCCATCGCCTCACCCAACAACACGCCACCGAGCAATCCACCTCCGACACCCGCCGCCATCGCCCCAGCACCATACCCGCCACTCTTCTTTTCTTGGTCCTTCACATAGACCACCTGTGGCTGTCCGCCGTATCCGTACCCAGGTCCAGATCCATACGCCGGCCCTGGGTTGGGGGGGTACCCCCAGCCCGGACCCTGGGGCGGGTATCCGCCATACCCCTGCCCAGTCGGGGGCGCGCCGCCATAGTAACCGCCTGGTCCCTGTGGCGGGTATGGGCCGTCCTGTGGTGGGTAGGGACCTTGGGGCGCGTATCCTGCGTTGCGGGACGATTGAGATCTTGCATCGGGACTCTGATTAGGTGGAGGCGGGCCGGATGGCGGGGCGTAGGACGCTGGAGCGGGGGGCGGCGGGCCGAGAGGGTGTGTCCATGTCGTTACGGGTGGTCTAGCTTTGGTGTCTACGTAGAACCTACGAGGGGTTTGGTTGATCGGAGTTGATTTTGCTTTTGTTTTTTAGACGCACCATGTCTTGTAGCTGATGTTCCAAGAACAAGGTCAGGGATCTTCGAGCGTTAAGATAAGGCCCTCTTACTTGAGATCGTACTGTGCTATCCATCCTTCGGGAAGTGGGCGCCCATCAGGATTCTTTGCGGGCGTATCATACGACGGGGGCGAGCTCATCGTCGACGGTGGTGGTGGGAGTGAAAAGAAGGATACAAGAAGACGTTGAGGTTTATAAATCTTTGTTGGGATCGATATATATTGAGTGCCGGACACAGCCCCACGCAGCGAATCACACGCCTTACGATTGCAACATTATGATATGTACGTATACGTGCAAGACGGACATTGTGACCATATCGTGTTAGAATCAATTTTTCGTATCAATACGGTACGATAACACGCACAGGTAACGCAATCATGCAGATAAAGCATTAATGAAGCAGGTGATATATATAGATATGTCGAACTACGGTGTAAGCTTGTTTAAGAGAAGGGTAACGTTAAGTAAAGCGGAAATCAAAAGGGGGCGCAGTTAGTAATAAAATAAATGAATAAAAATCAATATTTTGAAACAAAGCTGTCCCACCAATCAAACCAAACGGGGGAAGGAGAGCACAAAATCACGTATCTCTGGCAGAGATCACAAATCACTGTTTTGCCGCCTTTTTCTTGGACACTTTCTCCGAGGTATGGGCGGGAGCAGGAGCAGGAGCAGGAGCAGGCTTCGACTTGGCAGACTTGTTCTTCGCAGGAGGCTTCGGCGCCTCCTCCTCGCTGCTCTCATCCTCATCGTCTTCACTAGCCTCCTCGCTGTCTGAGACCTGTACGAGTGCAGCAGCCTTGGTATTCTTCGGAATTTCGTCGTCGGACGACTCGTCTTCATCCGAGTCGGTGTCACCGGTGGTGGTGGCTGGTGTTGCGCTGGCGGTGGCGGCCGCAGCAGGGGCGGTAGTAGAAGCGGTTGCTTTTGGTGCGCGGGCACGTGGTTTTGCTTTTTTTGCCTGGATGGATGTGTGAGTGTTTGAGTCGTCAGGATGTCAGAGATGGGAAAATCAAGGCCGAAACAATTGTCATTGATGAGATGTGTCAGCATCCATTTGTTAGATGGAGGATGATCCCCACGCGATGACTTGTCAAGATGTATAGCAAGGGGCAGGACAACTCACAGCAAGGGCGGCTTCGGCGGCAGCATTGGCAGCAGCAACCTCCTCGGGGGAACGCGCCTCATACGCCTTTTTCTCGTTTGAATACTGTTCCTTGGCACTAGCATTGGCCTTTGTATACACCTACGAGCGTGATCAGCACCAGCGACGCGATCAAACACAGAGGATACACACAGCCTTGTCCTCCTCGCTCATCTCGCTCCACTTTTGCGAGATGAGAGCAAGGAGATCAACGTTGTTGAGCTGAGGGTTTTTCTCCTTGAGGTCCTTGCGAATGTCATTCTGGAACATGATGTACGAGCTCGCGGGCCGTTTGGGCGCGTTGGGGTCTTTGACCTTGCGCTTGCGCTTCGTGGGCTTGTCGTCCGCGTCATCTTCAACGGTGCCTTTGCGCTTTTTGCTCTTCTTGTCGCCGTCAGCGACACCTGGAGACGCGGTGAGACGGGTGTGGGCGTGGACGCGCGTGACGTGAGACGCACCTGAAAAGGAAGAGTCCTTGACCAGGGCGGCGAAGCTCTCAGCGAGGGCTGCGGCGGTCTTCATAGACTCTGCGACGGCGGTGAGGCTGGCGGCGAGCTGTGTAGAAAAGTGAGGCAGCATGAAACGAGGGCGAGGGGGCAGACGGACCTTTGCGCTTTGTTCTCCCAATTTTGTAATCTCGTTAGACATTGGATGAAAGGGATTTTGAAAGCGATTGTAGTCTTTGTTGTCTCGGGCTGACTGTGGGAAAAGCGGACTGCGAAGCGGAGTCTGAAGTGCTGGGTAATACGTGGGGCTGCTTTTATTTATTGTCTCATCAAATACACACAGCGAAAACGCAGAGACGTCCGGCCAACTGTAATTTTTTTTGGGGGGCAACGTGCAGAATAACGTTGAACGGGCTTGGCCACACGCGCACTAGTGCCGTGAAAAAGAAAAGAGAAAGGTTGCTCTAGAAAAAAAAAGCGAGCGACGATGGACAATTTGTATACACCATGGGTTCACCAACCATCCCAGTTGCTCGGCGACCAGCATGACGCCGACTGGACCAAGGACCGTCCGTCCAATCCCCCCGCCAACACGGCAGAACTCGACATTCCTGATTCCTTCCTTTCTGACATGCCAGGTGCGAAGTGCTGCAGCTGCGCGTATCTATTTAAGTTTCTAAAAAAATTATCATATAGTCCCCTCGACGTCCACGACCTCTTCGCAACAGTTTTTTTCGTATCCCACGCACAACTATTTTGCAGTTCCCGCTCCGTTTAATACAATGGCATATGGCAGCTCATCGTGGCCAACCACCACTCAGTCACATGTGCCGCTGTCCAACTACTCGACACTTAACGGCGCGACCACTGGTGCGGCAACGTCTGCATCGGCCTCTGCCTCGTCATCATCCACTGCTTCGTCGCCACCGCCACAGCAGTCAAAGCAACCATCCTCGCAGCTCCAGCAAGCTATCATCGAGTATGTATCCCCGATTGATACCGATCAGCCTAATCTCATCATAACGTAGCCCCTCTTTGACCGCGCTCAATGGTCCCTCACGCACGACGACGACGACGAGTACAAATATGCAACATTACCCACATGCCAACTACAATGCCCAGTCGTCGACTTTGCAGCCCCAGCAGTCTTCGTCGTCCCTTTCGCAGCAGCAGTTTACATACTCCTCGCTGCTCCATTCTTCGCTTTATCGCGCCCCGACATCGTATTATCAGTCGCAGCAGCAGCAGCAACCGTCTCAAGGGACGCTTTCACCCCAAGCGCTGCATGCTCCGTCAAGCTCTATCCTAGGCGCACTCAATCCCTCGACGTTTTTCACCTCAATGAGCACCTTGACCCCCTCTTCACAAACACCTTCCCAATCCCAGTCCCAGTCCCAACAATCCGAACCATCGCAACAATCACCTCATCAAGAACCCCCAAGCAAGACACCCGAGGAGCGCAAAGCCGAGTTCCTGTCTAAACTCCGGCCACAGCTGCAAACAACCAGTTTTTCCGGTGCGGGTGCGGTAACTTTTCTTGCTGACACCCTGAGGGAGTACGGCGCGACGGACATCGATGCTCATACGCGGCTTGAGATTTTGACAAGGATGCGTGATGGAGCGGGCAATCATTACTTTCGTGCCTGGAGCGAGAACGGCCTTGCGATGACCATTACGCGCGAGTGGCTCAAGGCGGCGCAGATGGCGGATGTTGACAGCCCGTTGGTTGAGACGATTATGCCGCTTTTACATGTGAGCTAAAGGTCTACATTTCCGTGCGGGTTATTTATTTCAATTTGTAGATAATCGATCGACTGCCAATGACGCTCGATACACTCAAGGCGTCTAAACTTGGTAAAATTGTCGTCAAGCTCGTCAAGGAACCGCGATCTCCGGGTGAGTTTTCTGCTCTTTTTCTCTTCTTTTCTTCGGTCTGTCTCTCTCTTGTTGTCTTTCGGCGAAATTTCTGTCGTGAACTGTCTAAGTTGAAAAAAAGAAAGAAGGAAATTTCTGCATTTGCAACGCTTGCACCTGCGATTACTGCTGCTTTCCTCTATACGATAGACGCCGTGAGACACGTATTACAAAATAAAACATGTATCTAACGCGGCCTTTTTTCCGAATAACCAGCCATCAAGGACATGGCATCGAATGTGGAACGAAAATGGCGGTCATTGATAAATAACGTCGATCCGTTGTCCTCTAAATCGACGGATAACGAGGGTAAGTCACGTCACCCGCTCACAACGCGTCACCTTATCCTAACCGAAACCAGACGTCAAAGCCAAGAATCTGAAGCGGAAAGTCGCCGACACTCAGACGTCCCGCCCCACGCCGCCGGCCGCGAAAAAGACCGCCTTGGGTAGCAGTGTTGCATCCTCTTCCAAACCCACAGTCGTGAAGAGGGAGCCTGGGGTGGCCGGGGTGCTGGGTGCCAGCATCAAATCCACGTCGTCAAAGGATGCGAAATCCGACTCGTCGTTCTTTTCTGCGCCGAAACCCAAGCCTAAATTACCGACTTTCAAGAAAGCGCCTCCGGCTCCACCAGCGCAGACGCCCGCGAAACCCGGTGCGCCATCGAATGTCGCGCAGCCGTCCTCTGTGAATCCGTTTGAGGAGGCGCTGAAATCGATGGGCCGCAGCACCAAGCGCGATTCGCCGGCGGTCAATACGCCCCCGTCGACGTCCGATACGCCGCCGCAGAACCAAGCACAGGGACAAGCGCAAGCGCAGAGTAATGGCCTCAGCAAGAGAGGTACAAAGAAGAAAACGGTCACTTGGGCCCCCCCGGGCATGCTTGAGAGAATCAAACTCATTGAGAGGGCTGTCTATGATGACGATCCTGTAGATGTCAGCATTTTTTTCTGTTTTTTTGGGTGTTTTGTACTGTATATTAATCATTTCCTTTTTGTTTTTTTTTCCTGTTGTTTTTGTTTTCTGTGTGGATGTTGGGTTTTTATACAGGGTAATCATACGACGCATTCGCTGAAGGAATTGGACCGAGGAGAAGGCGCGGCGTTGCATGCACAAATCTTCGAAGAGACGCTTGACTGGTCTGAACCAATGAGTAAGCAAATCCCTTCTTGGATAAAAAGATTAAAGAATTCCAAAACGATATCCTTTCCTCCCCCTTTTTGTTATCCCCCTTTATTTAGTGATCGACAATCCTGTCGTCGAAGAAGATCGACCTCGAGGCTCAGGGAGTCAGGAGAAGGATGTGCAGGAGAAGAGGGAACAGACGACGCTCGGCGCGTTGTATATATCACCGGCGCATATTCCCGATTCGCCCGCCGAACCTCCTCACGTGATCTCGGAGGAGGAGGTGGAAAGGAATATGGTTGCGATGACTTCTGGGCCGGAGGTCGACGCGGTGTTCTGGAGCTCAGGACCTGTGTCGCCCGTTGCACAGTCCGTAGCTGAGCTTGTCGGGCAGCTCGCTAGCGGCGGGTCGGACCCGGCGCTTAGCGGGGCGCAGTTTAATGGTCAGGGATTAGATCTTGCTGCGGTGGGGCTCGACGCAACGTCGACGCTGGCGGCGGTGCAGGCACTTCCGCAGGAGCAGATACAGAGGCTGCTTCAGCAGTTGCAACCGTTGCAGCAGCAGCAGCATACTCATAATCAGCCTGGTGCTGCGATGTTCCCACAGACGGGACAACAACAGTATGCTAATAATACACCCGATCAGAACTCGAGTCATAACAACAACAGCAACGCGTGGGGAACCGCAGCCCCTAATTATCAGCAGAGCTATGGGCAGCAGCAGCAACAGCAGCAGCAGCAGTCGTTTCAAAATCATAATCAAAGCCAAGAAGGTTCGAATTCGAATTCTGGATGGGGAGGAAGGGGACGGGGGAGGGGACGAGGACGGGGACGAGGCAGGGGTGATTACGGGCATAGAGACAATACAAGACGACTACCTTGCACTTTTTTCGCGGCAGGAAGGCGAGCGAATCTTACAGTGATTTCCAAAACAAGGCGACTGATTGATTGCCTTCTGAAATTAACAGATGCAAATACGGGGAACTATGTGACTTTTCGCATGAGGCATCTTACTCCTAAAGGGGCGTTTACGTTAGCGCTGTACATACTAGGGCTGAGGGGGGGAAAGTGCATTGGGTGGCGTGATCTAGCATTTTATTCTGCATTTATTTTTCCTTTTTCTTTTTCCTTCTCTGGCATGAGATTGGGCTTTGCATGACTTTTCCATTCATTGACATGATTATACAGCATTGCAAATAATTGTCTTACCGATTCACTGTTTCTCTAGACAAATTGACTTGTATCCAGACTTTTCAATCAAACATTAGTAAGCATCATTGCTGGTGCCAGAAGCTGGAAGGAAATGTGTTATCACTTCTTTATCCACTCTTTACCTTTTTTTCATTGTTTTTCAAGGTTTTTCGTGCATTGGAATGAAAATGGTATAACACATTTCTTCATCCCTATACCTCAAGGAAAAAGTATTGGCTGCCAGCAGTGTGCATGTGCATCTAAAAATGTGGTATGGTGAATGTGTACTTATTTGGAAGTGCCTGAATAGCTGAATTCTGATTCAATCAATGACGCATACGTACATACACTGCTAGCAACAAGATTGAGATGAAAAAGAAATATGCTATGCCATTTTAAATGTGTCAGTTTCTGATGGAAAAAGTTTCTAAACAAATGGTTTTCTACAGCGAAAAACTGACCAAGAAACAGATTTTCATCAAAAACAAATTCTGGCCTCAGTAGTAATTAACACTACTGGAAAGTATTTGTTTAAAGACCTTTTCTTTCAGGAATTGGCACATTGGAAATGGTATAACAGGTTTCTTTTACACTTTTTTCAATGGAAACACTTTCTGTTGGGAGGCATTCCACTAAGCCACCTGTAACAGAAAGTAAAGCTGACTGACCCAGAAGGTGGCAGATCAATCTCTGATAGGGGCAATATCCTGGCATGAAGCCTTTGAGCCTGAATTTGATAAGGGTTGGGAGAAACATCACTAGCACATGGCTACCAACCCTGGCATTCCTAGGACAGAGGGGAGTATCCACCAACCGGATAGGTCGGGTTTACTTTATGTTGGGAGACATTCCACTAAGCCACTGTGGCTTAGTGGAATGTCTCCCAACACTTTCCAGTGTCAGCAGTATAATATACTTTGTTTGATCGACACGACGCATGCAATTCAGTTTGGAAAGAGACACACGTTGTCAGTTTGCGCCACTTGTACTGATTACCTCCTGCCCATTTTTGCCGTTGTCGTCGTCGTCCGTCTGTTTCTGTTTTTTTGTTTTGTTTCTTTGATGACCCCACCCCGGACTCCTCCTCGCCAATTACAATTGAAATGAATTGAATTCCACGATTTCGTGCCTATGATTTATGTTAGAGGGAGAAAGATAAAGCCAAACTCCAGCATGCTCAACTCCGGGAATGGAGTAAAGAAAAAAGAGAGGGAGAGGAAGAGAAAGAGGAAGAGAGAGAGAGAGTGATATTCGACCAACATTAGGATGGATATACACCAGACGTGAAAAAAAAAATTCAGACCCACTCAACTCACACTCACACCCACTCACTCCCACTCACTCACACTCACACACTCACTCACTCACTCACACTCACACACACACACACTCGCAAAAACCACAAAAAAAAAGAGGTTAAGCGGGATATATATAAATATAGATATATGTACAAACTTCGTAGAAAAATTCGAATAGAAAAAGAAAAGAGAAAGTAAAGTAAGAGAAAAGGAAAAGTACAACAACAACAACAACAACGACAACTACAAAAAGAGGGGGGGGATACTAAAGTACTCGAGGAGGAGGAGCGGGTAGGTGGGTGGGGTGGGAGGTAAGTAGAGTGTAGATTACAAATGGATTCTAGACAACAATGAGAGAGAGAAAAGGTGGGGGGGTGGAGAGGGGTAACAAGACGCACACACACACAAAAGATCATAAAAGAGAGACAGAGACAGAAGCGCAAGAAGTTTGGGAAAAAAAATGGAAAAAAAAGAGGCCGATTAGGAAAAAACCCGAACATCATTCGTCGTCGTCGTCCGCCACCCCCACCCCACGCACACCCGCACACCCCCACCTCCCCAATCCCACCCCACCCGCACACACACACTCACCCTACCCACCCGCCCCAGCACCAGCACCCGCCCCCGTCCTCCGCCTCCTCGCGGGCCTCTTCATCGGCGGCTGCACATCCCCCACGCCCGTCGGCGACGCAGTATCGCTCCCCTGCTTCCTCTTCAACGACGCGCTCGCCAGCGCGGGCGTGTTCGTCCCTGTCCCCGTCCCCTGCCCTCCCTGTCCCTGCCCTTGTCCTTGTCCTTGTCCTCCCTGCCCTCCTTGTCCTCCTTGACCTGGACCTTGGCCGGGTCCTGGGCCTTGTCCTCCTGGGCCTGGGCCGGGTCCTTGACCTGGACCCGGACCCGGACCCATAGCCCCGCCTACGCCAACGCTAGACCCAACGCTCGCAGCCGCACTCGTACCAGGCGACGCAGACGCAGTCCCCGCCATCGTCATCGTCATCGTCGACGACGACGAACCACTCGCCGAAGTCAGCGTAGTCACCGCAGTACCAGCCGTAGCACTAGTCGCCACAGACCCAGACGACGACGACGACGACGAAGAAGAAGAAACGGACGACCCGCCGGGGGTTTGCTGTTGCTGTTGCTGTTGTTGGGTAAGAGGAATGGATTTATGTTGTTTTTGGGGAGAGCTGTGTGCGGAGTGGGATTGGGGTGCGTTTTTGGGCGACGCCGTTGCGCCTGTTGGCGTCGTTGCGTGTGCGTGCGGATGCGGATGCTGATGCTGGTGCGGATGCTGATGCGGGTGCGGATGCAAGTGTGCGTAATGGGCATGCGGGTGCGGGTGTAAATGCGAGAGCGAGCCAGGGGGGTTAGTGACGGACGGCGGGGCGCTCGAATACAGCGTCGTCGCGGGCGAATACTGGAACGTCGTCGTCCCCTGCGCGGTCCCAAACGGGTTCATAGTAGGCCCGTTGCCCATATTATTACTACTACTCATCATCATCATCGACTGCGGCGCCGGCGCCGGCGGGTGCCCCGCGGCGCCAAACGGCTGTATCTCGCGGAGCTGCACCGCGAATTTATTAAGCGCCTCTACACGTGTGTTTCAGCACAGCATGGGAACCGCCCCCGCACGACGCGACTCACCGATGGGCCCGATGTCCTGTTCTCTAGAAAACGAAATGAGGTCTTTCATCGCCGACACGCTCTCTGCGAGCTCGAGACACCTCATCGTAGCCTGCGGGATGCCAAACGCGTTGACCGGCTCGCCGGGTATAGACCCCATCTCGATCGTCACGCGGGGCTCTTCCCACCTCTTATCGTCGTCCTCCAACTGCTGCTGCTGCGGCTGCTGGCGCACCAGCGACCCAGGCGAGCCGCCCGGGTTGCGCGTGCCCTGTATCGAGTCGAGCGAGACGTACTTGTCATGCATGTTTGCGTCAAACTGGAACTCTTCAAACTTGAGCGCGACGTTGGACACGGGCTGGTTCGCGCCCTGTGCGCCGCCCGCCGCGGCCGCAGACGACGGGGACGGAGGGGACGGGGCGTGCCCCGGCGGCAGGGCGGTCACGACAATGTGCGCGGTGAGGGGCCCGCGGAGGGTGACGGTGTACCCGTTGTTGTATTTGTACGTCCATATGGCGTTGATGCATTCGATCATGGAGTGTCCTGGGCGGTAGATGCGTTCGCGGGCGCCGTCGAGGGAGAGGGTCATTGATTTTACGCCGGATTGGGTGGTCACGAGGAAGAAGCGGGGGAGGATGGGGACTCCGATTTCTAAGAGGTGGTTTAGTTGGAGTGCGAAAAAAAGAAAAGAGCTGACCGAATGGTTTTGCCTCGTTGCGCTGATTGTCTTTCCACAGAGTGAATTTCATGATGGCATTTGGGGTGAAATATTCTTTGATGAGGTCTTTCCACCAGGAAAGCTGGAGTTTTTGCTGGATGGACATGAGAGGCGAAAAAGGAGGGAAAGAAAGGACACGTACATTCTTTTCGGCAGCTAGGACAGAGCTGAACTGGAGTAGACGAATGAGGCCTTGTCCTGGAGCAAACATGCTAGAAATGTGATTTAGAAAACATGAAAATAAACAGAGTGGCGACTGACGGAGGCTGGCGGGGGATTACGGCGGAATTCAACGGAGGGGTATCAGAGGAGGCAGGCTGGGGTCTGGGTGGAGGGGGCTGGGAGGCCGTGGGTGGAGGAGCGGGGCGGAGGGGTGGGTGGACGGAGCGTGGAGTGCCAATGGGGAGGAGAGCTTGCTGGGAGGATGGACGCTGTGGCTGTGACTGGGGACGCTCAAAGTGGGGGGAGTGGAGGGGCGGGGCGGGACCGGGGGTGTGGCGGGAAGAGGGACGTGGGGGGGGCATGTCAAAGGCGGGAAATGCGGGCGGCGGTGGGTTCATCTGCTCGTACTGCTGTGCGGGCGTGAGCTGGAAGGTCGACCGTGGCGGGGGTGGCTGGGGGACGTCGATTGGCGGCGGCGAGAACTGCGGATTTGGGGCGGGCATCGTGTGGGCATTTGGGGCGGTCATCGTGTGGGGATTCGGGGCGGTCATCGTGCGGGACCAGCTCATCATCGCCATCTGGTCTTCGGCGCGTGGGCCGGGGGGGCCGGGCGGGCGCGGCGACGGGTTCGGGTTCTGTGGCGGGTGCTGTACGGCGTTTTGGAACGGCGGGCCGAGCGGCGGCGGCGGCATGGACGGCGGGTGGGACAGACTGTTCATGAGCTGCGTCGGCCCCGCCCGGTTCGCTGCTGCCTGGCGCGGGTCCTGGCTTTGCATCCTCAGCTGCGCCATTGCCTGTGGCATCTGCCGCATCTGTCCTGCCATCCCCATCCCTCCTGTGCCCCCCGCGTTCATCTGCGGCTGCGACGGCACCCGCCGCACCACGATGTTGCCATTCACGTTGTGCATCGGCACCATGTGTCCTCCTCCACCACCGCCCCCGCCCCCGCCCCCGCCTGCCCCGGCAGACCCCGCCATACCAGGCCCCGCGGGCTGCCCAGGCCGCATCTGCACCCCTCGCGGCTGCTGCCCCGTCTGCATGGGCATCGGGTAGCGTTGTTGCCCCGGCATCGTCCCCGCCGCAAGACCGAGATGGCCGGGGGGCATGGGCTGCTGAGCTGGCTGCTGCATAAACGGACTCACCATGCCTGCAGGCACTCCTGGCCGGACGTTCCCGTTCATTAGCCAACCCACGAAACGACGCCGACGACGACGACGACTTAAGAAAGTCTGACACGTGGCCCGGCTAATAAAAAAAAAACTTTGTACTTGCTTCCCACTTGCTTGTCCCATGGTCCGCTCACTCAAGTACCACGAGAAAAAGCTCCTCAAGCACGTCGATTTTATCAACGTGTGTGTGTGTGTTTTTCTGTTTCGGTGCACTTTTATAACACTTTTTGTGAAAGTGGAAACACGATGCTGGGCTCCGCGAGTCCAAGATCATGCGTAGATACCACATCCAAGACCGCGAAGACTACAACAAGTGCGTACACCACTCGGCGGTGACTTCACCTCACCTCCACGATAACAGGTACAACAGGCTCTGCGGCACCCTGCGCTCATTCGTCCACCGCGTCTCGCTCCTCCCGCCAAACGACCCCTTTCGCCCACGCATGGAACACCAGATCCTCGCCAAGCTCTACGACGTCGGCGTCCTCAACGCTTCTGCCAAGCTCAGCGATGTAGAAAACAAACTCACGGTCGCGGCGTTTTGTCGTCGCAGACTCGCTGTTGTGATGTGTATGTCCAAGATGGCTGAAACCGTCAGCGCCGTGCGTGTCCCCCCCCTCCTCCTCTCGTTTGTCGTGTGTCGTGTGTCGTTGACGACGCTGTAAGTAGGCTGTGAAATTCATCGAGCAGGGACACGTACGCGTCGGCCCGGATACTATCACCGACCCTGCGTATCTCGTAACAAGGTGCGCGTGTCCTCCTTTGTCTTCCACTTCCATCCCAACGTCTTAACGCACCCTTTCTTTTCTTTCTTTCCCCCCCACCCCACAAAGGCATATGCAGGACTTTGTGACATGGGTAGACACGTCCAAGCTTAAGCGCACCATCATGGCGTACAACGACGAGGTACGTCCCCTCTCCCTGTCCCTACTACGCTATTCTCTCTCAACTGTTGATCACACCCTCACCCTCACCCTCACCCTCATCCTCATGCGGGTTTTAGCTTGATGATTTCGATCTGTTGTGAGCCACGAGCCACGAGCCACGAGCCACGATGTGGGGTGGTTATGTGGGTTTTAGCTTGATGATTTCGATCTGTTGTGAGCCACGAGCCACGAGCCACGAGCCACGATGTGGGGTGGTTATGTCGATTACATTACGCCTGTTGGTGGGGTCGATGCGCGAGGATGTGGTTGTGGTTGTGGTTGTGGTTATACTAATGGGTGGTCTGGTTTGGGCTTCTTGTGTTGGGCACCTCGCGTTGGATGAAGAGAGGGTGGGTATGATCATGATCGAGCTCAAAAATTGTGCGCGTCATGAGAGTGGAGTGTGGTTGTACGTGTACGTGTACGTGTGTATGGGTGATTACTTGGACTTGGGGTCAACCGGGATCAACGAGGGTGGGTGGGTGGTGGTACCCCCCCTGCTCATGAGTTTTGAATTTTGTTGGAAATTGAAATCTCTTGTTTTAAATGTTTTTAAATTTCACTGGGTGCAGAGAATGATATTCTTTTGCAAAATAATAGCAATGTAAAAACACAGTAAAAATAACTTGACCCTAACTATGGAAAAAATATCTTAACTGAACCTTGGAAGTATAAGTATAAGAGAATCAATTGCTGTAAGAGGCTTGCTTTGGTTCTTAGGGCTCAAGAACGACCAATCACTGCTGGTGCCAGGACCTGTTTCCATCAGAACAAGTGACAAAGAAGTGTGTTATGGTTATCCCTTTCCAATATATGCATTTCCAAGGGAAAAAAAAAAGGTTTGAGACAATGGAAAAATGCCTTTTTCTCTAAGGCAAAAAGTTGCCAAAGAAATAGCATGTCCCATTTCCATTTCTTTGTCACTTTTTCTGGTGGAAACAGGTTTTGACACCAGCAGTGAGACAGGCCCTAAGAAGCTCCCAAGAAACCTTGTCTAGAAGTTTCCTACATCTCGGCCTCAAATCTGCAATTTTTGGGGCCTCAAATCCACAATAACAGACAACATATGCAAAAACATATGTCTTAAAAAGGAAATTCTCTTTTTTTCTTTTTTTGGTGCTATCACACATGTAAGAAGTCGATATGTAAATTTATGTTGAGAACCTGTCATACACCTCAATTCAGAGACTCAGATTGCCTTGAATGCTCAGAATTTTGTTTTCAAAATCTCAAAAATTTCATCTGGCTGAGCCTCAAATCCGCAACATTACATATGGACAAAGTTTGCATGATCAGAGGCTTCAAATCTGCAAAGTCAGGACTTAGATTTGGTCAAAATTTCTCCTCAAATCTGCTATTTCACAGACAAGGTTTCTCAGAAGCTTTCCAGGGCCTTGAGACCAAGTGCTATCGAATATTTGGTTACAATATTTTTTTCTATGGTTGTGATAGAAATATTCAAATAAAATTTTGAGATCAATTGGATTGTTTTTACTGTGTTTTTACATTGTTTTGCCAAAGAATATCATTCCCTGCACCCAGTGTGAGACTTGAGCTTGACTTTTGATTATGCAAAGGTAATGATAGGCAGAGGAGATTTTTTTTCTATCTTGATCGTTGCCCTGGGCTGCACTGGACTGGGACACTGGAAGTGCTTCTTATGTTCAATGTGCATGCGAGCTGTTCATGGGTCATGAACCCCTGAGATTTTAGTATTGTTTATCAGAGTAGTTGGGGAATAGTCATGATCAATGGATGAACATTTTTTTTTTCAAAAAAAAAAATAACGAGTTTAGATGTGATCAAGCAATGTGCATGCGAGAGAATATGATTGCGTGCATGGGTACTTGACTTTTTTTTGAAACCTCGGGATGGTTGAAGTCAGGTGTGATCATGCGATACGTGTGGGAGAGAATATGATTAATTACATGCATGGGCGATTAGGTTTTTTTTGCTGGCTAACCCAGTGTGAGGCCCCAGGAAGCTCACAAGAAACCTTGTCCACAAAATAGCAGATTTGAGGGGAAATTTTAACCAAATCTAAGTCCCAACTTTGCGGATTTGAGATCATGCAAGCTTTGTCCATAATATTGCGGATTTGAGGCTCAGCCAGATGAAACTTTTAAGATTTTGACAAGCATTCAAGGCAATCTAAGTCCTTTAATTGAGGTGTATGACAGGTTCTCAATGTAAAATTTACGTATGAACTTACATGTGTGAGAGCACAAAAAATTGCATCGTTGATGACGCCCAAAGTTTGGTCAGTAACAAATATAACTATAGTGTTACCGTACCAAAAGCTTGCGTTGGGCGCGCTAAGAGTAATGTGGGGAGTCCCGGGCAGGTCCCAGAGAACATGTCTGTTAAAATGGGGAAAAGTTGGTAAGGGAGTTGGCAAGCGTAAAGCGCTAGGGTAAAGCGCCTAGGGAAGAAGTGGTAAGTGAACATGGCAAAGATAAGCGGCAAGAGCACGATAAGCTTAGCGAAGTCTAAGCGTTGATAATCCCTGCCGTAGTTGCAAGGCATGAGTGTATCGAGTGTTGGCGAGCGTCTGCAACTGCCGATGAGTTTTGACGTTGCCGACCGTAAATGAGCTCTTGAGCGTAAGGGAGACTGAAGAAAGGGGAGCAGGAAACTCTCGTCTGTTATTCGATGGCGTATGTACAAGTTGGTAAGTACTTTTATACTACAATGAGTTCGCCGTCGCCAGTGGCTAATGATGCTGATGACGCCAACTGTGGTTGGGTGCGCTGGACGTATACGCAGTACAACGCCGTCTCCAGCGCTTGGCATACGTAGTTGTGAGGAGTCCTGACAGGGTCCCGGTGTGCTCGAGTGGAGGTAGTAAAACGATGCGCTAGATTGTAGCGCTTCGGAGGCTACCTGGCAGACGGTAAGCGTCGTGGTTTAGGCGAAGATATTGGAGAAAAGACGAGTAGCGCAGCGTATTGTGCCCGTAAGTGGCACCGTAAACGATGAAGACGAGATAGACGAAGCTAGCGCCCGACTTAGTGACAAAGTCAGAGGAGGCTAGCGTGAGTTGAACGCTAAGTGTAACTGTGAGTTCGAGGGGTTACGATTCGTTGTTATATACATGAAAAGTAGCTATTTTATATACAGTGCGCTACCGTGTTTGCCAAGATACAAGTCCATCTGCGGCGCTACCTCCTAGCGCCTCTCCTCGTGGTTTACTCTAACGGCGACCTGTCAACGGCGACCTTGTGCACATGGCTGACGGCGACCAACGGCGTTATGACCCACGGCGACCTGCGGTGACTCTATATTGACTTAGAGTTGTACGAGTCTGCTCACTTTTCTATAACTCCGATTGGCCAGGCTGTTCCGGGGTATGGTCGGAAAATCCTCGACAGACGCCGTGAGCGCTAATGTCAGCGCTACTCATTGTATTAGTTCCTGTCAGGTCCAGATGTCGGATTTAAGTATATCCGGTGCCGCCGTCATTGATCCCTTTAGACTTCTGATTGAAGTGCCTCGTCTAATGGCAGCGCCTGCTGCTGGCTCCTTCTGGAAGTGATCGGGGTTTAGTTATAGTCCTCTCCTGAAGTGCCTCGTCTAATGGCAGCGCCTGCTGCTGGCTCCTTCTGGAAGTGATCGGGGTTTAGTTATAGTCCTCTCCCGCCATTGTGTTAGCGCTATACGTTATGAGCCTCCTTCGTCCTTGGGCTGGGTGAAAGGAGAGTGCTGAAGGCTTGGTAGCTAGGGGTTAGGATAAATTTCTAAATCCTGTAGTAGTTTGCCAGAGCTAGAGCTGCTCTATACTCCCAACTGGTCGCCAGAGTCCTGCGTACGTCAAGTGTTGGTTGGCCTATAATGTCCCTTGATGCGCTCAGTCCGAGTAGAAGCCTATCATCTCCCCCCAACTGAAAAATTGACTGTCCTCAGTCAAACGCTGTCATTAATTTGACTGCGCTACGGTCCGTAGAATGCCGCCGGCGCCTTATAAAAATCGTTTTCAGCACTTCACCTTCTCGTGTTTTCCTTCCCATCTTTCCAACATGTCCACTCCTTTCGATGCCTCTGCTCTTCGCAATTTCCTGGCTAAAGCCTCTTATTTATTCGATCGCGCTAAGTCTGTCGGTCCCGCCGATGCGCCACAAACCGTCCCTGGCATTATGCAACTATATCGGCGCTGGCTCGTGGTCCGCGGCTCTGACAGTTTCTGGGCGTGGGGCGTCGAGGTTCGTGAATGGTGCATGGCTCGGTACCGTGAATATGAGGGTGCTGATTGGTTGCTACCGTTTGCGGACTTGTTCGTAAGTTTTTAGGTTTGATTTTAGGTTCGTGGCGCTAAGGTTCAGCGCCCATACTAGGCTCCTTCTCTATCATTGGCGCTAATTTGAGGCCACCAAAAACGTTCCAATAAATTCGCCCGCGTAGCGTAGAGTCCTCGATGTCCCAAGTCATCATGCATAGCGCGCAAGATCCTGACGCGGCCCTCTGGCTTGATTACTAATTTGTGAGCGCCAGACCTATTTCGTCGCCAAAGCCGATTTTCAACCATAAAGAAAGTCGTTGCATATCGAATGAAGGTGGCGTATTCCGTGTCCGTAAGGTCTGATGGTCGGCGCAAATCCTGTAACCATTTCCTAACCTGATCAACTCGTTGGTCTTCTGACTTAGCCTTGGCGCTATGAGGTACCGCTGAATATGGAAGGTTGCAACTATCTTCCCACAAGGGTCTTGGTTCCTCGACTATCTTTAGGTCGTTATATGGCTTAGCAACGTTATAGATACTGGCCGTGTAAAAGGTCGATGGAGCTTGATACGGTTTAGGTTGATATGGGATGATAGGGTGTAGCCAAGTCGAGACAGGTTGGTCTTTGCGAAGGGCCGAAATAGGCAATTGAATAATATGTATGAAACCGTGCAATCGGTCAATCCAATCGTCAAATACGTCCTTATTGCTTTTGTCTAGCGTTTCGTCCTCCAGCTGCCTAGGTCGCCTAGATAGTCCATCAGGTCTGTGAAACGCACTCTTAACATGCACGAGCTCGAAGTGGAACATTAGTATCGCTACTACCCAGCGATTCATGCTAGCCGAGGGTTGAATGTCTGGGTTCTGAAGCATCCCTTTGATGTAGCGTGCGTCAACTTCGACGATCAGGTTTCGAACCCCAATAAGATACATGCGTAGCGCCTGAAACGCTCGAAACAATCCGTATAATTCCAGTTTGGGCTGACTATAGCGCGACTCTCTGTCGTTAAGGGTAATTGATCCGAAGCGATTGTAGCGTCTGATTTTTCGATTCGCGCTATCACATTGACATAAAAAGAAGCCGACCGCGATGTAAGAGGTGTCGACGGCAAGTATAACTGGATCGGATGTAGTATAATCGATGGGTACCAATGGCTTCGCTTCCTGCAGCGCCTTCACTAAGTCTTTTTGGGCGTTAATTTGGTCGGGTCCGAATTCGAAGGGGACCCCTGAACGAGTTAAGCGATTTAGCGCGTGCGCTCGATGTGAAAAATGGTGTATGAACATGCGCAGCACGCCTACCGTGCCTAGAAACGCGCGAACTTCCGAGAGGTTATGGCAGATCCCCCACTTCTCCAGAAGCGCTAATCGGCTCTCCTCAGGGATCCTGCCTTCTGGCGTGCAAACGTGCCCCAAAATTTTAAATTGTGGTGCGCAAAGAACCAACTTGTGTCCTGAGAACGTTCCACCACAATATTTCATGCGCTGAAGCACCCGGTTGACCAATTGGAAGAAGTCCCATAGCGCCATGCAGATATTAGGATTTTCCGGGTGCACTTCGGGCTTGCCATCTACAAGGCGCCAATCTTTTGGGCCCTTAACGCCAACATCGTCGATAAAACTAAGCACATGGTGGGGTATTTCGGGTTGTAGAATAAACGTAATGTCATCGTGGAATATGGGTACCGAATTCATCCACCCCATGGGAAGTGTAACCAGTCGTAGCGCTCTGAATGGCGTTTGAAATGTCGTTAAGTCGCGAGAGGAAGGGTGAATCAAGCGCTCGTTATAGCCAACGTACAGATCCAGGGTAGCGCCACATATTCTTCCCGCGAACAATTCAGCGACGTGATCGGGGAAGGGCGGTACCCCTGAATGACAAATCGTGACTTTGTTCAGCGGCTCCAGACTGTGAACTATACGTAGCTTGCCATTTTTCTTCAGTACACAAAACCATCGCAACCGGTATGCCGAATTGGAAGGCTCGTAAACTCCCGCCGCTATTTTGGAACGAATAATTTGGCAAACCTCCGCTTCAATACCCGGCGGTATCGGTCGGTTATGCTCGGTCCAAGGTACATGAGGTATTGTTGGTATAACCACTGGTGGAAAGAAGTCAGTTCTCAGTTTACCGCGTTCGGAATCCTCCCAAGCAAATGCTTTGTTTTGTTTTTAACTACTGGTGGAAAGAAGTCAGTTCTCAGTTTACCGCGTTCGGAATCCTCCCAAGCAAATGCTTTGTTTTGTTTTCGCATAATGTCGGTCAATACATCTAGTTCCGCCGTTGATAGAAAGCCTGTATCGTGGGCGCTAAGGAATAGCGCCCGTCGTTCTTCCGTAAATCGTCCGGTAGGCTCGAAGAGTGGCGGGTTCGGATTAAGCTTGGGAAGGGTCGCTAACGGGTCTCCAATGATTTTTCTCTCGATGCGAAATTCTTCGGGTACGCCACTTGCTACCGGTTTCGTTTTAAGCGCTACTGGCTTGTATTTCTTTTTAACCTGAACCCCTTTGCGCTTAGGGGTACTGTTGTTAGCAAACGTATTATAAATGGAACTCTGGTTTCTAGCGAAACCGGATATCAAAGGTTCTTTAGAATCAGGGGAAGAAACGAAATAAGTGTCTGTCGAAAGATTTTCAGTAATATCGGATGCAGTGAGGTATAAGTAGGATAAAGCTTTGCTAGTAAGCAACGTAGAAGTGTTCAAGATTTCAGGGGCTAAAGGGATGCAGTGAGGTATAAGTAGGATAAAGCTTTGCTAGTAAGCAACGTAGAAGTGTTCAAGATTTCAGGGGCTAAAGGGGTATATGATATAAAGGTTACTTGCCCAGTCCGATGATTATAGTCCAAAATAAGCGCTTCATCTCCATGATCCTCATCACTCATCTCCTCGATGGCGCCGGAAAACACTCGCAAGGGTCGTCGCTAACATAAGGTCGCTTTCTTGGTCCAGGCTTCTGGAACCTCCCTCGGGGAAATGTCGGTACTGTTCTCCTAACTCCAGAATTGGGGTCACTGATAGTTAGCGTCGTTTCCTCTTCGGACGTTGTTTTGACCACTGATCGCGCTAGCACATCGAAGGGCCTTCCTAATAATAAATCGTAGGCAGGCGATCTAAGTATGTGAATTTGTAGATAGAATGTAAGATTGCCTATAGCACATGGCACGTTCCGAGCCATCCCCAAGGATCGATCAATCGTGCCGTTAGTGCTCTGCATGTTAAGAATGATCGTTGGATCGTAAATGATACCCAGCTCGTTAGCGACGTCGGCAGCCATTGAAATAATTTGTGATCCGCTATCCACGATAGACTCTATTTCGCTTTTCCCATCAACTGTCAGCATAATTGAGCGAATCGCGTGAGAGTCTTGGGCTACAGTCAAGATGGCGGGATCATCGCTAGATCTTAGCGATTTGAGGTAGGTTTCGACCAGGTCGACGGACGTAGCTTCTTTAGGTGGTGCGACCTCTCCCTTGGTTTCCGGAGCTACCGTCTCGGTTATATATGCGAAACCCGGCAGCGCGTCGTCGCATTCGTCCACCGTTGCTACATTGTTAGCTATGTTTCGTCGAGGGGTAACCGCGGTACGCATCTGGTTCCTGACGTCTGGCGCCACGCTGCATAACTCTCCTACCGATAGCGTAACCTGACTTTGCATGATGCGATCAAAGACTAACTTCGACTTCTCCAGATCATATATAGGCGCTGTGGGTCGATATCCCCCCGTAGGTTTATCTGGCGCTCCGAAGTTACGATTTAGGGGCGGGGCGTAGTTGCCCCCTAGGCCAGCGTAAGGATGTAGCGGTGGTTCCGGAACGACCGGCGTCTTGGTGGCTTCTGGTACTTCGTCGTTAGTGCTAGAGGTTGAGGCTGGTGTTGGGGCGGGGCCTGTCGTCGCGCCCGACGGCCTGTAATCCTTTAAAGGCTGCTTGCCCTTTTTGATCTCCACTCCATCGAAGACCTGATTCTTTAGCGACCTCAGTTCCTTTTCTAGCGTCTCAATCCTTTCCTCGCAGGACAGCGTGGGTCGGTCACTGATAGCGTTTAGCTGGAGTACCTCGTGAATTAGTGCTTGTTGAGGAGTCGCCTCCGCTTCTGTTGTCGTCGTGCTATTCAGGTTGCCTGTCGCTAAGTTCCTGGGGTTCTGACGGTGCCACTCGTCAATGCGTCCCTGGAACGTCTTATGCTCGGGATATAGGAGAATGATAGCGCCCAAGGGTAAGACTAGTTTCCCGTCCATTCCCCGGCGCGCCTTCCCTTGTTGCAGATATTGTTCAAGGATAGCGCACCTACCCCTGGTCATGGTATGTCCTGTCTCGCCGCAAAAATGGCAAAGTCCCGTCGGTACGTTGTTTCTAGGCGCTGAAAGACTAGTCGAGATCAAGGTTTCCAGTTTATTCATGACGTTAGCGACTGCATTGTTAACGGCATTCTCCAAATCCTCCTTCTTGACGTACCCATTACGGTCATTGGCGGCGCTAGGTGCTGGCGACTCTGTCTTGGGTGCCATTCCTCCATGGTCCGCCCCAGGTCGCTGTAATGGTATACCCGTATCCGTGCCCTTTAATACCCACTTTCCTGCCTCAAAGACCTTTTCTATGTCGTATGGTTCCTCGGGGTGATGGTCATGCATAATGATCTCCAAGCGTCGCGCAATCTTAGTCCATAACGAAGTCGGGAATCCTTGTTGAAACAAACGGCGCTCCTCGTTCCCATATAACTTCCCATTTTGGACCAGCCATCTTGCTATCCGCTGGAAATCACGATAATAAGTCGATAGCGCTCCTAAAGTATAGATACCAGCCGCGAAGGTGTCCTGTACTAGCTTCTGGATTTCCATTACCGTATAACGCGTAGCTTCTTCGGCGCCAGGATATAAATGAATGATAGCCTTTTTCCATTCATCATAGGTAAAAGGCCTAGGTGGTGCGTCACTAGTAAGTCCTTGGAACTCCTTCAGCCCTGTCCATGATTCGGCTGTGTCGTATGAGACGTATCTGGCGGCGTATTCTTTCATTTGTGTATCGTCGGTCACCCGGCAATCGCGTAGCAGATACTCCAACTCTTTGAAGTACTGCGTTAGTTCGCGAGGCTTCGTTTCGTCCCATTTTGGCGACGATGATAGGACCCTATACAGGTTAGGCGCATCAACGGCAGGCTCGGCACCGGCTCCGGAAACCTTGCCGCACTCGTTCCGAACTTAGCGCACGCGTTCTACCTATTTTAAGCCACTTCTGACGGCCGCGCACGGCAAGAAGCAGATCCAATCAATAATAGCGCCGACGGCAGCAGGAATGACAACTGACAGATGGCATCAGTCACCAACGACAGCGCTTAGCGAGAAGCCTGATCATCTATCAAAAACTGACGGACAGCTTGGCGTTTGACCTTGGCGTCCGAAACCGCTTAGCGCTTCGATTTGGCACCTGGCATCGCTTAGCCGTTTGGACAGACAGAAAGGTGATGGACTGATGGTTTAGCACCGCGATCTGCCGCCTGGTGGCGCTAAGGGTCTTGAATGGACGGCAGGGATCTGAAACTGTTGGAGCTACCCCTAGGAAATTTTCCAGTTTACCGCTCTTTGACCACTGGCGACGGCGAACTCTTTGTAGTATAAAAGTACTTACCGACTTGTACAATGACCAGCAGACGAATAGACCAGAGTTTCCCCCACTTACTTCAGTCTCACTTACGCTCAAGAGCTCATTCACGCTACGGTCGGCAACGTCAAAACTCATCGGCAGTTGCAGACGCTCGCCAACTTTCGACACATTCGCGCCTTGCAACTACGGCAGGCATTATCGACGCTTAGAACTTCGCTAAGCTTATCGTGCTCTTGCCGCTCACCTTTGCCGTGTTAACTTACCGCTTCTTCCTAGGCGCTTTACCTTAGCGCTTACACTTGCCGACACCCGTTACCGACTTTTCACCTTTTTCACCGACGCGTTCTCTGGGACCTGCCCGGGACTCCTCAAATTACTTTTAGCGCGCCCAACGCACACTCTTGGTACGGTAACACAATTGCTACATTTGTTACTGACCAAACTTTGGGCGTCATCAAATTGGAGCCCACCGCGAGGGATCTCTAGGGCAGAATTCCGCCAGAAACCCGTCTCCAGCGTAGGCGCCGCCTGCTAGACCAGTCGGCAGAAGGCATAGCTCCTTCCCACCCATCAACTCCACAACCACCTGGTGCCTTACCGGGTCTCTCTCTCGCACAGGAACTACAGAACGCCACTGTAGACGCTTTTCCTGATCTCTTCCCGCATTCCCTCGATTATAGCGCCGACGACCCCTTAGCGTCGCCCTTTACTTTGCCGCAATCAGTTACCCCCATCACTCCTTTAACACCGCTTTCACAACTCGTCATTTCGCTCACCCCGTCGCCAATATCAAGAACCCCTTCCCCACAACCGCTAACCGAACTCGCCAACCCAGTCGCTATGGAACAACAAGTCCAACGCATGCCGCCACGCAACCACTTCTCGGCACCGAAATGGGACGAGTCCAAGCCACGGGAGCTCTCCCAGTATTTTAAGGAGTTGGAGTATTTATTCAGGGATTGTAACATTACCGACCATACGCAGATGAAGGAGTACGCGGCAAGATACGTATCATATGACACGGCAGAGACATGGACAGGTTTGACCGAGTTTGCCGCCTTTGTCCCTGCCGCCCCGCCAGCTCCAGCTCAAGGCGCTTCGTATGAGGACTGGAAGACGGCAGTAATCCAGCTGTACCCTGGCGCTGAGGAGGCTACCCGCTACACGGTAAACGAGTTGCAGAAACTAGTACAGGAATCTTTCGACAGTGGCACCTCTTCGCTTGGCGCGTTCTCTACGTATTACCGCGAATTCCAGAAAATCGCTAGGTGGCTTCTGCAGAACGGCAAGCTCTATATTAACGAGGAGCGTTGCCTGTTCCAGCAAGGCATCCCGACTTCGCTTTGGACTCGTATTGCTCGTCGCCTAGAGATAGTTCATCAGGCTCATCACCCAGACGAGCCCTATAACGTTGCCGACGTCTTTGAAGCCGGTAAATGGGTTCTCAAGGGAACGGACACTGGCGTTGGACTGCAGCGCGCTAGAACGAGCCCACCACCTGAGCGAACTAACGGTATCATTCCCATCCCGCCTCCCGCTGCCGACTTCGTTAAGAAGGAGGAGCTCAATGCTGCGATTACCGCCGCTGTCGCTTCCGCTATGACACGTATCGAAACCATGATCACCACCAACCTCACGGCTAACCGACCCGCTAACGTACCCGCACCTGGCCCTTGCCACTTCTGTGGGGAAATTGGCCATACTATGACTAGAGGACGATGCGCTACCCTCGAGAATTACATTCGGCAAGGTAGAATTCGACGGGCTATCGACGGCAAGATAGTCCTCACCACTGGCGCCACCATCCCCAACTACCCAGACAAGAAGTCCTTCCAGGAGCGGGTAGATGAATGGCATAGGCGCAACCCAGGACAAATCGTTACCGGCACGCTATCTGGCAACGCCAACCCCGACCCCGAACAGGCGACCCAACAGCAGATGATTCACGAGGTCCTACATTTCGACAGCGTTGGCGACCACCCTACTTTCTCGCGGGAAGAGCGTATCGCCAAGCTCCAACAGGAGCTGGATTCGCTTAAGAATCAGGTGTTTGATGGGGTTGAAGTTAAGCAGCCCAAACAACCTCTTAAAGGATATAAGCCAATGCCTCCCGCTAGCAAGTTACCGACACCTGCTCCTGCCGCACCTCCTGCCACTGCCCCTGCTCCTGCTTCAGAACCATCGTCGTCCGCTACCGCTCCCGAACCGCCTTTGCCGCCTCTCCATCCCTATTCAGGGATTCCCGACCGTTATCACGCTCCCGCACAACGAAACTTTGCCGCTCCCGAGAAACGTCCTGAGGGTGGCTACCGACCTACTGCGCCAATCTTTGACATCGAAAAATCAAATCACGTCTTTAGCCGCATCATGAAAACCGCCGTCACCTTATCTGTTGAAGAACTTTGCAGTATTGCTCCCGACGTTCGCAATCAGGTGAAAACGGCAGTCACTCCCCGACGACCCTTGGCGACAGCCGTTGCCGAGGTCGATGAACTCGACGACGCGCTTCCTGGTTTCTCTGTTACCATCGACCCTCCCGACACTGAAGACACTCTTGCCGACCCCATCGCTAACGCCACCTCTGTAGACCCTGTGGAGACCTATCTTAGGTCAGTAGATCATGGAGAAGACCCGGCAATCCTTACCGTCGCCCAAGAATCGCACGCTATCCGTTCCGTAGCGCTAACCGTCGACAACAAGCACGAGGTAGAGGCAATTGTCGATAGTGGCTCTCAAATTATTTCTATGGCAGCAGAAGTCGCTAACGATTTAGGCCTTATTTACGACCCTACCGTTATACTAAATATGCAGAGCGCTAACGGTACGGTAGACAGATCCCTAGGCCTCGCCAAGAATGTGCCGTGCACCCTTGGCGACATCACGTTTTATCTTCAAATACACATCTTACGCTCCCCAGCATACGACTTATTACTCGGCAGACCTTTCGACGTCTTGGCGCGATCAGTCGTCAAGACAGTTACCAACGAGGAAACGACCCTCACAATTAGCGACCCCAATTCTTCGACGTCTTGGCGCGATCAGTCGTCAAGACAGTTACCAACGAGGAAACGACCCTCACAATTAGCGACCCCAATTCCGGAATCCGACGGACGGTGCCAACGTTCCCTAGGGGACAACGAAAAGGCGCCCTCGCTAAGCCCCCGGAGTTTACCGACCAACACGCCAACGAACGACCCTACCGGTGTTTTCACAGACCATCGAGGAGGTGATTGGCGAACCGGAGTTTACCGACCAACACGCCAACGAACGACCCTACCGGTGTTTTCACAGACCATCGAGGAGGTGATTGGCGACGATCACGGAGATGTGGCGCTAACGCTAGAATATGACCATTCAACTGGTCTTGTAAATGTTATGTCTACTGCTTTTCTTGCCGAAGACGTTTTAACTACTTTACCCGCTACCGACGCAGAGATTTCCCAGAAAAATCAAAACATTACCGACTCCTCTCTTGCCTACTTGTACCTTACCGCTTCCGAGTCTTTTCAAAATATTGCGTCTACCGATACTTATCTCACTACTCTTCCTGGAGCCTCGTCTCCTGCCGTTCTTGGACTTGCCGCACCCCAGGCTACAGTTCCCCTTTCCACATCTGTGTATAACCAAGCTAACGCTCCCAAAAGGAAAGGGGTACAAGTTAAAAAGAAATATAAGCCAGTTGTGCTTAAAACAAAACCCATCGCTACGCACTCTCCCGAGACGTTTAGGATCGAGCGCCAGATTATTGGCGACCCTCTTGCCGACATGCCGACCTTATCGCCGAATCCGCCACCCTTTCAGCCCACAGGACGTTTTACCGAGGAACGCCAACAGCAGTTCGCCAAGGAGCACGACACAGGATTTTTGACCAAAGATGAGTTGAACGTCCTTACCGATCTTGTCGCTAAGCAAGACAAAGCCTTTGCTTGGGAGGACTCAGAACGCGGCAGCTTACGTACGGACTTCTTCCCGCCTGTCGTCATCCCGACTATCCCTCACGTGCCGTGGACTGAGCACAACCGACCGCTACCGCCTGGGATCGAAGCCGAGGTCTGCCAAATCATTAGGACCAAGATACAGGCTGGCGTCTACGAGCCCTCAAATAGTTCTTACCGCTCCCGTTGGTTTTGCGTCCTCAAAAAGAACGGCAATCTACGCATAGTCCACAGTCTTGAGCCGCTGAATAGAGTTACTATACGACACTCTGGCGTACCGCCTTTCCCTGACCACTTTGCCGAGTCCTTTGCCGGGCGTATTTGTGGCGCCACCCTTGATCTCTACGTTGGCTACGACGAACGCCTGATACACCCCTCTTCCCGTGACCTCACTACTTTTCAAACTCCGTTTGGCGCGTTACGCCTAGTCACCTTACCGATGGGCTGGACAAACTCAGTCCCTATATTCCACGACGACATCACTTTCATCCTCCAACCCGAGATACCGCATAACGTCCTTAGCTTCATCGACGACGTTGGCGTCAAAGGCCCCAAAGACTGGCGACTCGTAAACGGCTTACCGGCAACCCATCCCGAGAACTCCAACATTCGCTTAGCGCTATGGGACTTTTTCCAGCTGCTCAATCGAGTTCTCCAGCGTATGAAGTATAGCGGTGGTACGTTTAGCGGTCACAAACTTCTCCTTTGCGCGCCAAGGTTCAAAATACTTGGTCACATCTGCACTCCCGACGGTCGTGTTCCCGACGAATCTCGCTTAGCACTCTTGGAGCGCTGGGGTCCTTGCCGCGACTTATCTGAAGTTCGCGCCTTTCTTGGTACTGTTGGCGTTCTTAGAATATTCGTCAAGAACTTTGCCCATCGCGCACATGCCCTTAACCGACTCACCCGCGCCAACGAGTCCTTCGAATTTGGGCCAGACCAGGTTACCGCACAACGAGACTTAGTAAAAGCTCTACAGGACGCCAAACCCCTAGTCCCCATCGATTATACCTCTGCCGACCCTGTTATCTTGGCGGTGGACACCTCGTACATTGCCGTTGGCTACTTCTTGTGCCAATGCCTTAGCGACAATCGGAAACAGCGACGCTACAACCGCTTTGGGTCTATCACGCTAAACGACAGAGAGTCTCGCTACAGCCAGCCTAAGCTAGAACTCTATGGGCTCTTCAAAGCCTTCCGGTCGCTAAAGATGTATTTGATTGGCGTGCGGAATCTGATTGTTGAAGTCGACGCTAGGTACATCAAAGGCATGCTGCAGAATCCCGATATCCAGCCATCCGCTAGCATGAATCGGTGGGTAGTCGCTATCCTCATGTTTCACTTTGAGCTGGTACACGTCAAGAGTTCTTTCCACGGACCAGATGGACTCTCTAGGCGACCACGGCAGCCTGGCGACC
Organism: Macrolepiota albuminosa; assembly: GCA_027475525.1. NCBI lineage: Eukaryota > Fungi > Basidiomycota > Agaricomycetes > Agaricales > Agaricaceae > Macrolepiota > Macrolepiota albuminosa. The sequence goes on from JAMWFC010000051.1 coordinate 229,390, forward strand.
CGGCAGTGGACCCACAGGCTGATAGCGATTTTGAGGATTGGATCGACCGACTACATGGTTTCGTGCACCTCATACAACAGCCTATCCCCTTACTACGACGGCAACAGCCTACCAGCATCCTGTTACATCCCATCGTCCCTTACCGCCCCGAGACCTTTAGCGCACCTCTCACGTTCTATACGGCAAGCATCCTTAAACAAGACTTGCCGCCAATAAAAGTCGTACAGGAACCCCAGTCGCTAAGAGAAGACAGCAGAAACCTGACCTACGATGCCGTTCCCCGATCCGCCAAGGCAAAGGCGGAAGACAGTCGCTTGTTACTCGTTGAACAATGGCTACAAGACCTTAAGCGACCCCCAGACCTTACCGACGAACAATACGCGACCTTTATCCGTTATGCCACCCGCTTCTTCTTTACCGACAACCGACTTTGGCGACGAAATCGAGATGGCGCCCACAAGCTGATCATCAAGCCAGAAGGTCGCTTACGAGTCTTGCGCGCCATGCATGACGAGCTAGGCCATAGAGGTCTGTACGCTACCCGAGCTTCTCTGTTAGAACGATTCTGGTGGCCACACGCTAGTGCCGACGTCGCTTGGTACATTAGGACTTGCCACCTCTGCCAGATTCAACAGACACGCCAAGTGCTCATACCGCCAACCGTTGCCACGCCAGCTCCCCTCTTCAGCAAAATCTACGTCGACACCATGCACATGCCCAAATCTGGTCGCTACAAGTACATCATTCAAGGTCGTTGCTCGCTAATCCACTGGCCTGAATTTCGAATGCTCCAAAGAGAAAATACCGACGCGGTCGCCAAGTGGCTATTTGAGGACGTCATCTGCCGTTGGGGAGCGCTAAGAGAAATCGTTACGGATAACGGTGCGCCCATTATCAAAGCGCTAACCTATCTCGCCAAGAAGTACAACATTCACCACATTCGAGTATCTGGCTACAACAAGCGCGCCAATGGCCTGGTAGAGAGACCACACTTTGACGTCCGGCAAGCGCTCTTCAAGGCGGTCGATGGCGACGAGGCTCGTTGGAGTGAAGCGACGTATTCAGTATTTTGGTCGGAAAGAGTTACTATTCGTAAGCGCATGGGTTGCTCTCCCTACTACGCGGCTACTGGCACCCATCCTTTACTCCCTGCCGACATTATAGAAGCGACCTATCTTCAGCCAGCACCCAATAGTATCTTAGCGACTACCGACCTTATCGCCAGACGAGCCATTGATCTCCAGCGAAGGAAAGAAGATTTGGAGCGACTTCACGAGGTAGTCTTTAGCGCCCGTCGCCAAGCAGCCCTACGATTCGAAACCGAGCATAGCGCCACCATCAAAGATTACAACTTCCCGAGAGGAGCGCTAGTGCTCATGCGCAACTCCAAAATTGAAACCTCATACAACAAGAAAATGCGCCCTCGCTATCTAGGACCTTTGGTAGTTATCTCTCGTAACCGTGGAGGCGCTTACGTGCTCTGTGAATTAGATGGTTCAGTCCTACACCGACCTGTTGCCGCCTTTCGCCTATTACCGTACCTCGCTAGAGAACACATTGACTTGCCGCTTGAAGCGCTAGATATCGACACCGCCAAGTTAAGAGAACTTGAGGAAACCGAACTATTGGACGATGATGACTTACCGACTCTAGTTGAAGAAGAAGAAAATGATTAAAAAAATACTTACTGTACTATATTCCACAGACAATTTCTTACATAGTCAAGCCGCAGCGCTAGCGTGTCGCCAGCGCTTAGCGCCTTGCGCAACTCTCGCCAAGGGTTTTTCGCTATGATGATCTACTGAGCGTTTCCCTTTTTTCCAAAATTTGTCTAAGTCCCTCACATATTACTCCTTTTGCTAAAAACCTATCTTAGAATACTTGCTGCCTGCTTTACTTTCTCTGCTCTCTGCCGCTACGCTAACTCAGATTATTTGACTTATTCTTTCACTCGGTAGGGAAACGGCAATATATATATATCGAGGCGGTATCAAAAAGCTATACAATAAACGACCTATCTACGCTAAGGTTCGTTTAATCACTGTCATCGTCCATGGGCAGGGAATCGTCCGAAATCGGCAACGAAGAGTCGCGAAGAGGAAGCAGGTCGCCCGGCAAGATGTTATTGGCGGTCTGCCAATCGATGGCGGCTTGGCAATCTGCCTGGTAGTCGCGAAGGACGCTAAGGCTACGACCAAGGTTGGCATAGCGCAACCTCAGCGCCATGAGCTGCCCTCGGACTCGCTCCCGTTCTCGCCCCATTGCCGCCTCCATCGTTGCCGCCCTCCTCGAAAACCGCTCCAGCATCTCCCGCGGGTTAAGCGCCACTACCGGGTACACGAGGTCTTGTCCCAGCCAGTTGAAGGCGTCGCCTGTGACCGTTGGCTGCGGTTGAGGCGTCCAAGCAGGATTGATCCTGGCGATTACGGGGCGCCTAGGCTCCAGACCGGCAACGTCCTCCGGGTCTGAAACCTCCCAAGGGGCCACGCTACTGTAGGGAGGTAGCCAGCGCCACTCAGGCTCCTCCCTGGCGACTCCTGCCGCTTCCTCGCCCTCTCCCGCTACCACCTCCTCGTCGCCTTGGCGCTGCGTCGCCAAGGTTTCATCCTCCTCCCCTTCAGCGTCTTCATCCCCTCCCGTTGCCGCCCCCTCTGCCTTCTCCTCCCCCATCTCGACGTCTGCGGGAGCGTCTTCCCGCTCCTCTTGAGGCGCCGAGTCGCCAACCGCTTCTCGTTCTCCTACCTCCTGCTCCTCACCAAGGGACCTCGCCGCCAAATGAATAGGCGACAGAAGGCCACTTGGGCCTGCCTCAGAATCGCGAGGAGGCAGGCGACTCGCCGCCAAGGCCTTCTCGAGATCGGCCATTTCGATGTCTTGAGGGGTTGGCGAGGGGGAAGGCGACGACACTACCCGAGGTCGCTTTGCTTTGCCCTTCCCTTTGCTGGGGGAAGGGGCTTGTCGTTTTTCTGGGACCGAAGTCCCTTGGCGCTCGCCGGCGCCTCGATTGCCAACAGATTCTGACCCATCCCCTTGGCGTGTCGGCAACGCCAAGGAGGCCCGTCCAATTACTGCCATGCCACCGGCAGCAACCTTCTTCCTCTGCCCCTCCACAAACTCCCTAGCCCTCCTTACCAACGTCCAATTACTGCCATGCCACCGGCAGCAACCTTCTTCCTCTGCCCCTCCACAAACTCCCTAGCCCTCCTTACCAATACCGCGCGGGAAAACGTCTTCTCGACGAGGGCGTCTGGTGCGCCGCCACGCTCGCGACTTTTGGCCCCATCGATAGTGCAGGCGCGCTTGAGGGCGCCACAACGATAGCAAGGCTGGGCCCCGGTCGGGAACCAACAGCCTTCTGGGTCGTTGTCGGCCCAGCACTTATCACACTAGCGCTACAAGTCAGCAAGAGACTAAAGGAGACAGAAATGTCACTTACCGCTCCTCGCGCCTCCTTAAACGCTTGCCGGGTCGCCAGGGAAACGGTCTTCTTTCCCTTCATTTCCTCCATGACGACTCCGGCCTCCTGCCCCTCATCAAGGACTGCCTCCTCGCGACGCGGCAACAACAGTCCTCTGAGCTCCTTGTCGTCAAAGCTCGATTGTGTTGGCGCCTACAAAGACTTAGTGATTTCAGTCCAAAAAGAAGGGACCACTTACCGCGTATTGAGGAGCCGCCTTGCGACTCTGCAAAAGTCGTTAGCGACTGTCGGCAACGGCAAGCGAAATCAGCACTTACCTTACGCTTGGAAGCACCTGCCGGCTTCCTCGGCGAGCCCGACTTGCTAGCCGGCAGCACTGGGCTCGACGTGCTGCCGGCGCGACCTACCTTACCGGATCCCCCTGCTACCGCCTGCCTCTCAACGGCAGGCGCCTTCCCCGCGGCAACCTCCTCCATCTCCGCCGCCAACGCTGCCACCCTCTCTCGCTCCTCTATCCCCCTCATAATCTCGCGGGCGTCCTGGGAAACCTCCTCTTGCCTTGCCGCGATCTCTTCTTCCACCTGCATACGCGCCAAGGGCGCCAACACCTCCTGTTTGCTATGGGGCGATAAATCAGACCAAAGCTAAGTCAAAGGAATGGGTCAGGAATACTCACTCTGCCGCTGGCGCGCTTACCGTCATCGGCAAGGCACCGGACAGAATATCCTCCAGCTCGTCCTCAATTGTGGGGACGGGAGGAGGCGCCTGGCAATTCGATCAGCAAGCGACACGACAGGCAGCAAAAGCAACGTACAAAACGAGAGAAAGGCGCTAACCACTCGGCGCCAAGATTGTCAACATACCGAGCACGGCACCATTCCCGCACTTCGATCTCACGCTCCCACCCAACGCCAAGGACGCGTACCTCGTACCAGCGCTCCAAGAGCTTCATCACGCCAACGACCAATTTTTGGGGCGCCTCGGCGCCAACGCCCTCGATATGTCGAATGAAATTATTGGCCTTCGCTATGTAAGCGTAGGCGGCTTCTTGGGCAGCTTGGGAAGGAACAGGGGGCGGAGTTGGAATTCGAAAAGACATATTTTTTTTATTGGAGCGCCAGGTAAAGATGTGGAGGAGAAACGAAGTCCATACTCATGCGCCAGGACTATAAACCAAATCTCAAGAACGCACGGACCACTTGTCACAAAAGCGGTAACGGTAGCCTTATTTGGTGACTGAGGACAGTCAATTTTTCAGTTGGGGGGAGATGATAGGACCCTATACAGGTTAGGCGCATCAACGGCAGGCTCGGCACCGGCTCCGGAAACCTTGCCGCACTCGTTCCGAACTTAGCGCACGCGTTCTACCTATTTTAAGCCACTTCTGACGGCCGCGCACGGCAAGAAGCAGATCCAATCAATGATAGCGCCGACGGCAGCAGGAATGACAACTGACAGATGGCATCAGTCACCGACGACAGCGCTTAGCGAGAAGCCTGATCATCTATCAAAAACTGACGGACAGCTTGGCGTTTGACCTTGGCGTCCGAAACCGCTTAGCGCTTCGATTTGGCACCTGGCATCGCTTAGCCGTTTGGACAGACAGAAAGGTGATGGACTGATGGTTTAGCACCGCGATCTGCCGCCTGGTGGCGCTAAGGGTCTTGAATGGACGGCAGGGATCTGAAACTGTTGGAGCTACCCCTAGGAAATTTTCCAGTTTACCGCTCTTTGACCACTGGCGACGGCGAACTCTTTGTAGTATAAAAGTACTTACCGACTTGTACAATGACCAGCAGACGAATAGACCAGAGTTTCCCCCACTTACTTCAGTCTCACTTACGCTCAAGAGCTCATTCACGCTACGGTCGGCAACGTCAAAACTCATCGGCAGTTGCAGACGCTCGCCAACTTTCGACACATTCGCGCCTTGCAACTACGGCAGGCATTATCGACGCTTAGAACTTCGCTAAGCTTATCGTGCTCTTGCCGCTCACCTTTGCCGTGTTAACTTACCGCTTCTTCCTAGGCGCTTTACCTTAGCGCTTACACTTGCCGACACCCGTTACCGACTTTTCACCTTTTTCACCGACGCGTTCTCTGGGACCTGCCCGGGACTCCTCAAATTACTTTTAGCGCGCCCAACGCACACTCTTGGTACGGTAACACAATTGCTACATTTGTTACTGACCAAACTTTGGGCGTCATCAACGAGAAGTGGTTTCGGGGTGGCATGCGCTGATTGTTTGGCTGCTCCATACCAATAGGTGTGTTTGTCGAGGTAGGAAGAGTGGTGGTGCTCGTGTTACTTGGCGTCGATGTCGTAGGTACCGGCTCAGTTAGCTCCGAGTCGCTAGGTTCTGGCGATAATAACCTAGATAACTCTTCTAGAGGAGTAAGCGGCGTATGGTTTTCGCCTGCTAAGTACTCAAATGGTCGGGAAAAAGGGAAAAAGCTTTCGGCTAAGCTGTCTGGGGCAGCCTCAAGCTCCTGATCCAAAGTCTGTCTCGGTAGCGCACCTGGTAAGTGTGGTGAGTCGGTGGTACTTGGTTCAAACGCGCTCTCCAACAGGAGGCGGCGCTGTTGCTGGGCTCGAGTTTCCGGCGGAATTCTGTCTCAGAAGAACCCCTCGTGGTGGGCTCCAAAATGATGACGCCAACTGTGGTTGGGTGCGCTGGACGTATACGCAGTACAACGCTGTCTCCAGCGCTTGGCGTACGTAGTTGTGAGGAGTCCTGACAGGGTCCCGGTGTGCTCGAGTGGAGGTAGTAAAACAATGCGCTAGATTGTAGCGCTTCGGGGGCTACCTGGCAGACGGTAAGCATCGTGGTTTAGGCGAAGATATTGGAGAAAAGACGAGTAGCGCAGCGTATTGTGCCCGTAAGTGGCACCGTAAACGATGAAGACGAGATAGACGAAGCTAGCGCCCGACTTAGTGACAAAGTCAGAGGAGGCTAGCACGAGTTGAATGCTAAGTGTAACTGTGAGTTCGAGGGGTTACAATTTGTTGTTATATACATGAAAAGTAGCTATTTTATATACAGTGCGCTACCGTGTTTGCCAAGATACAAGTCCATCTGCAGCGCTACCTCCTAGCGCCTCTCCTCGTGGTTTACTCTAACGGCGACCTGTCAACGGCGACCTTGTGCACATGGCTGACGGCGACCAACGGCGTTATGACCCACGGCGACCTGCGGTGACTCTATATTGACTTAGAGTTGTACGAGTCTGCTCACTTTTCTATAACTCCGATTGGCCAGGCTGTTCCGGGGTATGGTCGGAAAATCCTCGACAGACGCCGTGAGCACTAATGTCAGCGCTACTCATTGTATTAGTTCCTGTCAGGTCCAGATGTCGGATTTAAGTATATCCGGTGCCGCCGTCATTGATCCCTTTAGACTTCTGATTGAAGTGCCTCGTCTAATGGCAGCGCCTGCTGCTGGCTCCTTCTGGAAGTGATCGGGGTTTAGTTATAGTCCTCTCCCGCCGTTGTGTTAGCGCTATACGTTATGAGCCTCCTTCGTCCTTGGGCTAGGTGAAAGGAGAGTGCTGAAGGCTTGGTAGCTAGGGGTTAGGATAAATTTCTAAATCCTGTAGTAGTTTGCCAGAGCTAGAGCTGCTCTATACTCCCAACTGGTCGCCAGAGTCCTGCGTACGTCAAGTGTCGGTTGGCCTATAATGTCCCTTGATGCGCTCAGTCCGAGTAGAAGCCTATCAACGCTAGAGTGCGGTAAACTAGAAAATTTCATAGGGGTAGCTCCAACGGTTTCAGATCCCTACCGTCCATTCAAGAGCCTTAGCGACGCCAGGTGACAGATCGCGAAGCTAAACCATCACTCCATCACCCTTCTGTCCGTCAGAGTACCTAAGCGATGTCAGGCGCCAAATCGAGATGCTAAGCGGTGTCAGACGCCAAGGTCAAACGCCAAGCTGTCCGTCAGTTTTTGATAGATCATCAGGCTTCTTCCTAAGCGCTGTCGTCAGTGACTGATGCCATCTGTCAGTTGTCATTCTTGCTGCCGTCGGCGCTATTACTGATCGGATCTGCTTCTTGCCGTGCGCGGCCGTCAAATATCGCCAAAATTAGATAATTAGCGTGCGCTAAGGTATCCCGAGTCAGTGCCGCGTTGCTGTCGCCTGCCATTGATGCGCTGATCCTGTATGGGGTCCTATCATCGTTGCCCCAATAATCCTCACCTCAGTAAAAAAAAAAAAAGAAAAAAATGAGAATTTCCTTTTTAAGACATATGTTTTGCATATGGTTGTTTGTTATCGTGGATTTGAGGCCGAGATGTGGGAAGTTTCTGGACAAGGTTTCCCGGGGCCTCCAGCGTGAGATAAGGCGAGTGACTGACAAGGACTTCCCTCTCTCTTTCCTTTTAAGGTATATCGGCATAGCGGCCTTGCACGGGATGAGACACTCAACTCGTTTCACTCTCATACTCGACCATTTACATATATGGATGATTAGATTTTGTTTAACCTAGGATCAACAAATCTTGTTGTCTCCCCTTCCCGTCCACATGACTCATAAACGTAAACACTCGAACTTTTTTTAAAAAGAAAAATCTCATGTTTTTGTGCTTTTCCCACGTCTTGTGCTCATGATTTACACAAAAAAAGTAACGATGCGCGAGTGAGATTTTATCTTGACAAGGAGTGCCCCATGTGCATGTTCATGTGAGTTGTTCATGTCATGAACCCCCCCCCCCCCACATACCCTCAGGATTTTAATCAGTGGAGCATGGATCCAAGAGTCATGGTACAGGTCATGTGTGTCAATCAAATTAAGAGATTCAGAGATTCAGATATTGAGAAACTTGAGAGTTCCAGAAGGTTTCTTGATCTTTTTTGGACCTTGATTTTTTTGGAGATAGAGATTGGGCGGGGGAGTTTTACCATAATGAAAATCCTTTGATAGAAACCCTTGTTCGTGTGGCCTTTTGAGTAGTGAGTTTGTGAGTAACAGAAATCAGAAAAATGTAAGCCACCTCGTAAATCAGAAAATCAGAAAAATCTCAACAATCACCTCTCTCCCTCCCCACCCCCCTGTGACTAATTGTTAGTACCTGATTGATGGTTGGCGCGTTTTTTTAAAAAAAATCTAAAATCTTGGATGAAAGCTCTTGTGGAGTGTTTCGGGAGAATGATGGCCTAATTCCGCTTGTATCTCAAAACAATATAAAGAAAGAAACAGTGCGCGGTGTTGATTCGGAGACTTCTGTGTGGCATGTACTGTGTCACAAGGTCGGGTGGGGTCACATGGGATAATGTAGACGGTGGTTACTTCGTATGTGTGTCGCTGTCAGAACGGCGTGGATTGGGGATATTTTGAGATCATGAGGGATGGTCAGATATGCTTTAACTCAATGGATGGAGAAGGAGAGGTTTTCTTCCTCTTTTGGAGGGTATGCGGTGATGGTGATGTGGATGGTAAATTGTGGATGGGATTTCGCGATCCAGGGCCAGGGGTTGGGTTTCGTGTATTGGTTTATATACGAACAAACCCATCAAATCGGGCACGTGTGTCAAAGAATGCAAGTTCTAACTTTGCGGATTTGTGGTCCCATATGACTAGCCAGGGTATGAGCTTTTTTTAGGTGACTGGAGGAAAGAAATTATTTACCATGAGATTGAAGGGTTGATGGCAAACGTTACCACCTGGCTCAAGCATGCGTGACGCGGATGCATACGAGGAAGGTTGTAGTCAGCACAGGTGAGCGACAGTGAAATCTCAACAAAAGTTCATGTAGAGAACTATGTATCATACAGACAGAATGACTATTATGCTCACCTGGAGTTCAACGAGAGAAGTTGAACTCCATGTGGGTGGATGCGCACGCAAAACCGACAAAATTTGTGGGTCTAGATGAGATGAGTTGAGGAAATAAAGTGCATATGAGAAGTGACCCATAATTCCCCGCAGACATGCTTGGTGGGGCCAAAAATCTATGGGTTATTGTGGGTTGTGGGTTGTGAGAGCTATGGATTATAAAGGAGTAAAAAAAACTTTGGGATTGTGGATGATATAGTCATAGAAAAATGAGAAAATCAATTGCAGGACCAGATACTTGAAGTCAACGCAGAAGTAGAAGCCAAGAATATTTGCAGGCTGTCGTGATACGTAGCAAATGAGTATGAATTGTACCTGAGGGATGGAGGGAAGATTAAAGGACTCCTCTGGGTCCATGTACTCTCGTCACAGCGCGTTTAACCTCTTCTTTCAAGTCATAACGCCAAATTGGTGCCCAGATATCTCTCAACTGCTCCTGGATCTGTGGAATCGTTCCACCACCAGAGCCACGCCTATCAACGATATTGCCCTTGACAGAGCTCATCTTTTGCACCATATTGGCGCGTGAAACTCGGACAAGATCATAAGCTTTGAGGACATCCTGAGGATTTTGTCAGAAAGGAGCTGTTGACCAGGCCAGATAAATCAATTTACATCGAGGTGGCACTTTCGAGTTCGATTATCTCCAAGTAGAGAACACAGTGTATAAACGTCCTCAAACCCTTGACCGACCCCAGATCCAAGATGGGGTAGCATAGCATGAGCCTCACTCGAAAATTCAAGACCATTCTGTCAGAGCTGTGAATCAAAAACCTACCGCATCACCGACAAGGACGGTTCTTTGTCGGTAATAACTGGATAACGGAGGGTACAAGAAATGAATGTGCCATTTGCTAGGATTTTTCATTTCCTTGAGAATGATGTTGGCATCTTCACCCCATCCTGAATACTCGTGCAGGAGTTCATCTTGACGGGCCGGTTTCGCCCACGGAAGAGGTACGCTGACCGAGCCAACCGAAACTGTGTAGTCTGTGGAGAAGACCACCACATTGATCTTCTCAGTCGATAAGGCAGTTGTCTCAGAAATATAGAAAAGACAAACCTTCTGGTTTGATTGAACGGGATAAGTTATGATGTGCTAGGTCGTAATTGGCCTCTATCAGACAAGTAATGACGATCAATTAAACCTGACTTACTTTATCTTTGCCGACCCAACAAATTGGGCGCATGATATCCGTCTTGATGTTTTTGAGAGCCTCAGGAGAAATAATGGACCGATACGCAACTGAATTTGAATACGTAGGAGAAGTTGGTTTCCCGGAAACGAATTCACGCAGAACACTCTTAATCCCATCTGCACCTATGATAAGGTCGGCCTCATATGTATTTCCCCCAACAAAATGAAGGACATGAGAGCCGGAAGAGGAAGTTGAAACAGAGACACATCGCTGATCCATGTGGACGATGCCTGGGTCCAACATTGGGACGATTGCTTCAAGAAATGAAGGCCTGCTAGGACGATCAGAAACTAAAGGGATGAAGTGTTACGATGCATTCCTGTAAACTCCCATTCCAACGTCATCTGGAGTAGCCGGATACTGTAAAACATAAGTAATTAAACTGGCGAAAGAGAGATAATTGTACATCGTAAATCAAGTCGTGCGATCCAGATGCAGAGATGAATCGGAAACCTCCCATTGTAGGTTTTTCTGCGTCAGATTTGGATAGGACTGCCTCCAGAACTCCCAGCTCTTTTAGGGCAAAGAGAGCATTTGGTCCTGATCGAGTTCGGTCAACGACGACAGAGCGATAGATATGCCAGCAAGCATTACCTATGGCAACTCCGGCCCCAACCTCTCGAAAGCTTGACTACAATCTCAGCATTGATGAGCGAATTTGATGTCATAGAATCTTCATTTACAGCCTGCTCAAAAATCTCGACATGGATCCCGGCTTTCGTAAGTCCAATGCCACTTGAGAATTGTTAGTATTGCTCGTCTTAAAAGAAATGTACCAACCAAACCAGGCCACACATTCCTCCACCCACAATAGCGACTCGAAAATCTCTGCTTGGAGCTGTCATGGTAAGTGATGGAGAATCAGGCTACAAGTCTGTGTCCATGCATCTTCAAATTATCCTTATATTATACACATAGTCATAGATCTAACCCGGTGTTGTAATGTGTAATCTTGAATGACATCCATTAGATCCAAGGACCTGAGTACATACCCCTATTCTGGAATAGTAGATGGTAGCATGTTCACACAGACTGTAATCTGTGATGGAGGCTCTAGTAGCTCCTTCCAGTTGAGTAAGTCAAAACAAGCAAAAGATGACACGAGGGCGCCAGAAGTCAGCAGAGGTCGCGCAGTGCAGTAAACGACTCTGTCCTGCGTCCAGGAAGACACTTTTCTCTAGCTCATCCATGGGCCCATTACGACTGTTCCAAGGAAGTTTAATCTCCGAATGGTCCGAGTCAATTAGGGTAAAATTGCACCAGGTAGGGGAACTTCACGCCGTCCAGGATTCCAGGTGGATATATATATTTATCGATGTCCTAGATTGCACCAAGCCTGAAGACGTTGACGGGGTATAGTGATTGCGAAAGGTCGCATGAGACCTTTGCGATGGCTGGTAAGCATTGGAACACTTGCCCCTGTCTGTTTGAGGTACGAAGGCTTGGACGACTCATTGCATATGCGCAGTTTGAACGCCTGATGTAGCTCTTGTCGTAAAGCTGTATGAGTATCCCGAGTAGTGGACTCCGAGACTTGTGTTTCAGTATACAGTGTGGGCACAGGATAGGATAGTGTGTGCATGCCACAACTTGTCAAAATAACATAACGTTAAGATCGGTAGATGGACCGCGTATTTGCAAAGCAAGCTTCAGTGCGACAGTGGTATATGGATGGAAGCAGTTTTTTTTTTGAATTTTGAAAATGAACCAAAATAAATACGTTGGCTGGTCATCGTTTATCAACAACCATCCCTTAGTGAGCGCAATTGAATTTTGAAAATGAACCAAAATAAATACGTTGGCTGGTCATCGTTTATCAACAACCATCCCTTAGTGAGCGCAAGAGTCCCCTCCGAGATAAATACGACGAGAGTGTTGCGAGCGCAATATTGAAAGGGAGAGGAGATCATCACATTTGCATATTTATCACAAGCGCGTGTAGACATTCATGCGCACGTTTTGCCGCTTGGCTTGTCAATCACACACCACAATTGTTTCTCTCTGCAGGATCATATACCCAAGTCGACTGGCTTTCCAACCCAGGCAGAGCGTGTTACCCCCGTCACTCACTTCTTCTATCATCTAGACAATGGCTGAAGCAGGGGAAGGGAACATCAAAGTCGTCGTCCGTTGCCGGCCTCTCAATGCTCGCGGTGCGTGCCACCCACGTCATTTACACGTACTTCATTCATCTAACAAGCTTATTATTACGGGTCGCAGAGCTCGGGCGAGGTGCTAAATGTCTTATCCGGATGTCAGGGAACCAAACAATTATCGACCCGCCTGAGCAGGGCTCCGCGCAGGACACGAAGCGCGCAACGGAAAGGAAGCAACTGTCGTTTAGCTTTGACAAGAGTTATTGGTCAGCGGGCCCGCGGGACGAGCCTGCGTATTGCTCGCAACAGACGCTGTATGATGATTTGGGAAAGGAATTATTGGACCATGGGTTTGCGGGGTTTAACGCGTGTATTTTGGCTTGTGAGTCCTCGTTTCGTTGCTTGGGAGCTGGTATTTAAGGGGTTTTTGTGCGAATTAAGATGGACAGACCGGTATGTGGTATCGGACTTGTGGTTGAGCCCGATTAATGTGGATTTTTTGACGGAGGTTAGGATCTGGGAAGTCTTACAGGTGCGTATTCTTCTGCGGCTTATTGGTTCTCGGCACTGACACCCTGCCCATGCAGTATGATGGGCTGTGCGTATTCTATGAGTCTCCTAGATTAAAGATTCATAGATCCATAGATGGTGCGGACAAGGGTATCATCCCACTAACATGCCAAGAGCTGTTCGCTCGGGTAGACTCAAAACGGAATGCAGACTCCAATCTTTCATTTACCGTCGAAGTTTCCTACATCGAGGTCAACACGTCGAAATCCCAGAAACCTTCTTACCCATTTACATGATTTTTTTTACCGTCGAAGTTTCCTACATCGAGGTCAACACGTCGAAATCCCAGAAACCTTCTTACCCATTTACATGATTTTTTCTCAGATATACAACGAGAAGGTCCGGGACCTGTTGAATCCCAAAATACGGGGAATCTTAGGGTTCGCGAGCATCCTATCTTTGGACCCTACGTCGAAGATCTTTCCAAACTCGTCGTGAATAGCTATGATGAAATGATGACTTTAATGGACGAGGGGAACAAGGCGCGGACCGTCGCCGCCACAAACATGAATGAGACGTACGTTCTAATCCCGCTTTTGTCGTCCTCGTCGTATGCGTGTAGTTGATCGACGTTCTATTCTTTCTTTCTAGATCGTCCCGTTCCCATGCCGTGTTTACTCTCCTTCTGACAATGAAACGTCACGACGTTGAAACCAATATGGACACTGAGAAGGTTTCTAGGATCAAGTACGTCCCTGCCACCGATCTTGAGCCGTCTTTTCCTCATATTACCAACTCGTGTGTGAAGTTTGGTTGACTTGGCGGGATCTGAGCGCGCCAACTCGACAGGGGCAACAGGCCAGCGGTTGAAGGAAGGTGCCAACATCAATAAATCACTAACGACGCTGGGCAAGGTCATTTCAGCACTCGCAATGGCAAGCCAAGCAGATCACGGGAAGAAGGGCAAGAAGGGAAAGGCCGAAGAATTCATTCCCTACCGCGACTCGGTATGCCGCCCTTTTGCTCTTTCTGATTTTCCATATCCGCGCTTCTCAGGGGGCATTTTGGTTGATTTTTAATGACTTAGGTCCTTACATGGCTGCTCAAAGACAGTTTGGGCGGAAACTCAAAAACGGCTATGATCGCTGCCATTTCGCCAGCTGACTATGAGGAGACGCTCAGTACATTGCGCTATGCCGATCAGGCAAAGAAGATCAAGAACAAGGCAGTGGTGAATGAGGATCCCAATGCGAAGCTTGTACGAGAATTGAAAGAGGAGCTCGAGATGCTTAGAGGTAAGCAAGATCACAGCGCAGTGTTCTCTCGTTCTCGTTTTCTTTCATTCATTTACGATCGGATGCGGTGCCGTCTTTTTTGTGTTCGCAGCTCGTGTATCAGCATCAAATGGCGAGGACATCTTCGATCCCAAGGTCCCGCCTGAGAAGCAGAAGGTCTCATACCAGACGAAGGATGGCCGGATTAAGACTGTAACCAAAGCAGAGCTCCAAGAACAGATGGAGGCGAGCGAAAAGCTCATGCAGAGCTTAAACGAGACATGGGAGGAAAAGATGATGAGGACACAGGAGGTGCAGAAGGAACGGGAGAAGGCTCTTGAGGAGTTAGGTATCAGTGTCGACAGGGATCTCGTTGGTGTTCATACACCTAAGAAGGTACGTGGTCGACCTCGCGTGACAGTAATTGGCGTTGTGGTAATTGTACTTCTCTGACTGCAGATGCCACACCTTGTAAACTTGGTTCGTTCGTTTTTAAATGTCGATGAACTCGTATGGTCTGACTCGACGGTTTAATTTTTAATCTAGAATGAAGGTATGACTCACGTGCTCGATTTTTACATCGTCCAAGCATTCTGAGATCTAACTTGGGTATCGCACAGATCCACTTATGAGCGAATGTCTGATATATCAGCTCAAACTTGGAAAAACTGTAGTGGGTATCTGTCCCTGGGTCATGCCTTCATATTGCATACTAATCTTCGAAGGTCGGCCGATTGGATAGTGAGAAGCCAGCTGCAATCCGTTTGAGTGGGGACAATATCTTGGAAGAACATTGCCATTTTGATAACACGGATGGGAAGGTTACCATTCAGTGTCTTCCGGAGAGCATAACAGTCAGTCCTTTTCCTATCTTCGAGGTCATGAAGTCGAAATCGTCGTGTCTTTCAGTTCCTTAACGGCAAACAACTCGTTCCTGGAACGGTATGTCTTTGAAGAAAATCATTCACGTATCATTCATGACAGACAAACCAGATACACAAGCTCCGTTCTGGTTTCCGCATCATCCTTGGTTTGAGATCATATTTAATGCCGCTATGCTTTGCCTTCTCATGTCTTTCCAGGCGACAACCATGTCTTCCGTTTCAACAATCCGGAAGAGGTTCGCAAACAAAGAGATCGAGTGACGGCTAGATCCAACCTAAGCTCAAGTATCGTAGCTGGGGAGATAGAGGGTGAAAACTCGACACGTCCGGACTCGCCAACGTCTTCAGCTGACGAGATTGATATGGACTGGAACTTTGCAAAGCGGGAAGCAGCTCTTGCTCGCCTGGGCTTCGATCCTGCTCTTGACAATCTTCCAGATGATGATCTCAATAAATTGTACGAGAAGATCACGAAGGTCAAGACCATGCGTATCCACAACTCGAAGCCGTCACGACCGGAGAGTAGCTTGAGTCAGATGATGGACGACGTATGGAGCGAAGCAGGCCGGCCATTCTCCAGTGATACTACTACCACAGACGACACTAGTGTCCATGGTAGTCCTGCGGTCTTTGACGAGTCTCTCAAGGATGTTCAACATGAACTTGAAGACCGTTTGCAAGGAATGACTGAATTATCAGCGGAGGATCTGCAAGTTGAAAAGGAGCACATGGAGTATCAGCTGAGGCTGGTTCGTAACCAAATGAGGCGTCTTATCGATGCAAGTGCGAGAGGAGAAGAGCTCGAAGGCGAAGATTACGAACCTGTGATCTACTCTGCCAAGCAGATCAGGTTAATTCGCAAGGTCCTCGACCGATGGAGGGCTCATCGCTCCTTCTCGATGGCAGAACTGGTTTTGTCGAGTGCTGTGATGATCAAGGAAGCGAACGTCATTAGGTATGCGCACCCCAGATGTCGACTCTTCTGAAGTTCATGTCCTATGCAGCAAAGAGCTTGGTAAAGATGTGTCCTACAACTTTACTATTGCGGCTGGCGGCTCTCTTGGTGCCCCTACATCATCTGTTGGTACAATCGCTGGTTTGGATGAATTTGGTGATGTCGCTGATACTACACTAACCTCTTCCACCCAACCATCTGTTGCCGTGAGGGTTCTCGACAAACGACATAATGCTATCTATTCCTGGTCCCTTGATCGAATGCAGCAGCAGTTGCAACGAATGCGAAACCTGACCACCTATATTGACCGGCCAAACTATACACAACATTTTTCCTCAGACGAACCCTTCTACAACTCGCCGCCCCCAGAATACTCATTCATTGGAAATGCTCTAATATCTCTCGCGTCGCTTTCCCGAAGGTTATCGTCATCGTCAACTGTTCCCATATTCTGCCGCTATACGTCCGAGGCAATTGGCTCATGTCGCGTGGATATCAAAATTATCAGTGTCGTACTGCCTGCTAAATATTTGAATGGTTCTAGTGCTTCTACTCGAGCTTCTTCACCCATACCGTGCAGCATCCTTCCTGGCAGCAAAGTCATGTTCTTCATGACAGTTGACACAGTGAAGGGACTCTCCTCCCACGACTTTTCTGGAGTACATCTACAGGTTCGTCTGACATCGATTATAGGGCCCAACGTAACGTCAGAAGAGGTATTCCCTTCTTCCGCCGTTGATATAGAAAATGGGTCTCTTTTGGACCTCAAGTTCCGTCGGAGCTTTTCCATTGTCGCTTCCACGAAAGTGTTGAGTCACCTGAAACAAGGATATGCCCCCATAGAATTTTTCGCGTCCGTGAAACCCACATATCTCGAACGGTTGGAACGATGGGATGAATTGCGAGAGCAGAAACAATGTGTCAAGTATTGCCCTGACAATCCCACGCCTGAAAGTCGATCTAGTCCACTTCCTCCTATGAGGCGGTCAGAAAATGATTTTCTGGTCGAACAAGTCCATGACGTTGTCGCATGGTTGCAGATATGTGAATTAGGACCAGACGGAACTTATGTTCCAGTGTCGGTGATATCCCAAGGTGATCTCGATATAGGTTCTTTTTTACTACATCAAGGACTGCAGCGGCGAGTGAACTTGTCTCTTTCGTCCAACTCTGGCCAACAATTGCCATGGTCAGGCTTCACCAAAGTGCGCATGGGAAATATTCGCCTACTGGATGCAAAAGGACGTATTCATGAGTCAACTTCGAAAGCTCTCATTACATTGCCGTTGATGAAAGAGCAGAACGTAGAATTTCGACCTGATGGGACCGGGATATTACAAGCATCAGCACTTTGGGACTCGAGTATTCACGACTCTGTTCTACTGAACAGAGTCACTGCAGCTAATCAGCGAATTCTCCTCCACCTCAGTTTTTCTGTGGCGGTTGAAAGCTGTGCCGATCCCGTACAATTTATCATGGATACAGCAATTACTATGCGCACTCGTGATGCCAGCCCACCGTCTAAACTTCTCAAATTCCTTGGCTCCACAAAAATTCTTATGAAGACAAGCAATCTCTTCAGTGTTCGACTGTCGCCTCCTCTAACACGTTCACCCAAAGACTTATGGCGTGTCGATACCTCGGAGAAGTATGTCCGAGGCGAGGAAGTGTTAGGTAGATGGAAGCCTCGTGGCATATCAGTCGTTGAAGACTATGAACGTCTAATCTCAACTGAACACAAAGCTGCCGACGTGCAAGCCATCCGTATCATTCTTGCCAATCATTCGCCCCGCCCTCTCGCAGTAGATGCGCTCGCTTGGCGCGCTGATGCCATACTTGCCAAATCACTGGCATTGTGGCAGAAACAATCTGGTTATCATTCAAAAGTAAGCAACGTACTGTCTCGTTCTATAGACTTTATTCATTTAACTTTAATACTCCGTCAGATGATCTCGACACAAAGCCTCTGTGAGAGTGACGAACCTCCATTATCTAAGAAATGTGGGACAAGCGTTGGACCTGCGGAAGGTTTGAAGTTAATTTCTGACACGAAGCTGATGCCCCGCAAGTATGTATTATCGACCTCTTCTCATTAAAATGCATGCCGACTGTCCGTTCAATAGTGATGGCGCGACCAAGAAAGGTCATTTGATGATTTTGATTGATGCTAATAGGGATATCTGGGAACGGCGATGGTTTGTCCTTCGAAGGTAGGTAAAAACTAGAGTTTGCAAAATTATGTGTTGATCATGGCGGAACAGACCTTATCTTTATATCTATAGACACTCGAACGAACTAGAAGAGACCGGTGTAGTCAGTCTCAGTGGTGTCAATGTCGAAAGCGACCCACATAAAGAATTTCTACTTGGGGTAAGACGTCCCTGCAGAGATATGATTGTTCGTCAACCAACTAATGAATTAATCCAGAAACCCTTCTCATTCACTCTCTTCACTGCATCGAATTCTCACGCGCTCGCGGCCCCCAGTGCAAAGGAGCTTCAAGCTTGGATCAGCAGACTTGATCCTACACGTTTACCCTCTTGACGACTGACGAACTGCCATGACTTTCCTTTCATTATTTTCCTCCTGGAATTATCTCTATCATTATTCTAGACCATTATTATCGTTGTGCGAATTTCAGTACACACTACGTTCGTTTTCTTTCTTTCACTCGATGTTTACATCCATCACACAAGGGTCTTTTTATATATGGTTTTTAACACACTACGTTCGTTTTCTTTCTTTCACTCGATGTTTACATCCATCACACAAGGGTCTTTTTATATATGGTTTTTAAATCTGTCTAACTATTCATTCGCACAGCCTTTTGCATCACGTCTACAATCTTATCTATCCTTTGGCTCCAGGTATCCATACCATCATGATTAATCAATCATCATAATTCCACGCTGGTCGGCCTTCCAATTACAACCCTCATTTCACCTCGGAGAACTAAGGCGCTTTCTGAAACCATGCTTGTCTCTCAGCTTACTTTGCTCCCGCAATTATACTGTATGCGCACGTTGTCTTTCCTATACCTATCTCCATTCACAATGTTTCTCCATAATATCAATGGCACCGACGATGCCTTCGTGCACAATTCTCATCCACTTGGGCTAAGAATCAATGTCCATAAGTCTATCGTGTCCGTGAGATCGGATTAATCAGGTATCTCCAACATTTTAGCGCCAGATTGCCCTTCTCTAGAAATGGGAATCAACAACATTGTGAGCTACTCGCTTAACACTCCAAGGACTCAAAACATTGCCTTTTCATTTTCTGTGACTATCAGTATTTCTTGACGATCATCTTCTCTTTCCGAAGTTTCTCCCAGGCTTGCATGACTCATAGTGCATAGACAAGTCATTAACCAGTGACTTTTTCCCCTATCATTGGCATTCAATCAATTAAGAATAGACATCCGCCGACCACCGCTTTGACGTACAAGCCACCGATAGATCACGTTCATGTCGGGATGAGTATTAAATTAGCTCTACAAGTCTTCAAGCGCCAGACTCGGAGCTGACTGACACGACACAGAGGTTCGACCGTTACCCGGCCTCCTACCGTTTCGTATTCGCCAGGTCTTGCTTGATCTGAATGTAATCTGGCCAATGCGGCCCGTGCAAACGGTTATTTGTCTCGAAACCTCATGATTGCACGATGGTGATGCTGACAGTCCTCATACCATCTCTTCAAGGCCAATACGTATTGTAACGGACTTGCTCTCATGGAACTGAACCTCAAATCCTAGAAACGACCTTGCCGGACCCTAGGCAGGTAACAGTACAGTAACACTGAACTGAGTAGATCTCACACAAGTACAGCACGCCAATGTGTTTTTGTACTTTCATTTTCGATGTATACAGTAGTCTTGAACTGAGTAGATCTCACACAAGTACAGCACGCCAATGTGTTTTTGTACTTTCATTTTCGATGTATACAGTAGTCTTCGTCGTCTTCATTGACAACGGAACATCTTTACACCGAAATTAGCCGTATTACGCCTCACCTTACTTCTGGCTAATTTCAATTATCGAATTATCGTCACTCCAAGGCTTCTGGCATCGCCCGTTGCCACTATGGCAACTACTTGGTAGAGTAGGATATATTTCCATTGAAATATTTGTACATGTACAATTAGAGTATAAGTAAAAGTCTTGGATGATGTGGAAGACATGATAGGAGATCAGAAGAAAAAGTTAAAGAACGATGCAGTCTAAATGCTATATACAAGCAATGCAATGCTGGGGTTGTGGACATGGGTACATATGCTGGATGAAAAATCCTCCAAAAAAACATAAAGATTAAACGAAGGAGGTGTCTATTTAATAAGAAACCCTTGCATTCAAGGAGCCCAAGGAGTAATCAATATAGGATGTACGGCGTGTGCCGGGCGTTCGTATTCATCAAAGTGTGGACAATCGTGGCGCATGGCATAGATGGTTGTGAGGGGAACCTGTGAAACGTGACCGATCACTAATAACCGGAGCGGGGTGTAGGCCTAAAGTAGCGATATTTTGGCAAACTCGGGAGAAGGCAACTAAGAAGGGGGAAAACTTAAGTCACTATGCTTGTTCAGACATTTAGTCGCAGCGCCCAGGTGCATCGTTGGGGCGGATAAATGTGAGCATGTGACATGTAATGTACCCTTTGGCAAAGCCTGCACCTGCGTATGCAAAGAGATAGTGCCATTTTCGCTTGAACGCCTCGTATTCTGCCCGTTCGCGGAGAGCAGGGTAGTCCTTAACGATCGCATCTTGGGTCAGGTTCCGGTCGAGGCGACGACCCCACTCACGCAGTGTCCGGGGATAATGCACGGCATGGTTTTCGACGCCTTCGAGGGTGAAACGGTTACAGGAGCCGGTTTGCGCGGCAATTATGAGTGCGGTGGCAGAGGGAAGACAGGAGTTGGGCCACATGTAGCGACGCATAAAGTCCTCAGCTTGGTAGCCTGTAAACCGTGATTCAGGGAAGGTGGAAGCAGAGACTACAGCGGTGGCGTCGCGGGACTTAAGTGCAAAGTCTACGAGCTTGAAATAAGTGTTGTAGTGTTTTGAACCGACGTGCTCGAGCATTTCGACGCTCACGAACGCGTCGAAAGCCTTTTCAAACTCGGCAGGAATCTCTCGATAGTCTAGGAGATGAACGCGGACACGGCCCTCGAGGCCAGCAGCACGAATGCGTTCCTCTGCGAGCGCCTTTTGCTCCATAGAGAGAGTGAGGGTGTCTACTTCACAGCCAAAGGTACGAGCAGCCTCGATAGCCAGTCCTCCCCATCCTGAGCCGAACTCGAGGATGCGGTGACCAGGTTTGACACGTGCCTTGGTGAGGACATGACGAATCTTACGAAGCTGGGCAGCTTCGAGATCGCCTATACGAGGACCGTCTTCGAGATCGCCACGAACACCGCCTTCAGAGTCTGACCAGAGAGCACAAGAGTACATCATCTCGGCGGAGAGGAAGGCTTTGAAGAGTTCATTGGACTGATCATATGAGGCAATGGCGTTGAGACGCGCTTGTGAGCGAGTCTGGCCAAGAAAAGAGTTATAGAGACCAGAAAATGCCGCAGAGACGCGGGCAACAACTGAGGAGAGGGTATCTTCCATACCAGACTGGTTGTCAAGCCATAGCTAGGAAAATACATAATTTTAGGTCGGGCGCGAGGATGAAATTCAGACGAATTACATACGTCCATGCACGCCTTGAGGGAAGAAACTTCGATATCACCGATCATGTAAGCCTCGCTGACTGTGAACAAGATCAGATTGTTTCAAACTGAAACGCCAAAGTGATAGCTCACAGCCCAGATCGCCAGAAAGAAGGATTCGAAGCCAAAAGTTGTCGTTTACGACTTTTAGATGGACGTCATTGCATCCTTTTTGGTGTCTCCCGAAGTAACGAGTACCCTCCGAGTCGGAGATCGTAAGATGACCGGTCGTTATGGCGTCACAAAGGACTGATAGAATAGAATGGCGCGCTAGGAGAGCATTAGCGACCTATCTGGCACACGCGTCTGGCCCGTACCAAGCGAGATTACCCATGACCGTGGGCTGAGAAGAGATGAGGAGAAGAGTGAGGTCGACTGGAGGGCCTTTGAGGAGGCTGAGAATTGAACACAAGGCTGGGTCGAGGCTGTCATTGTTGAGGAGAAGAGACGAGGAGCCAACAGAATGCAGAAAGAGGAAGAGAAGGCAGCCCCTTATAACGCGCGCCAGTGGCCGGTAGAAAAGACGGGTTCCTATGGTCGAAGTAGGGCCATCATCCAGATGCAATTGCAGATCCGCAACCAAAGCAATCGCAGATGCAGGGATTCGCACGTCCCCATTAGGAATTCACACGTGCCGTCAGGATTCCCTTGGGGTTCCCCAAGGATTCACCTGGGGTTCAACATTCAAAACCGGCGACTCTCACCGCGGATTCACCAAAAAAACATACCGAGGGGACCGAAACTGATCATCATAACTGACACCGAGGAATTCATCGCTGTGAAACACACCAACAAGCAATCAAAAAAAACTAATTTCAGCTTGTTGCTCTGTCTATCTCCTTCCTGTAACGGCGATCACAGATCTCAAGCACCATTCTTGGTGAAGTAGATCTTAAATCCGAAGTGCAAGCTGGTATTTTTATGCGACCCTCGGCAACTTGTCTGTTCGACTGTGTCCATTGAGGAAGTACTTCCACTCCTGGTGGGTGGCACTAGTTATCGTTTGAAGACCTCTCAAAGCCGTGGACGCGTGAATCTTCCGGCACGCGTTGGCACCTTGCATACGCCACCCTTACAACATGTGACCGTGTTCCGCATTGTCTCCAACACAATCTCATGCTCAACTCTAATTAGGGCCGCGACTCCCAAATCTAAGATGATTCGACTTAAAACTCTGAGCATAAGAGCATAAAAGATTTACGAATGGCCGAAAAACGTGATCACGAAGGTTATCGAGCATATTCTGTCAGTAATATACCTCCTGACAACAAATAGCAACATGGCGGCGCAGAAGCCTATGCTCATGTTTAATTTTGTAACCGTCTTGGCAATACAATACATGTTGGCATGTTTCTTGCGGATATGCGAAATCGATAGAACTTGTATTTTCTATTAGTCTGGTTTACGCACCGCTGTCCATCATTCAGCGAGTACGATCGACAGCTCGTAACAGCCACACAGGAGGTAAGAGGTGTAGCCCGACCGACACTCGGTAAAGAGAAGCGAAAGGTATATTGAAGAACACTCTAGACTAAAGTTTGTCGTTATGATCATATGAACCAGTGCTAATACTAATACGAGTGGCGTTCGCGGGGCTCTCCATAGCTGAGGTGACTTGCCACTATCAATGGCGTAGGCTCGGTATCGCAGGTGATGCATACTTGAATTTGAATGATGGAACGTGTCGCCAGAAATTGGCAGACAAAATACAGACGTAGAAAATATATCCACTGGACAGAAACTCTCTCCCGTGCCGGAGCGGATAAGGAAAAGTCGTCCCACCCCGCGTCGCGCGCAGAACTTCCTCATCGAAGCACGAATACATGACGCACATTCCAAACCGCCTAAAAAGAAAGTCAAGGAAGGCAAAGAATCAGCGACCCACTTGTTTGCGGACCATATTATACCATACTGGTCCCGTACCATACTTAAGATAGCACACGCTACAGCATGTACATGTACACAGATCCTAAATCGGGAGAAGCAGGGAGAATTCGAAGACACACCCAGAAAAGGTGAGTGGCAGGTTGGCATTTCGTGTCATTCTTATATTAATTTTTGACTCTTTTGGCACGGGAAAAGAACACTGATTCAAGTACTCCACCTGACATCCGCCTCCAGTCGGACAGACTTTCGCATGGTGCCTGTCCGTCAGATGGTAAGGACGCAAGCACTTAGACGATCTCCAGTCTAGGCGACAGTTTGCAAATCCCTTGAATAGGATAGGATGACGTGACTTGAGCGTTAGTAAAGCGGGGTAAGAGCGGCGGCGATCGGCAGCAATACGTGGAACGATCGGGGGTGGGCCCCGGAAGGAAATGTGAGAACGAAGTATGGAAAAAAAAGAACAAGGACTGAAAACGAGGAGGGGAGGAAGGAGGAAAAGGAAGGAAAAAATATATTTGTGATCAATCGTTGGGGCGGAAGCCACTGTGGGTGTCATACATAGCGGCACCTTTCGTACAGCGCTGAAAGAGCTAACACTGAACACGTAAGAAGGCACATCCCGTACCAGTAGCGCAGATAGGATAATGACAGTGCGAAAAGGGAGCGACGCTCACCTAACGCGCATCGAAGCCCGACGAATATTCCATCGTGCTCTAAGAGGTTCTTTGAGCAGTCCCAGGCGAGAGTCAACTGTAAGTAGCTCTGCACACGTCCTCACGTCCGACACACAACTGCCTGCGTAGCTGAGTGGGCTGAGTTTATGACAACTGTAAGTAGCTCTGCACACGTCCTCACGTCCGACACACAACTGCCTGCGTAGCTGAGTGGGCTGAGTTTATGACTTCGAGGGTTCATTCTACAGTTGTCTCAGTCCAAATTCTGTACCAAACTCTACCCAGGCCACCTCTAGGCCCACACCCTCAGCTTTAATCAACTTCGTCGCCGATGCCGTACAAGAGAAGCCACGACACAACAAAAAGACTCTTAAAGACATGCCAAAGCTGGTAGAACAAACCCCAGGAGCAGAGGATACAACATCAAAATGGATTATTCGCCGAATGATTTTACCCGCCGCAAGAGTGACTGAATGTCGACGGGAGACGAAAGGTGCGGTACGTGACTCTATGAACATACACAGTCCGATCTTCCACACGTAACGTTGTTGGTCATTAGACAGATAAAAAAGAGGCCTTGATTGAGTCACCGCTGATCAGAAAAGAGCCCGTGAATGCCGAGATAGAAGTTAGATAAAACGAAAAGAACTGCGAAGCTTGAAGGGTGAGACGTAAGAAGACATACGCCGAGATTTGTACATAGCAATGAAAGGAATCTCCAATCCGGTGGCAATTTGAGTGCTTGTACTTCGTAAGCCGGAACAGGTTGCCGTGTACGCACTTGATACAATCGGATAGTTTGGGAGTGTCGGATGCTATAATATGTAGATGAGCTTGGTCTCCGTTCCATTTCGTAACAAACAAAGTTTTGCAGCGATTACATCTGTATAATTTTTGTTAAGAGGACTTCCCTAAAGCTGCGTACCTGAAAGATCGTGTATGAGTATGTACGTCTCACCGACACAACTCGGGACAAAACGTAATAATCACGCGAGATATTGCTTGCTACACATCATTGGGTCCACCAGCAGCAGCAGTAGTGTCCTGTCCCTGCACCTCTTTTGTCAATTGCACCGGTGGATCTACGGAGCTATAATACAATCTTTTTGCCACATCGCCGACAACCCAATCAAGGCCTTCGACGAGATTCGCACCTGTAACGGCACTACAAGGCCATATCCTCCAATGGTGCGTTGTGATCAGTCCGAGGTCAAGCGTCTAAAATGCAGTAAACCGTGCAGGGTGAACCAAAGCATGAAGGCAGTCACAAAGCTACAAAGGACCATATACCTGTTGGATTTCTGCTGCACTAAGGGAGCCTTGTAGATCTTGTTTGTTGGCGAAAATAAGGAGGGATGCGCCTGCGAGCCGCTGCCACAGGTGATTAGCGCTGCGGGACGAAAGAGGCCCCAGTAGCTGGTAGGTGAATGAGACGTACATCTTCAGTGAGTAGCGAGTGAAGTTCGTTCTTGCAATCTGTCATACGCATGCGATCACTAGAGTCGACTACCCAAACCAATGCGTCCGTTTGTTCAAAGTAGTTTCGCCAGTATGGCCGGAGAGTGCGCTGGCCTCCAACATCCCCTGAGAACATGACGTTCTGGTTAATTTTAAATTCAATCGAGGCATGACACATACAGATGTTAAGAGTGTATCTGACCAGAAAAAGATTAGGCAAAATTATTGGTATATGACTGAGTGGCTAAGCACTTACTTGCCATGTATAAAAGTTTTGATATTGAATCCAAGGGTCGGGCTGATGCTCTTGATGTCCTCGCCGTTGAGTTTCTTCAGAATCGTGGTCTTGCCTGCATTATCGAGTCCCCTAGTCACATTTATAACCACGCTTTTTCTACAGCATACTAGACATACAGAAACAAAATCCTCATTTCTCTCTCTTTCTCCCGATTCTTGCGTATGATTGTGAGGAGACCCATTGTGTCGACGATAAGGCAGTTGGACTAGGGCAATTATGAATGTGATCGCCAATTGTCATTGGATGTTCACGTGCACATCCGGAACTACTTTTGACTCCTGCCAGTGACTGTACTGTCTTTCCCTTTCTTTCAACAAAAATACGACGGGATGGCTCCGAAAAAAAAGGGAAAGAAGGGAAAGAAGGAAGACGACGACTACTGGTACATCGATTGCAATTTTAGAGAGAGTCACAACAATAATCTTAATCACAGGGAGACGGCTGGCGAGAGCATTGCACCCAATACCGCCGCCGCTGCTGCTGTGCCTCCAGAGGATGGTGAGGACTCTGTCCATCAGCCTAATGAAGGCGGCAGGACGGCTGCGAAAAAAAAGGGAAAGAAGGGAAAGAGGGAAGACGACGACTATTGGTACATCGATTGCAATTTTTAGAGAGAACCACAACAATAATCTCAACCACAGGGAGACGGCTGGCGAGAGTATCGAACCCAATATCGCTGCTGCTGCTGTGCCTCTAGAGGATGGTGGGGACTCTGGTCATCGCCCTAATGCTAAAGAGCGTGAAGAGGTATGATCTCAAAGATCTCCTGTGTATAACCTTTAACCTATCACCCAATTTCTAGGCGAAGAAAAAAGTCCAAGCTGTTGCCAAAAAAACAGAGGTCGCAGTGGCCGCTGTGCCTCCAGAGGATGGCGAAGACTCTGGCCATCGTCCTAATGCTAAAGAGCGTGAAAAGGTATGATCTCAAAGATCTCCTGTGTATGACCCTTAACTCATCACCCAACTTCTAGGCGAAGAAAAAAGCCCAAGCTGTCGCCAAAAAAGCAGAAGTCCCAATGGCCGAACCCAGCACATCCGTTGTTGAGACTTCTTCCCCTGCCCTTCCCCCGTCTTCTGTGACGAAGGAAGAAGGTGAAAATGATGAAGAAGACGAGCCTGCAAGTGGTAAGACGGACTCGAAGAAGAAAAAAAAGAAGAAGGGTAAAAAAGATGTGGATGTTGTTACCCCTGTGCCAGCAGCTACAGCTGGCAAGAAGAAAGGTGGTATTAGTGCCCTGAAAGCCTTGATGGAGGAGAAAAAGCGTCTTGAAGAAGAGGCGAAGCGTAAAGAAGAAAAGGTGGTATTAGTGCCCTGAAAGCCTTGATGGAGGAGAAAAAGCGTCTTGAAGAAGAGGCGAAGCGTAAAGAAGAGAGGAGCTTAGACGGATTGAAGAGGAGGAGAAGCGGGCTGCTGAGGAGGAGCGTAGAAAGGAGGAGGAGCGGCAGAGAAAAAAGGAGAAGGAAAAGGTAAGTTTGACTGTCTGTCGACTGTATTGTAATCATCTGACGGCGCCGCTTTCAGGCCAAAAGGGAGCTTGCGAAGAAGGAGGGACGGCTGCTCACCAAGAAACAAAAGGAAGAGAGGCAAATGGCCGAAATCCGTAAACAAGCGTTACTTGCCTCGGGTGTCCAGATTGAGGGATTGCAACAAGCTGCCAGTACAGCTGCACCGAAGAAGGTGGTCTACGGGAACCGTAAGAAGAAAGGCCCTGCTGCCAAGGATGCCGCATCAAAAGACGCATCGCCTGCCCCTGAATCTCGACCACGGACCCCCGAGCCCGCCAAGTCCGCTGAGGAAGAGCGAGACGAATGGGACGTGTTGAGTGAGGAAGAGGATATGAAGCTGGCGGCGAGTACTGTTTCGGATACAAAAGACGACTGGGACGAGTCGTCTGAGGAGGAAGGGGCCAAGCATGAACCTTCAGAGGTACCAAAAAGTGAGTCGGCTAATTCCTTCAATACTGAGTTTTTATACGTTATCGGGCCAAGCATGAACCTTCAGAGGTACCAAAAAGTGAGTCGGCTAATTCCTTCAATACTGAGTTTTTATACGTTATCATTAAGCACAACCTGCATCCAAACCTGCTACGAAGGCAGCCCAGACTGCGCGCCTGCTAAGGCAGTACTACCTTCCAAAGCGACTTCCAAAGTATCACCTCCTCCCAAAGCTGCCTTATAAGAGCTGCTTCCACTAAAAATGGCGCGTCTTCTACGAAAAAGAAGGAAGAGTTGGCAAAGGTATCGTCCGAGGAAGAAGATTCGGACGACGATTCGGATGAAGACTCGGACGATGATTCAGATGAGGACAGCTCAGAGGAGTCTTCGGAAGAGGAGCTTACAAGGACACAGAAGATAACTTTGCAGCGTAAGGCTGAGGCGGCTGAAAGACGACGGAAAGCACATGAGGAGGCTTTGGCAGCAAGAAGTAAGGATAACTTACGGAGCCCTATTTGTTGTATTTTGGGGCATGTCGACACGGGCAAGACAAAGCTTTTGGACAAGGCGTGTTGCTTTATTGCAGCGATTGAGCTTTTTTCTCATTGGCAATTTTTATAGATTCGTCAAACTAACGTTCAGGAGGGCGAAGCTGGTGGTATCACACAGCAGATTGGTGCAACTTACTTCCCCTTGGAGGCTATCAAGACCAAGACCGCCGTCATGAACAAAGTAGGTTTGCCAGCCCTCCGTTGTGACTTGTCTTGAGCTTCAATGCCGATTCAGGATGGAACTCAAGAATACAAAATTCCTGGACTACTCGTTATTGATACCCCGGGACACGAGTCGTTCACTAACTTGCGTTCCCGTGGAAGTTCTCTGTGCAATATTGCTATTCTAGTCGTCGATATAATGGTGTGGCACTGTCCACCTTATACATTGAATGATCCTGACATCGCCGTCTAGCATGGCCTCGAAGCCCAGACTCTAGAGTCTCTTCGCCTCCTTCGCGACAGAAAGACGCCTTTCATCGTCGCGCTTAACAAGGTAAGGCTTCTTCGTTCTATCTAACCACTGCTCACACAGTGGGCGTTCAGATCGATCGTATGTACGGCTGGAAACCCACGCCCGACGGTGCATTCAGCGAATCCCTGCTCACACAGTGGGCGTTCAGATCGATCGTATGTACGGCTGGAAACCCACGCCCGACGGTGCATTCAGCGAATCCTAGCAAAGCAGAACAGAGCCGTGCAACGCGAATTTCAAGACCGTGTTGCCAAGACCATACTTGCCTTTGCAGAAGAAGGTCTCAATGCGTGCTTGTATTATGAAATAAGAACTTCGCACGCAATGTTTCTCTCGTCCCGACGTCCGCGATCACAGGCGAAGGTGTTCCGGACATGATCATGTTACTCGTGAACCTTACGCAGCAGCGCATGAGTGATCGCTTGATGTATCTATCGGAATTGGAATGTACTGTATTGGAGGTGAAGGTGGTAGAGGGACTTGGTACCACGGTGGATGTTGTGTTGTCGAATGGGATTTTGAGGGAGGGGGATAGGATCGTGGTGTGCGGTTTGAACGGCCCCATCGTGACCCAGGTTCGGGCGTTGTTGACTCCACAACCTCTGCGGGAGTTGCGTATAAAAGTACGTCTCTTCTATTCATGATGTCTGATGGGAGGATTAAATTTATGGTAGTCGGCATTTGTGCATCACAAAGAGGTTAAGGCTGCGCTTGGAGTCAAAATTACTGCTCCAGACCTAGAAAAAGCCATCGCTGGTTCCCGCCTGCTCGTCATTGGTCCCGATGATGATGAAGAAGACCTCAAAGAGGAAATAATGTCGGATCTAACAACTCTGCTCAATAGTATCGATACGTCTGGCCGCGGTGTCTGCGTCCAGGCCTCGACCCTGGGTTCGCTTGAAGCGTTACTAGATTTCCTCAAATCGAGTAAAATTCCGGTCTCCGGAATTAACATTGGTCCTGTCCACAAGAAGGACATCATGCGTGCCGCGACGATGTTAGAGAAGGCGAAAGAGCTTGCTTGTATACTCTGCTTCGACGTCCCCGTTGATAAAGAAGCCGAACGTCTTGCTGAGGAGATGGGCATTCGATTGTTCAAAGGTAGTATTGCCTGTCTCCTGTAAGCAAGGGTAAGTCAATCTGATCACAATCGTTGTATAGCGGATATTATCTACCATCTCTTCGACTCCTTCAAGGCATACAACGAGGAGATCATGGAGGCAAAGCGAAGGGACGCAGCGCCCCAAGCTGTCTGGCCATGCCGGCTGAAGATCATCGCAGCCTTCTGTAAGCGCGATCCGATCATTTTAGGTGTCGATATTCTCGATGGTTCATTGCGTGTGGGTACGCCCCTAGCTGTGGTCAAGACAGACCCAGCTACGGGCAAAAAGGATGTCATCTCTCTTGGCAAAATGTACTTTACTATCTTCTTTACTTCATTTTGACTGATCGACTTCGCGATTAGCACGTCACTTGAGATCAACCACAAGACTCACGATGTAAGCCTATCTCTCGCGCCGTCCGTAACGGAACTCCTTCTCATCTCGTCTCTAGATTGTCAAGAAGGCTCAGGCTGGCGCAGGCGTGGCGGTGAAGATTGAGCATGCTGTCTACGAATCTGCAAAGATGTATGGGCGACACTTCGATGACAAGGACGAAATCCTTAGTCTTATTAGTCGCCAAAGTATCGACGTACTCAAGGTAATCATTGTATAATGGCAAAAAATTCAGTTCTCTAATGCCTCCTTCCCTTCCAGGAATCATTCAAAGCCGATGTCTCAATGGAGGAGTGGCATCTCATTAAGGCACTGAAGCCGGTACGCGCGAGTCTCCTATCCAGTTATCCAGAGGAAATGATCACTCACGAGTTCAACGTCTAGCGATTCAATATTCCGTAGATTTGTATTTATATTCCAGTTATCCAGAGGAAATGATCACTCACGAGTTCAACGTCTAGCGATTCAATATTCCGTAGATTTGTATTTATATTGGTATGACTCGACCGGTCTCCTATCATGTCTTTCCGAACATTTGTACTTGTACCGTTTCCTTAAATTTCCGGTAACTAAAAACGCGAAATCGGGACGGGATAATACGGAATGATTACATAACCATTTATTTATCAAGCGGAAATTAATTTTTGTATTCCTGCGAAATCGGGACGGGATAATACGGAATGATTACATAACCATTTATTTATCAAGCGGAAATTAATTTTTGTATTCCTCGACAGATCATGTCGTCTCGCAAAGATGTCAGCAAAAACGATCAAGAGCAGGCTGTTACAGCTGATCAAGACGAGTTGCAATTGGTAATATCCTTTAGGCTTGACCTGGGATCGACCCTACGAGTTGTGAATTGCTATCGGTAACGTCCATCGTATTTCTGGTCATACTGGCATACGTGGCTGCGGGTATCCTCTTTGTGTGCCGTTGGCATTTTAGTCTCTAGCACTTTGTGTTCCAGAGGCGAGATTGTCAAAGTTATCAAAGGGGATTGAGATCATACCGCTCGAACCTGAACAGCGCTCATACCTGCGTAGGGAAGCCCCCAGTATCGTCATTTCAATGACCCCGGTTTAGGGGTGCTGACTAGATAGCTGACCATTAATTTTTCTTCTCAGCGCAACCTTGGTTATAAACAGGTCAGCTGCATTGATGGTCTTGGTTCTGTCGCTCATTCGCTTGCTTCTTTCCAGCAACTTCATCGAACCTGGCACCTGGTTGAAAGCTTCTGCGCCAGTTTTTGTGCTTTAAACTTTATTGGAGGAGTGAGGTATGTCTCCATATTCTTTATTGGCTTCTCATGTGAAAAAGGATGAACTAGATCCGTTCTTTTCTTGGGCATATTGGCAGGAGGGCCAGCAGCTATATGGTACGAAAGAATCTACTTGCTCCACCTCAATTTATTCAAGTCTACTGCAGGTCATCATACATCATTACCATTGTCTTTATGACCATAACCGCTGCTGTACTGGCAGAAATATGTTCCGCTCTCCCTCTCAGCGGTTCCATCTATATTTGGGCTGCTGAAAGCGCCGGTCCGAAGTACGCCCGGTTCTTCGGTTTTATTGTTGCTTGGTGGTCCTGTACCGCATGGATGACTTTTACTGCTGGAAATTGTCAGGTATGATAGTATCATCTTTCCTTCTGTACGCAGGACTTAAAGCAGGTAATAGACAACGGCAAACTATATCGTTTCTCAGCTTGCTGTGTGGGAAATAGACTTTCCTGGTGGTATTTCGAATGATAACGTCAAGTGGAGAGCTTTCATATGGGCGATATCTGAAGGCATTTTATTGATTTCTGTCGCCATAAATTATCTTCCTCCACGATTGTATTCTGTTGTGTTCAAATTTTCCCTCGCTCTCATGATGGTCGATTTCTTCCTTTGCCTCATTTGGCTCCCGATCGGTGTTTCAAAGACATATGGCTTTCGTACTGCAGGAGAAGTGTTCACTCAAACTTGTGCGTATTCAGAATCTATCCGTTTCACGTCCATTATCTTATACTTCACCTCAGATAACGGAACTGGGGCCCCTGCAGGGTGGAATTGGATTCTTTCCTTGTAGGCATTGTTCATTGAATAGTCTTTCAACGTACTCAAATACTTGTCAGCCTTTTTACCGCTGGGACAATGACTGGTTTCGATGCTTCAGGGCACATCGCCGAAGAGACCAAAAATGCTAGAATTGTTGCTGGCAAAGGCATTCTTAGCAGTGCCGTCGCAACAGGTATCATGGGCTTCATCACCACCATCCTCTTCTTGTTTTGTACACCCGATTATGATACCTTGTTTTCACTTGGTGCTCCGCAGCCATTTGTTCAAGTTTATGCGCTTGCTCTTGGAAAAGGCGGAAGTGTCTTCATGACCATGATCGCCGCCTTGGGACTCATTATGGTCTGTTCATATTCTTCCGTCCTTCTGTTGTTCTGATGCGTCAGGTTATACAGAACACCAGCATCGCCATTGTTGCCGCTTCTCGTCTCGTGTTCGCTGTCGCACGTGATGGTGTGCTCCCTCTGTCCAGTTGGATTGGCAAAGTCGATTCCTCCGGTCAACCTAGACATGCTATCACGGTCATCTATATCTTCGGCGCATGCATTCTTTGCACAATCTTACCCAGCCAAGTTGCCTTCACGTCGTTGGTGTCTGCAGGCGGAGTCCCCACCATTGCTGCCTATGGGCTCATATCTTTGTTGCGTTTGACTATGACGCGTGACCGATTCAAGTCGTCGTACTTCTACCTCGGAAAGTTCGCCGTCCCATTCTACATTTGTGCAGCCTTCTTCAATGCCATCGTTTTTTCAGTGAGTCTGCCCTTCCTTTCGCTCTGTATGTATGTATGTCTTGAACTTTTTAATAGGTCATGATCTCTCCGTTCTTCTTCCCTGTAACTTCTGAAACCTTCAATTTTGTTAGTCATCTTCGCAATCCCTTATCGTCCTAGCCTGATTCATCTATGTGCAGGCCTGTGTCATTTTTATTGCTGTCACCATATTCGGTATCATAAGTTGGTGGTTAACGCCCGAGGACAAGTGGCTACGTCGCGAATTTGTCTTGAAGGCTTTGGAAGACCTTGATCCCTCTGAGCCGGCGAGCGAACATTCGATTTGAATGGATAGTTAAAACATAGATCAAAGGCTTTGGAAGACCTTGATCCCTCTGAGCCGGCGAGCGAACATTCGATTTGAATGGATAGTTAAAACATAGATCATGCAATTGAGAATATTGGATTCCCTTACATCTCTCTTTGTATTCAATTCAAAATACAGACTGTTATAGTTTTATGGTGCAAATAAGGTGTGAGTTTGTCTTGTCCTTGTAGTTAGAATCCGGTTTCCACAGACTTTTCGGAGATTTCGTACGTGAGCAAGCATGTTTCAGTATGATCTTTTTGTAACCATCAGTTAACCAGGTATGAATCTCCTTGCAACTGTGCGCAGAATTCTTTTTTAACTATATTTGTACTTTGTTTTTATCTGAGTGGTCGGACTAAGACAAGTACCCACGCACAACCCATGCACAGTCATTGCGCTTGTTAATGTCCTAGATTAATATCTAAATCGACAATTGATTTCCTCGAGTCTTTTGAGATCTTAACCTTAACCATGTTTGTAGATAAACTGTTTGCACTGGCAGCTGATTGCGACCGACCTGGACGAAGATCATAAAAACTGTAATTTGCCGGTCAAGCAGATTGCAAAAACCATGATTCACACAACACCGACTATGCCAGCAGACAGCGTTAATCATTTGCGGCTATTCACATCTTTAGGAAAGTACTTCTCTCTCAAGACATATGCATGTCAAGAAGTGCGAACTTGACGGAAGAAATATTGCGCTATGCTCGTAATAAAAATTAGCAGTAGATACACATAAGGACGTCGGCTATCAATCGACAGGCGCCCTCGGAATGCGGTAACAAGCC
Source organism: Macrolepiota albuminosa (assembly GCA_027475525.1). NCBI lineage: Eukaryota > Fungi > Basidiomycota > Agaricomycetes > Agaricales > Agaricaceae > Macrolepiota > Macrolepiota albuminosa. The sequence goes on from JAMWFC010000051.1 coordinate 263,978, forward strand.
CAGAGCAGTCCGAACATCGTGAAATTATTCTTAGTCAAGATGGGCCTGCAACGCTTCCGACAGGCCCGGCTGTAATGGAGAAAATCCTCCACTGTCAGGAATTCCATTATTCCACACATCTTACTTAATTGTGTTTGAGTGATGGAGCTATGTACATGCAACCGAGGATTTAGTGTACCTTTCTAACCTCGCGTGTTCCACAGTTCCGAGCTGAATGGCATAGTATCAGAAGTTCTGACAAGCCGTCCTTGAGAGTTTACGACAGGTCCTACCTCGGCAGTTCCGAGCTGAATGGCATAGTATCAGAAGTTCTGACAAGCCGTCCTTGAGAGTTTACGACAGGTCCTACCTCGGCTGTATGAGCCTGTACCCCGAGTGATCTTCAAGAGAAGAGAAAATGTATTGACAGGACCTTGAGACAAATGCCTTTTGGACATACAGTTGTCCATGATACCAGCATGCAACTGATCTTGTCTCTGGCTCAATACAATGATATCCCGAGGAGTAGTATCAGGATAATGTCCATGATACCAGCATGCAACTGATCTTGTCTCTGGCTCAATACAATGATATCCCGAGGAGTAGTATCAGGATAATGAAGATCTAAAACAGTTCAGAGCGTTGCTACAGTCAAGGAAAACGTTGCTAGACGAACTTCGGGTGACACCAGGCCACAGAGGACATTGCATCACCGCCAGAGACATCTCATAGTACACATCATATAAGCATTTCTGCATTGAAGCTTGATTTTGTCTGTTGGAGAAGAAGTGGATGCATAGTCCAAGTCCTCTAGATCCAACCGGACAGACACTATCAAGCCGATGGTCCGTGGTACCAGCCAGTACATATAAATTATTTAAGACATCGTTATAGCTTCTCACACAAATGTCTAGCAATAGTTCATAGGGACGACCTTCCATATTGGTAACGGTATGACGCGTAGAGGCACTTAGTGTCACAACGGCAGGACCAGCCTTGTATGATGACAAGGAATTACGAAGCGAGCAGTACTTCAAGCTTCGAGCTTCATGCGTAGCACCTCGTCGAAGGATAAAGCATGATAAGGATATCACGACGACGTATTACCATGTGAAGTCGCATTTGATGTAGTACAGTAGCAATCTCAAGTGTCCAATGACGATTGCTTATATAATTCGAAGCAGTTCGGATTGAACTCTGCCGCTAACTTTCAGTCTTCTAGGCCTCGTGTCATAAGTCCTTTGGTACCTCGACTTGTCTAATACACCGTACTCAACGGACTTGATTTCATCCTGGTGTTTCTCGTGTCATAAGTCCTTTGGTACCTCGACTTGTCTAATACACCGTACTCAACGGACTTGATTTCATCCTGGTGTTTTAATGGAAAACCGCTTGAGCAAGTTGAGCTTGCTCGAGGCTTGAATGGATGGTAACACGGCCACCTCTCGTTGCATAAGTACCTCAGCTTAGTCAGTCCAAAGTCTCTGTACATCTGTCGACTTTATACGGGGAGAATCATCGCCTACATCTTGAAGCCAATGCAGATGGTGTCATCAAAAATCGACTTGTTTGTCCATCTAGTCCTGGAACGAAAAATATGTTGAAAATTTTTGGCCCACAGCAGAATCTTTTAATGTAGATTTCATTTCATCAGTAAAGCTGACCTATATGGTTGTCATGAAGAGCCGCTGTATTCTGCTTCCGTTTCCGGGCCGAGGAAATCTACGAGATAAATGAGTGCGTTACTCGCTGTTTTACTCTTTGTAAAATGATGCACCTCCTTTTCTTATAATGTCTAGTGTCTCGCGTATCTGGCTCTATTGGGTCTTTGTATTATCCGTCCTAACCATCGAGCCGTTTCCACGCGTAATGCAGATCTGAAATTATTGCCAAGTTCATCGAAGCATAGGCCGGCCAAGGCATATCTGAGATCTGTCTTGCTCGGTGTCAGGTTAATTCCGCTATGCACTGGCATGTGCAACAACCTTTCGAATGGTGCCTTGGAACATTGGAAATGTGCTCATTGGCTCTCCTTCATTGGTAAAAGAAACGCTCTTTCTGATGCACACTTCTTTCAGGAGTTGATCGTCTAATCCTTGCCAGGCTCTGATTGATGATTCACATCATAAAAGGTCGAATGTTGCCTAAACGTATGGAGTTGATCGTCTAATCCTTGCCAGGCTCTGATTGATGATTCACATCATAAAAGGTCGAATGTTGCCTAAACGTATACCTTCAGTTGCTCCACCTCTCACGTTCCATCTCATGCCTCTTGTTAAGATTCCTTTGATTATCATCGACGCTGTAAACATGAAAATCAACGCGACTCCTCCCAACCCACCAGTACCATCTAGCGATATTATCATACCGAGCTGGAGAGAGAGGTTTCTCAGGTCTTTGGGGTGGCCATGCCGTCTTCAGTACCATCTAGCGATATTATCATACCGAGCTGGAGAGAGAGGTTTCTCAGGTCTTTGGGGTGGCCATGCCGTCTTTAAGGGTGAGATGCCAATCACCTACATCTGTTATGATTTACAGTGTCATTCATCAGGCAATGTATGGTGTATATGTTTTCTCGAAATCTTGTTATTATCGCCAACCAATCGCCTAACAATGCACTCGCGAAACACATTCTTCATGTCTTCATTCTAAACAAAACGTCTCCACATCACATCAGAGTTACTCCTCTTTTCCTACTGGGCAATGCATTCGTACATTTGGTACATGTTGCGTGTCCAAAGCTTTCGTACATTGGGTCACCTGTTCACATTTGAGCTCTCCATCCGAAAGAACCACAGACTGGTTGTTGATGGTCCGTATGCCTTTGTGCGACATCCAAGCTATGTTGGTCTCATTTTGACGATCATGGGATATTACTGCAGTCACGCTTCGGGATCATGGGTTTCAGAATGTGGGATACTTGAAACCAATGTGGGGAAAACTGCGCTTTTTGTGTGGTCCACTATTGCGGTCGCTGTCATCCTAAGCCTCTTGCTTCGCATCAGCGCAGAAGATAGAATGTTGCATACGAGATTTGGACCGGAATGGAAGTTGTGGGCGAAGCGAGTTCCGTATAGACTTATTCCTGGAGTTTTCTAGTCATGTATCCGCAGACTTTTGTGACATACCCACTGATCCCGATCTGCGACTTTACACGGTGCTTCCTCCCAAGAAGATTTCCATATTTCTATGTATGGTAACCACTATTTCTCTCACAGCGCATAGACTGTCTTGTTAGGGTCAAGACCAAGGTAATACGCTGGACTTTCTACGAAATCTCTTCATCACATTCGATACTCTGCATCTCTTCACGTTGAACCACCAATCACTCCAGAAGTCGTCACCTTCGAGTAGGCTTCGTAGATCTCACGGAATCGTTTGACTATTCGGAGATAGTTCTTTGTAGATGCATCGACATACTGATTGGAGGAAATGTTGCTACTGAACGTCCAGGTCGTATCTGTCCGACTGTCTTCCCATTTAGTGCTTACGGCAAGGTGGGAGGCTTTATCCTACTACTAATCAAACCTTGTACTGGCATCGTTGCTACACGGGACGACGATATTTGCTAACATACGGAAAAACGAGTTATGGATAATTATCGGGAAATAATCAAGAGATCGTCTCCTTAAATCTCACTTAGGGTTGGCGTTGTCGGGCCAGTCTTCAAGTTTGAAGACGAGCGCAGAAACAATTTGAAGAACAATAAGTTACTCAAAAAGTGAGGCCTCAGTCATGGTTGGAGCGTGCGGGGTAAACGATAATTTTCACAGACTGAACTTTCTACGAATGCGAATTCTGTTAAGGATTAATATGAGGTGACGAACTCAAGGACCACAGAAGGTGACCAATTCCTAAAACGTGGTTGAATAGCGACATTTATTCATTGAATGCTTCCAGCTCAAAACAAGCTGATAGAAGGAAATCAACGATAAAATCAAGTCTGTTTGAGTTTATGGTACCACCGTGATCGCGGTTGACATTTGTGATGAATAGAGTAACTAGAAGTGCTTTTACGATTAACAGTCTAAGCCTGAGGCTATGCCCCCACAGCAGGACCCCTTGGGCATGACGTAATCAACACCAGAGCAAACGCTGATGGAATCGGATCAGATCCGCGGCGAAGTTCACTGATCGGAAGCATCTATTTGAAATCAAATGTATGTATATCACTTAAATAACATGTGACACTTGCGGACCTTCTCCACAACTACCATGGCTTCTACAGTCCTCAGGTCCTCTCTACGGCTGCCTCGTCTTCTTACCAGATCTCATTGTAGGACTTTCTCCTCTTCCCCGTGTGTTCGGTCCATAGGTTCTCTGCGTAACTTTACCGATGAGGAGAACATGCTCCGCGAAGCCGGTATGTACACGTTATGTTTCCATGTCGTCCCTCCGATTTCCGTATGTCTTGCAAATGTCTAGTGCGACGCTTTGCGGTCGACATTGTTGGTCCCAAAGTCCGCGAGATGGACGAGAAGGAGCATATGGATAAGTCTATCATAACAGGGTTGTTTGAGCAGGGGGTGAGCTACTTGATGTCACGGTCTTCAACGTATGTGCTGATGCGGCTTCAGTTAATGGGTATTGAAACGAGTGAAGAGTACGGTGGCGCAGGTGGCTCATTTACTTCGGCTATTATTGCTATAGAAGAATTAGCCAAGGTTGATCCGTCCGTATCTGTTGTGTGTGATGTACACAATACCCTTGTAAACACTATATTCCGCTCGTATGCCACAGAGGAGCAAAAACAAAAATGGCTACCACAGCTTGCGGAATCAAGGGTTCGTATTCGGTCGTTTCTTGTGCTATTTGAGGATTGTTATTTATATCTTTGTTCAGCTGTCCTCATTCTGTCTTTCAGAGCCAGGGTCCGGCTCGGATGCGTTTGCGTTACAGACCCGTGCGACAAAGGACGGAGATGATTGGGTCATAAACGGTACCAAAATGTGGATTACAAACTCATATGAAGCCGAGATTTTCCTCATATTCGCCAATGTGTGTTTTTCTGTCCGCGTGTTCTTCGCTATTGAAATATTGACGACCGGGAATACAGATTGACCCTAGCAAGGGGTACAAGGGTATTACATGTTTTGTTGCAACAAAAGACATGGGCATCGAAATCATGAAGAAAGAGCAGAAGTTGGGAATCCGCGCATCGTCAACTTGTTCTCTTAATTTTGATAATCTAAGAGTACCAAAAGAGAATGTTATCGGCGGAGAGGGCAGGGGTTACAAGGTATGCGTTTCGAACCAAGTCCTCCTTGTGTCAATGTCATTTATATTTTTAGATTGCAATTGAAATCCTGAATGAAGGTGCGTAACATCCTTGCTTTCACTAGAAACCGATTTCACCACCAATTCTAGGCCGTATCGGCATTGCCGCTCAAATGCTTGGTCTTGCACAAGGCGCATTTGACAATGCCGTTCCTTATACCTATCAGCGCACTCAATTTGGACAGCCCGTCGGTACCTTTCAAGGCATGCAATTTCAAATTGCTTCCGCCGCAGTCGAACTCGAGACTGCACGTCTGCTTACCTACAATGCCGCGAGGCTAAAGGAGGAGGGGCGCCCATTCACGAAAGAGGCGGCAATGGCGAAGTACTGGGCAAGTCAGGTTGCGCAAAAGGTTAGCGGATCTGCAATCGAATGGGCAGGAGGGATTGGTTACACGAGAGAGACGGGCATTGAGAAGTTTTGGAGGGATTCCAAGATTGGGGCAATATATGAAGGGACGTCGAATATCCAGCTCCAAACGATTGCAAAAATAATTCAGAAGGAGTATTCGTAGCGGAGAAAGTCGAGAGTAGTGTGGGTTAACGAGATGACGCCTTCTTCATTCGAATACGGAACTTTTGGTCCTTGGCCATGGAATGAATTTGGATCTGAAGCTTGAAGCTTGAAATCCAGACCATCAAGTACTTCTACGTATATACGTTGTTTAGAAATGTACAAAATAGGTTATATAGCGAAAACATCGTGGCAGTGTTACATTTTAGCTACATAAGAAATTTTTTGTCGATGTCATTCTCAAGTCCTTTTCTGAAGCCTTGTTGCTCGAGTATCACCTGCCTTGCCTTGTCCTATGCCTAAGTTCCGTGACTCGCGTCTATTCAGGCTGTCAGTCTGGTACGTAGACTATCGTCCATAGCCGCTGCCTGCCGTATGATGCTCTGAGAAGTAGAACCTCACGTAAAAAGCAAGGTCTTGCTCGTTCTGGTATCAAATCTTCGAGAAAACAACGCTGTACTTTAATCAGGGTCATGAGAGCACCACCGATCTTTCAACTTCTGAGCTTGCTAGTCTGGCAGATCATACAACTCAGGGTCCTCATCTTTGGTGGTGTCAGGTACTAACTGGACTTGAACCATCTTGCCAGAAAATCTTTCAGGACAAACGTATGACCCCTGTATCCTTTACTAGGAAATTGATCCTTGCTTCATCTACCTGGCAATTCATTCACTGCCAATCAGCAAGGATTTAAACTTTCGCTCTTACGTTACACTTGACAGAGCAGTCACGACAACAGCCAATTTGCGAAACGACATAGGTAACCGTGACATAGATGCTCATGCATTTATCAATTTATCCAGTCCCTTTTTAGTGCACTATCCTGGCATTGTACCTTTTTAAATGATTTCACTGTGTTATTCGTTACTCAGGCGGCAGGAATCCATCGTGAAAACGGTCAAATGACTTCATCGACAACATATCAAGGAATATATTCATAATATAAATCACCTCGTCAAAAAACTAACCAATTTTGCCTTCCTGGAATGCCTTGCGTATGGGATTTTGACTGGGCGGGATGGCACCCGTCTTCTCCAAGCGGTCGAACAACACGAACAACTTCTCCGCCTCACGTTCCTTTTCTTCATCCGTCATCTCCGGCAAATCTGGCTTTGGGTTAATGGTTGTTCCTGTAATCGGATTTATTGAAGCTGCGGCAGTACTGGGGGTATACGTGCTGGTCGTGGCACTTGGCACGGGAGGAGCACTAAGATCGGATTTATTGAAGCTGCGGCAGTACTGGGGGTATACGTGCTGGTCGTGGCACTTGGCACGGGAGGAGCACTAAGACTCCTTTGTTGTACAAGAATCCTGCTACATTTCCGTAGCCAACGAGAGCAGAGAGGACAGAGGCTACGACACGATGAGCACCAAATTAGAGTGAAAGAATGTCTCGATTTAACTTACCGTCGGAATCGCACATGGCGAACAACATCTCGCCAACCGAATCTTTCAATCGTGAGTGGTAAACGCTCGTCATAAGTCTGAGGCAACGGCCTAATAGGTCAGATTTTCCTTCAAGCGGCGACGAACGATCCATATCATCGGGGATAACCAGCTGTCGCACGCGAACTCTGGATGCCTCGTCCGCAGCGCAGATTCTGGAGAGAAGTACGACCAGAGGAGAGAGCAGATCGTCAAGCGAGTTGTCAGCACATTCTTGCTTAGCGCGGTCGCGAACAGATGCATCGTCAACATCGACAACATCCGGAAAGAAATGCGCAAACGCGGTGTCGATTAGTTCATAAGTGCGTTGACAGATGCATCGTCAACATCGACAACATCCGGAAAGAAATGCGCAAACGCGGTGTCGATTAGTTCATAAGTGCGTTGACCACGTTCATCGAGGCCGTAGTATTAGATGGAGGAGAACGGGATAGGGACCGTCGACCAGCAGAGAGGACAGATAATGCACGATCCAAGGTACTGGGTTTTGGAGAAACTGGTGATGGCTGTGGAGAGTCATTACCGTTGCTCGAGCTAGATGCAGCAGCGGGCTGAGGCGTTTGGGATCGTGAGGAGTGTCTCGAGCTATTAGACACAGACACGCGAGGCGATGCGATAGCATTAGTGCCAAACCAAATAGGACGTAGTTCCGCCGAAACGGGTATCGTAATTAGTGTGTGTATAACATGAGTAAGAGGTGCAGCAATAGGACTTGGAGAAGTGGGAGGTAGAGATGTGAAAACTCGAAGGGCTGGTGCCAAAAGACTGATGACACTCATAAGCTGGAAAGTAAGGCTGATTAAGGAGGAAAAAGCGTACTTATCCAATTTAGAACTCCAAAAATCGCCAATAACATGCGTTTGATCATCATTATTAGCTTCGGGGGTTTGTGGCTCCGTTCGAACCATCTTGGGATAGTAAAGAAGAAGATTGAAAGCAAACTTGAGGATATCGGTCATGGCCTCTCGGGCCATCTTCCTTCCAGCTAGGATTCCGACCGTTAGAAGATCCAGCTTTGAGCCGATTATTTCAATCGTGGTGTGCCCGTTGTATTTGTCTTCGACAAGTTTTCTGACGAACGAGGGACCTGAGACTGTAATGAGAAAGAGGATACGCGATAGGACAAAGATATGATCTGGTAAAGTAGTTTTCTGGAACGAAAAGTAAGAGAAAATCGTTTCAAACAGATTGACGCGTTACCTCAAGCATGGAGATAGCGAGGACCCCTCCACCAACTCTTTCGTCCAATATCGTGGACCGAGCCTTCTCGATGAGAAATAATGCATTGGCAACGGACCTGAGTGCTTCACTTGAAGCTTCTGAGTCGTCCTTCAGAGATGAAGCAAGTTCCAGAAGAGTATTCAGATTATCAGGAGTCGCGATGAGTTCTGAACCAACTGGGTTCTTGCCGAGTTCCTTTACAGCCAACAACGCTTGGGCAGCGTCTGTTACCGAAGTGCATAAGATTGCACCAGTTTCAAGTCAGATAGTTGCGCACCTTTGTGCGAAAGAAATTTTGAACCATTCTTGATTGAGGCCGTTTTCAGATCTCGTAGAAGACTTTTTATAAGCTCCTTTCGGCTTGGATCATCAATCGCGAACGGTGGGGCTGGAAAAGTTTGGTAAACTTGCGAGAAGTCCAGCTACTGAACACACCATTGATGATTGAGTTAAGCACTGCCGCCACTTCCGACCTACTTGATGAGGCAGACAATGCTGTATATGACCGTAGAATGTCTGTCATCAGGATATCAGAAGTGGTAATTAGGGCTACGCTGCCCGCGATTATGAATGAGCAATTGGTAGGGTATAAGTAGAGTGGATGTTAACGTCGAGTTCCTGTCTGAGCGTCGGGGTCGTGAAGGATCGAAAGCAAGAAGTTAATTACAAGCTGGATAGCAACCATTCTTCGATTGACATACAATTCATTACAACGCCTTACAAAGCTACATGTCTCGCACGGCTAACGCCATTATTAAATAATAAAAATATCAGAAAATTCGTCAGTCCATTATTACCATGGGAATGGATGCGCCAGAACCATGCTGAGCCTGCGATTTGAAGACGATCAACGGCTTACAGGCACAAAGTAAAGAAATTCGACGGATAAATAGTCATGGCACGTGAACACTATAGAACACTATAGACCATTCGCACCATTTGCAACTGGTGGACAAGTACCATCGGGCCGAATTTGAGCTTGAAAGTACTCCTCAAGCTCCGGGAAATTCTGAACTAACGCTTCGTTGAGGTAGTTGCGATACGACTGTATAGAAAGACTGAATTGCTATCATGGCCTTGGCGGCAGAGAAACTGACATCTATTGCAGCAATCTTTCCATTCATGAACTGATTCTCGGTCGCGGCACGCTCAATGCGTTCTCGCGTTAACAACATCGGATTCCTAGAGTTGTCGACTTCAGTCAAGATCTGTAGGGGAATCATTGTCTTTATGTTCTGAGCCATGTCGTCGATCGTGCTGAGATGAGTCACCACTTCATTCCTGCAAATTGTTAGAAAATGCCTGAAATGAAAGACTCTACGTACACTCGAAGCCCTACCTGCTTTCCACCGCCGGGTTTATCCCTCTCTTTTGTGGAATCATTAATGACTGTGGTGCCAAGGTTGTACAAAGCATTTGCAAGACCAAGAAGTTCCAGCTCTAAGTCGCCTTGCGAACCAGGAGGTGCCGGAGACTGAGAGGACCGTGGAGAATCCGGCGCAGGTGCAGGCGCCATGATTGTTGACAAAGAGGCGCGAGCATGTTATTTGGCTTCTGTTTGGCGTCGCTGAATTATTTACGACTCAATTCATTTTCCATTACATATTACAGCTTCTACTCGTCCACCATGGTCTTCAACTTGTTCAATTCCTGCTGAAGGATATGTTCGTACAACGGCACCTCGTTGAACAAGCCAAAGTCTTCTGCTAGTTTTTTGCATGCCTTGGCTCTCCCTACCCCCACCAAGCAAGCTATCAAGTTTCGAGCACGGATTCCTTCTGTTTTGCCAAGCTCCATTGTACTGGGATGGTCTCGATTGATGTTCAAGATCATCGAATCCATAACGTGAGCATGTCCAATCCCATTTATATTCTCTTCGTGCATCCGAACGAGTTGGAACAATGGCCCTCTCAATATCACTTCGTCTTCCTCAGGGAACTGAGATAGTTCTGCAACCGGGACTGCGCAAATTGTGGATACGACGTTTGATGGAAATCTTTCACGATAGAGTCGCAGTAATTCTGTTTCAAGTTCGAAAACGTGTATTCTCCACAGGAATAAATTACTCCGAGGCTGACGTCGGATTTCGCCTTCCGCAAACCTGAGTGCTACGTCCTGTTTCTTGCTTGTAGATATCAATGCTAGCGGGATTGACCAATAACGCTCCGGTATAGGCCTAGCCGCGAGCACTCTAAATGCCTCCAGTTGTTCGTTGGAGGTAGCTAAAGCACGATAGACGACGCCTTGAAAATTACTGGCATGAGGTGTGATAGAGACATAATTGAAGAGATCGATGTTCATTAATTCCACAAGGAAAACAGCGATGTTCAGTTCCTCCAGCTGTTGCGAATCTGTAGCTTCGTTCGTTCGAAGAATTGCGTCGACAATTTGGAAGACCTTGTACCCAGAGTTCGAGGTATAGGATCGTATAGCACTGTAATCATCGTCGGGAAGCGATCCTATATTTCCGTCTCTCCATTCTCTCGGACTGGCCAAAAGGCGTTCTAACCCTCCTGTGTCATCTGCGGGCAGGGTATTACCCAATCGCCTCATTAGCAATGCCCTCAACCCTTCCATCAACAGTTCATACTTAGTCCACTCTATTCGAACGTAGACGATTGAATTGCGGACCACAGCTAGACGTTCCGCCACGCCTTTTCCATGATAAAATGGTTCCGATCTTGGTCCTTTTGTGCTGATAGGACCCCAATCTGCGAATCTTTGCAGGCGATTGGTTCGATCAGGATAAATACTCTTCGGAGTGTTGTGTGTCTCCATCGTTACGTCACGCCTTGACAAAGAACGATAGAGTTGTTAATTGCAGCTCAAGTCGCTTGACAAACGTGATCAGCCCCGAACGGCTTGTTTTTTCCCAGAGGCATTCATTTACTCCTTGCAAGCACGTTTGAACTTCTTTTTTTCCGTTGTCGTGCGTGGAACGTGCCGGCAATACCATCCATCGATCACCTGTCACGGCATGCCCTTCAATTCTAGGGTAAATGGACGTTTACTTCTTGTACTCGTGGCAAGATCTTGTCCTTTGGGTGACTGCTTGTAAGCAACGTTTACGATATGCCTTCACTAGTTCTATCCCAAGATCGGCAACGACGATAATCTGAGAAGAAGTTCGGTATGCAGTTATTATGCAGTGGGTAAGTCTAGATAACCAACTTGACGTGATGGCCATAAGGTATGAGATATGAACTTCGTGCTAATCATAATCTGGACTTCTTTGCCTGTCTCTCGTCTTCTCCTTCTCTGAATCTCAGTGCGGTGTTTTTGCCGAACGACTTGTCAAGTTGTGAGGTCCAATGACAAATCTTGGTTACTAATGACGGGATGTTCGCTGAACCATATCAATGCGTTCTAATCTTTGCTCTAGGAATAGTATACACATGTGCGTCAAGGACAGGTACAGTTCATCACTGACAATGGTGATAATGGAATGTTCCGATTATGAAGTTGACGTGGTTGTCGGCTTACGAGGACAGTCTCATCGTCAAAAGCATCCTTCATACTTAGTGATGGAACAAGTGGAACCTCTCTTCTCCATGGAGGTCTCCACAATTCCACAACGACCTCACCAAACTGTAGCCACCATGGAATTATACACGCATCGCTTTGGTGACTGGGACTCAATGCAATATCTTTCTGTTTTTGGAAAGAATGGTTCTCCCCGTTCTCAAACGTTCTATAACGGAGAAATTCTTTCAGCTCGGATGGCTGCTATACGCCAAGCCATTATATATATCCGAGAAAATTGGAAAGATTACCCAATTCTCATTGCGGACCTTCGCTCATATATTCAAGAACTCACTGTGGGAGCGGATGATCGAAATATCTCACCATATTTACCTCTCGTCCTTACCAGTGTTAAAGCATGGGACAGAGAGCTGAACGCCATTCCCGATGACGAGAAATTGAGTGTCATCCGACTATACACTTCTCAAGCGGGATATAACCAGATTTTTCGCATCATAAATCAAGCCTTCAGGTCCGACAATGTGGTCGAGCAAGAAAGACGTGTACGCTGCGCCGTTTTCCTCATAGAACTTCTTAATATCGATCTCTTTAACTATACTCTCCGCACGCCTCGCGCGCACAGTTTCCAAGGTACTGTTTATCGTGGTGTTACTTTCTCCGATGACCAACTGCAAGACTTCGAAGACCTTGCAGCTCGGTCTGTTGCGGAGAGGTATTGGGGAATTCCTCTCGCGATGATGTCTGCAAGCACTAGCAGAGCGGTCGCTCTGAAACAATTTGCAGGCCTTGACAAAATGACGGAGGACACTGGTGAATATCACCCATTTCTATGGCGAATTCATGTCGTCAATCTCTCTCCTAAATACCTGAAGATCTATCGGGAGAGATTTCCTTCTAGCGTTGTTTCGACGATTTGTGCAGTTCCAATCAGGGAGCTATCTGACTTTACAAATGAAGATGAGGTATTATTACGGGGACCGTTTTTCCAGCTTATTTGCTTGCGGGAAGAAGTTCTTGAAGGACAAGAGATCGCGATCCAGGTCATGGACCTGGTGATGCTGAATGCCAACCGAGACCATCCGAGTACAATGGAGCTTAGTACGGAAGAGGGGGAGAAGGCGAGGCAACTCTTTGCCTGTCTGGTGGGGATGTGTAGGGCCGAAGTGTGTAAAGAGTTGGCCGAACTGTACAAGCTTACAGATGACATTGTGCAGTACGAGGAGATGTATCGAGCTGGAGCAGCCAAGTTAACTAGCTTCGACCTCCAGGCAACTTCTCTGTTGTAAACACCTCACTTGATAGTCCGGAATCACTCCAGATCGGACTACTTTGTATGTAAAGTAACCTTAAACCCGTTGATCTCTACTTTTAAACGTTACCCGGTCTGTAAGACAATTCAATGGCCATGAACTAATTGATGATCACAGTAGCTAATGTATACAGAATTCGAAGGTCGCAGTGATGGAGGAAAGATTTAAGAAAGACTATAAAGCGGTTAGAACGAGAATGAAACTACGCTTGAACGTCACCTACTAGCGTTCTCCAACGCTAAATCCTTGCCAATCTTGGTCGTCCCCTCTCCTATGACTCAACGACAATATATACTGACGAACGATCGCTGAACAACAGGTAGAACCCGTGGCCTCGTATGCTCTGACATAATGAGTGTAAACAATTCCTGAACCACAAAAGATCAGAAGGGGTGCATGGTAGAGATGCCCCCTCAAATAACGTGCGACATTTTCTCCTGCGGTGATGTTCAGGAGAGGATCATTGCTATTAGTGACTCGTTGGTTATCAGTTTCAAACCGAGCGGTGTCGGAGATGAAGCGAATGCTATCAGCACTGTCATTGCTTCTCAAAAAATCTGTCAAAAGCATTGAATCAGTCAAATGTGGTCAAAAATGCCAAGTCAGTCCCACCTTCGTTTTCCTCCATCCAATCTTTAAGCAAGGCTGTCGATGGGAACTCAAAGACGCGGACGCCAAGCTTTCTTGCAAATTGTACTTCCTCAGTGTTATTTTCGGGTCTATCGTCAACCCAAATTAACAGAGGGACCATCTTGTCATTTTTCAAATTTTTTGGAACGCGTTGTTCAGTCGCTAAAACAAAGTATAATCAGGCTTTAATGGAATGATGGATCTGACAGTTGTACCCATTGTTTGAAATTTCTGCACAGCATCCTCAAGTGAGTCATCACCGACAAAACGCTCCAAGGTCGAAGCGGAAACCCCTCCAATATTGAACTCATCAAGACGCAGAAAGAGACGTCGGCGAGCTGCATCAGTCAACCGATTTCCAAACCGATCCCTCCAATATTGAACTCATCAAGACGCAGAAAGAGACGTCGGCGAGCTGCATCAGTCAACCGATTTCCAAACCGATTCTCAAGGCATCCAGAAATCGGTCCGTTTGAGCAAAGAAAACCTGAGTATAATCTGGTGAGAAATTCGTCATATAATCATTCGAGAATCGTAGAACTGACATTTCCACCGAAATAATCGCGCCAGAAGTCGGAGACATCGTCATTTCGTATCATACGAACATCAGGACGATCTGATTCTTTCACATTACTTGTGATTGAATGTCCTCGAATTAAAGCAGAAGAGGAAAAAGAGAAGAGGATAATAGTCAATTGATGGGAAAGTTGTTCCTCATCCCGATTGAGCTGCTGTATCACTCTCGAGGGAACCAAAAAGTCAATAAAATTATCGAAAGAGGCACGCCGACGATTTGGACTGTATGCTGCTAGATGCTCCGTCGTGCGAATGAGTATATCCCCAAGTCCTACGAATGCATTTAGAAGTGAAGGTTCTAGATCAAAGTTTGCTGTGTTTTCCTGGAAAGAAACCATGATAGAATGAATGGTTGAGACGGTCCTCCTCATTTCCGAGAGAGTCTCCTTTTTCTCTCTCATCTGATCAATCCAGGTGGTAATTGTGACAGCCAGGGAGCAAAGAGAACGGACGGTGGATATAACATCCATGGTGATTGTTGGAAGCTATAGGCCAAGTGTGAAACTCTCTTAACTCCTGCTTGTACTGCGCATGCCGAACAATAAGATTGGATCAGTCATGCGCATAAGATTTAGTTTAGTACTGACAACTTGATGTTGTCAGCCAATTGACAAACTCCATTCGACAACATCTCCAAGCCTAGGCACAGGGCTTCCATCACTCGTTACCCTCGTGGTTTACACAATCTGGACACGGTTGACTTATCTTTTCTTTGAATCACTGCAAGCCGAGTTGTTAGGGTGAAGTTGTGCGACGTGCCATGCGATCAGTCACGATGTTGACAGAGTCGAATAAGACTGTATTGTATTGTGACAATAGGTATCAGTTCCGTGGTGGAATTATACTGTGATACAGTTCTTCTTCTTCTTCTTTTTTTTTTTTTGGTCGGCGTAAAGGCGAGCGCCGAAGGTGGTGAGCGTTTTCGGAGGCCTCTGCGTGCTCAAGAGTACCCACACCTTTCCCCTTCCAGATCGTATGCCGATCGCGGCACGGTGCTAGGGTTCTGGCAGATGCCGTGATGTGGTCAGCACGGTACACATCCTTGGGTAGCCCCTTCTTCCGTCTGCCTCCTTCCCCCCAGCTGCCCAAGTGAGTGCCAACGTGCTCTCTCACATTGCCAGTCGTTCTCACCGCGATTCCTTTTCTTCATAGTTTTTCGTTTTATTCATTGATCCCTCTTTTTTATCTTTCGTCTGCTCCATTAACCACCGGTGAGACCCCCTCCTTCTTCTACATGGCCACCCGGTGAGCCGGGCTCACCTCTCACCTTAGATATTTCGTCCTCTCTTACAAAAGCATATTCGCATTGCGCCATCCCCAGACGAAATATCTAAAGTAAGTTCGCGATGGGAAGGTCGCGTTGGTCTCTTGCTCACTTCTTCACGCTAGTATCTTTTAGTGTACTTCTATTCATAAAATCGTCAACCCTCCCTCCTCACACTGTATTGTAATTAGTAGCTAGTGGTCGCTTTTCGCCTCTATTTGTCAATTCACGTGGTCACGCAGTCCGTGGTGGAATTATACTGTAATACAGTTCTTTTTTTTTTTTTTTTTTGGAGGAGCGTTAACTACTGTAACACAGAGCACACGTGACGGTCACGTGTATCTCGCTCGCGCGGTTCCCCAACAAGTGAGAAAAGAAAAGAAAGCACGGTTTTACACACTCTTAGGGTGCAATCCATCAACTTTGTGAGATTGTAGCAGTTTGGTTACCGGCTATGTAAATGACTGGCAGCTACAGAGCAGCTGAGCCTATCCACTTCTGCGGTAACAGGTCACTCATAGCTTAACTTTTGTTTTTCAAGTCAAATTTAGGGAAATCAATAAAAAAAAATTAGTTTGAGCTGTCCAAATGCATGGGTTTTGAGTACATGGCGAGGGACTGGCTAATTTTTTTTTTCTAGAACTTTGGGTTTGTCCCAGACATTGCACCATAGCCGAGATACAGTTCGTCCGTATATATCACTCATGTTCATACGTTTACTACGTTAAGACCACTTGTCTAGTGTTTATTATTAGAAAATAGATCTAATAAACCTCTGTCACCTCGAGCATCTCTGGAGTCTGTTCTTTGCGACATCCATTCCACAATAACCTGTTTTTTTTCCCATTCGAGAACAGATGTTCCGTGAATATTTTTGCGTGTATTACAATATTCTAGAGATGATTCCAAGCATAAATAAACTGAAAAGGCTGGCTTATAAGCTTTTACAGTCTGGAGGACGTTGGACTCGAAGGTTGACCTAAATATATCACTATCATGGATCATATCCCTCCGAGCCGATCATAATTTTCTTCTGCCCCGTGACCAAAAAATCTTTATCGAGTCAATCACTGTTATATCGTTCTCGTCCTGGCTTTCCATCTCTCTTTTAAGCGATCCTTCTGTTCCCTACGTCCGTTTTTGCAAACTCCACGAAAATATATGGCGTCCTCCCCTCTACCCGTGATACCAGACACTGACCCATCAACATGCATCTTCGACTCTTTCCGAACTGCTATTGCCAAGAAAGTGTCCGAGGCGCTTCCTTTAACAATAGAGCAAGCATACTCGGGTGTAGACTATGGAAAGAAAGGAGTGGACTTTACTATCGCGTTGCCACGATTCAAGTTACCTGGGAAGGTAGAGGAGCTTGCAGCTAAAGTCATTAGTAAAGTATGTCTTCATTCTATCCTGCAAAGCGATTTACCCTTAAATATCGTTTGAGTTCGAGACAGATGAGTGGGTATCGTCTGTGACGCACGACAAAGCATTCTTGCACTTCCAACTCAACTCAGAGTCCCTTGTTCGTCGTGTTCTCGATCAGGTGCATGCACGAACACACCTTACTGAGTCAAAAAAACCGGAATACGGCACGAACGCGTCTGGGAAGGGGAAGAAAGTTATCATTGAGTATTCTAGCCCAAATATTGCCAAATCCTTCCATGTTGGCCATCTACGAAGCACCATCATCGGCGCCTTCTTGTCGAATCTGTATGAGTCATGTGGGTGGGAAGTCGTTAGGATGAATTATCTTGGAGATTGGGGGACACAGGTGCTTTGGGATGACAGCCTTGTTCGAGAGAGTTACTGACATTCTCACTAGTTCGGCCTCATCGCGACTGGTTTTGAAAAGTACGGCTCACAAGAAGAACTAGAAAAAGACGCAATTAAACACCTATTTGACGTGTACGTCAAGGTTAACAAGGATGCAGAGGCTGATCCCAATGTCAAAACTGAGGCTGCCCGATGGTTTAAGAGTATGGAGGACGGCGAAGAGTCTGCATTGAAGAATTGGCGCGTCTGGCGAGAACTTAGCGTCAAGAAATATGAAGAACAATACGATCGTCTGAATGTGCATTTTGACGTATACAATGGAGAAAGTATGGTTGGGAAAGAGTGGCAGGACAAGGCGCTTGAGAGGTTGAATGAGATGGGGCTAATTAGTGATGCGGATGGCGCGAAGATTGTAGATCTTACGAAATGGAAGCTTCAATCGGCTGTCGTCAGGAAGAAAGGTGAAAGAAATTTTATTCCGTGATGAAATCTGACATTGGTTCGTAGATGGTAGCTCGATCTACCTGACGCGAGATATTGGCGGTGCCATTGAGCGATACGAGAAATACAAATTCGACAAAATGATATACGTCGTATCGTCACAGCAGGATCTGCACCTGGCGCAATTCTTCAAGGTTCTTGAGCTCATGGAGTTTCCATGGGCAAAAACACTACAGCACGTTAATTACGGTCTCGTGCAGGGCATGAGCACGCGTAAAGGAACTGTTGTCTTCCTTGATCAGATTATCAAGGAGGCCGCAGAAGTTATGTACAACCAGATGAAGCAGAATGAGGAGAAATTCGCAGCTGTTGAAGACCCAGAGACTACAGCTCGTGAAATTGGCATAACAGGTGTAAAAATCCAGGACATGGCTGCGAAGCGGTGAGCTAACTCTTCCTTACGCTTCTGACTTGTTTCCTGATGAGGTTCATCGAATGTAGGATAAATAACTATACCTTCGACTGGTCGCGCATGCTCTCCTTTGAAGGTGACACAGGCCCCTACCTTCAATACGCGCATGTACGCCTCGCCTCCATCGGCCGCAAAAACCCACAGCTCCTTCCTCTACCAAGCCCCGAACTTATTAAGACAGAATCTCTCGCGTCCATGCCACACGCGCGTGATATTGTGTTCCTCCTGGGCTCGTACCCGGATGTGATCAAGACAGCTTTGAGGACGCATGAGGCGAGCGGAATTGTGACGTTTGCTTTCAGGCTAAGCCATGCAATCTCAAGCGCATGGGAGACGGTCATTGTGAAAGGAGAGGAGGATACGGAGAAAGCACGGGCCAGGTTATATATGTATGAGTGTGCGAAGGATGTATTAGCGGCTGCAATGAGGTTGCTAAGTATTCGTCCGTTGGAGAGGATGTAGAGTCGGATTGTTCGGAGTTTTCTATTCAGGTTATGCGTAGAGTACCCTTCCGTTTGGTCTACTCTGTTCTCCTTTTACAACTAGACGATGTGATTTGATTAACTAATCTCGGCCATTTCTTTGCTTTCCTGAACAACGATGGCTGCTTTCACCACGCCACTGCCCTCGCGGTCGACACAGCCTGGACAAAAGTGGACTGTCTCTCCTGAATTTGGGGACGCCCTTCTCGCCGCCATGCGGGAGAGGAGCAATACAGGAGGGCCTCTTCCCCGTCTTCCCTCGATGCTCCAGCTTCCCTCTCCAGAAGTCCTCACAACACCTACACTATCTTCTCCTATCAAACTGGACACTGCCGAGCGCTTGAAGATGAAGACACGCATTGCTATTCGTGATCGTGATCCGCACAGGTTTCAAGTCGTACCCCTTCGCGACGCTGCCAAGTACTCCTCCACCAACCAGAAGCTTTGTAGAAGAGAACGTCAGTCGATGGAATCAGCGTCGACCAGAGGACAAGGATCAACTCAAGGGAGCCTCTACCCTTGGAAAAAGGTACCTGTCAACGAAAATGACCCAGTGCCGCCAAGCCTACTCCAGGACCATCGCATCAAGACCATTACGCCGAATCGACCTGCGATACTCTCTGAACGGAACAGAAACATACCTGTCCAGGAAACTTCTTCTTCTGAGATGCCTATATCTTCTGGCGGTCACGTTGCGTCTAGTGCTCGTCTTGACAGTCAGCCGCTTATGGAACAGAGGAAACGCCCTATTAATGAACAGTGCCTTCACATTTCAGCAAAGACAACGCCTAACAATAACAAGCTTCACCATAAATCGATTAGTCTAGGGAATCTCCGTACAAAGCCGAATCTGGACATTGACTTGAAAGCGAACCCTCTCCCTCGCGTTACTAGCTGTCGTAAGCGTACAAACACGCTCTCCGCTGGTTACAATCATGATTCAGAACGTACTATGTCTAATGAGCCTGTGCAACGGCCTGATCGTCATAACCCGGTCAAGAAGGACTCTATCAGAAGACACGCTATCTATACACAGTCTCTTTATGTTCCTACCCTAGAACGACCTAACGAAACCTCTGTACAGCTTTCTGACGAATTTCATTCTAAGCGAGTTCTCCCCCTGCGTTCATCGATTCCTATCAACTCCAACAAGCTCAATACCCTTCCAATGTTGCGTGCAGGAAACTCTCTAGGTTTCATTGAAGTAAAATCTCCACCTGCAAGGAATCATGGGGGTAGTTTGATTTCTCAGTCTTCAATATCTTCTATCTATTCACAGGATGAGCTACACTCGTTGAACCCTGGGACTACTTCAAATTTTCATCATCCTATGATCGTGGAACTACTCGCTGAGGTCGAGAAGGCAATGCAGGAATGGTCCGCTTGGAGTTGAATCCACACCGATCTAGATACATCGTCCAGTCCTATTTATTTACCCCCAATATACAAACTATCACGTTTGCTGCTGTTGATCGAAGGGAATGCCATGTCATTTGTCAAACCTCCAAAATAATAAAAGCACGGCTGATAAGCAAGCAAGCAACTAAATGCGTACGGACAATCCTAATAATAAGAATGAGATATATACGAAGGAAGTGCTGGTGTGTAATCAGAAAGTGGTCTTCTTGCCCTCAAAGGCAGTGAAACCACCAGAACGTCCGCCACCACGGGGCGCGCCACGACCGCGTCCACCACCACCACGACCGCGTCCTCCACGGTCAAAGCCACCCCGTCCGCGGCCACCGCGATCCCCACCACGACCACGACCACCCGATCCACCGCCAGAATTGTCTCTAGGCTGTGAGAAATCGAGGCGAATAGAGCGACCCTCGATTTCTGCCCCATTTTGAGCCTCGAAGGCCTTCTTGGCACCCTCAATGTCTTCAAACTCAACATATCCAAAGCCTTTGGGGCGTCCTGTATCACGATCGGTGGGAAGTCGTACATTCTTCACACCATACTCGTTGAAGAATGTCCAGACGGTGTCTTCATTGACGCTGAAGCTCAAATTTCCCACAAAAAGGGTGTTGCTCGGTGGACTTGTCTGATCGCCAAACGCCTTCGCACGTCTTTCTCGTGCTTGTGACTTGTCAGGTTGCGTACTGCGGTCGATGTTCACAGGTCGACCGTCAATCTCCTGTCCGTTCATCGCAAGTGCCTTCTCAACGGCGTCTGCCGTCGCGAAGTGGACGTATCCAAAACCACGCGATTTGCCTGATGTTCGGTCCATCTGGACAGTAGCTGAAACGACCTCACCGCACTCCGCAAATGCAGCTGCAAGCATGTCATTGTCGACATTCCACGATAGACGGCCAACGAAGATGGATTTTGATTCTTCGGCGCCGTCAGCGGGAGCAGCATCGCCATTGGAAAGTTTGACCTTCTTCGGTGGCGCAGGAGCAGAATCTTCTGCCTTACGCTTGCCTGCGAAAAATTAAACATCAAATCAAATTTCCAAATCATTTCGAAAGGCGGCACACTGACTTGACTTAGTAGGGGCTGGAGCGGTAGCTGTCCCATCTTCCATATCGGCATCGCTGTCCTCATCATCCGAAGAACTCGAATCGCTGGTTTCAGCTTTCTTAGTGGCAGCAGCGACCTTGGCCTTAGGTTTCTCATCTGCTGATGAAGACTCATCGTCCGAATCGTCAGAGTCATCGGATGTAGTGTCCTTTTTGGCACCAGAGGGTGCAGGGACGCTCTTTTTGGGTGCGGGCTCGTCGTCACTCGAGTCTGAATCATCAGAAGATTCGTTTTTCTTTCGAGATGCTGCAACGCTCTTCTTCGATGCAGGCTCTTCTTCACTAGAATCAGAATCTTCTTCAGAGGACTCTTCAGGGGATACAGCCTTTTTGGCAGTCGCGGGCGTAGGAGCATTCTTCTTGGATGCGGGCTCTTCCTCGCTCGACTCGTCGTCAGAATCCTCGGAAGAATCGTCAGAGGAGGGCTCAGCCTTCTGGGCAGTAGGCGCTGTTTTTTTCGCAGGCGTAGGAGCGGTTTTCTTAGCAGGCGAAACAGCCTTTTTGACAGAAGAAGCGGGTGTAGGTGCGGCCTTTTTCGATGAAGACGTTTTTTTCGGTGCAGGTTCCTTACCACTTGTATCATCGGAATCAGAATCAGAATCAGAGTCGGCTTCGATGAAGACGTTTTTTTCGGTGCAGGTTCCTTACCACTTGTATCATCGGAATCAGAATCAGAATCAGAGTCGGCAGCGGGTACAGCTTTCGCGGATGTCGCCTTGACCTGAGAAGCTTTGGGTTTTTCGTCCTCCGACGATTCACTGCTTTCGTCCGAAGAAACCTCTTTCGCCTATAATAAATCAATTAACATAGAACTTGGTTGGACGATAAAAATGCACCACCTTGCCATTTACAGGTTTGACCTCCTCCTCGCTGTCAGATGACTCCTCATCACTAGTCACTGGCTTCTTGGTGGGCTTTCCTGTACCCTTTTCTTTGCTCTTTTTCTGTACACAGTAGTATCAGTGGAAGTCCTTGAGCCATAATCATGCGTACAATATACCTCGACTTTAGTAACGACTTCCTTGGGCTTGGCAACGGGCTTTGTGGAAGAAGTCTTCTTGTCGACCTTAGATACAGCGGTCTTGGACTTTTTATCGACCTTTTTGTCTGATTTGGCCATTTTGTGGGAGGTGTAAGAAGGGATTATGCAATGCAGTTTCTATAATTTTTGGGTAAAAAATTGTGCTTAGGGCCGGTAGTTCCAAGAATGGTCGGTCATGTGATACATTTCAGCAATTGCATGATATCACGCCGACTGCGCGCCTGCCCATACGTTCCTCAGGTGGCTGCTAATTCACATCTTGCCACATGGATGACGGAAATTTTGATGTTATTGTCATAGGTACTGGCCTCACCGAGTCAATTGCTGCAGCGTAAGTCCTAACGTCATCTGATGAGATCCATGTCTAATAAAGTGCACTTGTTCAGCGCCCTTTCTAAGGCTGGCTTCAAGGTTGCACATATTGACGAAAACTCTTACTATGGTGGGAACGAAGCTAGTTTGTCCTTAGATGAGCTTGTGCAGTGGGTTGATACTATGGCATCGTCTCAACATCCCAAGTACACCTCTGTCTCGCGTTCAGCTCAAATACCCTCTCAGACACGACAGTACGCCATCTGCCTATCACCATCCATTATACCATCTACTGGTCCTGTGATATCTTCCCTGGTCTCTTCTGGTGTGGCTAAATACGGTACCTTCCGCCTCTTAGAGCGTGTTGGGATCTATAAATCCGGAATCATTCAAAGTGTACCAGGATCAAAAGAGGATGTGTTTAAGGGAAAAGACATCTCCCTCATCGAAAAGCGTCGTCTGATGCGATTTCTTCAATTCGCTGCGGGAGACTTCGAGAACGCGAAGGAATTTGAAGGCGCAGACAAAATGTCCTTTGCTGGTTTGTTATCCGACGTGTTTTCCCTCAAAGACCATCTTCAGTCCGCTCTTGTCTTCGCCCTGGCGTTCTGTTTCGTCCCCACAGGTAAGCCTTCTAGTCAAAATGTTCAATGGTTCTTAACATGCTCTTAGAACCTGCTGTACCGGTTTTGCATCGTTTACGGCGATATCTTCGTTCAATCGGAAGATATGGTCCATCACCATTTCTTGTTGGGCACTATGGGGGTACTGGAGAAATTGCACAAGGATTTTGCCGTGCTTCTGCTGTTTCTGGAGGGGTCTACATTCTTGGGAGGCGTATAACCTCGATCGCTCATTCTTCATCGAATTTTTCTAACGAAAATACCTTGTCCGAGGATGTCAAGTCAGCTTACCACTACTCTCTTACATTGGACGACTTTTCGGACACATTGAACTCTCACGTTATTATTTCATCTGTTTCACATGTACCACCCCATCTTTCACACCTTACGAAACACCTTGACCTTGGAGTTTCCAACTCTTCTGCATCTTCATGCTCGGTTGCACGAGGTATCGCGATATTGAATCGAGGAGTCATCTTTCCGTCCGCCAACGTATCTGTGCCCGATGAAGAGGAGGATGAAACCTCAGCTACTTCTTCGGACCCGGCAAAAACACTAGCTCCACTCGATGCTGGTGTTATAGTATTCCCGCCGTCTTCCATTACTGGCGGTTCAAAAAACACAGCAGCTACAGTTCTTGTAACAGGTGAAAGTACTATGTCGACACCAAGCGGAAAATGTTCGTTGCTTGTCGCTTATCTCAGGTTCTGCTGACCATTACTCCAGGGATAATGTATATCACCCTCCCTCTTCCGACACCTCCATCTGAGTCTACATCCGCTGAAGAGATTCTGCGACCATACCTTGATGCAACGCTTGCGTTAACGACAGAACCACCGAGTTCAATGGTCCAGACAACTTCGTTTCCATCAAATTCAGCTACCCTGTTGCCACCGGAAACTGTATCATCTCGACCTCTATTTACAACATTTTACATAGAACATCCTGACACACCGCCCGCGCCAGAGAAGTCCAGTGCTCAGCCCCGAACCTATATCGTGCCCACTCCTCTCGCACCCGCATTTTCTCTTCCTGATTTACCCGATGCAGCTGCTACATCTGCTGAGGCTGCGTTTTGGGAAACTGTCCGTATTCTTCGAGAGGCTGGAGTTCGACCCAAACGGAATCAGGCATCAAATGAAGAACATGATACGCAAATGGACGAAGAAATTGAAACCCTTTGGCCGCCAATGCAGGTAGATGATGTGTCGGAAGGCGAGGACTGATAGTAGTTAAATTGACAGATTCAGAACAGTATCTGCGTAGTAGGGCTTGTATTGTCCGGCGGCTCCAATTTACGTACAAATTGTCCGCCGACATTGTTCTCCGCTTTTCATCTTGCAACGTCGATCTCAAGCAATATCTTACATCGTGATGGTCACTTTTGTGGCGTAGCTACATATACGGCCTGCAGGAATGTTGATGGGCTCTCACTCACTGCGCGCTCAGGTTTCTGGGTCACCTCGGTGTTGATATAAGGGTGTGTCGCCATCGGTCCATCGTGTCGACTGCTCGGTCGATATTATCCCGCCTCGTGAGTTTTAAGAATTAATGCTTTCGTTTGGGTGTGTCGCGATTTCATTCGGCGACCTAGTTTCACTCTTCGAGTACCCGGTTGTTGTCTACTTAAAAATCTGCTACAAGCGTATATCCATGCACACTATACCGTACTAACTTCTACGATTTCTTACATTCTTCACCGTATAACTTTTATCTACTTAGCGATATAAACCTGTACTACGTACACATGTATGTTCTGTTCCGTTCTGTAACTTTTTTCATCCTGATCACGTCTGATTTGAAGAGTCGCAATTGGATGTGTATGCGGGTCAGGAGCGTTTTCAGAGAGGGTGGTAAGCACAACGCCCAGTGACATATAATTGTACGCTCCCAGTTATTTCCTAGGTCGTCTTCGGCATAGCGCGAGTGATTAACCGGCGATGCTGGTCGAGAGCAGTAGGCAAACACCCATGTGCTGACACTCTTTTCGTCACAACGCAGGTGAGCGCGCGCAGTCGCTCTTTCACCATAAATCGTCAACCCCTTGTAGAGGAGCGTTTTATTGATCACCACATCCGTGAAAAGAAAGAGATTAACTACTCTACGAGGTATGACTCTCACCTTCATCTCTCACATCATGACTTTCACCTTCTAACTTGTTTCGAAAGGATTTTCATCCGGTTTAGACGAGTTATTATCGTACAATGAGACGATCGCATGACAACTGCAATGACTGGGCTTGCTCACCAAAAATTCATTACTCCGGAACTTGATCTGATTAAGTAGCTGGAGTTTTTTTTCTGGGTTACACACTATTCTTTCCCTTTGAATAATTACGCATTTTATTGCAGTTATTTAGGACAGTAGTGCCTGCAAATACTAGCAGATTACAGAATAGGAAAGGTGAGTACTCGTAGGAGTAATATAGCATGCCACTCACTGCGGTTATGAACTAAATGATGAAGACATGTGAACTGTTTATTATTGCACATCCTCTATCCTTTGATTTGTCGTTTATTTCGATTGAAAAGTGGCAGTGTCTCGACCCATTGAGGATTCGGCATTACGGTATACATACTAACAACCGTGCCATCAACCAGACCAAACATTTACAAAACTAGCGGGAAAACTCTTTTCTGCCATCCGCCATTAACGCCATTACCGCCATTCCCACCATTACCGCCCCAAGACCCTCCCCCTCCGTTGCCACCATTACCGCCATTTCCACCATTTCCACCATTACCACCCCAAGACCCTCCCCCTCCGTTGCCACCATTGCCACCGTTCCCGCCATTTCCCCCGTTACCGCCACCAGAGTATCCACCCCACCAAGAGCTGCCTCCATTGCCACCATTTCCACCGTTGCCCCCATTACCCATGTTCCCGCCTCCGCTTCGACGGCACCACCAATTTCCATAGTTTGAATTCCAATCAGAATAGCTTCCCCATCCTCCGTTTCCTCCGTTACCCCCGTTACCTCCAATACCCCCATTTCCGCCCCTGTTGTATGAGGGTTGGTAAGGGTACCGGCGGTAGGAGCCATAGTATCCTCGCTGAAAAATAGCTATTATTAAAAATTGACACTTGTGAATAAAATAGACAAACCTTATGAACGAAGAAAGGAGCAACAATGGAGAATTTCATGATGTGTGTTGTGGTGTAGAAAGTCGATGTTGGTTTGTGAAGCAGGTGTGATTTTATACCTGTTCAAAGGTATGGAGGCAGTGTTCGCGGTCAGCCATAGTGGGTCTCAGGTTCCTCCGATAAAGGCACAGAATATGGTTTTCAACACACATAGGAGCAAAAGGTGGCTGCCCTGTCAGCCGTGAGGCCTTGAGGTACGGTCGTCGGAAAGGGTGGAATAAGGGTGGCTGTGTCGTCACGGGAATCCCTTTAATCTAAGTTTTGTTCAACACGCGACGACGTCAAAGAGGTGCTGGAGTGCCATATTGGCAGAAAAAGGAGAGGAGATAAGGAAACATTGAGTATGCGCCTCAGACAAGGCCAAACAATACATCATCTATTATTGTTCACCACTGTGTAACAAGAGGGGGAGCAAACCGTCAGCAATAAGGGCTCCCAATTGACAAGGGAGAGAAAAATCTAAAATCTATAAGAACTAGTGTAACCTAGATATTTATGACTACCAATCTTGCATTATATAGTAGTTTTTTCCAGAACACCAGTCCCTACATGGTCCTGGGCACGCAGAAAAGACATGACAGGGTGTGCCCATGTGCTACAAGGGCTTGTTCCACTCTCGCCTCCTCTCTGGATTCTCGCCACATGAGCGCCGCAACTTCAGATAATGTTTGAACTTAACAAGACATGAACGCTCAGAGATAGTCTAACCTTTAGCAAAACAACAAGGCAACTTGGCCGAGCGGTCTAAGGCGCCAGAATCAGGATCTGGTCCTTCGGGGCGTGAGTTCGAATCTCACAGTTGTCACTTCTTTTTCTTTTATGTTTTGCTGTCCGTGTCGTCTTTCACCTGCTCTCCACAGAAAAACGCAAGAGGTGTCTCGGAGTGTATGTATTGTCTTTGATATCTCGTACGTTCCTCATACTCACAAGGAGCAAATACCGGCGCTTTATGTGGGGGTTCTGCTCTAATTCCCGCGTAAATAGCCGAACCGGTTTCCTTCAATATCTCTCATCATGCAACCATCTCTGCGCGTTCTGTCGTCCCGAGCCCACCAACCACTCATCAAATTCCTCGGAAAACGTACATATCCCAACAGTAAGCAGCCATATCATCGACCTCTAAAGCTGTCATAGCTTCATCGCGCCTCCAGCACCAAGAGTACCGCACGCACACCCAGCAGCCCCCGCTGAAATCAAGAGCCAGTTTTCAGAGTTTCTGAAGAAGATTGAGGCTTCAGTGAAGACGTCGTCGACCATGCCTGCTTCGACAGCAGTTTTGAAGGATTTCTGGGAGGCACCTGAACGGCTGTGGAAACAGGATATCGAGGAGGTAGAGATTGAGGCTGTTCTGGTAAGGCTTGTGGGCACTATATAGTCGGCTTGGCTTGCTGATCACGTCCCCTGTGTTGCTAGAGCGGCGGCGCATCCTTACACTGATTGGATTGACTTATAATCGTAGTTATTTAATAATACAGGATACCAACTTTTCAGTAGCGCAAGAGCTAAAACAAGTAAAGAAAAATCGGTATATTGGCTAGTCTCTCTCTGCATACGCCAACAAGTGTTGCTCAATCTCAGCTTCACCCATGATTCGCCACAAGCCCTGTGTTTTTGGATCTTCGTCTGGGCTCTTCGACGTAATTCCAATCTCGATTTCACCTGGTTTGTAATCAGTGGCATGCACAGTTGACATGGCTTCGATTGCCATCTACGAGAGGTTAAGTTATAACCTCGAAACATTTCCGAAGGATAACTTACCTCAATGACCTCATTTCGACTCAACGTCTTTCCTGCCTTTGCCGCATCGTCCGCACCCCGCCCCGAATCAAGCTTCTTCCACTTCTTCTCAAGATGGTTCATTGCTTCTTGCTGTTTCTGCCCAGCGGCTGTTGCATGGAAGCCGACGAAGTAACCGGCGGGATCAAGCTTGAAGACTTGGGGGCCATACTCGGAATCGATACCAATGAGAATCATAGCTACAAAGAATATCAGTTGAAGGCAGAATGTGGTATAGAAATCAATGTACCGATGCCTAGTGGTCGCATCCCGGCGCGTTGCGTATACACTTGGTTGATGTTGGCTAATCGCTGCGCCAGTGCATCAGGGGTGATCTCATAGCCGTATTTATAACGAAATTCCGCTGCCTCTGAGCGCGCACGGGTGACCTGGGCACGAGCATCGGCTATGGAAGCAGCTCAAGTCGAATGCAGCATTAACTATGAGATAAAACGTACCAATAAGACCAGTCATTACACACCCAATCGAAGGTGTTATACTATACAGATGAGTGACAGTTGACGCGTCAAGGAGTTTGTCCTTTGTCTATAAGGTTAGTCTGCTCTTAACGCTACGTGCCATGTGAAGACGCACAGGGACCTTCCGTTGTGTTATGACAACGGACGTATCCTTCCCTCGAACCGCTACTGCCGTGTGTCCCGAGCCCGAAATAGCCTTGAAGGCATATTCTGGAAGATCAGGCTTCATATTAGTTACAAGGATCCAAGAGACTCGAATCGAACACTCACCAACTTGGTAAAGCCGGCCGGAAGATCAGGCTTCATATTAGTTACAAGGATCCAAGAGACTCGAATCGAACACTCACCAACTTGGTAAAGCCGGCCTCAGGAGAAAAGACGGTAAGATACCTACAAGTTGAATTTGGATGTTGATAAATTGATAGATAACAAGAAATCAAAATTATACCTATCGTAGGATGTCCTTGACATTGTGGGGGGAATGAGGTCTGCAAGTGAGGACGCGCAAGTCGTCACGCGATCCTGTGACGGTCACATCACGAAATAATAGTTTCTGGATGCAGACTACGCCGCCATAATCGACATTTGGCGCGTCTTGCTATCCTTTGGACCACCTTTATATTTTCGTCTACTTTTTACGAATCTCCTACAATTTTGTATATATCCATTAATTTCTGGGCTCCAGTGGACGACCGTCGCGGAAACGATAAACTCTTCTCGAAGGTGGACGGTTCAGAATGAAGGAAGCGGTGTCGCATCAGGCACCGAAGGTCATGTATGTGCTAGCCGACCTTGAGATTCTAACGTGTGTTCATTTTTCTTGCAGCAAGAAACTACAGTTCAGTCTGCTAAATGCACAAGATACTGTAAAGATCTCCGAATTTGAAGTTACACATCGAGATCTATATACCGCAACAGATCGATTGCCAGTCAAAGATGGCGTTCTTGACCGCCGATTAGTATGTCAAGGTCTGTCTCGCTGACTAGGCATGTTATTCAGTGTTTATTGCAGGGAACGACGGACAAGAATGCGTTCTGCGAGACATGTGGTCAATCCTCCGTTAATTGCGTCGGTCATTACGCGTACATCAAGCTAGTTGTTCCGGTATTCCATATTGGTTATTTCAAGCATACTATTGGTATTCTACAAGCCATCTGCAAAGTGAGGAAAGACATATCTTCACCTCAATCCTACTCAATGCCTAATAGACATGCGCGCGCGTCCTTCTTGAGGAACCAGACCGCAGAGTGTTTTTAAAACGATTCCGACGCCCGAACCTAGAAAACATACAACGTCAGGCTTTGACAAAAGCCGTGAATACTCTAGCCCGAAAATGTGTCTACTGTCCGTATTGCGCTGCCACAAACGGCGCTGTGAAAAAGGCAGGTGCGCTTAAAATAATTCACGACAAGTTCCGAGCAAAAAAGACTGCGGAAGAGATGGAGAAATGGAAAAAGACTTTTACGGCAGCAGTAGAAGCGCAGAAGGAGCTCGCCTTATACATCAATAAGGCAGTCCACGAAGACCTCAACCCTCTCAAAGTGCTCGATCTGTTTCGTAGAATATCTGACGAAGTGTGTTATCTGTTTCTCATTTTGTTGGCATTTCTGCTGACCCTCTCGTTGATCAGGATTGCGAGCTGTTAGGACTGAAACCTTCATTTGGCCGACCCGAAGAGTTTATATGGCAGTACATATCTGTACCTCCAGCCTGTATTCGTCCTTCTGTCGCACAAGATGGCGCATCAAACGAGGATGATCTAACCGTCAAACTGACAGAGATTGTCTTTACAAATGCGTTGATCAAGCAAGGTTTGGCTAAAGGCTCTCCCACTCCTCAATTTATGGTGTGGTTTTACTCTTTCACGTACTTTTTTACTATTCTAAATATCCTGGCCTCTAGGAACAATGGGAGTTCCTCCAGCTATCCGTCGCGATGTATGTCAATTCGGAGCTCCCTGGTGTTCCGTCCCAACCAGGTCAAAAGCCGATACGTGGCTTTGTCCAACGATTAAAGGGCAAGCAAGGTCGTTTCCGTGGTAACCTTTCTGGAAAACGTGTGGATTTCTCCGGCCGCACTGTCATTTCGCCTGACCCCAACCTACGTATTGATGAGGTCGCTGTTCCAGAACGAGTAGCCAAGGTCCTCACCTACCCCGAGCGTGTGACTCCACATAATATGGAGAAGCTAAAGTTGGCAATACGAAACGGCCCAGATGTTCATCCTGGAGCAAACTTCGTAGCTCGCGGCGAGAACAAGAAATTCCTGAAGTTCGGGAATCGAAATGCCATTGCAGAAGGGTTGGCTGTAGGTGACGTCGTTGAAAGGCACGTCATAGACGGGGACGTTGTTCTGTTCAATCGACAACCAAGTCTACATAAGGTGATCGTTGTCTACTCTACCTTTCTTCATTGTTGCTGATCCAAGTGCTAGCTTTCCATCATGTGTCATCGAGTGCGTTGGTCATGTCTTTAGCTTACAATGTACCGACAGTCCGCCTTTATAGGCAAAAGTAAGACCGTGGCGTTCTTTCCGACTGAACGAGTGTGTCTGTGGACCTTATAATGCGGATTTTGATGGAGATGAGATGAACTTGCGTCAGTCTGATTTTCATCATGAGTGAAGTTGACCTCATTCAGATTATGATAGATGTACCACAGACAGAAGAAGCGCGGACAGAGGCCCTCGAGCTCATGAGCGTCAAACACAACCTTGTCACGCCTCGCAATGGCGAGCCCGTTATTGCCGCTATCCAAGATTTCATCACCGCCTCATTCCTAATATCCCGTAAAGATCGCTTTTTTGACCGTCGCCAATTTACCCAAATATGCTGTTATCTCGGAGACGCAAACATGCAGATTGATATACCTCCCCCAACAATCTGGAAACCAGTCCGACTATGGACCGGAAAACAAATATTCAATGTTCTCATGCGACCCAATAAGGAGTCCAAAATATTCGTGAATGTCGAGTCCAAGTGCCATAAATGGGAAGAGGCAAAGGCTGCGAACTACAAGATGAATCCCTTGCCAGATCTTTCACCGAACGACGGATGGCTAGTGATTGTTAATAGTGAAATCATGTGTGGAGTAATGGACAAGGCGACAGTCGGAAGCGGTAAAAAAAAGTCGATATTCGGCGTCATCATGCGTGATTATGGTCCAAATGAGGCGGCGGCTGCTATGAATCGTCTAGCAAAACTCTGTGCCCGCTACCTTGGTGGGTCCCATCTTATTTATCCGCTTCTTCGATCTCACATATCACCAGCTAATTATGGTTTCTCACTTGGTATCAATGACGTTATTCCGGGACCTGACCTCAACCGCCAGAAAGACTACCTTGTCGAAAAGGCCTATTCAGACTGTCAAGACCTTATTGAACGGGCCAAGAAAGGTAAACTTGAGAACAAAGCCGGCTGTAATCAAGAGCAAACTTTGGAAGCTATGATCTCGTCGGTCTTGTCGAAAGTTCGAGAAGAAGTCGGTCAAATATGCATGAAGGAGCTCAGTCGTCAAAATGCACCTTTGATTATGGCCACCTGTGGTTCCAAAGGCTCGTAGGCTGAATTCTCAGCTGTGAAGATAACTGAGGCTCTTTCTTAGGTTCGGTTATCAACGTCTCTCAGATGGTTGCTTGTGTTGGACAGCAAATTATTGCCGGCCATCGTGTGCCCGATGGTTTCCAAGATCGATCACTTCCTCATTTTCCCAAGAAATCCAAAGAACCGCCTTCAAAAGGATTCGTACGGAACAGTTTTTACTCCGGCCTTCGAGCAACGGAATTCCTGTTCCACGCCATTTCCGGTCGCGAAGGTCTCGTCGACACCGCTGTTAAGACTGCTGAGACTGGTTATATGCAAAGACGTCTGATGAAGGCTTTGGAGGATCTTACCACTCAATATGATCTGTCGGTTAGGAACTCTACAGGTGGTGTTGTACAGTTTGTGTATGGTGATGATGGATTAGATCCTGCTTGTCTTGAAGGAGATCCTCACCCACTGGATTTTGGACGTGCCTGGAATCACGCTTGCGTAAGTTAATTTTCCACAGTTTGGTTTGTATCATTCTTCCCGACAAATAGGCTATCGCATCTCGTACTGGTCGGGGTCTTCTACCATTCGAAGTTCTCGAATTTGCCGATCAGGAGATGTCGGCACCGAAATTTGTCAGTGAATGCCCAGCAGCTTATATGGCGACGATACGGGGCTTCCTCATTGATAATGTTGTCCACAAAATCGCCAATGCCCGCAAGAACCAGGGCATGTTCGAGGCTCTTGATCGAGAAGAGGAGTGGGATGAAGAGACTGATTTGTCAATGGGCGCCTCTGGTAAGACCTAGTCAGCTTTCCTTGCTTTTCTAAACTATTCTGAGTAGAGGCGGACAAGGCTGTCGTGGACAACAAATCCAAAGTTACTGAAGCTCAACTAAAGACATTTTTGGACCTTTGCTGGACGAAATATGTCAAAGCCAGGATTGAGCCGGGTTCTACTGTTGGTGCTGTTGGTGCACAGTCTATTGGAGAGCCAGGAACCCAGATGACACTCAAGACATTCCACTTTGCTGGCGTAGCATCTATGAACGTCACTCTTGGTGTACCCCGTATCAAGGAAATTATCAACGCTGCCAAGATTATCAGTACACCTATCATCAGCTGTAAGCTTGTAACACCTGACAGCGAGGCTTCTGCACGTATAGTAAAAGGTCGGTTAGAGAAGACGCTGTTGGGCGATGTACGTTATTTCCTTTCTGATATTGTAAGATGGTTGCTGAAATACGGCAAAGATTGCTAGCGTACTAGAAGAGGCTTGGGCTCCCGAGTACACATACGTTGGCATAATTGTTGACATGGAAGCCATTCAGAAACTTCAAGTAAGTCGCGCCCCCTTGACCTACTGAGATCAGCACTTCAATCAACGACATCAGCTCGAACTTAGTCTGGATGATATCAAATGGGCCATTGTAGCAGCAAAGAAACTCAAGATTAAACAAGAGGTGGGTTCTTTACAGGTTTATACTCCTTGTGATTTCTTAATGCTCATGCTTTTCAAGTCCATCACTGTCATTCCTCGGAAGAACCGCCTGAGGATATATGTCGACACAGAGGATAAATATTATCGTCTTCGTGAGCTCAAGCGTGGCCTTCCTGATGTTGTAGTCAAGGTAGGTCTGGTGTTCTCAGCGCTTTCCAAACTGCATTGGTCCTAGGGTGTTCCTACCATTCAACGTGCGGTCATCAATATCAAAGAGAAGACAGATCCACGTGGCAAAAAAGGTGACAAGGAGCTCTTGGTTGAAGGTTATGGGCTGCAAAAATGCATGATTGCCGAGGGTATGACATTGATGATTTGATGAGCGTCAACTTTGCAGCTGACCTACTTTTGTAGGTGTAATTGGCGAACAGACATCGTCGAACCATGTAATTGAAGTAGCACAGGTCCTAGGAATAGAAGCAGCACGGAAGACGATCATAAACGAGATTCAATACACTATGAAATCTCACGACATGATCATCGACCCGCGGCATGTTATGTTACTCGGCGACGTCATGACCTACAAGGTAAGTGGTTTTTTTCTTCCTCGGGTTATCCTAAGTCTCCTCGTAGGGCGAGGTCTTAGGTATTACGCGTTTTGGCGTAGCAAAGATGAAAGATAGCGTTCTCATGTTGGCATCTTTTGAGAAGACCACGGACCATTTGTTTGATGCCTCAGCCTTCGGTAAAAACGATTGCATCGCTGGAGTGTCGGAGAGTATTATTATGGGCAACCCCGCGGCTAACTGTGGCACGTCAATGTACGTCAGCTCGTTCTTTTGAGTTAGAGATCATCACTTACTACTATGGCTCCGTTTACCCCTCCATTAGGCCAGCCTTGTTCTCTGTTGCACCTGTGGTTGGAAAGCCGAGAACCTTACTGTTTGAGGGCGCCCTTTAGATGTAGATTATGATATACGTTGACACTGTAACACTGTATGTTTCTTCTGTCCGCTCAAGTCGGACAACAGTTAACAAACGTGCAGTCTAGGCTTGGAAGAAGGATGATGGAGCTTCAAAGAGAAAATTTATCACAATCTGACCATGCCCATGTCTCTTCAGCAGACTAAAGGTCCGAGGATGTATGCAAGGGCATGAATGCATCGAGACACATTCGCCCAACCCCTGGAGATTGCAAATGCCATATGTGCGTGTTTCATTCTCTGACAGTTGATGGTCACAGAGTCTACCGCGAACCACGCACTGCCTATCTTTATCTGGAACCGAGTGATATGAGCGCATTGCTCGGCATGTGCACCTTCCGACGACATGTAGCAACGTATGCGCACCATTACCATCACCGGTAATCATGAAGTTAACGCATTGAGTGTTGCATCTGTGTAGTATTTTCTGTGGCTTTCACCTAGGTGATCTGTCGTAACCTAACAAAATCGACAAATGTGGAGTGGATTATTTAATGTTCGTGCTGTATATCAGGACGAAAAATCATTCCAGCGCGGCGTCTGCAACAGACCGCTAAGATCGAATCCCTTCTTATTTTACCTTTACCGAGCACGATCATCTATGTAGAACCACCCGAGGAACTTTATCTGTCCCAACGGAACCTAGTACCTGTAGGAGAAGAAGAATCTGACAAGGAGTAAAACTTGGGGAAGAATCCAGGTTTACTCAGCGATCTAAGTCAGATTGAAGAGGACAACTCCTCAATCCCGGGTTCTGAACGGAGAGCCGAGGTTACTTCATTCCGTTGTCGATCTAAAGAAACATCAAGCGATTGCTCGGTGATGTTTACTTGAGTATTTCCGAGGACTTAGCTTCTCCACGAGACCTGGAAAAGCGCCCATTTCCGTCTTCAAAGCCTACAAGTGATGTAATTGAGCAATCGAGTCCGCGTCGACACGGATCACGGCCACTGTCGAGCAACTAGGCATTACCATTTCGATAAATCTACGCCACTGGCTGGACGGCGAGAACAGACAAAGCAGCGTGGTCCTCAGTGGCAGACACTCAAGATAACAAAACACATTGGTCCGTGACTTGATTCGTTGAACTGCGAATGAAAAAGAGATATCTGGTCAGACGTGGTAGCTGGTAGAGGGACTCGATAACATCCGTGCTCCGAGTGAATTTATAAAGGCCTCGAGATCAGGAGGGGGTGAAGTTCTACAGAAGAACTATGCCAGATGGTTAAACGAGTACGTTCAGGCCGACCATTCTTGCAAATTCGACGAGGCAGTAAAAGATGGGCTGAAACAAGCTCGTCAATCGTGCCTCGTCTTATAGGTGCTCTCTGGGTGTTTGATATGTCATCATACCGTCCGAGTATATTACGCTCTGGTAGTCTGTCCGAAGGATGCCCTGATTACAAGATCTGATAGATTTGACTTTAATCTGCTTTCAGGCTCTGAGAAGCCTTTCGTGTGTATCATGTAGGTACTGTAGTATGT
Source organism: Macrolepiota albuminosa (assembly GCA_027475525.1). Lineage (NCBI taxonomy): Eukaryota > Fungi > Basidiomycota > Agaricomycetes > Agaricales > Agaricaceae > Macrolepiota > Macrolepiota albuminosa. The sequence continues at coordinate 300,183 of JAMWFC010000051.1, forward strand.
ACGTACTGGATATATGTAAGACGTATGAATCCTCAGCATAATAAATTATCCTGGTGCTAGCTATAATCGAGACAAGCATTACGAGATTTGATTCATATGCTCAATCACGACTTCTTACATACACCAACCCACTGCTGCGCCTATTTCCCTTATTCCTCGGCTTGCCGAGAGGAGCAAAGCGAAATCTAGACATTCTCGTTCTCTCTTCTTTCTCCCCTGCATTCCATATGCTTTGGCCAGATAGTACCATGCCTCTGGAACATGCCAGCCATTTGCGCGGGTAAGATGGCTTAAAATTCCTGCCGCTAGATCCACATGATTTGAAGAGCCAATTTCAGACGAAAGACCTGCTTGAGCCTCATGCCTGGCAAGGAACAGTCGTGCGAGGTGTACAGAAGCAGACACATCATCCGGGTTGATGAACAGCGCTTTTTGGTATGCATCTATCGCGTGCTCCTGTTTATCATGAGCGATGTAATACAGTCCCAACTGAAGGAGAGTTATCCACAAGTGATCTCAGGAGTATAAGTAATACTCACTTGGACCCACACCCTTGGATTCCCTTCATCTTTTACCTCTGCCTCTTGTATTGCGCCTTTAGCCTGCTCGATTTTTCCAAGGCGCCTGAACGTTGCCGCGGACATTAGCCACAAGTCTGCTATCAGTCGCTCCCTATGTTTCGTCCGGACATTGCGGTTTCTAATATGGGTTGGAGGTGAGGGTAGAACTGGGGGAGGCGGAGGCGGAGGCGATGCTGTTGGAGTACGATCATTCGGATTTTGAAGGAATGAACTCAGACGGCGTCGAGAGTGAATTGAAGATGCCTGATAGGAAGTTTGTCGCAGGATGGCATGGAAATCTACACAGGTGCAGGTCGTTCAAAATCTAAGGTACCTATGATAACAACAGACAAACATGACGTACCAGGAGTCGAGTTCGCTTTCTTAAGGCTTCCCGTCTTGTTACCAATCTTCCTCGAAATTGTAGAAACTCGGGCACGGCCCTGATGTACACGGTGCTTGAGCATTTGCTGCACCTTTTTTCCTTTCGAAGTATCGCGATCGAATGATGATGACAGACGCTTTGTGGAACCACGCTTCCCGATTTGACCTTGAGGAGCCTCATTGTGAAGACTCGCAGGAGTGACTGTGATAGGAATAGGCTCGAGGATTTCCTGTTTCTCATCACCTTCGCGAGCGGGAGAGTATAGAACTGAGCCATCATCGATAGGCGCAGTGATAAATGGTGATTCTCCAGTTGCTGCTGGGCTGCCATCTACCGAGGGCCTTGGTGCATTTTGACCTGTAGTTGGCGTCCGTTGCGCGGCTACCCAGGAAAACACTTCGAGCCACTTCTGCTCTGCACCTTCCGCACCATCAATTACCTCGGTCAGCACACCTTGAGTCATTCGGAGTTGTAAAGCATATTCAAACAAGTCCTCTTTTGACGGTGGTGGGTGGTCCTGGTCAGGGGCAAGGAGTGCTGCAGCTGAAGGAATGCGCTTGTCATTGATGAGAGGTATCCGATTCGACACCGTTGACGGAACAGCGCGGCCATCATTAAGACGTTTATCTACCTCAATACTAGTTTTCGTGCCGATAGTTATTGCAGACCCCGCGAAATTTTTATCTTGTACTTCTGGGGCCTTTTCTGACCCACTGATCCTGGAGGTTGCTTTTAACGAATCGCTTTCGAGAGTCTCACCGTCTTCTGTGCCAATTTCATCTTCTGCCCGCTCGTCTTCGCCAATGGCTGCTCCTGACTCTAAAATTTCTCGTGCTTCAATCCACTTTTCTGCAGCTGCAAGTAGGAGTCCTAGAAGATGCCAGTACCGGATCTCACGAGGTTCAGCCTCGACTGCGCGTCCGGCATGTAGGATAGCTTGTTCTAGGTCGTGATCTGGTCCTGGATGAGCAAATGACAGCGCAAGGTGGTATAAAGCTGCTGGATCCGGGGTAAACATCGAAGCTTCTTGCGCATCTGTTATAGTCGGGGCGCATGCTTGTACAAAGAACTTGTGCGCAGCCGCAAGGCGTCCCGGGCGAGTGTGAGTGTCTTGCTCTGGAAGTCATTCCTTGTAAGTTGATCATAATAGAGGGAAAATGTGTCTGCTCGCCTTTGAGCGTCATGACAAAGTTCCAAACACCTTCTGCAAGATCAACACGTGCTGCCAGGCGAACTCCATCCATGCCAACTATCCGTAACCTTGTTCTGGCTTTCTCAATACACACACCAGCCTCACGGGCCTCTTTCATACCTTCAAGCCCTGTTTGAGCCGCTGCCCACCGGCAAAGCATACGGGCGCCGTAAACCAAGGTTTCCACCCATTCCTTATCAGAATCAGAGTCAGTGGTGTCAGCATCATTGCAGCCGGTCAAATCTCTTGTGCTCGACGATGGCGTGGCAGTATTGACTTGTTTAGTTTCATATGTCTTCCCGACAACTTGTAAGTAGAGCAGAAGTGTTCTTCTGGCGAGAGACGTGTCTCCAGCAACATGAGATATTTTTGTCATGTGCCTAAGAATCTTGGGAGAATTAAAAGTGAGGCGAGTAGCCCACCAAAGGATCTGTTTTGAGGATGGCATAAATGACACCATATAAAAATTGACAGAATGACTAACATCGATCACCCATCCTGCGTCCTCAGCACTTGCACCGTCTGCCTCCCACACTCCCACGCAGAGGTCGATAAAATCTTCTACTCGAATATTCCGTTCCCCAGCACGAGGGAAGCTCGTGCAGGCACCTAATATTGCTCGATAATCATTTATCACTGTTCGCGTCGTAAACAACCACGACTTCTCTCCGCCATCCTTAATCGGTGACATTAATGGTGAAGCATGTAAGGGGTGGTAACGTAAGATAGTGGCTCTGAGATAGAGGACGGAGATAGTGGATCGATGCCAGGTGCGAAATGTTGCGGGCCAGTGGATGATGTATGCATTGTAATAGCGAAACCACGTCCATACATCTCCAGAGGGATATGTAGGTGATCCTGCTATGCTCGCAGAGATCACGATAGCCCGCCAGAGGAGTCGCTCTACCCAACGCCAAAGTTCGCGTTGTTGGGTAAACACTTTTGAATTGGTCGATGTAGCGGATGTCTGATGTGAGAACATGCTTCCTAGTGTCTCGAGGAGAGGTAAGGCGGTACCATATGCATTGAGGGCGACTCGTGGATTAGATGGTGAAAGTTTCTCGTGAGACATACCTCCAATTAAAGACATTCAGTCTCATTTCGCACCCAAGATACAGAACAAGCACCTTGCAAGCATACACTTCTCAGTGTCTCAGTCATTGCCCACGACCTCCCATCTCTAATCTCCGGTGCAGACGAGTCTGTCAGATCCACAAAGCTACCACCAGCGGATGAGAACGAGTGGGAAGTGGAGAAGCTTGGAACATGCAAGCCTAGATGATGTGTATGAGCCGCGGTAGTCGACGTAGAATCAGGAGGTATATGCTTTTGGACGTTGAGAAGTTCTGAAACGTTAGCAATGTGTGAAAGGCATTGTGCAGGATTGCCCAAGGCATAAGCATAATATGCAAGCGCGAAGTTGAGGCTCTATTATGTCTGTCATCGTAAATAGCTTGACTGTGTGATATTATTGGCACGCACGTCATAGTTGGAAGACTTGAGACCGGCCAATGCATCGTAGCTTGCTTGAGCTTCTTGAATCCTCTCCTCTGGCAGCATACATTCCAAACCTAACTCTATAAGATACTCGAATTCTCCTTCCCCCGGTACATCGCTTTGATCGTCATCCTGTGAAGTAGCCGCAAGTAATAGTGCCAGTGCCTGGGTATGTGACGCAATTTGCGCAACGTCCTGGAATCCTTTGCAATGCTTGTTGAACTTACGGAGAAGTTCAGACCAACAAAGAACTGTGCCAGTGGGTGTCTTCGCGGGGTATTGAGACGACCATTGACCGGAGGTCAGAGCTAGTCGAAGCTGAGCCCAATAGTGGCGGTCCTTTGCAGACATGGCGTGAGTACGTACATAAATCACCTGATCAATGTTCAAGCTTTATTCCTCCGTCCGATCTAATCGGAACACGTCTCAAACTGATCACACGGAAGTATGTATCCTGACTCTTTGAACCTGTCTGACCGTTATTTTGGAGACAATCCTTCATCCTCGCTTCCACCCTCACAAAGTCATACATCAGCTCTCCAATTTTTGCCCCGTCACCAATATTATGTACAACACGAGAAGTTCTTACAAGGTCTGTGACATTGACCATCAGACAAGACAGGAATGGTTCAAAAGAACTCGCAATAGTCAAACAAATTGCAGAACCTGCCCGAAAAAGTCAGAAGGAACTTGTATAATTGTTTTCGATCGAACCTTGGATTGGATGTTGTTTTGTGGCGTCAGGAAAGCCAAGCCTTGATATGATACTCTATCGTCCAATTTATGACCGGAAGGCTACTTAACTGTTCTGAAGACAAAAGTCACATTCTTTCCAGAGATTTGGAAAGTCACAGTCCAATGATTGGCGGAAGAGAATTTCATCGTGTGATAAGAGTACTCATACCATCCTATCTCTCGTGAGAGCTTTAGAGTCTTGGTTCCAGAAAGACTCCAGTTACGCAATATAAGAACAGGTTCGGATGAAGAATTTGAACACATTTATGATGGTGATGACTGAGACTTTTGAGTCACCTCGGCAAAAATACAACACACATATTTGACAGTAGTAAGTGAGCCTCTCTGTCCCTTTTTCCGACCTGATTGAACCTTGCAGATTCTGACCGAGAATAATTTGGTGTGTTCAAGTATACAATTACAAGAGGATTCCAAGTATCTGAGGTAAAGCTCCAACGCGTGCGAAGTATCAGTAGCAAAGGAGGAGATAAAGACGATGCTACAACGATAATTAAATATACAATTAATGTAACTGATGTATAATCAAGGGTAAATGAAGAGGGAAAGAAGAAGAACGAGCGGATTAAATACATTTAAGTATTCGATATTCACGATATTCAACTAAAAGATATCTGAACAAAACTTTGACCTCTAAGCGCTGCTGGCGATGTCTATGCCATATTGATCACGACCCAGCGCTATCCGCATCGCCTCCACAGCCGCAAGATGTAAGGGTAAGACGGGGTTGACGTGGAGTCTCCAGCGTGCACGGGCAAGGACAGCGAGCTCATAAAAATTGTGTGTGATGGCCGTATGCAAAGAAGAGATGTCTTGGGAAGAGGACCTGGAATTGGGTGAGGAGACATTGTGGAGTAGATGGAGATGCAACATCGAAATTGAAGTAGGAGAGGGCATGGCGGGGATGCAAATTAGTGTGGTAGAGGATCGCGGGAGGAGGGGAAGCGGGTGAGGCAAAGATGGTGTAGGAGATTTGTCGAATTCAGAGGGGGCTGAGTGACAAACGTCTTCTGGAACATGTGAAAGGAAGATACCAAGATCGACAAAAGAGGGAGGGTAAGATTGAGGAATGGAATTGTACGGGGATGTTGCGTAGACGGTCATCGTAATGTCGGTGAAGATGTTTCGTGGTTGCCCCTTCACACCGGAAGACGCCCGAGAAAGGTTGTGTACCTTGGTCGGAGGTGATTTATTGGCAGGAGTCTTGGGTCGGGTCGAAATGAAGGTCCAAGGAGCATCTGGCTCAACAGACAGCAAAGTGAGACTTGATATGGGCAGAGCTCGCAAGTTATTGTCAATCCAGTTAGTCCAGGCTATAAGAGGTGTTATGAGCGCACAGGACAATGAAGGACGCTCGAATACATACCATCCAGCTCATTCTCGCTGATCGCCCCTAACTTCGAAAACACGATCCTCCACTCCACGTTTGCCTTCTTTGCAAACTCAATTGCAAACTCCCAGACCTTCTTTATGAGAAACACCTCATTCGACACATCCTCCGAATCACCCTCACCAGGCGTCTGAACCAACCACACGCCCAGATCATGTGCCTCACCACGCTGGTCCGCACACGCTGCCAGAATCCATTTGCCACACTGGCTAACCCGGTATCCTACATGCAAGAACGTGTCACGGTCCAGAACATCGAGAGATGCATGGGCCGCGCGCACAAATGTTGCCTTACTATAGATCGGCCTCGCAAGCGTGAACGCTGGCTCTTGGAAATACTTGCGTACTCGCACGCCATGCTCGTAAAAGGAACGAGACATTGTACGGTCGACTGGAACGAGCATACGGTTGTATATGGAGCAGCAGACATCGGAGGTGGAATAGTCAAAAGCGGGATTGGTGAATGTACCATAGAGGAGTTGTTCTGGGACAAATTGGAAGTGGATTTGGGCTTCGGAATAGGTTCTGGAGGCTTTTGTGACAGCGGAGAAGATCTGTTTAAGGGTGGGGGACGCAAGTGTCATTATGGACATTGGGGTGACGATGAAGAAGATACTGGATTGCGATGCGGGAAGGCTTGCGATGAGGGAGGCTATCAACGATGTGTTAGATTTGTTGGATTGTTGTGATCCAAATGTACTTGCCTAATGTCTTGCGGAAAGAGGAATCAAACCGTAAGGGTACTAACCCATCTCTAGGACAGGCAGGGTTTTTTCCAGGTGTTAGAGTTCCTAAATGGCGTCCCTAAAAACTGATGAGCATGTACTCGCAAGGAAAAAATCACTGCACTGTACCTTGTAACTGGTGACGACGCCCGTCAACCATGCATCAATGTGCTGCACCCTCTGTTCCCCATCATCTTCGAACAGTACAAACACAGTCCCGTTTTTTGCTCCTCCTTTTGGACCTAGCCCGAGCTTCTCCCAAAATCTGAGGGCAGTAGGTAAAACCTGTATCACTGCGTCCCCTTTCCCAATCGCTATCATCGGAGCTTCGAGCATCTGTAGCTTACCTTTCTTATTTTCACTTTTCTTTTCGTTCCAATCCACATCCCTCCCCATGTCGCAGAAAAGTGATCCCAATGTCATGGACCCTTCCAAACCAGGAACACTTCCAAAGAGCTGTGAAATAGCACGGGCGTCAGCAAGCCACACCTCCTCTTGCGCACAAGCACCGACGAGAGTACTAGCGCGCCACGCCTCGGCCCAAAGAGAGTTCTCCACAACCTCCGTTGCAACCGCTCCCGCGGCTGCTTCGAGCGATTTGGATTGGCCAAGTGTTGCCGCGGGTGATACAGGTGTTAAAGCGGAAGTGGCAGAGTGGATGTGAGGGTGAGGATGGGGAATAGAGAGAGGGAGGGGAGATGAAGGGCGGCGGAGGGGCGTGCTGAGTGGCAGGAGGGAGGAGTGGGCGAAGTAAGTCGGGAGAAGGGAGGGTCCAAGGGGGAGGTAGGCTGGTGGTGGGGTTGTCGGGCGAGAGCGGGGCGGGCTTGGGCTCGGACTTGAGGAGCGGGAGGAGGCGGTGGTGGTGGTGGTGTCAGAGTCGATATCGGCGTCGGGGCTTTGCGTAGTAGTGGAGGTAGGGGAAGACCAATCGTCTACCCAAGACGGAGAATGAGTTGATATTGGGCTTTTGGCCACCTTTCCTATTGGTTCAAATGCCAGTTTGCGTTTGACACCGATCAGTTTGCGCACGACGCCGATCCGGGGGTCGGTCGCTGCCATGTAATCCTTACGCCATCCAATCTGACCTGCATTTTTTGCCTTGTTGAGATCGTTAGCTTCTGGTGGTGGGCTGGGCAAGGAGAATTTGCCGACGGCGTATTTACCATCAAGGAGGCGATGGTAATCTGCAAATGGTATTGGGTCGAAAGTTGAGTTGGAAGTGATGAAAGGTTCAAGGTGAACAATTGCGGTGGGTGTAGCCGGGGCTGAGTGGCTTGGTGGAGTTGGTCCTGGAGAAGGTGGGAGGAGATCAGGAACGGCAGGGGTGGCAGTGTGCGTTGCACCGGAGACCCAAGGGGAAGTAGAGGCATCGTATGGGGTCGCGGAAGATATGTCAGTTGCGAATGAAAGAGAGTTGTCAAAGTTCAAGGGTGTTTGTGTAATGGCCGGGGTGGGGATTGTTGTGGTTGTAGTGATTGGCATACTTCGCGTAAGATGAGACGGAGCAGTAGGAGCAGAAGGCCGGTCGAAGAAGCTGAAATCGTCGTCTGTGAATGCGGCTTCGTCGAAATCAAGTCCGCTAACGCTGCCGGTATCGCCAGTGTGACTTGTCGCGCTGAAGGTGGCGTCGTGGGAAGCGTTGACGTCAAAGGGCATGGACATGTTCATATCCATTCCTATGTTCATGTCAAAGTCCATATCCATATCCATGTCCATGTCCATATTCATACTCAAACCAAGGTAGGGCTGAGGTTGGATGGTCCAGGACGCGTCGGTTGTGCTAAATGGGTTAAAGGTTGATGATGATCGTGGAGGCGGAGGGACAACAGGTGCAGGTGGAGGCTCGGATGATTCTGGTACGGGCTTGAGGGTTGAAGTGGGCGGAGGTGGGAGAAAGGTCGGGGGAGAAGTTGGGCCAGTGTGGGGAGTGGCATCGGCTTGTGGCGGAGATGGATAAAAATTTGGCGGTGGGAGATGGCTTGTGCTCGCGATGGGTGGTTGGGACGCGAGGGAAAGTGGTGTGGTCAAGAGAGGAACGGACGCTGAGACTGGAGGCGGTGACTGGATCGCTGTGGCGACAGTACGGACGAATTTTGGGGAGGTTAACGTGTTGTTGCTTTCTCGTTCGCGTTTGAGCCGCTCACGTTCCTTCTCGCGGTCTCGTGCAACGGCGTCGACGTATCCCGCGACCTCTGCTGCGATTTGATGGATGTCTTTGGACTTGGAAAGGGTAAGAGCACGGAAGGCACGGACCGAGTCAGAGCTAGGCGAGCTCGGAATGACAGATCGGGGTTGGGAATACGCGGTGGAGGGAGGGGGGTATGATGTTTGTGGCGAGGTAGAGGATATTGAACTTGGAGGAGGCTGAGCAGATATGTGGGGCGAGGGTTGGAGGGCGGTGGGAAGGGAGGGTATGTATTCAAGCGGAGGACGCGGGGGTATGGATGAAGGAGTATGCGATAAGCAAAGGGCTGTGGGATATATGAGGACAATTCCTTTGTCCTCGCCTTGCTTATTTTCGACGTTTATCCATGCGATTACGTAGGAGGTCTTGGAGGCGGACGACCAGCTTCCTACACCGAGACCCTGTAGCGACTCTTGGAATTGTTTGGTGAGTGCGGAGGTCGGCCCATTGTAGTGTGCTAGGAAGAATGCAGGTGTGCCATGAGGAAGTAGTGTTATTGGTGTTCCTGGAGGAACGGGGAGAAAGTATGACAACGGAAGAAAATTTGTGGGGTGGAGGAGGGGATGTATAATCAAGCTTGAACGACATAGATGTATTTGTAACTGGCAATATAACAGTGGCCTATCGGCGGCGTCAGTGACTGTCAAAACGATAGACGGTGGAAATACCTTGACTGAACACGGTAATACCAACTTGAACACCATTCATTCTCAATAGATGGTGAGCCTAAAAGGAAGCCCCCCTTTAGGCGTGTGACTGGTCGCAAAGGCCGTGAGTGGGATGCAGCTTGTGCGATATCGTCGATCAAGCGTATGCGTATAGCCTCAAGGAAATGAGTATAAACTTCACGAAGAGGCTTGCGTGGCAGTAGCATGCCCGTTTTGGCAGTTATACATGAGGGACATGGTTTGGATAGCAGAGAGCAAGCAGGAGAGCAAGGATAGAGATCATCAAAGGTAAAGTGGGATGGCTGGACAACTATAGAGTGGGGTTAGGGTTAGGCGCGATATAATGCAGCAAACCTACCTGTGAGGCCGTCTAGCTGGAGCTGGGCGAGGCTTTGGGTGGCATTGTGAATGCCGTCAACGTCGGTTATGGCAAAGACATAGATGCAAGAGTTGTGGCCGACATGAACACTAGTGAGAAGAGAGCCGAGGAGGGTATTGTGAGGAAGCAGCTGTATGCGGGCACGATCGACGACCTGGTGGTTGTTGGAGTCTGGTGTTGGAGCAAAGCGTGCATAGACGACGGCAAAAGGGACGGGGATGCTGAGCTCGGCGGCGAGGAGGGAGTCCGCCTGGTGGAGGAGCATGAGATGTCGGGATTTACCGAGGTACTGTTGGTTTTCACTCAACTGCCATGGCCTCACGTCCGCCTACCCGTTCTCCCCTCCCTCGTCAGGTCAACACCCAGACCGCCGTCCTCGACACCCACCATGGCCGCGTCCTCTGCATTGCCGACATCCGTGGCCATCTTTCTGTCCTCAACGACTTTGCCCGCGAGCACAACGCAGTCGCCATTATTCACACAGGCGACTTTGGTTTCTTTGGTATGTCTAGTATTTGATTTCACAGTGCCGCTCACTCCCCACAGATGCTAGTAGCTTCGAACCTAACGGTATAAATGATCGCACTCTTCGCCACCTCGCATCATACACTCCCTTTATTCCATCAACACAGCGTGAAGACCTCATTAACCAGTCAATAGAGACTATCCGCAGTGTCGTCAACATTTCCGTACTTTCCGAGTTTCCCCTTCTCCTTTCTGGCCAAATTAAGCTTCACGTCCCAGTCTACACTGTTTGGGGTGCATGCGAGGATGTACGCATCCTTGAAAAGTTCCGTCAGGGCACTTATGCAATTGACAACCTCCATGTCCTCGACGAAGCAACGACCCGTTGTATTGAGCTCGGCGGTGTTAAGCTGCGTCTCCTCGGTCTGGGTGGTGCACTCGTCCCCCACAAGATGTTCGACAACGGTGACGGCCACGCGACCATTGCTGGTGGTCAGGGCACCATGTGGACTACTGCCCTACAGATTGGTGAGCTCGTAGATACCGCGCAACGCGTCTATGATAACACAGAGACACGTGTACTTGTCACACACGCTAGTCCTGGTCGTGAGGGCATCATTGCCCAGCTTGCGCTTGTTGTCAAAGCAGACATTACTGTTTCAGCGGGTCTACACTTCCGTTATGCAACTTCGTACAACGAATTCAGTGTACAGGGTGACTATGAAGGTTTCCGCCACAAAATTGTCGTTGGCAAACAGGGTTTTGATAGGGTTTGGGAATCTGTCAGACCTCAGGTCGAGGCTGTCATGGATGACCATCAAAAGGTCCTCATGGACAAGGCGTTGAGTGTCATTGAGCGAGTTCCTCCGCCGCCATCCCCGTCGGCAAATGAAGAACCCGCATGGAAGAACTGTTGGAATTGGAATCTTTGCGATGCCGCGTATGGGTCACTTGTGTTGGACATTAAAGATGGTAGGATTAGTGCTGATCTCAAGAGCCAGGGTGTGTCTCGCAATTTTATCCAAACAAATCTCTTTTATTGACTGTCACCTAGGCTTTAACTTTGCATACAGACGTACCGCGACGACCGTGCAGACCCCCAGCCAATTGAATGCCACGCTTCCTCCATCCAATATGAGCCAAGCTCCTACAACGGCGCCAACACCTGCACCTGTGGCTGCTACTGATGCGACGCGAAGTATATCCCCGCCCGCTGCGGCTCTTCCGGAGAAAGGAAGTCCCACGAACAAGATCAATGGTGCAAACGCAAATGTAACAGCTGAGAAGGCGGAACGTGAAAGGGCCAAGAAAAAGGAAAAGAAGGAGCGGAAGGAGCGGGAAAGGGTCGAGAAGGAGAAGGAGAAGAAAGACGAGAAAGAGGGTGGTACGCCACAGAGTGCGAATGCATCTGCACTACCTGAGAGTGGCTCGGGTGCAACTGTGTCGTCGGATCTGGGACCCAAGTCCCCTGTGACGGAGTCGGGGAGCTCAGGCATGCGCACGCCCAAAACTGGCAAGCCACCGAGACACCCTTGGACGATTTTTATGCGTATGCCGACTGGGTTTAGTGTGACGGATGTAGAGGTGAAGGAGTTCTTTGGGGAAGCGCGTGCTAAGGTGAACGCCCTAATAGATGCATTTACAGACGAGTGCTGATGAGTGATCTAGATCATGAAGATTCATTGGCCGGCGGCAAACCCGCACTATGCGCACCGTGCTAAAATTGCGTACGTAGATTTTGAGGACGAGGAGTCGATGAGAATCGGGCTGGAGAAACATGCTGAGGTGCGTTTTTTTTATGGCGTTGTCATGATGCTAATTAGTTAATTGTAGAAACTCAATGATATTGTTCCTCAAGTCGTGCAGGCGACGGATAAGGAGACAAGAGAAGGCGCGGGGCGTGGAACAATGAGGGGAAGGGGTAGGGGTGGGGGCGCATATGCAGCGAGAGGGTTTGCTGCGGCGGGATTGACTCCACGAGGGTTCAAGGGCGGGAATGGGGGTAGCACGGGAGATGTGGCGGCTGCGCCCTCGACTCCTGCTCCAGCCCCTGAGACGTAAAAAACAGTTTTCGCTGTCGAGCTCGCGCTCGTTTCTTTTGCTCTCACTCACATAATGTGCGTTGAACGAACATCTCTTATTCTTCCATTCACTGCATATACATTACAATTTTCGTTTTTGTTCGTACGAAAACCCTTCGCGCTTCCCACCTCAAGTTGCTTTTCATCGTCGTTTGCTACTCACAGGATACCACTGCTAACCCCTTCCCCTTCCCCTATTTCCTATGTTTTATGTTTTCTTTGTGTCAGCCTCCAAGCCTTTACCCATTCTTCTCCCTACCTACCACACGCGTACGCATACAGAAAATTATTCTCAAACCCACATACCATATGGTCACCTGGTTATTAGTTGGTTACTAGGTTTTTGTGGTCCCTGCTGCTGTTTTTCTTTTTTAACTCGAGTTCTTTCTTATCTGGACAATGGTAAGAGAATGGTCTGTCACCCAACTTGACTACGTTGAGCACGCGCGCCAAACCAGACAGACAGTCAAATTCTTGGAGAAAACTAAAAAACATTCGAATGTCCTGTGTCCTTGTATAAAAATAAGGTTGTAACAACTGTCAAGTCCACGCGATCGGTACGCGATCGACACATCGCGTTCATGCTCCAATCGTAGGTTATTATAAGCGACAGGCTGACAAAATCTATAGGACAGCGACAATACGATAGTTTAAACACATATGGCTTGTTGTATGACTATAAAAGGCCCAGCCCCACTTGTGATGGATTACCATACCGGCATGGATCTCAGTATTCCTGTGTTCAGCGCGAGGAAACATCCTATAGAGACGGTGTGGCGCAGTAGTGGGTGAAAACATAACGTTTTATGGATAGTACAGTCGAGGACCAAGTAACATATGATTTTCGTTGTTCCGGCGCCTAGGTCTGTCGGACGCGGTCGGAATGTCGCTCGAAACGTGAACGTGATGGTGTGACAGTGATGTAATTATCTGGGGTGGTGATAAAATCTCGGATTGTCTGATAACCACCCCTCTCTTCGAATTCTCTTAACGCTACATCATGGGTGTCCTCGATATTGTTCCTGTGCGTCAACGCCGAGTACTGTTGCTTCGAAAGCTGATCATGATTAAAGACTGGTGTACTCACCGGCGATAACGTGAGGAAGCTCTTTGAATATGCGAAGGAGAACAATGTATGTTGATATCTCCTCCTTTTGACATCGCTTTGAGCTGATTATTCTCTCAAAGTTTGCCATCCCTGTAAGTTCACGATCGTATTCGGTTAACGGTGCATCTCAAAGTTTTTCTTACAGGCCGTCGTAAGTAGTAGATATCGGAGTTTGTACGCGATTGACTTATACTTCAATAGAACGTCACTTCTTCCTCGACAGCAAATGCTGTTCTTGAGGCTGCCAGGTGAGCGATACGAGGATTCGTAATGCGATGGTCCTCAGGTTTTGTCTTCAGGGACATCAAGTCGCCGATTATCCTCCAGGTTTCGCAAGGAGGCGCTGCCTACTTTGTAGGCAAAGGCGTTGCCAACGACAAGCAACAAGCCTCCATCGCCGGTGCGACTGCTGCTGCTCATCATATCCGTATCGCCGCCAAGGCCTACGGTGTTCCTGTTATCCTTCACAGCGACCACTGTGCGCACAAACTCCTTCCGTGGTTCGATGGCATGCTCGAGGCCGATGAGGCATATTTCAAACAGCACGGCGAGCCCCTCTTTTCTTCACACATGCTTGATCTCTCGGAGGAGTCCAAGGAGGAAAACATCGCCACTTGCGTCAAGTACTTCAAGCGCATGGCCCCTCTTGGTCTCTGGCTTGAGATGGAGATTGGTATTACTGGTGGTGAGGAAGATGGCGTCGATAACACTGGTGTCGATAATGCCGCCCTCTACACACAACCAGAGGATGTCTACGACGTGCACACTGCGCTGAGCGCCATCAGCCCCAACTTTAGCATCGCCGCTGCCTTCGGCAATGTCCACGGTGTTTATAAGCCCGGAAATGTCAGGCTCCAGCCTACGCTTCTCGGAAAGCACCAGAGCTTTACCAGTCAGAAGCTTGGTGGCAAGCAAGAGAAGCCTCTGTGAGTACTGGTGTAAGCCGTGGGGGACGTGTTGATCGAGGTTTCTTATCCAGGTACCTTGTCTTCCACGGTGGATCTGGATCCACCAAGGAGGAAATTGCCACCGCCGTTAGCCACGGTGTGGTAAAAATGAACGTCGATACTGATACCCAGTTCGCGTATCTCTGTGGTATCCGTGACTTCATCTTGAACAAGAAGGACTACCTGCTCCAGCAGGTTGGTAACCCGGAAGGAGCCGACAAGCCCAATAAGAAGGTGCGTGATTGTCTTATTCCGCCGGATAGCCGTTGACTTCTGCGACATTTGCAGTACTACGATCCTCGTGTCTGGGTGCGTGAGGGTGAGAAGACGCTTGTTGAGCGTGCCAAAGAAGCATGCAAGGATCTCGGCAACGTTGGTATGTCTCTTGTTTTTCATGTCACTGCTTTCACTGGTTGATTTGCGTCATTGTATAGGCCGCCTGTAATATCTAAGTGAAGAATAACAAAAATATTATGTATCAGACTTGTACTAAGTAACAATGTCCCCGTGTTAGTCTAGTCCAGCTGATATAAGTCCGGAATGTCGCTTGACTTGATCTTTTTGGGTTTTGGGCCCTTGTCCTTTACGACTTTCCCTCTGGTAGAGACGCCTTTCTTCTCCAGAAACAGGGACAATTTCACAGGTAATTTATCGTTTTGGGACGACTTTTCTGAGACTTTGAATTTTCGTTCCTGCCATTCTTTGGCCTCGCCATCAAACATCTTGATCAGCTCGTCTGCGCGTTCATGTAGTTTGTCCATGGTCAACTGTTGCCTCGCTGCTGGCCTATCCACCTCGGCAGAAACTACAAACTCGACACGGACGCCTTTAGAAAGTTCTTTTCGCGTCCTGCGTACCACGTTGCCCAGCTCCGCGAGCGTGCCATCTGAAGATGCGACAAATTTCTTGCCAGATGTCTCTGGTTGAGAGTTTGTAACAGCGCTGTCAGTCGAAACCTCTGCCGTTCCAATTGCCTCCAGAGAAATGATGAGAATGCCCTGAGGAAGGCGCATCTCGCGTTCCTTCCGTTCCTTAGCCACGTCCTGTAAGCTCTCTATGGCCTCCGACGCGCGTTTATGCATCTCGGCCGGCTCGAGCCTGTCCTGCTTGGACTTGCGGGCAAAGACGAGATCGACGCGGCGAACTCCGCGTGTGAGATCTTCGCGGACCTTGTTGATCTTGTGAGCGAGATCTGCAGGACCAGACGTCCAGCTGAGCTGGACTTCCTTGTGCACATTCTGTCGACGGACTTCACGTGCTCGGAGTGCTGCTTCAGCTACGCGCGTGTTTTCGTCATAGCGGTTGTGAAGTTTGACGATAGGCTCGGGACTGGCGGACACGAGCTCTACATACTCTGAGCGAGGGTTGATAGTGGAGAGGATCGATCTGAGTGGTTGTGGATCGTGGAGTTTGCCCGTCTCTGGATCGACAAGACGAACGAAGCGGTATGGAATGTCAGTCCCGCGCAAGGGTTGGTTTTTTTGGGCATTTCTTGGTTCAGCAGATGCTTTTGTGGCCTGTGTAACATTTACCTTGGATTTTGTGTCCGGAAGGGCAAATGCAGACCGAGTGGTGAGTGGACGTGTGAGTGGACGTGTGTGAGGACACCGGAATGCAGCGGCGCGAAATGCAATCATGTCAAGGTTGTCCTATCCGTGACACCGTGACAAAGTCCCACATATAGACTCCCCAACCATTATATTTTATTTAGTGTCTTAGTGTCCCGTGACACTCAGGTCACAAGTTGCCATTTTCAGAATTTTCAGAATTTGGATTTGTTCCCACACGCGTCTTGTCATGCACCATTGGCTCTTTGTCGCCGTCATCGCCGTCCTCGCCATCGTCAGCCATGCACAGACTATCACTGGCCAAGATATGTAGGCCCGCGCGTTTCCGCCGTCATCGCCGTCCTCGCCATCGTCAGCCATGCACAGACTATCACTGGCCAAGATATGTAGGCCCGCGCGTTTCCTTTTTCTGCTGATCATTGCTCAGCAACGGTAATACCACGGCCGTTTTTCTGCTGATCATTGCTCAGCAACGGTAATACCATCGTTGAAGTCATCACCCTCAACCCTCTTGGCCTCCCTGTCACTTCCACCATGTACGCCCACTGATTGTTTTTTTTTCATTTGCAAACTCACATGTTTGAAGAGAAACTATTGCTGCTACTGCTGTGACTACTACTAATGTTGTGACGACCATTCCAACGACATCGACAACCACTACTGCGGACCAGGGGGAACAAGGACCAGTCGGTCAACCCGCAGCCACGGTCTTTACCCCGGGCGGCCCAACGCCATTCACCTATACCACCGTTATCGACGGAGTCACCTCCGTCGTTCAAGACATCTTCACACCCACAAACCCTCTCCCCCAGCCGCCCAGCGCAGCTGCAACTGGGACCATCTGGGATTATAGCTCCTGGCTGGCCATCTATGGACCATCAACAACTGCAAGCGTTAATGCGAACGGCGTGGTTTGTAGCCCACTCATATCCGCTTTGGCTTCCACCCTCGTTCTCGGTTTTGCGGTGGGCATGGGGCTTGTGTTGTATTAGCTAGCCTGAGGACATCATAGACTATTACCTTTGGACACTCTACGATCATTTCCTTTATCCACATTTGGTGAACTGTATTTGAACGATGCATAGAATGCATAGATAGATGGACATCTGCTTTGATCTTGTACCGTGTATTGATTCCTATTATCGTGTATATGCCACTCCACCTACTTTACCGCTCGCTGTCTAATATATCCTGTAGCTGTTCATCATGCACATGTCTCATGTGGACATTGGGCGCTGTGATGGGCATGGATTGTTGATCTAACTTCCTGCTATTAATATATGCCCGTTCTACTTCACTAAGACGAGGCAGAATACCAAAGAGATCAGGTTGTACTGAAAGCTGACTAGTTACTCTCCATAATGTTTCCGTATACTCGAGTTATAATTTTGAATTTAAGGTTTAGACTTGAACGGCGCGCGCCCGATCGGTCAATTGATCCCTCCAACGACGACGCGTTGATCATCACACGCGCTTACCCACTCTACCTCGCGCCTACAGCACATAAGGCATCGATTCCCGATAAACATCCTTCAAAATGTATATGCGTCAATACAGAACCTCTCACTACAAAAGATACAATATCATTGATTGACAGAAACGACCAGTCATCAATTAGTGTAACCCGAAATTCTCCCTACGACCAACAATAGCAATCACTTTAGTTTGGTGAACATCTCTTTTGAAAGTTCTAATGTTGACACCTCTGCTTCGAGAGTTTTGCGCTAGGTACACAATCAGCACCAGAACTTGTCCAGCAGAAGGAATCCAAACCTTTTCTTCATTAGCAAGACGCACGTTCTCGGGGACAGTCTCTGCATAATCGGCCTGCGATTCCACCTTGATTACCTTTTGCAAATTCAATCGCGCCAGGTCAAGCTTTTTATCACATTTGGCAATCTCGATATCCAAATCGACGAGTCCCTTGAGAAAAAGAAAAGATTCGTATCAAATGTAAGAGAATAAAGAAATGTAAAGACATACTCGAACAAGTGTGTGAACAGCGATTGATGGTGTTACAACAGCACCACCGCATCCGTCTGGAATTTCACTCAGGTCACGAACAACCTTGGCAG
This sequence comes from Macrolepiota albuminosa, assembly GCA_027475525.1. Lineage (NCBI taxonomy): Eukaryota > Fungi > Basidiomycota > Agaricomycetes > Agaricales > Agaricaceae > Macrolepiota > Macrolepiota albuminosa. Next base: position 318,160 of record JAMWFC010000051.1, read on the forward strand.
ATTTGCATCCCTTGGTAAGAGCAACGATCGTGGGCAACTGTGACTCGAAAAGCGCAGCCTCCTCGTCATTTTGTATATGCAGGAAGACTATGCAAGACCATGAGCATTCTGTTTCAACGCAGGGTATGTAAAAGACATACACTGGATATCAGTTTGTAGATTATATGACGCAGCCAACGAGCGGCCAGTCTTGAGGGCAGAGAACACGAGATCAAAGTTCTTGTCAGCGGCCTCGAATACGAAGGCGTTGTCCTACGATATCGAGAAGATTAAAGGTTGCATTGCGGCGGCTTAGAGTAAACGTTACGAACGTGTACAGGGAAAACGGACACCATGATCGATGGTGTAGAATCGTTTGGCCGCCTCGGGAGACGTTGCCACAGCTCCTCCGTCACGAAAGGCATGAAAGGATGGAGTAACCTCAAACCATAATCAAGGCAGGTGTAAAGTGTTTGCTGAGCCGATTTTCTCGTCTCGATGTGCGCAGACTCATCCGTCATGGGTTTCATTGCTTCCTATAAAGCCATTTGAAGTTAGCGAACGGAAGAGACTTACCAGAAATAATGAAAGCCTTACGATGTAGACATCACAGAGCTCGTAGAGCCAGAAATTATAAGCCGACGTTGTAGCATTCATGAAATTCCGCTCTGCAAGTTGATTGTTGATCTCCGCCGCGGCAATGTTCAGTTTGTGCAAAATCCATTTCTCTACGAGGCTCTCTTTACCAGTCGGCTGCAACGCTCGTCAGTCGGAGATACCGGAGCAGACAGGAAGTTTCCATACCTTTGATGTTGGTTGTGGTACGAACGATCCATCCAACTTGAGCATGGCGAATTTCGTTGCATTGAAGATCTTGTTGCAGAACTTGCGATATCCTTCGACACGCAGGATTTCCAAGTTGATGTCACGGCCTGTAGCAAATCAGCACGCGGCCAGATACCAGAACGAACGATCGAACCTCCGCCGGAATATGCGCAAAGCGCGAAGCGCAATGCATCCGTTCCACATTGAGGAATGCCTTTTGGGAAGTCTTTCTTCTGTCCTGCTGTTGCTTTGATGATCTCCTTTTCATCCAAGTTGCCCTCCCGAAGCTTTGCATGTAGATTCTCGAGAGTTTGGCCTTGAATGACGTCGATGGGGTCAATGACGTTTCCGAGGGACTTGCTCATCTTGCGACCATGGGCGTCACGGATCATGGCATGACAGTAAACCTCTTTAAATGGCATTTGACCTGTAAGCTTGATACCGAGGAGTACCATGCGGGCTACCCAGAAGAAAAGGATATCCCATCCGGTCTCGAGGAGCGATGCGGGGTAAAATCTTTGGATGTCGGAGGTCTAATCCAAGTCGACTCGTCAGCAAGAACAGAATAAGTAATTCGATGATACGTACATTATCGGGCCAACCCATGATAGAGAAAGGCCAGAGGCCAGATGAAAACCAGGTATCAAGTACATCTTCGTCCTGCTCTAGCGTAAACTTCCGTCCAGCAGCCAACTTTTCTCCGCGCTGTTGAGCTTCTTCTAACGTGCGTCCCACAACCCAGCTTTTACCGTCATTGATCTATGATATAAAAGTCAATTCTGCGAACCACTAGCGACGTGAATGAAAATCATACATCCTGGTCGGCCCCTCCAATCCTGACGAAATAGGCAGGACACCTGTGTCCCCACCAGAGCTGACGGGAAATGCACCAATCCTGGATGCCTTCCAGCCATCTATACCATTCGTTCTCGGACTGTTTTGGTTGGATCAACAGCTCGCCTGCTCGTGTGCGCTGCAGATCATTGAGCTTGTCGTGCAGAGTCAAGTTGAGATCGAATCTACCTTCATTGCTTCTTCTGCGAGGGGCTTGCAATTCACCCACCATTGAGGCTTGAGAACAGGTTCGATGAGATCGCCGGATTTGCTGCAGGAACATGATCAACCACCAGTGTCATAGTATCGGCATTTTTCTCACTTGCCTGCAAATCGGGATCTGCATTGGATTGTCTTTGGTCTCGATGAAGAGACCCTTTACCTTCAACAGCTTCACAACTTCCACACGAGCATGGAATCGTTTCATTCCCTGCTCTACTTATTAGGATTCTAGTACTCTTCCCAATTGGAGCACGCACGTTGAAATGTTCTCCAGCATTGGCATTGAAAGTGCCGTCATCGTTCAAAATGTTGATGAATTCCAAGTTATGCCTCATCCCAACTTCATAATCATTCGGGTCGTGCGCAGGCGTGATCTTGACGGCACCTGTACCGAATTCCATGTCGACAATTATGGAGTCTGTAACGATGGGGATGCGTCGGTCAAGGAAAGGGTGCAGAGCGAATTTGCCATGTAGATGCTTGAGAGTAAAAGTCAGTTCGAAAATAAATAAATGTTGAAATTCCGCACCTTGTACCGGGGATCATCAGGATGTACGGCAATGGCAGTATCACCGAGCATGGTCTCTGGACGCGTCGTAGCCACGATGATGCGTTCATCTAGAGGAATATTAATTTAAATGTCAGGAGTAGTCGAGCACAAAGTGACGACGCCTACCTGAACCCTCAATAACATATGCAAAACTTGTGATGACACCAAACTCGAACTTTTCCTTGATGTCGTATCCGGGAACGTTGAGTAACGTCCTTCCCGTGAGCTGCTTTTGTTCCACCTTCATGTTTGCCATCAGGACACGCGTCAACTTCTGGATGCGGAAATACACACCTCGAGGTTAGAAAGAGTGGTATTCAGCTTTACACACCAATTGACAAGGCGGTTCGCACGGTAGATGGTTCCTTCTTCATGGAGCCTACAAAAAGTCTCTACAACAGCTTTAGACAGAGTCTAGGCCGATAGATCTGGATGAGCATGGGGGCTTCATGGAGCCTACAAAAAGTCTCTACAACAGCTTTAGACAGAGTCTAGGCCGATAGATCTGGATGAGCATGGGGGTTAGCACCATAACAAATTTGAACGCACCTCGTTCATAGTAAACGCCACTCGATCCCAGTCGTAACTCCCTCCAAGCCTATGCAACTGATTCGTAATTTTTGCTTGATACCTACGCTTGACGATGAATTTTTTTCCCAACATAATGTGTCGATGGGGACGCCAGCTTACTCGTCTTTCCACTCCTTTACAGTGTCCACGAACTTTTCGCGACCGAGATCATGCCGCGTCTTTCCCGAAGTTTTGTATAGACGTTTCTCGACCACGCTTTGCGTCGAAATACCCGCGTGATCGAACCCGGGCGCGAATAGAGTTTCTTTTCCTAGCATACGATTCCTAAGACGCATCTCAGCACACGAAGAAATAATCAACTGCAAAAAAAAAAAACCGTACCAGCGCACCAAAGAATCTTGAATTGCAGTCGTAAGACCGTGTCCGATGTGCAAGCTGCCCGTCACATTTGGCGGAGGGGCTGGAACGACAAATAGCTCTCGCTTCTCTCCGTCGTCGAGGGGAAAGTACTTTTCCGTCGATTCGGGTTTAAAGAACCCTTGGGCGGACCACCAATCGTACCAGGCCGCTTCAATGGCAATAGGATTATATCCAGCCGCCATAGGCTGGGACATATCTTTCCAAAGACGCGTCGAATAATAAGCTTTAACCCCGGTGAAAGGAGATTTCGTATATGACGCACCCTTCTTCTCGCCCTTGGGGGTAGTATTTACGAAAGGAACGTCTGCCGCATCGTCTTTCTTTGCCTTTTCCGCCTTGACTTTCTTCTCAGCGCTAGGCGCAGCTTTGGCGGCCTTGGCAGCAAGCTTTGCTTCCTTCTCTAGTCTCTTTGCCTCCTTTTTTGCTGATAGAGATCTAGAATGAATATATATGAATCGAAACGAGCAGACGGGAAACGGACCAGCGCTCTTGGTGGTTGGGTTTTTGGCATCATCAGCGGTAACAGCAGGATCCTGCTGAGTAATGGGTTCGGACATGAGATATCTGCGATAGATTAGGATAGATGGACGACAGCGACAGACGGAGACAGATGTAAAGAGACGATATCGATTCATGCGATTCGTGACTCCTTCCCCCCTTGCCTTCGGCTATATCCGTTCGACAAAATTTGTGATCTCGATCTAATCTACCGTGTTTATTTTCCGTTGTAACCATGAAATCCCATTGATGCAAAAAAGCTTAAAGTATATCGTACATCGACTCTGTCCCGGCGTTTCGACAAAAAAAAACTTGATGTACATCATCGCTATCCAACATGCCTGCTCCGCCGTGACTTGGCGACAGTCCCTGATCTTTCCAAAGAGGCCTTCAAACTCTTGATCGTCTGGACAATCTCTCCTAAGGAAAAACCTATTCAGCACTCTTAAACGAGCACGAGAAAATCCATTCGCCAACCTGCAAGTTTGGGGCTTTCAGCCTCGAAATCATATCTCTTGTTTGTCCCTCCCCGGTTCAAGACGAGCTTGAACACGGATGAAGTCTTTGCGGACTGCTGGCAGTCGGCAATACTCTTGATATGATAAGACGAGGTCTTTCCGCTGTCGAAAACAACTTTCATCGCCTTGTTTGTCGAGGAAGGCATGATCTGCGATACAGATCAGTAGATAGTTCGCTCTAGAAAGATAAAGGCTTTACGTGTATATAGACGCCATCAATAGCAAGCGTTCGCTCCTGGCGAGCAAGCAGCATGGGGGCTTTGCGGAAGATTGTAAATTTCTGTAAACGGTTAGCACCTAGACGTGTATCTCGATATCGACTGCCCACCTTGTATCCAGCCGCGTAGTCAGCCAAGGATGAAGAGTACTGAATCTCCGGGGTATCTGATATGCGTTTGAAGATTGAAGCTACACGACCAAGGAATTAATACCCTCTGAAGAGTACTGAATCTCCGGGGTATCTGATATGCGTTTGAAGATTGAAGCTACACGACCAAGGAATTAATACCCTCTTATGCGGCCAGTATGAATCAGGTTTACCGTTTGGATCTGTAGTCTTTCCTGTGCCTTTCAAAACATCCCCGAGCTGCGGGAGCATACTTCGTTTAACAAGGAGGAGCTCTCGTTTTCCTTGCAAGCTAGCGACTGTCCTATCCAAGGATCAAATGTTCATGTCGGCCACGACTAGGGCATAATCATTCGGGTTTGCAAGCTTGCGTTTCCGGCACACGAGTTCGAGGGCTTCTTGCATGTACATGCCAGCAGATCTGGAGGGACACTTAGAGAGAGCATTAAAGTAGTAATTCGACTTACACAGGGATTGTCGTGGAAATGTGGACCGTGTCTGCGGTATCAGCGACCCGAATGCGTAGGAATATCGGCGGCCCTTGACTTGAGGAAGGTCCGAGTGATGTCGACAAGGGAAGCGAACCGAGAGTCGAACCAAGAATAGCGCTACTAGGTGCACCGAGGCTCTGAGTGGGAACAGAAAGCTTTTCTGCCTTTTTAGTCACGCGCGACGGATGTCGCTGGATCTTTGAGTCAAGGAGCTGGTTTTGTTGTGCTTTTTGGGGGTTGAGACGTGTGACAGAATGGACGTTAGTTTAAAAGTACCTTGTGCCGGTGTAGCCTCCAATACAGCATATGCATCGGCGTTGAACTTGGTAATCTTGCCCATACGATCGGGTGCTGTAGGATACCAAGGGTCAGGGACTAGGAGGATAAAGGGCTAACAAGACTTGCGTGGAAAATCATCATCTACCTCTCCATCCTCTTCTGCGATTCGCAAGATCCATCCCACAGCCGAAACCTTGGTCTCCCAGGCCGGGTCAGACTCGCCGGACAGACCGTCGTCCAAACGAGGCAGCCACCCCTCTGACCAATATGTCCAAAGGGAGAATCCGATGACCTCTTCCACGGTGGCATCCTTGCGGACGTTTAGCTCCATGGGTTTGCCCCTCGGACGGGTCGCGTGGGGGAAATAAACGATTACATCGTCGGAAGCACTTTCGCCACGGCCCGATACAGCGGCGTACAACTCGGAGAAAGGGTTTGAAGAAGCATCGGCAGAAGCCAGGAGGGAAGAGAGGGCCGATTTGAGCGGTTTGGCGGGTGGTACCTTTTTCTTTGCAAAGAGGGGGTCTACTGGAGGCTGTTGAGTTCTGGCTGAATCAGGCTTTCGGATTTCGAGTTTGTTGGGCGGGGGAGTGACCATCTCGAAAGTGCCGGCTACAGGATCAATCACGCGTGGACGGGCATCGTCTGGCGAGGTTTTCTGATCTTCGCAGACAGGACTGAGGCGGGAAGTTGCCCTTGGGCGACGCGTGGACGGGCATCGTCTGGCGAGGTTTTCTGATCTTCGCAGACAGGACTGAGGCGGGAAGTTGCCCTTGGGCGTAAGTGTTGCAGAGGAGAAGTGGGGTCGGAGGAAGCACCCGAGATGACAGATATGGCATCCGAGCCAGAGTTGAGGGTAGGTGGGCCAGAATAAGCACTATAATGAATTAGCAGTGGACCAGGGGATGGTTGGTGTACTTGCAAGTCGAAATCGTCGCCCTCGTCCATGCTATCGACGTCACCGGGCACATCGTCGTCAAAGTCACCATCAGAGGAAGAAACGTCATCTGAAGAGTCGGACTGGGGTGGCATAGGCATGGCAGCAGGGCCTGGGCGTCGTCTGGCGGCCATTCTTGCGCGTCTTCTCTTCTCCATCTCTGCGGCGCCTTTGAACTTTGGAATAAAGTGGGCGACCTTTTGAACGGGCGCGTCCTGTATGTCGGTGGTCAGGGACGTGGGCTCGACGGTGGTATGACGTGAGGGAGACGTGACGAGAGGGGTGGAGGAGGTGACGGGCATTGAGCTGGACACGACGTCTTGGACGGGGGCATTGGGAGAGACAAAGTTCTGGACATGGACGTCATCGGACACGCGGCGCGACATGGAAGTCCTGCGTGCATGGATGCGCATTCCGAAAGCACCAGACTTGTTGGCCATGATGGTCTGGGAGTGCTTGAGACGTGCACCTGGGAAGCCAGAGGGACGTTCATCGTCTTCGTCGCTGAGCTGTGGACTGGGAGGCATGTTGAGCTGGGGCCAGCGATCGTTGTCGGCGAGAGATGCGGCGACGACGAATGGATTTGCAGAGTAGGCGGGGTCGAAGGAAATGAGACGGGGGCCATAGATGTCGTCGACGTCGCGGAGGTAGGAGAGCCGGAGATGGTGGATGCGGTAGCTGGGGCACGGTCAGGTGATTTGGGACGGGGACAGGCAGGGGACGTACGTAGTGTCGCTGATCGTGGACATGGGGAGGGATGTGACTGCGTGACGTGACAGCGACTTTTTTCATGTCTTCGCGTGTGGCTCTGCGGCCTGCAACGCGGTTTGGGCGGACACCAGAGATTCGGCGGCATCTGCGCAAGGACAGGCGCACCAGGCTGCCCATTCCCCATGTCAACATAGTCACGCGCCAGTTTGCGCCCTGTCGCTTCGAGGACCACTACCACACTTGTCTTGCTGACAATGCAATGTACATGACTTACCTCCACGAGCCCCATCCACGGCCCCCGCCCCGCCAAATCCGTCTCACCTTTGACCCGTCTGACCCCTACTCCAAGCACCGCCACAACCCCCCCGTCGGAGGCTCGCAGATAGGCAAGAAGCTCCCCCCGCCCGACTCTCCACACAACGTCGTCCGTCTCGAGAAGATCTCCATCCACACCATGCAAAAGGACGTCCTCCAGAGCAAACACAATCTCCTGGGTCCCCTCATGGCCCTCCGCGCAATCACCGGAGAATCCTACAGGGCTGGTGGCCGCCACGCCGTCCAAGGCATCCAGATCGTACGCGGCAAAAAGTCTGTCGGCGGCTGGATTCGCCCAGGAGTCCCTGTCGGTGCAAAGGTCGACCTCAAGGGCCCCGCCATGTACGACTTTCTCGCCTCTCTCGTCGAGTTTGTCCTTCCACGCATCAGGGACTTTGGCGGTTCAAGGGCCCCGCCATGTACGACTTTCTCGCCTCTCTCGTCGAGTTTGTCCTTCCACGCATCAGGGACTTTGGCGGTGTCATCCTACCTCCCGAGTCTTCCTCCGTAAACTCTCCCAGTGCAGTGTCCGGTGTCGTCTCCTTTGGTCTCCCGCCTACTGCATGGCCCTCTTCCCCAGATCGAAGTCAACCAGGACGCTTACCCCAAACAGTACGGCATGCATCTGCATTTCGTCACAAACGCGTCCGGTGTCGGTGCCCAGAATAAAGCACGCGCCCTGTTGTCAGGCTTCCAGATCCCTTTTTTGCGCAAATAGTTTAAATCATCTATTACACGTAGTCGAAACAATCCAAAAAAAGCCTTTTCAATGCTGTAAGCGATCAATTAAGATTGATCGTACGTCCGACCCGCACGCAACCAATTACTCTTAATTTTCCTTCTAGTCTCTCCTTTAACCCCCGTCTCTCCTTCATTTGTCATGGACCCGCACGCAACCAATTACTCTTAATTTTCCTTCTAGTCTCTCCTTTAACCCCCGTCTCTCCTTCATTTGTCATGACAGCCCAAGCCGACGTCCAGAACCAACTCGATGCCTTTAAAAAAGAGCTCATCGACCAAGGCATTTTCGTACAGGAGAGAATGGATGATGCTTTGCTTTTGCGGTTGGTGCACTCCTCGTCCTTCCTTCCCACATCAAGTCCAATCTCTGCAGGTTTTTGCGGGCCAGAAAATTCGACGTCCAAAAGGCAAAGGAGATGCTGATTGCAACTGAGGAATGGAGAAGGGAGAACAACGTTGATACAATCATCGAGTATGTATAAAGGCAAAGGAGATGCTGATTGCAACTGAGGAATGGAGAAGGGAGAACAACGTTGATACAATCATCGAGTATGTATGTATTCCGAGCTCCTTCTATCCCATCTGATGCCATTCTCCTAGGGACTTTGACTTTACGGAGCGCGAAGAGGTCAACAAGTATTATCCCCAGTACTACCACAAATGGACAAGGTATGTCTCAGAGCCTGTCCTTGTCGTCATCGTCTGACCCTGCCAGGATGGTCGACCCATTTACATCGAGCGTCTTGGTTTCCTCGATTTAGATGCCCTGTACAAAGCAACCACCCAAGACCGCCTTATCAAACGCTTCATCCAGGAATACGAAAAGTTTGCCAAGTACCGCGTCCCCGCTTGCTCAAAGGTCGTCGGCCACCCTGTCGAAACCTCGTGCACCATCCTCGACCTCCACAACGTATCCCTCACCAACTTTTACCGCGTCAAGGACTACGTCATGCAGGCGTCGTCCATTGGCCAGGACAGATACCCCGAACGCATGGGCAAGTTTTACATCATCAACGCTCCCTGGGCCTTTTACGCCGTGTGGAAAATCATCAAGCCCTGGCTGGATGAAGTCACCGTGTCCAAGGTCGACATTCTGGGCAGCAACTACAAGGAGACCCTGCTCAAGCAGATACCCGCCGAGAACTTGCCCGTCGCCTTTGGAGGCACATGTGACTGCCCGGGCGGGTGCAGCCTCAGCGATGCAGGGCCCTGGAACGTCAAGGAGAAATGCGTAGAGTAATATGTATACCATAGACGTAGACAGATTAATCAGTAGAGTTACCCCAAATAGGTCTTGATCTACAACCACCATGTCTGATCCAAATTACCGTCCTCTCCCGGGCAGGCTCGGCAACCTCACTGATGAACAGCAGCAGATATTGGCTGCCTTCAAGGAGCAGCTTATTGCCGAGGATGTGTTTGTGCCCGAGAGGATGGACGATCCCTTCTTGCTCAGGTCAAGGGCATCGCCGTCCGTTGTCCGGGCATACATTATTGATACATCGATCCTCTCAGGTTTCTCAGAGCACGCAAGTTTGACATTGTCAAGGCCAAGACGATGCTCAAGGAGGCAGAGGAATGGAGAAAGGCAGAAGATGTCAACAATATCCTCGAGTGAATCCGTCCCCGCGTTGACTTTACGTATTGACTGATCTTTCATCATCAAAAGGAACTTTGACTTTAAAGAAAAGGCCGAGGTCGACAAGTGGTACCCCCAATACTATCACAAAACAGACAAAGTATGCCCCCTCCCTGGATCCTCGCTTACGCCACTCTCATCTCAACCACAGGATGGCCGACCAATCTACATAGAAGTCCTCGGCAAGCTCGACATCGAAGAACTCTACAAAGTGACAACCCAGGACCGACAGATAAAGCGTCTAGTGTCAGAGTACGAGAAATCCTCCAAAATCCGCTTCCCGGCATGCACCAAGGCGTTCGGCCACCCCGTAGAGACCTCCTGCACCATCCTCGATCTCGCCAACGTCTCCGTGACAAAGTTCTACCACGTCAAGGACTATGTCTCACGCGCCTCTACCATCAGCTCGGATAGATACCCCGAGACGATGGGCAAATTCTACATCATTAATGCGCCCTGGGCGTTCTCCGCCGTGTGGTCTGTTGTCAAGCCGTGGTTGGATCCCGTCACCGTGGCAAAGATCAATATTCTGGGTTCGTCGTACAAGGATGAACTTTTTAAGCAGATACCGCGCGAGAATTTGCCGCAGCAGCTTGGTGGGACGTGCTGGGTTCGTCGTACAAGGATGAACTTTTTAAGCAGATACCGCGCGAGAATTTGCCGCAGCAGCTTGGTGGGACGTGCGAGTGTCCGGGGGGTTGCTCTTTAAGTGACGCGGGTCCTTGGAACGAGTAGAATGAGGTAATAACGTTAGTATAGACGGTACTGTATATCTGGACTCGGTATAAATTTGGAGCAACATCAACTAGTGCTGCTGAGAACGCGGTTCTGACCCTCTCTAAAAGTTCTTTCTAATAGTTCATTGAATTGTTTCTTCCTCTGCATGTATATTCCGTGACCTGTTTCCGCCAATTGGATATATTCCGCTTCTGGCATAGATGCCTTTAATTCAATAGAATGCGCGGGAAGGACGAGGTTATCGATGTCTCCTGTGAGTATGACGACTTTGGGTATGGAGTGCGAGATTTCGCGTAGGCGATCCGGCGAACAGTGGTGAGTGAGTGCGGCAGCCATCTGGGATATGTGCCCAATGAATCGTTGAGGCTGGGTGATAGTCACACGTCGAATGAATCCCTAGGGATGGCAGCCATCTGGGATATGTGCCCAATGAATCGTTGAGGCTGGGTGATAGTCACACGTCGAATGAATCCCTAGGGATGGTCAACTTGAGCTGTGTCTGAATGGATGATTTGGTGGCACGTTACCTCATTTTGTACTTGGTGATTCGTTCTGCCTGCAGCATCGTCTTCTGCTTTCAGACTTAACCACGACTTGGGGAAAAGCATCTCGGAAACAATCCCAGCCTTCTTGGCAGGGTCCTGTATGAACAATAGTCTGGCGAGAGAAGCGAGTCCAGCCCACTGGTAGTCCATCCATCTATCAGTGAGAGTTGGGGGAGAAACGTGATCTGGAACGTACCGGGGGGAAATTGTTCCATGGCTTGCCACCGGGAGTCGTGACGGCAAGGACGAGGGAGGCGATGCGCTTTGGTATCCTAGAGGCGAGTTCTGCAGAGAATTAGCAAAGATCAACAGCTTACTTCAAAGTGAGAGATTACCTTGAGCAATCATCCCCCCGAGACTGATGCCAACGACGTGCAACTCGCGTTCTTCGGTCCAGCCGAGAAAGTCTAGGAGCGCAATAGCATCCTCTGCCATTCCAGCAGTACTTTGAGTTACGATTCATTAGGTTTACTTGATTCGCCCTAATGCATGACTAGCTTACGTATAAGGTCCTCGAGGGTATCCGGAATTCCCAACACCTCTGTTATCAAAGACGAGAACGGTGTGCTCTTTAGAGTGCCCAAAGTGTTCGACCTGTGGGCCCCAGGCGAAGGAGCTCGAATTGAGACCCATTATAAATACTACTTTATACTTTGTGCCATGCCCATGCTGCTCGTAGTAAAGCGAGTGACTTTCAAAGAGTTCAGGGCCCTGGTCACGAAGCTTCGTGACTGGACAAAGACCCTTCCTGACGCACGTAGAAGCGTCAAAGGCAGTGGGCAGGTCCCCGTTCGCCATGAGAAATGGGAAACACTAATGTGGCTGTGTTAAATGTTGCCATCTCCTCGCGACACACACCATGGCTGGGACAAAGTCATTCATTCTTTCCTTGTGCGCATCGGCTTCCATCAAGCTGCGAGTGGATTTACACTAGATCTTCTTGTTATGAATCCAGACTGGGAGAAGGATGTCGTCCCTGAAGCTCTTTCAGAGCTCGTACAGAACATTTCAGTATGTTTTTTAGATATTGTCAAAAGGCAACACCGTAATTGAATTCAGGCTCTAGGCTTAGAGGAAGAAAGCGTTCCTCAAATAAGTCAACATTCACTGGAACAGCGAAAATTAGACTACATCAACCTCGCAAACAACATGCCTCCACGGTCGCCGTCCACGGTATGGTAGACATATCCCCGCTAGATTTTCATCTTACATGTCTCAGATCAACAAGGAAATATCGCGGTTTCTTGCTCAGAACCGTGCACGTAACAACGCATCTAACCGTGCAGAGTTCGTTTACACCCCTGCGCAGAAACGCCAGCGACTCGCCGAGTTTAATGCCGAAATCGGACCTTCTTGCGCCCGTGTAGATGCCAAGCCGTTGGACAGGAATGTCCAGATGAAGTACGACATTGCCAAGAATGAAGAGGGACCGTTGAGTCGTACCATGCACTCGAGCGAAAACCAAGATAACGGGAAAGGCAAACAGAAAGCTAGCGAGGAAACGCCGCATGCCTCGTCTTCCCGGTTCGTAGCTGAACCTGAGGAAGACTGGACAGCGTCTAAACACCCGGCGCTTGATGAGAGGCTGCGTAACGTCGAGACGCATCTCGCAGTTCGTTATGGTAGATTTTTTGTTCTCCACTATCCACCCAATTCTTCTGATTTTTTTTTTCGACTCAGTTCCATCAGCACCCCGGACCCTTATCGCGCGCCTTAAATCCCTAGAAGAACATCTTATCCGCTTAGAAAGAGATTATCCGCCATGGGCTGCGCTACACTTTAATCAGCCTAATCGCGGGGTACGGTTTCTCGTTTGCTTGCTTCTAATCATCTAAATTTCTCCTTCAATAGTGGCCGCCACCTCCTCGCCAAACACCCATTATAGTTCCACCTCACTTGCGATCTACGGACTCGCCTGTTGCGCAAGATGGAGATAAGACTCCGGGTGAGAAAAAGATGAGGAAAACAGGCTCGAGTCTCCATAGGGCTGTGCTCGAGCGACTCGAGGTCAAGCAAGCCATGGCTGACTTGGGATAGACTAAACAGGCTCGAGTCTCCATAGGGCTGTGCTCGAGCGACTCGAGGTCAAGCAAGCCATGGCTGACTTGGGATAGACTGTGCGGATTCTGATTAATGAAAAATTCGATGGTCTATGACAGATAATACTATATTTGATTGATGGCTTCTCAAATTCAAGCAAGGCATGTGTATTAAGGTAACATTTGTCCATGGACGTACAAAGTACTTCTACTGCCTCTTCTTTTCATCTGCACTGAACTTGTTCGGCGCCTCGGTCTCTAACGGGCTCTGGATACTTGCCAACGCTTTGAATCCAAACAACAGGATCGGTAAAAGCACAAAGAACACAATGAGCAATGAAGTAATTAGACCTGGTGTAAGGAGCTGGTAACGTTTAAGGATGCCACCTTGCGCAAGGGTGGTATTCAAGGGCGCAGACGCGGACTCGAAAACTGGCCAGGTGGATGTTTCTGCCTTGGGTTGTTGGCGAGTGCCATGCTGCACGGAGAAGGTGGCTGCAGAGATGCCAGTATATACAACGAGGTGATTTGGATAATTTGACGAAAAGTATTCGAGCTCATTTGCGAGCTGCGAAGCTGTGAGGCAAGTTATAGAAATGCCTTCACATAGAAAGAGTAGATGACGTACTGTAAAGAGAGACTTTATCCTTCCTCGTGCCACCAATCTGGTCCTCAAGTGACGGCAATCTGATATTTATGATGTTCTTCGTGTCTTGCACGGATTGTTCTGGCACAGTGCCAAGTGTGAGGTCGACGGTGTCGAATCCGCAGCGTTCTGCAATAATTTCGGCAATGTCGGAGAGGTCGGCGCTTTCTTGTGGTCTGACATATTGGAACTGGCGCTGGGATGCGTATCCTCTTAGGAATTGAGCGAACCTTGACGAGGGTGACAGAGTTCGCAAGTCGGAGGCATGTAGCTAATACACGGTCAACTCGTCGTTCGTCATTGCTCGAGAAAAGCACCCACTCCTTCCTGACCAACGAGAATTACAGCATCTAGCTTGCAAACATCTTCATTGAGCAAAAGACTCTCAAGCAAATGCTGCGATTGCGTGGCACTGGAGGAGAGTTGGTCAAGGGATTTCGACCTGGACAACGAAATTCAGAAAGATTTGGCAGATAAACAAGGATGAGACCTACGGCTTTGAAGACCATGCTAAAAATGGTACAGTTCCAGAATAAGCGAGGGTAAGGGGACAGAAGGCAGCTGCAGCGAAGACAAGCCTTCCAGCCATGGAAAGTGTTCGAGGGTTAGTAGTCTGCACTTCAGGCGTCACAGGAGACTCCCGGCCGAGGTGCCGAATTCGAAGTGCCGTTCGGCGAGGGTGGCATTCTCTGAGGGTTGGCTTTCTTCTTTCTTTATAAGAAATGATGTTTTCCTGTCCTGTAATATATGGATGGATAAATACACTTGCGATTTGTTCGCCTTTCAAATTGCACACAATACTTTCTTTACTTCCTGGAAATTTAAACCATTTTTCGTCGTCACAGGCCTAGGTCACATCACTTGCACCCCTCACGAATGTGTTAAGAATAACCAGACGTCCAGGTTGGTCGCCGCTTAAAATGTTCGACCTCGCCGCTCCCTCTCAAGAGGGGATACTACAAATCTCGAGAATATCAACTACTGACACTACGGTGTCGCTGAGCAAATTCACGAAGGCCTATTTTTAATAGGTAGTATAAGAGGGCCCTTATGGATTCTACTTCACTGTCACGCATACTAATTGACACACGCGTTTTAACAAAAATCAGCTACTGTTCCCTATGTTCATGTTTTGTTAGAAGCATCCAATCGTCAGTAACATGAAGTGTTCAAAGACACGGGACGCGCTTAATCCATTATGTTCATGTTTTGTTAGAAGCATCCAATCGTCAGTAACATGAAGTGTTCAAAGACACGGGACGCGCTTAATCCATCGTTGAGTACGCGTACAAAGGTCGAACATCCATTGTCTTGAACTGTTCAACGCCGTTCACTAGAAGGGTTTTTCTGAAGGTTAAACGTCGACGAAACCCGAATCTCTTCAATCATATGTATTTATTTACTATACACGGCATGCAAACCAAGCTGCATTCCAGATGGCCTACAGTTCCCTACAGAATAGTCCACAAGCTCGCCATCTGGAAATGTAATATCAATGATGTACGCAAATAGGATCGGGGCTAATTGCGAGTTGAGTCGCACAGTGGTATTGACTAATGTGGCATCATCGTCACAAGACAAAGTGAGGGGGCTATATGGTAGAGAGTATAAAGGAACGTGAGTGCTGCGACATTGCAGGTCGTATAGTGCTGGAGGAAATACAGGTCTGCGAGTTGAAGTGCAGAATTGCGATGATTTAAGGATACAGATCACAGAAATACCAGACGTGACAGAGATGAGAAAAGAAAAAACCAGCAGAGAATAATCTTGAGCTGGGTCAGACAATATCCCAGAGTTCTTCGAGGGCGCAGCAGAACTAAAATGACAAAATGAGCATCGAATTGAATCACGTAGATTTCCACTCACCTTGCCGCATGCAACACTTGCACTCAGCGCATAGTCGCTGATACTGATTTTTTCGTCGACGTAAGCATCAGCGAAATCGTCTTTTCCACGTGCCATGGCACCGACGACGACTGCGATATTGTGAGTCGTTGGCAAAGTCGGAAGGTATTGAGAGAGGCGTTGAGTTGGAGCGTCACCAGAAAGTGCTACGCAAACAGGTGAGGCCAATGTAGGTAACGGATTATACATACTCACTGAGCTTAATGGTATTTGGGGGTAGATGATCGATGACGGGATTCTAAAGTGCAACTGTGAACAAAGTGCATTGGATAAATGGAGGTATCAAACGCACTTTGATGACCTTGAGCAGCTTTTCAGGTCCGTTGACTCCCCTGATAGATAACTTGTGCAGGAGTTGTACTGATTATCGCGATATATAAAAGACATTTGCAAATTACCAGAAAGAAACCCACCCATCAGCCCACTGAACCTCTTGAACGTCCTAGGAATGCGAACATGGGGGTTGACCTCGATGAGCACACCCTTGGCCGTATGTATATACACCTGCAGCAGCCCAGCCTTATTGAGAGGCGAGTCCAGGAGCGTCAACAAGCACTATCGAAACAGGAAAATAGTTGCATAAATTGCGGTACTCAACAATACACGCGCCGCACCTGGTGAGTAATATCAGGCCTTGCATCAGCAATATCACGCCCGGTCTTGGCCAAGATGCCCTGGTGATCGTCACAGTTGAGCAACGTATATTTCACATCACCCTCTCCCTTTCCGTTTCTGCCTTTTCCCGAACCACCGCCGGATATTCTGTACGCCTCAAGACAGGCTTGCTCCAAAATGACATAAAGACGGCGGCTGGACGACGACGCACCGCCACGGGCGACGTGCGCCTGAACAGGTAGCATGGAAGGGTTCGCAACTACAGGAATGGGGTTATGCGGGTTTGGCTGCAGCATCTTCGCACGGGATTTTGAAGCTGGGAGTGGTTTTGTAGGCCGTTCTTTGCCGGAAGCGTTGTTGTGGACGACAGTAAGTACGGTTGTTGGCTGAAATTTTGTTGCGTCAAGAGACGAATCGATTTGCATACCCTGATTTCCGTGAATTTCACTTTCTCCATCCGGTTCCTCAGAAGCGTGAGTCGGGCTCAGCTGACGCCTTCGCTGATGTGGACGCTCACCAGGCGTCGATTTAGGACGAGGTGGGGTCTCTATTGTGTCGGCCTCAGAGAATTTTTGGGGGGTTGGGTGAAGGAGCTGGTCCAAATCCTTTTTATCGAGTGAACCAGAATGGCGACGACGGCGGGCCGGGATCGAACTGTCCATGATCGAATTTTGGGCAATTTATATGGGAAAAGAATTAGTCTAATGTGGCCCTGCGTCCCTCTCTGCGCTTTGGCTCTGAATGAGAAGAAAGGAATGAAGATGAAAGCCTGCGAACTCCAGACCCCACAAGTGCGATGGCGAACTGTTGCTTCCAAAAGTTTTCACAACACGTGCTTCACTGTCCCTGAATCCGGCACAAACGCAAATCGAATTTCATAACATCATTGACTATATATGACTTCATGGAAAAAACGGATATGTAGTTAAGTATCGTAAAATATTAAACATTCACATCG
This sequence comes from Macrolepiota albuminosa, assembly GCA_027475525.1. NCBI lineage: Eukaryota > Fungi > Basidiomycota > Agaricomycetes > Agaricales > Agaricaceae > Macrolepiota > Macrolepiota albuminosa. Next base: position 335,442 of record JAMWFC010000051.1, read on the forward strand.
CCAAGCCATCGCACAAAACGCCTAGAAGCACTCTGGAAATGGCGTGAGTGTCAAGCAAGCCCTTATTCGGTAAAAACGTACTGCGGTGAACGATACCAGGGCCAGACTCGTCGTACTCCTGCTTGGAGCACCAGAGATTTTGGAAGGTGCTGAGCGAAGCCAAGATGGATCCACCGATCCAAACAGAATATTTCCTCTCAGGGGGCGCGACAATTTTGACCTAAATGACTCTCAGAATTGACCATACTAAACAAATTGTTGACGGACCTTCATGCTGGCAGGCGATAACGATGTCAACTCCTTCTGCATGCGGTCAGCAATCCCAGGGAACATGGTGGTTCCACCAGAAAGGACAACATTTCCGTAGAGGTCGCGGCGAATATCGAGATCGCACTTGAAGATGGAGTTGTAGCTGAAAGACGGCGTTAGAAAGATTCAATAGTCACAGGTGCAGTCGAATACACACGTAGTCTCGTGGATACCAGCAGCTTCAAGACCAAGGAAAGCGGGTTGGAAGAGAGCCTCAGGAGCACGGAAGCTGCGAAACACGTTTGTTAATCAAGTTCGAGCGAATGACACTGCGGTAACTAACCGCTCGTTGCCAATGGTGATTACTTGACCGTCAGGTAGCTCGTAGCTCTTCTCGAGAGCAGAGGACTGGGCGGCAGTCTGGAGCTCCTGCTCGAAATCGAGGGCGACGTAGCAAAGCTTCTCTTTAATGTCACGGACGATTTCGCGCTCAGCGGTGGTCGTGAAGGGGTAGCCACGCTCCATCAAATTCTTGATCAAGAAGTCGGTCAAATCACGTCCGGCAAGATCGAGACGGAGAATGGCGTGCGGCAGAGCGAAACCTTCATAGATAGGCACGGTGTGGGTGACGCCATCACCGGAGTCCAAAACAATACCAGTTGTACGACCAGAAGCGTAAAGAGAAAGGACAGCCTGGATAGCAACGTAGAAAGCAGGAGCGTTAAAAGTTTCGAACATGATTTGGGTCATCTTTTCGCGATTAGCTTTGGGGTTGAGAGGAGCCTCAGTCAAAAGGACGGGGTGCTCCTCGGGGGCGACACGGAGCTCATTATAAAAAGTATGATGCCAGATCTTTTCCATATCATCCCAGTTGGTAACGATACCATGCTCGATAGGGTACTTGAGAGTCAAGATGCCACGCTTCGATTGGGCCTCATCACTTGACGGTTGGTAACGATACCATGCTCGATAGGGTACTTGAGAGTCAAGATGCCACGCTTCGATTGGGCCTCATCACTTGACGATTTCAACAGGCTAGTCGAGTCCTAAAGCGAAACTACTTACCCGACATAAGAGTCCTTTTGACCCATGCCGACCATGACACCTTGGTGACGAGGACGACCGACGATGGAACTGCTTACCCGACATAAGAGTCCTTTTGACCCATGCCGACCATGACACCTTGGTGACGAGGACGACCGACGATGGAACTGCAAAAGGGATTTTGAGATAATTACGAAGTGATGAAGTCTATGTAACGTACGGAAAAACGGCACGAGGGGCATCGTCGCCTAAATTGAGATCAGTAATCGTGCTTCATCATGGCAATTTCACATTATATGTACCAGCAACTGGAAGGTGCATGGGTTAGCAATGGACGCGCCGATGAATCGATAACTTACAGCCAGCCTTGCACATGCCGGAACCATTGTCTATAACCTATGTTGGGGGGACGTGAATGAGAGAGATGAGGGTATTGAGCCAGCCTTGCACATGCCGGAACCATTGTCTATAACCTATGTTGGGGGGACGTGAATGAGAGAGATGAGGGTATTGGCAAGGCGATCAAGACATACGAGGGCTGCGACTTCGTCCTCCATTGTTGATTGGTTAGAATTAGAAAGATAAGGGGCCCTGTTGGGTGGATACGATGGTTATATAATGCTCTACGGAGTTTTCTGCTGCGTACTGCGGCGTATTACCTTGGCGTTCTCGTTGTTGGGCGGAGGGGAGATGTCACGTAGGCAAATTCCGAACTCGTCTCACAAAGTGCGCTTATCCGATTGCATTAGGGCCGGCCGGCTGCGAAACACTGCCACTTGTCGATCCATCAAAGGAAACAGCTTTTCATATGTGATGTCTTGAAAAGCGGTAATGCTCGTGATTATCTTCCGTACTTAAGAAGTCGTTCCCAGCTTCAGTAAATCCTTCAACATGCCGCTCCCTCCTGGACCACTGTATCTTGCAAATCGCCTGCCCTCTCTCCTGGTTCCTCTGTTTTCAGTCCATCTTCTCAATCGTGTTCTGGGCTCTCGTTTCCATATCTATCTTCCCACTTGGGCTGTGATCGTCTCTGTAGTCCTTGCAATTCCCCTTGGCATCACAATCAAATTTTCTTGTATCGATTTCATCAACCGCAGGAATGCCGCAGCTCTCGGCGCTGTTCTGCCTCCGCGTGTCAAAGACAAATATCCATTTGGTCTCGGACTACTGATTGATAGCATTAGTAATCTCAAGACTGGGTATCCAGGTTCGCTCCAGCATTCTAGCAGATAGCAAGTGTCTCAACTTGCTTTAGCATTAGTAATCTCAAGACTGGGTATCCAGGTTCGCTCCAGCATTCTAGCAGATAGCAAGTGTCTCAACTTGCTTCAGGCGAACTTTTGATACCCTGGGGAAACAGTATGGCAATACCTTCAATATCAGAATCCTCTTCGAAGACAGGGTAAGTACTTTCATCCTGTGAAAAACACACACTTATGTCTGCAGATCCTTACCGTCGAGCCCGAATACATAAAAGCCATCTTAGCTTCCCAATTTGATGATTTTGAAAAAGGTCGGTGCTCTTCTTCCCGAAGGATGCAATTACTCACTGTTCGTCCTGCCTCGCCAGGGCCCGTGTTCTACCACCAACTACACTCGTTCCTAGGGACCGGCGTGTTCAACTCCGATGGTATGCCAGCTTTCATTCGTATGACTTTCCAGGGCTTATGCCTCCGGTACAGGTGATATGTGGAAGTAAGTAAAAGACCGGTCGCCATCAATCAGTCCAATTAAGTACTCGCATACAGGTTCCACCGTGCCATGACCCGGCCCTTCTTTAGCAAAGACCGGATCACCCATTTTGACATCTTCGAACGCCATGCTCAGGATGCAATTCAGCAACTAAAAGCCAGACTAAAGGAAGGGTTTCCCGTTGACATTCAGGTAAAGTTCGTGTTGTTACATCGTCAAATTTTCATCTTAAGCTCCTGTCAGGACCTGGCCTCGCGCTTCACTATGGACTCTGCTACCGAGTTTCTCTTTGCAAAAGACGTACAATCCCTTGGCGCAGGACTACCTTACCCTCACTACTCCCCTCTCGCGCGCTCGACATCCTCCAGAATTCATCCAGCCAATATCTTCTCCAAAGCATTCGATGAAGCACAGCAACGCCTCGCGCTCAGGGCCCGGTTCGGCGCGGCTTGGCCCCTGTCAGAATTCTGGAAGGACAAGGTCGCTGAGAAGATGGGCCCCATCTTCGATTTCATCAACCCCATTTTGACCGCGGCTATCTCAAGGAACAAGGCAGCTGGCAATTTCGAAAAGCTTGGGGCTAACGTCGACCGTGAGGTCCAGGATGGGGAATGTTTGCTTGATCATTTGATTAAATATACGGATGGTATGAACTTTCTTCCCAATCATTCTTCTCTCAATGCCACTCATGTTCCGTGTAGATCCAATAGTCTTGCGTGACGAGACACTCAACATTTTGCTCGCGGGAAGAGACACTGTACGCCGCACGTCATGTTCTCATTCTTATGCTTCAATAGAACATGTTCCTAGACGACAAATTCAATCTCTTATGCTATTTATATGCTTGCTAAGCACCCGAATGTTCTCAGCCGTCTCCGAAACGAAATCTTGTCCAAAGTCGGCAGTTCTAGGCGACCTACATATGATGACATGAAGGAGATGAAATACTTGCGCGCGGTTATTAACGGTAAGGTTCGTATTCAGCTTCAAATGCAAAAGTTCTCAGATTTTTTTCATGCAGAAACTCTAAGGCTATATCCTGCCGTGTAAGTGCTATATCTTCTCTCTCAAGTAAGGATAACAATTAACATTGGGACTCAGACCCTTCAACATCCGGTAAGAGTGTGGAAGTTTAGACCACAAGCCATTTTGCTCACTATCCGTGACAGTACATCAAACAAAGCAACGTTATGGTCATCCAAGATAGGCGGAAAACCTTTCTACATTCCTGCAAACACTAAGTCAATATATACTTTCGTCATGACATTGATTGTGTCTCATTAATGCATACAGAATTCCATACAGTGTATTTTTGATGCACCGTCGTACTGATCTCTGGGGCCCAGACGGTATGTCTCTATGACTTAGGTACCAGTAACAGAGACAATCAACTCTCGCAGCGAACAAGTTTGATCCAGATAGATTCCTTGACGACAGGCTACGCACCTATCTTACTCCAAATCCCTTCATCTTTCTTCCCTTCAATGCAGGACCACGCATCTGTCTTGGTCAACAGGTATATACTTTGCAGTAACTCAGCACCCTTAGCCTGATATTCCGCATAGTTTGCCTACCATGAAACGTCGTTCTTCCTAATTAGGTTGCTGCAAACCTTCTCCAGCATAACAATGGCACCAGAGGCGCAGCCGCCCGAATCACTCCCGCCGGATAGCTGGGCTGGTTCGCCTGGAACCAAAGGTGATGAATTGCGGCCCAAAACCTATCTAACAATGTCAATCTTTGTGAGTGAAGTCACTGAATAAATCACTGAATATCTCATTGATGTACTACTAATCATCATCTAGGGCGGCTGTTGGGTCAGGATGGAAGAAGATGCTGAGAGCACAAATTAAATATGAACCAATCATTACTTATTCGTAATCTTATCTTTGTCCCAAATTGGATGAATGCAATCAAAGACAAACATAAGTATCGCGCTCGACGCGTCAGCAGAACACTGACGCCTGCTCTACCCTTTATTTCTCCTTCCCTTCATTTCCTGTCTGCAAGATGCCGCTGGAGGCAACCATGATGATAATTGACAACTCTGAATACATGCGCAACGGCGACTACCAGCCTACTCGCTGGGAGGCACAGAAGGACGCCGTCAACGTCGTCTTCCAAACCAAAATTGACGCTAATCCAGAAAACACGGTTGGTATCATGACTATGGCAGGAAAGGGGTTAGTGTCTCAACATCGAAACTCTGTACTTTATATTCAACATTATGAATCCAGCCCTGAAGTTCTCGTTACACATTCCAAAGACCTTGGCCAGATATTACAAGGCCTGCACAAGGCTTCTTCAAATATCGGCGGCCAGATTGACATACCCACTGCGATTGCAATTGCCCAGCTAGCTCTGAAACATCGCGAGAATAAGAACCTTAGGCAGCGAATCATTGTCTTTGTCGCTTCGCCGTTGGAGGGCCCAGCAGCGGACGAGAAGGCGATGGTTAAGCTCGCAAAGAAACTCAAGAAGAACAATGTTGCGGTGGATGTTGTAAGCTACGGTGACGGGATTGAGGAGACGACAGGGGAGGAGAAGGGCGTACTTCGGGCATTCGTGGATAGTGCAAGCAGTGGCGATAACTCGTGCGTTCCCCTTCCATTCACGTATTACTCTCTTCTGACTGTATAACACAGACATCTTGTGTCAATACCTCCGAGTACACGGCTGTTGTCTGATGCTCTGATATCTTCTCCAGTTCTATCGGAGGATCGCAGCTCCAGCATTCCTGCCGAGTTTGGAGGTTCTGGTGACGGTGTAGGAGCGTCTGGTTCTGGTGGAGCGAATCAATTCGAATTTGGTGTCGATCCTAGTTTGGATCCGGAGTTGGCTATGGTGAGATTGAACTTCTGCCAGATTCCTTCTTGTCACCAACCAGTGAACTTCAGGCATTACAAATGTCGATGCAAGAAGCACAGGCGCGAGAGGCAGCTGAGGCAGCAGCAGCCACTTCGAATCAGGCTGTGACGACACCTGTACCGCCATCAAACACAACAGCGCCTGCAGAACCAACTGACGACGAAGAGGAGCGGCTTCTTCGGCAAGCTTTGGCCATGTCGCAAGAGCATGATGATATTGAGATGGAGGGTGCAGATGAGGACGAGGATGAGGAGGCAGCAATTGCAAGGGCGATCGAGATGAGTATGCGCCCACAAGAGGATCAACAGGAAGACAAGAAATAATGATCTGGTTTGGCGCACATCTCCTTCTAGTTCTTACAGAATGTTCTTGCGGGTGAAGGAGCTTTTAAGATGTTGATGTTTTTGGAAATCTGCTGTTTCCTTTTTTCTGTTCCGACTGACTGATTACCACAATCCTGCGAGGTGAAGAGCTTCAGCCGTGGCTCTCTCGTCGCAATTTCTCTTCATTCCGTCAATCGCGGCCACTAGGGCCGAGCACTATCGACCACACAATTGTGGTTGCAAGAGATTACAACTCATCCTCGATGTTTCAACAGTCAAATCGTCTGAATTGCCGTAGGTGTGTGCCCATGGTTGCGCTCGCATGAAAGTGTACTTGTAACAAGTATGCAACGTTCTCAAGAGGAACAATATCAACTGCTCCGCTTCTTGAGGTTTATATAGTTTCCTTCAAATCAGTGACAAGATTTAATTGGAAGACAGTGGGCATGAGCCGACCTTCTGAAATACATAAGGACGGCGGTCACTCACGTGCCCGGAGTGAAGTTGCCGGAGTCGCCGGATCTCGTGTGATTCAGCCTCCCGTGTATTTAACGGAGCCAACCCCGCAATTTTGCTCTTGACATCATTAACATGGCTGTCGATCTCTCCAAAGTTGTTGGCTTCACGCTTCCGGACCGTCCAGTCAGTATATTCTTGACATCATTAACATGGCTGTCGATCTCTCCAAAGTTGTTGGCTTCACGCTTCCGGACCGTCCAGTCAGTATATCTATTTTCTGGATTATTAATGACGATTTGACGTGTCTAGGTTTCATGGAACAAGAGGGATCTCTTGACTTACGCCGTTGGCGTAGGTGCTAAGAGCGACGACCTTTCCCTTGTATATGGTGCGTGACTCTCGAGTACGTATATGACTTGCTTGTGACGATGAATTGCAGAGCTTGGTGAGCTGGATCAACTGACAGGTGTACCACATTCGTCTAAATTTGGCGGCAGACAAATCATTTGCTGCACTTCCGACTTATCCTGTGGTGCTTCCACTCAAAGGTGATGATCAGGATGTGAATGTGTTCTCAGAACGTGTTAAGGGAAGGCCCATTCCTGGCATGCCGCCTGTGGATCCAAACCGCATCGTATGTCTGACTTGCGCAATGAAGCAATGTTTCTCAATACTTTGATAGGTCCATGGTACGCAATCCATTGAAATTCTCAAGGAATTGCCATTGGTCAGTGGACCCGGGTGGAAATGGACAACCCGCTACACCGGCGTTTCCGAAAACAGTGCGTGTTGCCCGGGTAAGATGTGTTCTGCAGACTAATTGGGGTGGTCCAGAAAGCGGTATTGTAGTCACCGCTGAGAACATGCTCGTTGACCCTAATGGGGTTCTATATGCCAAGCTCTACGTAAGTTTACACACAGTGTGTCTTTTGGGATGACGCACAAATGGTCTTAGAGCTCTGCCTTCAATGTCGGGGCAAAGGCGAATGGTGACAAGTACACAAAGGTTATTGCTGGCCCCCCACAGGCAAAACCAATTCCAAAGGACCGTAAACCAAATTGGGTCGTAAAAGATCAAACAACACCCGATCAGGCGATTGTTTTCCGGCTCAGCGGTGACTATAACCCTCTTCATATAGGTTTGTCGCTTCTATACTTTTTAATACCTTTCTCCAAACGCATGCTTTTCGTCTTCTCATAGATCCTAAAATTGGCAAATCAGCCGGCTTCGGCGGTGTCATCCTTCATGGTTTGGCGACATTCGGCTTCGCCGCCAGAGGTATCATAAAGGCGGTAGCGAACGGTGACCCTACGGCGTTGAAGTTTTTCGGTGTGCGATTCACCTCGCCTGTGAAACCCGGTGATGCCCTCGAGACCTCAGTATGGGAGGTTGGACCTGGTCCTAATGGAACCGTCGAAGTGGCGTTCGTCACCAAGAATCTCACGAGCGGAAAGGTATGAGTTCTTGATTTGTCCAATATCAGTTTCTTACCTTGTATCTCAAGGTTGCGTTGGGTGGGGGCATTGCATACATTATAAAAGCTCCTTCATCAAAGCTGTAAAGTTTTTGAGTAATTTAAATAGAATTTAAAGTTAAATTTCCAGTTTTGCTTCTAATATGCGCCTTCGATCCAATAAATCATCAGCCTCCAAGTAACACCCTTTGAGCCATCTATTCGTCTCCCCTTCTTTCTCCTGCCCGTCAATGTCGCTGAATGCCGTGCGGGAATGTAAAATTCTGCGATTGTCAAAAATGACGGCATCTCCCTCTTGTAGGGTATAACGGTATACATTTGAGGGATCATCCAACGCCTCAGCGAAACGCCTCAACGCAGGATAGAAGGTGTCAGGCGTAGATGGCAGTAATGGCGCTTGGAACGGCGGAGAGTAATTTATGTGGCTGATCGTACCCGGCGGAGCGCCAAAGGCTGGATTAGCCAATTCAATCGTTGGATGTTCGCGTTGTAGGTGGTGCCCGTCATTTATGTAGTGAAATGGCACGGGGGTATTCGTGAGGACGTCGAAGTCGGATGGGTGCGTATTTCGAAGCAAGGCAGCACAGTGAACGGCATCAACAAAGATCGATTGACCACCTTGTACTCTGTTTCGCAAGCAGTGTAAAATTTGGTATCGAGGGGGATGTTCGAGATACCTTTCCAGGAGCAGTGAGAACATATTCAAACCATCAAAAGCTTTGCTTACAGGAGATCCATATGAAGGCCAAGATCCAAGTTGGTATACGCAACATTCTTACTATTGCGAACGTTTCTGACATCCCATAATCGTCCATAAAATGTCGTACGGATGTAACCGAATATCTCCGCGAGGGTAGAAAGCTCGCAACTCTCATTTGAGGTCTCTACGTGAGGGACATCCTTCACAAATAGTAAACCATATCGAGAGATCTGCTTCAGAGCGGCTAGCAATCCTTCAGGAGTCTTTATAGATCTGTACGAGATGAAGAGGTCACGCGTCTGGGTCATAGTTCCATTATCCCAAGGCTCGCTCACAACCTCTTTGTGAAAAGCAGCAAGCTTTGCCGGAGAGGAGTGACGCTCAAGGAACGAGATACTAAAATGAGATTTATGACCATCCGTCCACTCGATTGCAACTCCGTCATCCAAGAGACGAACACCATCTGCAACTGGTTTTACGTCTGAAGGTACATCGGACGATTTGTGCAATTTTTGAGACGTAGTGGGATGTATGCACTCGGGAGACTGGCAGGAGTCCCGCAGCCAGACGTAAGGGAAAGTAGCTTTGAGGGTTTCGACGGTCAGTGAAGAAGGTCCTGCCTTGAGGGTCGACCAGCATCTCTGGTGAACAGGCGATGGATTGACTGCAGATATCCGGAATTTTAGATTGGCATGTCGTAGTGAACGGTATAGCAGGGGAGAAGAAATCCACATGACGAGCGTGTAGGTGTATGAGCCCTTGAAGCGGTACTTCCCGTTTTTTCTATATTCAAAAGTTTCATCGAAAAATGTGACAACCGTTACGGCAATTCTTCGATATACCTGAATCTCTTTGTTTCATGATTAACTTCTTTACCGAATTACCTCAGGTAGACTTCCATTGCTGATAGTATATATAAGGACTGTACTTGTTATTTGCTTGGTATACCTTCACAGATTAGGACTATCAGTTGACTGAAGTCTTATGTGACTACTACACCGTCACAGTAATGACTAAAATGGAACATGTACTTATAAGTAAGTCTAACTAGTTTGTCGACTCTCCCCTCATTTAGACCAGATCACGTGGTCAGGTCCTAGCCACATACTTAACTAATGAGGTCGTTGCTGCAGACGTACCTCTGTGCGATATTGTTACTCGCAGCACCTTCTATCAAAGCAATTCACGAGTCTGACGTTGGTGTTGTCGATTGGCACAAATTTCTTGTCGGTGTCCCACTTGTCGCGGCACCTGTGACTGCACCTTCTTTCAGCTCTGTTTCCGACGGGAAAACAATAGATAGGGATATAATCTTTACTGCAACAGCAAACAATGTGCTTGCAGCATTGAATCCCAAGGATGGCAGCGTTGGTATGTGTTACATAGAATCTAGTTGTTTATCTAAACATTTGGAAACAGTTTGGAGATACGTATTCGAAGCAGATGAACGGATAGTAGGATACTACCCGCATTCGAATTGTGAGGCCTCCTTCTCTTTTGGAGATACGTATTCGAAGCAGATGAACGGATAGTAGGATACTACCCGCATTCGAATTGTGAGGCCTCCTTCTCTTTCCAACCAACTGTCATGTTTTTCTAAAAGCGCCCAGTTTTGGTGACCCTCTCTGGCCCCGGCGGGGCTATCTTCGCGTCTTTGACAGCGTAACGGGTGCTCTGCATTTTGAAAAGCACTTTCACGCACTGAGCTTGGCCATAAAGTAGAGCCTCCCTATCTTGGGACACATGTTGCATTTGGAAATGGTGGCGAGTTGTACGTGTTGACAGATGGGCATGTCGTGCAACGCATTGATGCTCTGACTGGTGATGTTCAATGGACCTGGGCGAATCAGAAGTATGTTTCGTCCTTATCTATGGGAAAGGCTTCTAACCTCTTGACAGTAAAATGACCATCCTTACAAATCTCGTTTCCACTTCTTCTGCTTTATTCGCTGTCGCGTTTACAAGATCAAGTATGACTTTGAAAATTCACGTTACCGCTCTCGAACCGCAAACCGGTTTTGTCCTCTGCACCAGAGAAGTGCCATCAAATGTCAAACACTCGCAGACGTATACCGTGCTCTCTAGTTCGACATCCGAAACTAACCGCCCCCATGTTGCATGGATCGAGAATGGCCTACTTAAATCATTTCAACTCACGCCGGAGCTTGATGCAAAACCTGACTCTGTCGTCTTCCAGCATACAGTCCAACCTTTACCTGTCTATGAACGCATTTTAGATGTTGGACTTTCTCTGTCTGGGAGCGCAGTAGCAGTTGCTAGTGATGGATCGGCCACTCTCCTTGGCCTCGAAGGCGATACTGTGGTGGGAATCGGGGCACTGGCTTCTCTCATTTCGAATCCAGGAAAAGACAATGAAGACATTACAGAATCCATTTGGGTTGGTGCACTTGGTGAGAAAGCTGGAGAGGTTCTTGTTGGAAGAGTATATTGGTCCCACAAAATCAACGTTCGTCCCTCATGTCTTGTCTGTTCCTTCCAAGCAAGCTTAATGACACAGGCTCCCGCAGAAAATAAAAGTAGAAACACTGACCTCCACTTCAGTGCCTGGCACCCATCTCAAGTTAAACAGTGCTGCCTTTGAAGTTGCTTTCGACACCCGAACCCACGGAATTATAGCTCATGTATGTATACCTTCCTGTAGTCGTCACCCCACTTTTTCATGTGCTTTCAGGCGGCCCTATCTTGCTCAACCTCCATGCTTTACACCACTACTAGTGGGACTGTCCAGCTCTGGCAACTTGCTCCTAATTCAACAGAGCTTTGGACCCGGGAAGAGGCACTCGCCTCCGTTGTACTTTCCGAGTTTGTCCAACTTCCTGAAGGTCAACTGAATGGAGTGGCTGCAAGAAAAGACGAGGAAGGTTTCTTTGACAGAATTTTGAGACATACAAATGATGCAAAGGTGCTTCCATCTCGTGTCAACGATGGGACCTAGTTGACGACTTGCAGAATCTTCCACATTATCTTCACGGATTCCTTCGACGATTTGTAACCGGGTCTTATGTCTCTACAACTTCCGTTTCAGTATCTTCACTGGCCTCTTTTACAGAAGGATATCCTATTCGCGATACATTTGGCTTGACTCAAATCATCGTTGTTGCCACATTACAAGGAAAGATTTTCGGAATGGACTCGAGCACTGGTCGTATTGTTTGGAGCCGCATACTTGGACATGGCTGGGCTGCAGAGGTCGGTGCAAGCATTGTACCGGTTAAGATGTTCCTTTTCGAACCGGGGGACGCGAGAGAAGAGCAGGAAACCAAGGGCCCAGAGGTAATCATTGTTGCCCAGCGACGTGCAGAAAACGTATGTATCAAACGAGTGTGATCATTCATAGGTTGCGCTAACTTGGGTGTAGACTCTTGTTGACACTGTTATCTTCCATATCGACGCCTTCACCGGAGCTTCCGCTTCCAACGCCGACACCAGTGTACCCCAAGAAGACTCCAACGGTCTCCTCCAAGGCTTCGACATAGTACCTGGTCCTGTGATCGAAGCTTACCTTCTCTCACCTTCCCTTGACGCAGCGAAAAAACATGCCACATCTGTTTTGTTGCTCGATGAGTTCCTTCAAGTTTACCTGTATCCATCCACGCCTTATACTCGTGCAACGCTCCGCGACCTTCAGTCATCACTGCACTTTCCACTCCGCACGAATGCTGACGGCGTCACACGCATTCTCGGTCATTCAATTGCTCCACATTATGCTGGAGAACACGGTGCCGAAGGCCATGATGGGGAGCGAGGGTTCGTGGCTTACGCCACCTGGACACTAGGACTGCCGCCGGACGAGGTCGTAAAGACGATGATTCCTCAAATTCGTGGGCCAGTAGCTTCACTCGGAAAAGTACTTGGGAACCGTACGACTCTGTATAAGTATCTGAACCCCAGCCTATTCATACTGCTGACTGCGCCTGCGCCTGCAACTCCATCCATGAAGAAAGGCAGAACTTGTGGCTTGTACATTGTGGACGGGGTGAAAGGCACGATAATCTATGAGGCATCTCTACCTGCTCTGCCTAATAAGAAAAAGGTGGCTGACAAAGAGTCTTGCGACATCAAAGCGATGCTGGTGGAAAACTGGTTGGTATATCAGTATTATGATCCTGACTGGGCAGGCGTCGGGCTTTCGAAAGGATGGAGACTGGTAAGTGTAGAATTGTACGAGGGCAGCGGGATAGACGAGAAGACTAGAAGGTATGTTGTGGTTTTATGCTTTGATTCGGACGGGAAGTAATTACAACTCTAGTTCGGACATGACATCTTTCGCCAACGATACCATTCATGTCCACGCCTATGAGCAAGCATACCTCCTCCCTCATGCCATCACTGCTTTTGCGCCTACTTCAACCAAGTTTGGCATAACGGTCAAAGATTTAATCGGTATTATATTCCTGAGCGAACATTTTGAATCTTGCTCATATTCTGTCAGTGGCAAGTCAAACACACCAAATCGCTTCAATCCAACGTCATCTGCTGAACCCTCGGCGACCTCACCGCAAAGTCACTGTCCAGGAGCAGGAAGAATTCCTTGTTTCTTATGAGCCCATCGTGGCGTCTGACCCTCGACGTGTACTTTCACATACCTACGAGGCAGGTGTTTTTGTTTCTGTTATAATTTACAATATCTTGATTTTCGTTCATGCAGGTGGCCAACGTTCAACGGATAGTAACGTCATCTACTCTACTAGAATCAACATCTTTGGTCTTTGCCTATGGCCTGGATATGTTTTTGACACGTGTTACGCCATCCAACACGTTTGATGTTCTCAACGAAAACTTTAACAAGGCACAGCTAGTGCTTACTGTCAGTGGACTGGCGTTGGCAATCATTTTCACCAAGCCCATGGTACAAAGAAAGAGGCTGAGGGAAAAGTGGTACTAGCTGGATTTTGTATTAGCTACAAAAAATCTTCTCTTCGCCTCGTGATCTCGACGCCGGATGAGTGAGCGAAGCTCAAAGCACTGGGTTTCTGTGATCGTACAGTGACACTGTCAAGGTCGTCGGACGCGAGGAGGCATGCTGTGCGAGTTATCTCCAAGACGAATTTTTCTAGTGTGAGATACGATGATTGCTCCATTTGCTGGTCAAATGTGAGTTGACGAACTGGCGAGTCTAGAAACAACGTACTTTGACTATCTCCGCTATGATAGCAGGATAATCCAGTAAAGGTCGTTGATTTACAACAGACCGTTCATGGAACGCGATGTTTGTGATTACTCTTTGCTTTGCTTCACGCTCTGGTGGATTGACGCCAATGAGGACGGGAAGAGAGAGATTTTTGATGAAGACACTTCGCGAGGTAGACAATGCGGATGTGGTGGTGTCGACAGAAAAGTTTTCTGCAAGCAAGATTTGCTTGGGCAAGTCAACCACTACTCGTACTTGCTGTGCGAGTGTTCCTGCGAGAGTCAATGCTTCCTCACTGACGGCAGAGACGAGCGTTTCAACTCCACGAAACGAAGAACCTCCGACTTTACTCGAGATGGCTTTGGACAGGTGGCCGTAGTGAACGGAGTCAAGGACATTGTCAGATCTTCCAGATTTATTCAAAAAGGATGGCTCGAGATGGAGGTAGACTGAAACCTGAACGGGTTGCGGGCGTGACTTGCCCCAGCAGTCTGGGCCAACATCTGCAGAGAGGTGAAGGGTATCGATAAAAATCACGTCTGTTTGGGTGGTAGACATAATAGTTAAAAGTTGTTGTCGTGCACAAACTCGAGTGTACAACTCATTATTACGAGACTACATGTATCAACTCTTGATTCTAAACTGCTCGTGAGAGGAAGACAAAAGGCCTTGTACAACTCATTATTACGAGACTACATGTATCAACTCTTGATTCTAAACTGCTCGTGAGAGGAAGACAAAAGGCCTTGGGAAAAAAATGTCGAAAGAGTGCATACACAAAAAAAGGAAGAATACTCACCGAGTTACTGTTTTTCCTTCTTCTTCCTAGTCATCGGACCTGTCCAGATTTCCCCGCCTGAACCGACTCCAGAGGACAAAAGATCATCCATCCAATTACTGCTAGTACTGTCTTTGCCAAGTTCCTCGAACTTTCTGTTGAAACGACCCAACCGGCCAGTCATGGACATCTCCTCCTCCATCCCGCGAGCATTGGACCAAGTGCCGGTGTTCCATACTGGATTATTAGTAGTGTCTCGTGTGAGTCGTATTGTCGAACGGGGTGAAGTTGTCCAGTGTGTAAATGAGGTGCCGTCAGAACGAATGACGAGTTGGGGAAACTTTGGAACAATTGGGTTGGGAAGAACGTGTGGGCGGCGTTTCCATACGTGAGTTCGTCCGTACGGAGAGGTGGACTTGAATCGGACTTGGGGTTGGGAAGAACGTGTGGGCGGCGTTTCCATACGTGAGTTCGTCCGTACGGAGAGGTGGACTTGAATCGGACTTGATGGCAAGCGTTGCTCGTGTCGATGATAGTCGGTGCGCTACTGACATTTTTGACCCTCGAATTGGCGGAAAATTCATATTTTAATTGTTGATGTCAACAACAGTAGTAAACTATATTATTTAATCCAACCGGTCCACTTTTCTATAATCACCAGGAACATCGTCCGCGAGCAAGCGTTTGAGTGCAAAGAAGATGGCCACAAAGATCATACATAGGATAAATGCCGCACGCCATGGGTATGTTGCAACGTACACCTGAAGATCCATCATTTTCATGTTCAAGTACTGGAGGAAGAGACATGAGGATGACAAGCGCAGACGAAACACAAGACGCACTCTGGCAACCCGCTCAACGAAATTCTCCGAGTGCTTGTACGGGAGCTTGCCTGCGGCGGCGGCTTCTACAGTCTCGAAGAGACTCTTGCTTGATGAAACCTTGAGTCGCTTGTTCGCGGGATCACGATCATAGTACACGAGCCTCTGGATACAAGTCCATGAGCGACACTTTGGGATTATATGGACAAAGCTTACCTTGTGATCCGTAACAACCACTGGGACATCATCCCAATCGGCATCTTGCTCGGCGACAATTCCATACATGCTCTTCATCCAATCCTTCCACTTTTCTGCGTCCATCCATGCCCAAACGACCTCTTTGTGACCAGTGACACCGCTGCCCTTTGTCCTGAGTCTCCACTTTTTGGCCACGTCCTGAACACGCTTGGCGACCTGGTCGCTGTTCGCTGAAGTGACGGCTGCAATGACAACAAGCGGGGCGTGAGGGGCATTCATGACGCCCTGGAAGGTTGGTCGCTGTTCGCTGAAGTGACGGCTGCAATGACAACAAGCGGGGCGTGAGGGGCATTCATGACGCCCTGGAAGGTATCTGGGTAAGCTCGAGAGCTGTTGGCAGACGATGCTCGAGGAACCACTTGCGGAGGGAATTTTCTGGCGCTAGTGCGTGTTCATGGAGGATAGCAGCAGGAACATGGACGTCGTGGTCTTTGAAGACGAGAAGAGCCCAAGTGCTTGTGTGGGGTATGCTGAATCTGGCGAGGAGTGTGGGGTCGGAGACTGTAAAGACGGAAGGGGAGCCGAGGAGGATGGCAGCAGCGCGGGCGGCAGTGTCCTGGTGAAAAGTAAGTTGTAGTCATGGTCATGTAGAGGACGTACAAGGATAGAATTGTCGGAATGGACAAGGAGATACATGACCTGGTGTTCAGCTACCAAGGACTCTAGGTCGGAGGACTGGATAGGATGGAGACCTGCGGAAGCAGCATTGTCTGCAAAGGCTTTGAGTTGGTCGAGCTTGCGACCGCCATTGTACTCAGTGTTGATGCCGCCAGTGGACATGTAGACGAGGGTAGGGTACCCCTGGATGTTGTGTGCCTTGCAGAGGGCTGGGTTTGCTTCACAATCGACTTGAACAATGTTGAGTTTATTCTTCATCTCATGGGCGAGCTGCTTCCAGACGGGAGCGAGTTTTTTGCAGTGGCCGCACCATGGGGCAAAAAACTTGACAAACATGGGACCTTGGGCAAGAGTAGAGGCAAAGGATTTGTCGGTGAGAGAGAGAAGCTGGCCATCGGGGTTTGGCTTTGGGGTGACGGCGAGAACTTGGTCGTCGATATAGCGATGGAGAGCAGGGAGATTACGGGAACCTAAGTAGTCGGGGAGTCTTTGACCATTACTGTACATGCGGAGTGTAGGGTAACCGGGGACATCCTGGTCGTTACATAGATCTAAGAATGGGAATGAGCGAGGGACACGAGGCAAGGTGAGGAACGGACCTCCGTGTACGGAACAGTCGACCTGGGCAAAATTGAGAAAAGGGAGATCTGACTCTGCAACAAGCTGTTCCCATGTGGGCGCGAATTTGCGGCAATGGGGACAATAAGGGGAGAAGAACTCGATGAACCAGAGACCAGTGGCAGTCTGGGGGAAAGAGTCAGGAGTGAGAGAGATGGCCTGGGCCTGGATGGGGACGGCGGTGGAGGCGAGGACGAGAAGCAGAGACGAGACACAGTGGAAACGCATAGGGAGAGCGCGGCAGGCGCGACGTGTCGTTGATGAGTGCTTACCTAATCAAGAAAAGCTAGATCGAACAGTGATGGAGAGATATTCGTTTGGGCAATTCGAGGGCGAGGTGCATGTCGGGCTGTACAAGAATGTGACAAACGCAGGGGAGATACGACGGAGAATCGGGGAGGGGACGGGAGGACGACGGATTGGGTACATTGACGCGAGCCTAGTTGGTGTGATCTGTCTGCGATGACCGTGATTCTTACAAGACGTAGATTACAAGTCGACTACATGTGCAGACGGCGATCTACCAGGCGCTGCTGGCGGAGTCGCAGGGCGTGCTGCGGACGCGATCTGTGCACACCGAGGTCATCTGGGCACTGAACCCGACGAACAACATCACAGAGGGTCTGCGACGGTACGGGGTGTCGGACGGGACGACTGCGGTGCTTGTGGTGAGCATGGACGGCGCAGGCGAGGAGCTGGGGGCGGGGATTGCCGGGACGCTGGTAGGCCTGGACGAGCTTGCGGGGGTGACTGACTATGCGCGGATTTGCAAGGTAACGACTGTTTATTATGTTTATTATGCGACAACTGATTCCACTCTAGTATCACAAACTAAGCTCGGCGCAGCGGCTGGACGCGATCGTGGTGGCGACTGTTGCCGCAAAGAGCGTGATGACGTAATACGAATTGATCCGACCATAAAAAAAATTTGGGACTGGACGAGTGTCTGTCGTGGTGCGATGCTGCCCAAGGTGGCGACGCAGATTCTTCACTCGACCGGCCGTGCAGTCAGCTCGCTTCAGCACCAGTCCTGTTCCATCCGCAATGTCCTCCAGTCCAACAACACTGGCCTCGCGCCTTGGAACTCTTCCAGCAATTCCCACCGCGGCAACTCGGGCGGCAGTGCTCGCTACAGCGTCCGTCTCCTTTTCTTTTTTTTCTGGTCCTTGTTGCTCATTTTATTCTTTATAGGGCGCCGGTCGGGCAGTGACCCATGCAAATGCTGCGTTTCCCTCACATGACGGCACCTTTGTCCAGTCCGACGACCAGGACGAGCCTGCTCCTCGTCGCGCTTCTCTCGCGTACACCCGCCTCCGTAGCAGCAATCTCTCCATCCCTGCTCGCCCCAGTGTCCTCAAGACCGTCCAGCTCCATGCTCGTGCCCGTCACGCCTTTGCCGCTACTGCTGACCAAGATCCCGTCTCTTCCCTCGAGGATCCCTCTACTCCTCTAGATGAGCAGCAACAGATCTCCCATGCCGCAAAGTCTCTCCTCGAAGCACGTCGCTCCGGCAACTCTATCCGTGCCGCAGAGGCTGTCCGTCAGTTTCGTCAGTCCGTAGTCCATCCCAGCGTTCGCGAGTTCAATGCCGCCCTCGAGGCTCTCCAGGCCACCCGTCGTCCCGGTGAACCCCTCAATCTCTTGCTTGAAACTTACAATGACATGCTCCGTCATTCTCTTCTTCCCAACGCCAGGACCTACGTTGCCCTCATTGACTCTCTCACCGCCCGTGACCACGAGGTTCACTCTGCCATCGCTTCCATCAACCGTCGCATCCAGTATCGCGCCCTCACCGGCTTCGCAGACCCTGTCGCTGATCAAGCTGACCATAGTCGTATCGAAATGCTTCGTCGTGAGAACAACTTTTCCACTGCAATCTCTCTTTTCGAGACCGTCATTTCCATCGACGGTAACAGGTCGCTCCTCGGTCACACCTACATGTCTCTCCTCCGTTCTTGTGCCCTAAACTCTAATGTAGATGCCGCCATCAACGTCTGGGCTCAGCTTCAGAAGCGCGATGATTTCTTCCCCAGCGCCGCCATGTTTCTCGAGATGATTCGCGCCTACACAAACGCAGGCCGGCTCTCTGACGCTGAACAAATCTTCGACGACTACAAATCCGCTCTTAAACGTGGCAACATTTATATCTCCTGGTCCAGAGACCAAACGGACCCCAATCGTCTCAATCTCCTCGTCTGGAACCAAATGATCGAAACTTACTTCCGCTTCGACAGGCCTGACAAGGCCGTTGCCCTTGTGGACCAAATGATGCAAACTGACTTATCCCAGCTCCAGCAACAAGTCGTTGTCGATCCTCCTCCTGTCGCTTCTGCCACTTTTACCGCAGTCCTCACCGGTTTCTGCCAAATTGGCGACGTCGACACTGCTCTTGTTTGGTTCGACAGGCTTCTTGCCCAACCCCCCTCTTCTCAAGACCCCTTCAAACCTGTAGGCGTCGCCATGAAGCCGGACGAGGTTGCCTGGCAGGTCATGCTCGATGCTCTCGCCGTAAAGGGCATGTTACACGACCTCAATCGTCTCTTTTCCGTTAGACTCGCCGAGAATCCTCGCCGCATTCGCGTTCCCCAACGCACAGTCGTCTATTCCGCAAACATGGCTCAGTTACCATCCATGGACGATGAAAAATACACTACCACTCTTGCTTGGTTGCAATCTGATGTCCTCAACTCTTCCGAATTTAAACTCAAGCACCGTTTCAATCTAACCACCGAGATCGCCACCGCATACCTCGAACGCAAGATGTATACAAAGGCTTTCGATGTCATTTCTGCCTACTTGTCCGACTTTATCAAGACTATGTCAGACAGCAATCTCGGTCTCGGCTTTCCCCCTCCTCTTTCCCAGGTCCAGGAGATGCAGCTCAAATTCACCGACAAGCTTTATCAGGTATCCCAAGGCGACGTCCCATATTCCATCCCTATGCATCTCGCACGCTTTGCTGTCACCCTCCGCATCACCCAGCCACCCAGCTTCGTCCCCTTCTTCCTCCATTCCTACGCTCTCTCTCGCAAATCTAAAAATTTGCCTGTTACACAAATGACTCGTCAGGATTGGGAGTTGCTTCTCATGGCAGCCAACTCGTTCGAGTCCCTACACGACACCGAGAACCCTCCTCAGCCTCCCATCC
Source organism: Macrolepiota albuminosa (assembly GCA_027475525.1). Classification (NCBI taxonomy): domain Eukaryota; kingdom Fungi; phylum Basidiomycota; class Agaricomycetes; order Agaricales; family Agaricaceae; genus Macrolepiota; species Macrolepiota albuminosa. The sequence continues at coordinate 355,645 of JAMWFC010000051.1, forward strand.
CCGACTTTGCTTACCAGGATCTCGCATCAATCATCCGCGACCTCGCCGGCTTTAAAGTCGACTTGAACAAGATGAATAAGGACCTCGTCCGACAAGTCCTTGCTCAACTCTCCCAACGTCTTGGTTCTGACGGCATGCGCTCGCTTCTCAAGAAATCCGGTTTCATCAGTGTCCTCACCGACTTGGATCACGACCAGGCAAATGAGGACGCTGCTTCAGAAACCAGTGGAGCTGACTCGGGCTATGCCTCTGAAGCACCCTTTAAAATGGACTTTTCGTTGTCCAAGAAGATCATGGAAACAGTATGGCCTAGTGCCAACTTGGACGAAGCAATGAATTCTATCTATATCAAGTTCCAGAAAACTGTCAAGGCTGGGCGGTGCCCTCATACGGGCGCGCTTGCCGTCCTCATCCATTGGAACTCGCGCTGGGGGCGCATGGACGAGATACGCTTTATATACACTGTCGCTCAACGTATGCTTCGGACGCTTGAAAAAGACAAGATGGCTCAAACAGCAGGGTGGCTCGAGATTGAAAATGCCATGATATCCGCCCTTGCGCAATGCGGTGACATCGAGGGTGCACACCAGTATCGGCAGCGCATTCTTGCCAACGGTGGTGTGCCCGATGCTCAAGCATATGGTGCCCTCATTCTCAACGTCAAAGACACGACGGATGACGCTTCCAATGCGCTCGAGCTGTTCCAGGAATCTCAGACTTATCGTGTACAGCCAACCCAGTTTCTATACAACAACATCATCTCCAAGCTGGCCAAGGCACGCAAGGCGGACTATGCCCTTGCGCTCTTTAAACAGATGAAAGAACTCAATCTTCCACCGACAAGTGTGACATATGGTGCAGTTATTGGTGCTTGTGCTCGAGTCGGCGATTTGCATTCGGCGGAAGCGCTATTCGTCGAGATGACGCAAGACCCGAATTTCAGGCCTCGTATCCCTCCGTACAACACCATGATGCAAATGTATACCACCACAAAGCCAGATAGGGCTCGCGTCCTTTATTTTTATGAAGAGATGTGCAAGGTGAATATCTTCCCAAGTGCCCATACCTACAAGGTCTGCTTTTTTTTCTTTATCACTCAACTCTAGCTCATGGAGATTGCAGCTACTCCTCGATGCTTACGGTAGTATCGAGCCTGTTGACCATGAAGGAATGATGTCTGTTTTTGATAGACTTAGAGCCGACAAGAGGGTACCCGTGGAAGGTACTCACTACGCCGCTCTCATAAACGCCTACGGGTGTGCCTCCAAAAACCTCGACAGAGCTATAGAGGTCTTCAACAACATGGACATTCCGGCTGATGCCATCGTCTACGAGACCATGTTCACCGTTTTCACCAGCCAACGTCGCGCGGACCTCATCCGCCATTATCTCAACAAGATGCAGCTAGAGGGTGTGCGCATGACCGCGTACATTGCCAATACCCTGATCAAGTGCTATTCCCTTCTTGACGACATTGAAGAGGCGCGAAAGTTGTTTGAATCTCTTGCGGATCCCCCAGAAGGCGTTGCTGCCCCAAACAACCGCGCACGCCATCCATCTTCGCAGGCGGCGCCCACCATAGACCCAGACACCCCTGTGTACCGCGAAGTGAGTGTTTTTTTTTGACAAAAACACAGAGTATTCAGAAAGTCTCACTTCCTTTCCAGCCGTCAACTTGGGAAGCAATGGTTCGCGCAGAGCTTGGTTCAGGAAACCGAGATAGCGCGTCTGCTCTTCTGGAGAGGCTAAAAGCAAGGCAAGTGCCTTTTAAATGTATGATCCCCATCCTTTGGCTGATCATTCATTGTCTTTAGACAATACCCTGAAGCAGTGTTCAACCGGATTAGCGGTATTCTAGTAGACCATTCACAGGTACCTCTATAAGTAACCTTTTGTTGTAACACAATGCTTTTTATCTTGCATACACTAACCCTCTAATTTTCATGTATGATTATTTATTCGCCTCGACATATTGTACTGATATAACCACGTACGTAGTCCATCAAAAGTACTTACCTTGAATTGCGGTACAATCACCCTTCACTTCTATTGACATTATAATCAGCATTTGTTTGTCAATGAACATTGACTTGTAATGTATCCGATTCCCTGCTTAGAATTTGACAATCTTCCATTTCGATGCCAAAATGTTGTCCCAGGTATACTCCTCTTCTACCATCTCCTCTTCGCCTTCCTCTGGCCCAGCAAGCCGGTATGAAAATGACGGACTGGAGCCGCCTGGCCTTGGAAACTGTTTTATGACAATAACCTGGTGCTCAGCATTACTCTCTGATAGACGAACGACAGAAGCCAACGAAAGCATAACTTCCGGTGAGACCGTAAGAGGATTGAGCGCGAGGCCCTTGAAAGATGTTCATGAACAAGGATTTTTGTATAAACGAGAAAACGCACTTTCCACCCAACCAATGTGCCTACGGCCAACTGTCCAATATCAGATACCGTCACAAACTCGTCCCAACCTTTTTCTGCGCGGCTCCAATCCGGATCATTGCCAGCGGTCCCGTCGGTGTAGTCGAGTTGCACGTTTTCCTCCTGCATTGTCATATCCTGGTAATCATAATCCTCTTGAATTTGCTCCCTCTGTCTCTGCTTCCTTCTCTTCTTGCGTTGATTGCTACTCCACAGACCCTCCTCCACGTCCACACTGGTCACAAACATCCTCGGAGGCAATTCTCCCCGCTCTTGCTTCTCCGAAGGCGGAATCAGTCTCGGCCGCGCTGAAATGACCTCAGGACCGGTTAAATCTTGCACTGGCTGCCGTGATGACTCTGAAACAGGCTCTTTAGCCACACTTTCTTCGTCAAATACTATTTTGAGAGGTAAGGGTGCAGTCATGGACTGCTTGAAACCTTTCCGCTTATTCTTGTTTCTCAATGTCGACATCATGATCCTTTCCCCATCCACATTCATGGTAGTTATTCCTTGCGGTCCTTCAGTTGGTCGCTTCGTCTCCACATCGCGACCGTCTGCTTGCGTGAGCTCGTCTTCCTGTATGTTCGTCCTTGACTGATTATTGGGAGCAGTGATGTCGGCTGAAGTGCCCGCCTCAGTCAACTTGGTTTTTAGCCCGAGTGATACCATGTTCACAGCAGAACAATTTTTCGGTGGAACTAGGACAGGATCGACGGATTGGGCGGGCATAGACTTGTCATACTTCTTCTTCAAACGCCGTCGAAGGTTGCGACTGCGTGTTTGTGTCTTTCCATGACCAGGTGGTACGAAATGTTGACTTTAATTGACATTAACAGCTACACAACAACATTGGACTAGAGACTTACGGGTGCGCAATGCGGTGTACAGATTTAGCGTCTGGCAGTTTTGCAGTGAGAGGCGGCGAACCCTCAGATGAGGATGAGGATGAGGTCGAAGATGAAGATGAAGACGAAGAAGATGAAGACGAGGATGAGGAAGATAACGAAGATGAAGACGAAGACGAAGACACATCTGAATCATCCGACAATTCGGTACGCAGCTTGAAACCCGACTCTTTTCTCCTTTTCAAAAGTGGTTCAGCTACAGATGACTGAACAGGTCGACTTAGAATAGATAAGGCTCTTTTTCTTTTCTTGCCACGCGATGAAGCTGGGAATTGTTAATACATGCGCTCGAGGTAAGCATACGTGACTTACTGCCGACAGAGTCTACACCTTGAGACAGCGCTTTTACAAGGATTAAATCCCCGTCTCTGACTACGTCCAATGGGCTGTCGTCTAAAAGTTCAAAGTCGTCAAGAAGCAAAAGTACATCTTTGCCTGAGATCTGCAGGGATGGAATTTGGCAGGAAATCAAGTACTTGAGCTCGCCAATTGTAGCAGGTACGTTGTCAGAATGCGGAGCGAACCAAGCCTTGATTTCGGGCAGGGGAGGTTTGGTTTGCAGCTTCAGACGCATTTGCAGTCTGGTCAGTGTCGAAATTTCGAGGATCACGAGACGACAGATTGTATGGATTCTTGTCACGCGATGGGTCACGAGACTAGCAGAGCGAACACGTCGACCCATCCTTCGAGTGCTTGATCATTTCTTTCTCTCTCTTCAATACCCTTTCCAAAGCATTCGTGCTCCATATCTGCTGCCGCCTTGTATTCGGTTGCTAATTTGTGCCAGCTATGGCTCAGTATCACTATGATGAGGCAGGAAACATGGCTGCCTACTTCCTTCTTACCTTCCTTGCTCTGGTTCTGGTACCAACCACTCTGATGTCCTTTAGGCCTGCCAGTACGGTCTTCAAGCATTATACACCATATTCTTAATCATATCCATGTTATTTCCAGAAAAACCCCTCTCTGGCTGTCAATGTCAACCATGTATTGAGCAACGACAACGGATCGGCTCCTTGAAGCAGACTTTTAACAAAAAGTATGGTTCAAGTCTTACCAATTACTTTGTCTTGGCTAATGACAAAACTTCCAGGACTTGTTTCCTTGTCGCTGGTTGGGTCTTACTGGGATTCGTAGGTTACAAGGTGGCCAATGCAAAGTTAGAGAACACGATCTATGACCCCTTTGAAATATTGGGCATCAGAGTGGTTAGTTGTAAACACCTCGTCGTTATCAGTGCTAACTGGACATCAAGGGGACTGCCGAGAAAGAAATCAAATCGCATTACAAAAAGCTTTCGAAGCTTTAGTGCGTGTTCAACATATTTCGTTCAATTTTTCCGTTAACCTATTCTTAAGTCATCCTGACAAAGTTAAGGCCACTGCGAATATGACAATCGAGGCCATACAAAATCGTTTCGTCGAGATCACCAAGGCTTACAAAGCGTGCGTATTTTCCGGATTTGTGCATCTGTTTTTCTAATAACTGTCCTGCAGCCTCACTGATGAAACTGTTCGAGCGAATCTTGAAAAGTATGGAAATCCTGATGGCCGAGTTGATGTGTCTATGGGTATTGCCATTCCAAAATGGATTGTTGAGGGAAAGAATAATATCTGGGTGCTTGGTTTCTACGGCATTGTTTTCGGTGGGGCCCTCCCTGCTCTTGTGGTGGGTATTCAATCTATATACCTTTGCTTCGACCAAAGACCTTATTGTTTCATTAGGGCCGATGGTGGTTTGGTAGCCGTAAAAAGACCAAGGATGGAATTAACGCCTCGTCGGCAGCTGCATTTTTCAAAACACTCAGGGAGGATTCTTCATTCGAAGAAGTTTTCGGGACTTTTGTGAAAGGCTTTCAATGGGAACTTTCAGCGCATAGATCTGCATGGATTCTTCATTCGAAGAAGTTTTCGGGACTTTTGTGAAAGGCTTTCAATGGGAACTTTCAGCGCATAGATCTGCATTGTCACCTGAGTTGAACACTCTTGAGCAACAAGTTGCAGAGAAAGCTGGACTGAAGTATCACGAGGTACAAAAAGTATGCGGAGATGATCCACAAACGCGAACTGGCCTCATCCTACTCTATGCTTATATGTAATCTTCTATCCTCCGAAAAGGTAATTTTCATTTCTTTTGCGGTGGTCATCCCAGTCTGTTAAATGCATCCTCTTCTAGAGCAAAGGAGAATGTTGCTTCAAACCCCTTTGCTACTCAATGCCCTTCTCAACATCGCAACATCGCGCAATTGGCTTTCTCCTTCATTGGCTGTCATGAGATTACATGCATACATCACACAAGCTCTTCTCCCCGGGCCTGAACGCATGCGTTTTGCTCAGCTCCCTGGTATTAAACTCGACGAGGTCTTGACCCTTGCCCCCAAGGCCACCGATCTGAGGGAGTTTGAACAAGCTCTCGCCGAGAAGCACGACATCAGAATTCTTGACATTAAGACAGTACTTGCAAAATGGGGTCGTGTCGAGATTGTTGATGCAGTTTTCAAAGGTATCATCATCCATCCATCCGGCCTTTCCTTTTCGTCTGTTATGCTTGCTTACAAGCTTTTCAGTAATCGGCGAGCGTGTTGTGACTCCTTCATCAATCGTATTCCTTGTTGTCAAGTTGAGAATATCTCCACCCCTGTCAAACGTCGTGCAAGAAAAAACTCTCGACGTTAACGAAGCTAAACGCCGTGTAAAACTCAATGACGAGAAAGACGAAGGGTTCCTTAATAGTCGGAAAGAAGCTGAAGAGCTTCCACCAGATAATCAACTACCTGGCTGGGTCCACGCACCATATTGGCCTGGGGTATGCAATTCTGCCCTTCCTGTTTTCCTATTTTTATTCTAAGTTTGTTCGCTGTGTCTAGGAGCGCAAGCCCTCATGGTGGATCGTGCTTGGAGACGAAAAATCTAATCGTATCGTCGTTCCTCCGATGAGGATTACCGATATACCATTCGCCCAACCCTATCACGAGCGAGACTACCGTTCTTACAAAATCCAATTTCAGGCTCCCCAGAATGTTGGTGTCTTCACTTGGAAAGTGCAACTCATCAGTGATAGCTTTGTCAACGAGGATACCTCCCGCGAAATCACTGTACGTCAACGACACTTGACTTGTTCACTTGTGACGTATTTAAGGGTTATTATTATAGCTGAAGATTGAGGATACTTCTACACTTCCCAACGACGATCAATCAGAGGATGAGATTTCCGATCCTGATGAAGATAGTATTGCAGGGCAAATGGCAGTCATGCGTGGCGGTGCAGTTAAGAAAAAGTCGATTGATGAGGAAAGTGATGATGAGAGCACTACCGATGACGACGGAAACGACAATGACACCAGTAGTGACAGTGATTAGAATATTGTCTCACTTTTCATATTCTATGCAACTTTGTCGGGAGAGGTAATTTTGAACAGGATACGTATGTAAGTAAATTACTCTAAGTACACTTATTGCTGGGCTTTCAGCCCTAGATTATTCAGAATACATTTTCGAGTGTTCAAGCCATCACAACCACAATGTCTGGTGCCGAGATGGACACTATGATCTGATAGGACCTCTGTCCTTTTCGAGTGTTCAAGCCATCACAACCACAATGTCTGGTGCCGAGATGGACACTATGATCTGATAGGACCTCTGTCCTACATTGATATTACGGAGGTTGATGTTTTGATTGCTCGCAGACCCTTCGACTGAAGTTTTGGGTATTGTTGGGAGCCAAATACCAGAAGGATCCTGTAACATAACCCGGTCAAATTCGGAAATTGATGAGATATGTTACAGTCACATTTACGTTTCTAGGCACACTATTGAGTTCGGGAGAACCGAGACTAACTCGACAAGCAAGAAGAGTGTCAAAAATGAGCTATAATCAACGTTAGACGGTAGATTAACCACAATGCGAAAACATACAATCGAATATAAAGGAGTAATTAATTGATAGCGAGAACATCACATACACAGTTGTCGTACGGTCGGTGACATAGGTGATAAAATCTGCGAAAGAGAACAAGAAAACAGCGCCCCCTGACTGGACGAATCCGCGAAAGACACGAGCCAAAAACGATTTCCTTAGGGATGGTATGAATGGAGGCTTGCAATGTAAAAGAGCATAGCCAACACCGACTTTATTTTGAGAGCGGGGTAGGTGAACAAGGCACGGGATAAATCAATTACACAACATACCGGCAAGACCTGCTTCAAGAAAGGTCTGTAGACCTAGCCAAACCAAGAACAGACTTTCAAAGATCGAGTCACTTTGATGAAAAACCCTGTGTGCAACTGTTAATACAAGCGCGAAATGAGAAGAGTCAGCATACATCTGATTGAGACTGAGACTATGTTTAATGCCGACTATACCAGCGCCCAGTGATATGGCAAAAACTGTGACAGAAGTTATAAAGAAAACACCAAATGCAATTTCATTCTTTATCAAACGATAGAACCTATATGCCACTTCAAGCAAGTCACAGAAAACTCCCGATATAGACAAACCTGTATGCCAAAAAAATGTGGGCAATCAAACCAACAACGGCGATGCATATCAATGTCACGGAATTCCCCCAGAAACTGACTATCGTATGAGATAGATCATCAGTAAGTGGAAGGCTGCAATTTAATCATGTCACGAACCTCCAGTGGCGCCAGGATCGACATAGCTTTTGACGCTTTTCGGATTGGGTCAGAGACATCAATTACTTAAATGTCCCAGTACTTGCCAATAATTCCAAGCCATATGAATTGAGCTGGACTTTTCGTTAATAGATTGATGTGATAACCGAAAGAAGGACTTACACAGCACAATGAAAAGTATTGATAACAAAAAGGACTTCGGTAAGGTATCTAAAGAACAGATCAGCCAAAGACCAACATCGAGACCAATCGATGGCGCGGGCACTTTATCCACCAAGCATCGCTTATTCCTGGGAAAAACTGGTGAATACTCGCGGATTTATCATCGAAGAACTTACGGGTATTACGATACGATACATACTGCAGCATTATGATGCCATATAAGTAGGTATTCACTGTATTCATGTAACCTTAATGAGCATGATTACTCCAAAAAATCAAAGAAAACTTGTCCTACGGAAAATGCCAAGGAGTAGAGGACCTAGATACTTTTGAGGTTAAAGAATCAATTTGAAGAACGAGGTACATACCAAGTAACTTATCAAAATCACCCATATCATTGGGAACCTAGGGACAATTGTACCTGCAAAAGCTCTCTCTTTATATATGTATATACATTCATTAAGGATGATATTCGCTTCACTCAAGGTGTGACAAGTCAAGACTACATACATACATGGCCAGACTCAAGGGACGGCAGGCCGATTTCCTCAATAAACATAGGGTCGGCGACCGAGCCTACCATATTTATCGTAGGTTGGGAGCTGGTATCGAATAAAAGGAGCAAATATTCGCATGTACTTGTGCACTCCCAGAAAGTTGAATGGACATGCGGAGCGCGCGAACAAAAGTGAAGTTAAGAACAGTGCTCATGAAGGTGAAAACCGCCTTAGCTCTGGTTGGTACGCAACGGCGGTGAACTCTGAAGGCTGTTAAATACGTGGGTGACGCCAGGTGATGTGTATGTTTTTAGAAAATCAAAGACCGAAGGAAAAAGTACCGTAGAAGCGGGTCGAAAGGGCAACATAATTTTGTTCAGACTTGAATCCTTCCTGACGGACAGTGGAAGTCCAAAATCTTGAACTTCATATATGGTCTCATGCGTCGGATAATCGAAGGGCAGAAGAGGTCATAGCAGTCAATAAGTGGACGCGTTAGCGCTTGAAGATGAGAAGTGCCCGAGACTCAGGTGATAAAATGGTGAAGAGGTTTGGATGCTAAGCAGATTGAAGCTTACTTAAATAATTAGGCGCTTACATACATTATAAGCCTCGATCGGTCAGGATATCATAATCCAACTACAATGTCCTTGACACCTCTACCTGATACGCCCCCTCTTGCCGCCGAGGCAAACACAAGTTGTGCACAGCTTCGTACTCTTCCAAAATCTGTCTACACCTTGCCTCAGACCGCTCAACTAGAAGCTCTTTATACTATCATTCGAGACAAGAACACGACAAGAGGGGACTTCCTGTTCTATTCTGATCGTATCATCAGATTATTGGTGGAGGAAGGATTGAACCATTTGCCTGTGGTCAAACAAACTGTCGAAACTCCTACTGTGAGTTGTGTCCTTCGGCACGCGATCTCTTCCGTTACCATCGATAGGGTTCGGTTTATGAGGGCGTTGGATTCAAGGGAAAGATTTGTGGTGTGTCAATTCTTCGTGCGGGCGAGGCAAGGAGATTTTGTCCCGTAAATTTCTGACGTTCCTAATGAACACCTTAAGGCCATGGAAGCCGGTCTTCGTGAAGTCTGTCGCAGTGTTCGCATCGGGAAAATCTTGATTCAGAGGGTGCGCACATTGCAAACGCCCGATGCTATACTGATCTGCATTGCAGGATGAAGAGACTGCATTACCGAAGCTATTTTATTCCAAGGCGAGCTTTTCAATGTGATGTTATTAGTCGGCCTCTTATTAACAAATGGCCAAGTTCCCCGCAGATATCGCGTCGCGCTATGTCCTCCTTCTCGATCCTATGCTCGGTATGAAACCCTTCATTGCCAATAGCGGCAGTATTTCTTAAATCAATCAGCCACGGGAGGTTCGGCCTTGAAGGCTGTGGAAGTACTTATGGAGAATGGTGTTCCAGAAGAACGAATCATCTTTATCAATTTGGTTAGCGCCTCCCTAGGAATATTTAACATGAAGGTCTTTGACCACTCCTAGATTGCATCTCCGGAAGGCCTGACGAACTTTTGTGCAAGATATCCGCAAGTTAAAGTGGTTCGATAATCTCGCAGTATGCTTTGCACATCTGGCTAAGTTAGTTCGGTAGATTACTGGTTGGATCGATAAAGGTTTGAATGAGAAAGCGTACATCATTCCTGGGCTTGGAGATTTTGGCGAACGAAGGTGTTTCTTTCTTTTTTACACCGTCCATACCTCGGTTTACGACCAAAGAACAGGTATTGCACATGAGTTTTCTGTAGTCAATCATTTGTTATGTAACACATTCGGAATTTGGATGCTCAGCCACAACAACCTCCTTTGATCAAGTTCTCCAAGCTTTCACTAATTCCAACGCTCGTTGACGTAGACCATCTTCGTCGCCAAACGGAATATCTTCTAATATCGACAACCTTATCAGGCTTTCTCGGAGTTTTTGGGCCTGAGGCATATTCAGTCTCAGCCAGTCTCATTTCTTTGGACGACCACTTGCCTCAGCATTCTTTTCATCCACACGACGCATGAGAACCAAAATCCTCTCCAACATATCCTTCAGGTCTTGCAAATCCTGGTCGTAGACTCAACGGCTTGTAAGCATTAATCTCTTGTAGCATGAACTTACGGTCTTATCCAGGTTGATTTTTCCTTTAACCAGTCGGTTGATCTTGAAATTCCAGATCGCGACGAGGTCGTCGCCCACAGGATCTTGTTCACCAGTTGTGCTTTTTGGCCGGGGGTGGTTGCTTGAGACGCTCTCGATTGGTTTGCTTAAATTCCGATTAGAACCCAGAACAAGTTTTCCTGGACTAATGGTGGCCATAGTGAGCTTCTGGGGTTCAATGCTAGTCTCTCGAGACATCTTTTGCCGGCTCTGAACATTTATTAGTCCTTTCGCAGTCATCTGGTTGAGTTGTTCATCGACGTACAATCCGGGGCTTACGATACAAGTGTTGATCTTTATTTCTAGTCCCGAAAACGTCTTCAGAAATTTCGCTGATTTGTTGCTTCCTACTTGTGATTGGTGTCGCATAGGAAGACGTTTCATGTTTGTCTACAACGTTTTCATGCGTCACCTTCTTCACATTCGCCTCGAAAAGGTGTCGCAAATTGAGCCGTATGATATCGGAGTCCACACTCGAATTTTCTGAGTAGGATACGGAGCTGACGTTGGCGTCAGCAAGCTCGTATTCGTACAATTTTCTCCTCCTTTTACACTTTTGATGTCGAAGTCTAGATGTCTCGACCCGCGCAGATGGATTGGCAATGATATTGTGTTGAGAGGATAATGGCGTTGAATCAAGGGTGTGAACTGGTCTCGAACTCGTCTGATGATCAATATTATTAGATTGGATTAATGTAGCCGGGTGGCTCCCGCTGAATGTCGTTGGTGTCGAGGAGTTTTTGGATCCGTCATCAAGAAAAAATGAGAAATCGGAATTACTTGAAGTTGCTGCTTGATCACTTGCGTTGTCGGAATTCGGAAGTTGCCTCTGAGCATCTGAAGGTTGCTCTCCTGGCAACTCATCAATTTCTATACCAGAGTCACTCTCAACCTCCTGAAGAGTTTCCCAAGTCGCAATGTCATCTATGGTGGATCTTCCAAGACCTAGTAAAGTAATCCGTTCAGAAACACCGAAAAGAAACAAGGTAAGAAATAACTATAAATAAAAATTGTCTTACTATTTGACACATAGCCATCTAGAAAGGACACACCAATCAACTGTCAGCGGTTCATGGTGCAAAAAGCTCACATTGTCCTTTGTTTTCACAGATCGTGAATGGCTGATTCATAACAAGGTCAATCATGCAAGCTCACTGTTGTAGCCTCAGTGTTAGGTCCAAGGTGCCTTAGGGAAAATACTGTCAAATCACTTGGTAGAAAAAAATCCAGCTTACTGACTATGCTGAGAAAACAAGGAGCATTCAAGATGTGTTTTCAACCATGTAGTTTACAAAATGTTGAGGAGCATGCAAACTATGTCAAAAGTAAACAAAAATTGTACTTACAATCTGGTCTGCAGGCTGAGAATGATGTGTGTTCAAAGCAAAGTAACAAATAAGAAGCAAGAGAAGTCAAAAAAGTTGTGATTTTGACCTATTTGAAGTTGTTGATTGATATTTATTTTTCTTTTCATATATTTACATCTTTTGATACACTGCCTTAGCCCAATCAAAACCAGAACAGACATTATTTGGGCCACCATTAAAAGCAGCTTGAAATTATGCTCAGATAGTGAAGTCTCCAATTGGCTAAAAGTAAAGCCTCATTTTCTCTACCTTTCTTTTTCATCAAGTTATGCATGGTATGACAAGCTAAAAAAGAAAAGAGAAAGGAAATAACTCTATTTGCTCAACAATGCTGAGTTTAATCAAGATGATGAGTAAGCCAAGTTTTTGTTAATTATCTTTCAATAATAGAAATTGATTACTGCTCACACTGAACTTTTTTTTACTAGCAATAATATAAATAAAGTCAACTTATTGATAAAAAAAGAAGCTCTAAAAGGAATCTTGATATAATAATGTAGCATTACAAAGGAGTTTGAATATTATCTGGATAAGCTAGTAGGCTTTTGCATAGATACTATGTAATGGTCTAAATTAAATCATAGTTATAGTATAGATCCCAGGCCAGATAGTAGCTGGAGATAACAAGTATAATAAACCAGGGGTTGATATATATACAACAAAAAGTCTGTCAATATATTCAAACATATGAGGATATTTCAGAGATTAGGATTCAGCTACCTATGCCAATAGTGGGTCACAAGATATTGATGCAATAAACAAAAATTTGGCTCTACCAGCACTGTTGCTAACTAGAATTAGATTGCTAGTGTTAATTAATGACATAGAAGTAGAGTTGTGCACTTCATTGACATCTATAAATTCCACTGCAAGATAACAAGCAAAGGAACAGTGGCAGCTTTAGAAGTCACAATAAGATTTGAGGGCAAAACCCATAAATCTTAGCAGTTGGAGTCTATCTCCAAATAGTAGTATAGGCTCTCATCCTAGTAGATGTGGCCTTGCTTACTTTTGCATGCTTGCAAGGCTGTCAGACAATGGCAGCTGTTACTATCACAATTTCTCTGCTTATTCTATTGAAAAATAGTAGAAGAAGTCTCATAAGTCTGCAATTAATAATGGCAAGCATTATTAATTACTTGATACTGCTCTAAAAAAGTTTAAATTGTTAAAGTGATTCACCAAGTAGATTACACCAATGTATGGGCATGGTTTATCAATTCTAGCAGAATCTTGCTATATAGCAAAACCACAGTACTTTGTCATTCTTCAAATTTGATGTCTAAGAGTCAGAAAAATGAAGAGTAATCAACATTGAAGCAGTTTCAACTTGCAAATGGTAAGTGTAGATAGGCTTAGTTGTATATCTTGATTCCTTCTTCATAGAGATATTACAAAGATATATGTTATATATTGTAGTAGAGCATCATATGATTAGTGTCTGGCAAAGTCCACTCACTATACTATAGCAGAACTCTACAATATGTTGTAGAATATACAGCTACAAAAAGTCAACAATGTGCTGTACAATACAGTCCAGCAGATCTATATAATTGCAGCTCTGTTTATGGATTTTTGGGCAGTGAATGCCAGATTTTGAAGTGAATTTGTAAGAGATTACAAATTTTACCATGCAAATGACAAAATAGATGCTAAACATACACATTCTCTATATACAGATTTTTGTAGTATTTGTTATTTATTTATTGATTTCTAAATAATAAATAATGATAAATTTGTAACAGATTTGCAATGAATTTGTGATAAACTTTGTTAAACTGAGCATTTTATAATTTCTCAGTATTGTAAGGGCAACTTCTAGAGGCTGTGGCTCAGTCACACAGCTGGCAGAGGGAGATCCAAAGTGTATTAGAATATTGTCACGACCCCTCCCCTCCGGAACCTCCCCGGGACATCCCTGGAGCCCCATCTGGGGACCCCTCTCATCGACCCCACAGCACGCCCCGCCCCCACAGCTGCCGACGCCGCCATCAGCCAGCCCCCCCGGGACCCCTGCATCACGGACCCCGGGATCAACCGCCATCAATGATCGGATCACGCGGCTCGCATCCGGCCATCACGCATCACGCCCCACGCATCACGACTCCCTCCGTGCCAATTGATCGCGCGTCTCCACACGCGCGATCCCGGTACACAGTCCCTGACTGCTACTCAATGACCCCCAGAACTCATCCCAGACACCCCGGAATCCCGAGACACGATCCGTAGTACTTATAGTATAGCTCCCCGTTGTATTCGCTAGTCTTGATATTGCATACACTGTTACTTTGGATATTGCGTGCCCTCTGCTTGACTGGTACGCCTTGTTTGGTACGCTTCGACTGGCACGCCTTAGTATTCGCGTGCTCTAAGCTTTGGTACGCACTTCGCGACCCTTAAGTTACTAACTTGGTCTCGTCTTAGAACCTCCGGTTCACGACTCGACCCCCCCTAACTCCAGTTACCTCCAACCCAAAACCTCCGGACTCTAGTCCCCTATCCCGGGATTACCCCTGTCCCCGTCTTGAACCCCGGAGCCCTAGTCTCGGAGTTCCCGACACCCGAGTATTCGTAGGTCAAGTCCGCATCGTAAGGGCGTTGCTTTCCCGGAAGGCCTCCGACTCAGCGGAACCTGACAAATATATACTGACAATATCATGATAGCTACTTACCTGGCAGAGGGAGATCCAAAGAGAACAAGTCTAGAAATTCTCTATGCCAGGTTGGATGCTTCTGGGGCCTCTGAAGCATGGAAAACAATTGTACAGTACAACAAAACCTTAAAAACTCAAAAATTGCCTATACAAACAATTGTGCAAATAAGAGGCAAACTCTGGCAGACTCTGACTTATTTAAGTGGTCTGGAAGCAATGCTAAAGGGCCCACACTTGTCTGAATGGTAGCTAAAGAACCAAAGCACCTCAAGAGCTGAGAATAGTACTAACAAATAGCATTGAAAAAATAGAAACAGTAGAATAAAATAATGTCAGAAGAAATAAGGGAATGAATGAAAAGAGAGTGAAGAGATAAGGAGTGAAGGAAGGAAGAAATAAGGAGTCCTCTGACAAGTATACTGCGTGGTCATATGATATGCATTAGCTACATATTGACATGGCAGTTACTATGTCAGTCACTTCTTATATTCAGACAGTCACTGAGATAGTAAGTGCTCATCTCTTTTTATTGCTTTACTATATCAATGTTGATTCTATATATATAGTCATTTCTCTGTTATATAGGCTTTCAGTATTAGTTTAGCAGGTTATAAGCATCTCTTCTGGAGTTGCTAGTACTATCTAAGTTATCAGGAGCTACTACTTTTTTCTTCTTCACATTTTTGTGCTTCTTATCCTATTTTTGTCATGTCTTGCACAATCATCACTTCATTTTTTTATCCTGTTCCTGACTCCCAGGACCTAAATGTCTAATCAGTTACAAATCTGCATCTCTCACACCTCAATTCAGGCTCTTCATTCTTCAACCTAATCTTTGAATTTCTTTCAGGATTTACTCTTTATTTGCATTCTTTTCCTTTGAATTTTTCTGATGCTTTCATTTCTAATCCTTATTGCACTCACTCTTTTTATATTCTGTTGTATTGTTTGCATATATCTTTCTCTCTGATGCTTTCATTTCTAATCCTTATTGCACTCACTCTTTTTATATTCTGTTGTATTGTTTGCATATATCTTTCTCTTTAGCTGGTTTGTTTATTCTCAATACACTACATATACATACTTTCTCATCTCATGGTTCTTAAATTTTTTTACTTAAACCTTTGCACAAATCTACTCCTGTATATTTCTCTTCTAAATTTTTTTTACATTATTCAACATGCTCTACTTCAGAACCTCAGCCAATTCCACCTTTTTTTTTCTAGTTTTTTTTTTTTTTAGATTGATTCTTCATTCTTTCAAATGCCTTATTATTTGTCTGTTTCATTGCTGTCAGAGCATCAGGAATTTTTTGCTCTTTCTTTTTCTCTCTCTTCAATTTTTTCTTATACTTCTTCTGTTTTTCTTTTTTTGTTCTTGTAAGAGCAATTTCTGGAGGCTATGGCTCAGTCACACAGCTAGCAGAGGGATATTCAAAGTAAATTAGAGTATATATTAACAATATCATAATAACTACTCACTTGGCAGAGAGAGGTTCAAAGAGAACAAGTCTAAGAATTCTCTATGCTAGGATTGACACTTTTGAGGCCTCTAAAGCATAAAAAACAACTGTACAGAATAACAAAACCTCAAAAACTTGAAAATTGCCTAAACAAACAATTGTTCAAATAAAGGTCAAACTCTAGCAAATTCTGGCTTAAATAAATGGTCTGTATGTGGTGTTGAAGTGGCCACACTTATCTGAATCATAGCTAAAAAACCAGAGCATCTCAAAGACTAAAAATAATATTTATCGAGTTAAATCTCCGATTTTACAAGACTAATGAGGGCGATGAGTAGTGCAAAATTTCACATGATTTCCCATCCAAAGAGCAATCTGAGACTCAGACCCAGTGAGACAACTATCTCAGTGATTGCTTTCTAGGTGGGCCATTTCTTTGGTACTAATGCATACAAAGAACCATCTTACAGAATGAACTCTAGATAGTAAAGTTGATTACAATTTTGTGTTATAACCTATTGCTGCATAAATCAATTCTCTGTCTCTCAAACTTATGAGTCCACATGGGAAAAAAAGGGAACAGCCTCCTGAATCGTCTAGGAGTGAGGCTAAAGTTGGCCGAACGGATAGGGACACTCCATTGCCAGACATCCCAGCTACTCATCGAGAACAGCTACTTCTTCAGCAACTTGAATCCATCGTTGACGACTTTAGTGCATTCATCACACAAATCTTTGAAATCATTAACAAATCTGGATCTGATGAAGAGCACCGATGCGATGCAATCTCAAGTTACCTTATCTTACTTGATGCTGTTGAAGAAAAAAAAAGAGAATAAGGGAAACATGCTGAGTACAGAGAGAGGATTGAAAGACAGTAATCCACCAGTGAACAGCTTGCTAAGTCACCTTGACATGAAGATGAGCCAAGAAGCCATACCAGAGATCGCAATGACAGAGTTTAAGTTAAGGCACTCTCTCACCATCAAACACACAGAGAGCAATCACTCCAAAAACCACAAAGTTCATCGTGCAAAAGTTCCTCTGCCTCGGACACATCACAAAGGACTTAATCTGATGAGGATAAGCTGAAAACAAAGAAACAAAAAATCAAGAAAAGAGACTTGCCTTGGTACGCAGAAAAAAAGCTTGCTCGAGAAATTAAGGATCCCAAATGCCTTGAGAATCAGAAACTCTTGCAGCAGCTTTACTTCAGAGACTCCTCCACCATTAAAAAACACATCTTATTATCCAAAACAGCTCCGTGTAATTTCCCTGGATCAGAATGGGACAAACTTATCAAGAGTGAACTTGCTGACTTTGACGCAATTTACAGTGCTATACATCACATCGAAGCACCCAAAGAAAACAAAGGTCGAATTGGGGATAAGAAGATCTTTTTCGAACACAGTGAGCCCATTCAGAAAGTTGAAGACTACGGACAATGGACAGTTGTGGCCAACCTGTATGGAGAGGCCCTCAGCTTTGCCTGGCTATGCCGTAGGACAGAATGGACAGCACACTACAAATATATCGTCAGACTTTTTTCTGCAAAACTCACAATCCTTTATTCCTGTGTTATCAAATATGAAAAAGCTATCTGAGCCAGAGTCAGGGCAGGAACAAAGATGCTACTCACCAACAGAGGAGCTTTTGATGACTTGCGTGATGCCATCCTTGACGCTAGCGGGATCAACTATTGCAGAGTGTCAAATCAAAAGGGTGGGAACAAAATTTCTGCCAGTCAATCAGGATCTAGCTCCAAAGGTGCTGGTCGAGCAATTTGCAGACATTGGAACACACCAGCCAGATGCCCCTTTGATAGCAACTCGTGTTTCTGGTGACATGCCTGCTGGCAATGTGGAGGAAACCATACTAAACTGAACTGCTCTCAAAAGGTCATGAACTGAGATCTTGAAGAGAAATGTTCTCAAGTACCTTTGCTACAACTATTATGACCCTGTTGCCAAGCTTCCAACAACACTCATTCAGTAGTCGATTACTGCAAAACCAATGCTGTTCCCATCTTAACTTGAACTGAACAATGTCCGAGTTACTAAAACCCTTCAAGATTATCCTGAACCTTTTAAAATTGTCACACTCATCAAAATTAGTGTTCTCAAGAGGCTTTTGCACCACTATCCGAATCGACCCTTTGTCATTTCAGTTATTAAAAGTCTCAAGGAGGGTTTTTAGCCCTACGCCAACACCAAACCTTACACGTACCCACTCACATGTGACATGTCCTTGGGATCATCCGAAAATGAGCATGAAGCAGATTTTATATGTTCTCAACGAGATGTAGAGATAGCTACTGGATGATTCTCTCCTGACTTTGGCACCCACCTCTTCGATAGGATGTACAGCTCACCTATACATGTTGTTCCCAAAACCAAAATCTAATAATTTATGTCTTGTCACTAACCAATCTGCTGGCCCTTACTCTTTTAATTCCATGATTGCTTACCATGACATTTGTGGCTTCCCCATGGATAACATGTGGCACTTTAGACAACTTTTATTGGAATTTTGTGAAAAATCATCTCAGCGTCTCATATTGTGGAAGTCAGATGTCACAAATGCTTATCGACTTATTCCCATGCATTCAAGGTGGCAGATCAAACAGATCATTACAGTAGATGAGCATCGATACGTTGATTGATGTAATTGTTTTGGAGGTCATACTTCTCTTAACTGCTGAGGTGCATTGAATAGCCTTGTGACTTGGTCTGCAGAGGACTTGTACAAGGTCAATAATTCTCTATGTTTTAATAATGATACTTATAGTGTAAATGTGGCTGATGACTTTAAGTTTTACCAACCTTACAATCGATGATTATTATGAGAACAGACGAACCTACTAATCCTGTGGGATGATTTGGAGATTCCGCACAAAGAAAAAAAGCAGGTGTCTGGAGCGCTCCTTACAATTATTGGGATCCTCATAGATCCAAATGCGATGACAATGACATTGCTACACGACACCAAAAATGACTTGATATGAGAAATGTATTGGTTTGCAGCATATCACAGAAAGAGGTCGACACATCATATGAAGCGAGCATGGCAAAGGCTTGCTGGCTGGGTGAACTAGAGTTTAAATGTCTTCCCCTTACTTACTTGTGCCATGCTTGTCCAATATCTATGCAAAGCTTGCGACCATCTCTGATAATCCTGATGCTCGAGTTTGATGCAATAAAGAGATAAGAGCTGACCTTATTTGAGAAGCGCAACATATTAAAAAAGCCAACAGAATCTATATTTTAGACTCACAGGCCTAGAGCTCTGAACAGGCAGACGTAATCATTGAATGTGATGCCTGTCCCTCTAGCATGACATTCTGGTACCCAGCAACCAAAAAGGGTTTCTTTTGTGCAACTCATAGTGACACTCATCTGATTTTATCTTCTTCTTGAAGGTGTTGACTGTAACCAGTGCTTTACTGCACATAACTTGGAACACCACAACATCAAAACATATACTCATCTACTCAGACAACTCGAACACAATTGACATTTTTAACTCTCTACACGCTCAGCCCCTCTACAACAATCTTCTCAAAGCTACTGTCAACGCAATAATTGAAGGCAACTATAAACTCAAAGTGCTCCACATCTCTGATGCCTAAAATATCTTTGCTAATCTTCTTTTTCAACAGAGGTTCAATGAAGCCTGTAACCTTTACTCTACCCTTGAAATAAATGATTTTTTATTTCCTCATAAGCTGCTGAGGAAAATGGTCATACCGACGGTTAGACCAAGACAACCACACCATGTTGCTTGGTCTTAGGAGCAATTGTTGCACGAATGCTTTATTGCACTGGGTTATTCCATAAATGACGTGACATTCAAATGTTACGGCTCTGCCTTAAATTCCTACTTAAATTTTGTTAAAATGCACAATCTTGCCACTGCATCCACAGCAGATATGCTTTCTCTATATATTGTCTATATGTTACACCACATCGATCCGAAATCCATCTCCTTCTATTTATCTGGTATTTGCAACCAACTTGAGATTTATTTTATTTTTCTAATGTCCGCTCTGTACAAAACTCTGCTCTAGTAAAGAAAATCCTTTCTGACTCCAAAAAAAAATTCTCATCTCCCACTAAGCAAAAAAATGTGCTAATGCAGAATGATATTCTACATGTTATGGACAGTTATCCCGCCGAACTATGTTATGACAATGTGCTCTTTCTAGCTATGCTCACAACAGGCTTCTTTGCACGACTTCGCCTTGGAGAGATGGCTACTTCTGATGACCCCAGCCTACGAGACTACAGAAATACCACGGTAGCCTCTTTTGTCTCAATTTGCATGAACAGTTTCTCTTTCTTCCTACCTACTCACAAAGCTGACACTTTTTTTGAAGGCAATTGAGTACTTATACATAAACAAAGCCATTATTCTGACTCACACACCTGCTTCATCAAGTACTGGACGAAAAGGCATCAACTTTTTCCTCTCTGCAGAGAACTTTGGTTGATGAATAACAGACAACCGCCTCCATGAGCGTTCTTCATAAACTGTCTCTATACTTTCTTCAACAATGCAATAGCAGGCCAGTCTCTACGAGCAGGTGAAGCAACTTTTCTCGCAGAGTCAGGAGTAGCACCTCATCTAATTCAGACTATATGCAGATGGGCAACAGACTCTTTCCAGTGATACATTTGAAAACATCCAATAGTTCTCCACATCCTTGCACTCAGCAGATGTCTGGACACCGAAATGGATTGATTATTTATACACACTACTATGCACAGCAGGTGTATTATCTTGACTCGAGCATCCCATTGCGCTTAGCAAGTATACACTCCACGCCCACCTTTGTGCCATATATACTGCAGCCATGAGTGGGAGTGACAGAGATATCTCTGCCAAGTCTAAGGCTGAGCACCCCACAAACAACCAAAAGCCTCCAGAGGAGGCATTGGGCACCAAGCCTGAGAGTGTGGTTGTGGAGGGGAAAAAATACATCATGGTAGACATGTACAACAATGCCTATGACAACAAGTACTACAGTCGCAAAAGCGACTCAGAGTGCCTAGCGGCAATGATGGATTGGCCATCTTCAAATGATCATGACAAGAATAATATTGTGCAGATGAAGAAGATGACTCTTTGTTGAGCAGAGGGCACTTTGGAGTGCCCTACATTGAAGCAGGCAGACAAGGAGTGTCTGGTCTCATATGTGGATATGAATGGCCACAAAGCATGGACTTTATGGGACTCTGAGAGTACTACTTCGGGTATTATGCCCCAATTTGCCCATGTATATGGAATTTTGATATAAGAGTTAGACACGCCATCAGCATTGCAGCTGGGCACTATAGGGAGCCATGCTATGGTGCAGTATGGGACAAATGTAACTGTCCAGACACTGGGCTCACATAGCGCCAGGAATATATGATGTAGTGAACTTTGATTGCTATAACATGATACTGAGAACACCATTCATGCAGCATAATAAAGTCATGCTAGACTTTGAGCACTGTCAGGTGCTAATGAATTGGAAAGTGATCCCAGCAGAACGAGCTACAGCAGACAACACTGACAACTGCCTGTGATATTACCATACTGTGGAGAAGCGCAAGGATTCTCCCTGACTTGATCAGCACAAAGCGCCAGCAGTGAAGGATGTGGATAAGGAAGTACAGGCTATGCCTAGACTGAGCTCAGACCACAATGTGGTGATGATGAGTGAGGAGGAGTATCAAGCCTCCAAAATGAGAGACGAGCAAATACTCACTCCTGATGCTCAAGACGCTAATGATGCCAACTGTGGTTGGGTGTGCTAGATGTATACGCAGTACAACGCTGTCTCCAGCACTTGGCATACGTAGTTGTGAGGAGTCCTGACAGGGTCCTGGTGTGCTCGAGCAGAGGTAATAGAACAATGCACTAGATGATAGTGCCTCAGGTGCTACCTAGCAGATGGTAAGTGTTGTAGTTTAAGCAATGATATAGAAGAAAAGACAAGTAGCGCAGCATAATGTGCCCATAGGTGGCACCGTAAACAATGAAGACAAAATAGACAAGGCTAGCACCCAACTTAGTGACAAAGTTAGATAAAGCTAGCGTGATTTGAATGCTAAGTGTAACTGGGTGCTCAAGAGGTTACAATTTATTGTTTTTTGTACATGCAGAGTAGCTATCTTTTATACTATGTGCTACTATCATTTTGAAATAAGTCCATTTATGGTGCTACCAATTAGCACCTCTCCTCATAGTTGTAGGTAACGGCAACTTGTCAATGGCAACCGGCACCCATAGAGAAATAGTGACCGACAGCGTTATAGCCCATTGGCCATAGCAACTCTAAACTAACTTAAACTTTGTATGAGTCTGCTCACTTTTTAGTGTAATTCCAATTGGCCAGGTCTTTGTGGAGTATGGTCAGAAAATTCTCGACAGACACTGTGAGTTCTACTGTTGGCGCTAAACCTGGTATCAATTCTTGATGGATAAAATGTCGGGCTAGAGTATATCCTGTTCTGTCGCTGCTGATTCTTTAGACTTCTGATTGAAGTGCCTTGTCCAATGGCAGCACCTAATGCTAAACTGCTTTATAGAACTGATTGGGGTTTGGTTAAAGTCGTGTCCCCACCATTGTGCTAGCACCCTGAGTCCTGGGTCTTCCAATCCTCCAAAGTCAATAAGTGGTATATGCTGAAGACTTAATAGTGGTGGTTTAGACTGATAAACAACGTCTATAATTGAGCACTAAGGTCTGTGGTATCCTGTGTCTGAGAAGATCACTAGGGTCTCAAGTATGGCCTGTGTCCATAGGCCTGTAGTGTGCTTCTTGATGCGCTCAGTCCAAGTGGAAGCCTATCAGTGCAAAGCCTCCAGATAAATGACAGCAAAAGGCAAAAAAGCTTGAGGACTCAGTGGATGTATATCCACCTACATCCTCACGAGTCAAGTTAGATGACTTGAGGGACAGCAATCGAGAGGTGGAGGCCTCATATTGTGAGGATACATGGTCCTTATAGAAGCGACCAACTCCCCTTCCCAAGTATGACTGGGCATACGACTCTCAAATGCCGCAGGAGTGGAACAAGCTGGTGGCAGCCACATGTGCATGAAATGCACACCAGCAACAAATGACTATGACACCAGCATATTGCCAGCCAGCATCAGACAAAGTTTCCGTAGTATACTCCCTCATATGCAAGGGGAAAAACCTCATGGCTTGCAAGGCAGCAATAGTGGATTCTCTGCTAAGGCTGCATATATCTGATGACAGTGTTAATTGGGTGCTCGCAATCTACAAGCAATATGCACAGCAGCTTTGGCTACCATCAGATATTGTGGAAGTACTTCCCTCAGTGTGTCTGAAGGGAAAACAGAAGGCAACAAGCCTTTGTGAGGACGATATACCTCAGTTGCATCAGCAATAGCAAGAAGAATTTGCTGATATGGTCAATGGGACCAAGAAGGAGCTTCTGCCATAGCAGGAGGTGAACCATGAAATCAATCTCTTAGATGAGAGCAAGCAGTGCAAGTACCACTTGCTGTGCTGTCTACACACACTTCAGGAGCAACTACATGATAAAACTAATTGCTATTTGAATGCCTTCACAATTAATGCAAGTATCTTGAAGGCTACATGCCCTCCATGTTGCATGAAATTTGTGCAGATATGGTGGCCCACCGAAAAGTAGTTGAGTTCGCCAGGCAGGCTCTGGAGAATATTGCAGCGGCGCATGACACCATCATTGAGATGCAAGTCTTTCAAGTGAAAAACACCAATCACTGTAGGTGAACAGACCTACCTATATTAGTAGAAGCATTGATCTACCTGTCGATGCATAACCTGAGGCTGTCCAAGAGATGGGCAAGTAAGCTCTGCCTGAAGTGAGTAGGCCTGTACCGTGTGCTAGATGCAGAGCCAAGTACCTCCAACTACATGCTGGAGCTGCTGCAGGCATTGCAGGAATGACAAATCATTTTAAAGTTCCATGTATTGCTGTTGCAACTATATAGCGCATTTGACAACATGTTATTCTCTAACAGGACGACACCGGGCTCCTATGACTTCGAGGCACAAAACAATGACAAATGGTTTGTCAAGTGCATAATTGAGCACTGGTGGACTGAGCAGAATATACTGGTCCCTCGGGGACACAACATGGGAGCTATACTTTCATTGCTCCAAGCTAGCGGCACTTGACTGCTATTTGGAGTTGAAGGGCGTTAAGTGCCTACATCAGTTAGATAAGCACTCCAGTGCTTAATTTGATCAGCAGTGCTAATCGCAGCTTGGCTGAGTTGATCAGCAACTGTGGCTGAGACACATTTAAAATTCAAAATTTCTTTTTTCTCTTTCTTTTCTTAACTATAGACAACATGCCTGTGGACCCCAGTGAGCAGCAGCAGCAGCAGCCATTTGAGTTTTTTCTGTTGGTCTTACCATTGGCTGAAGGAGAGGGCCAGATGGCTTCTCCACCAACCCAAAATGTGCCCGAATAGGGACAAGCCAGTAATCAGTGGCTATCTGCCACAACAACTTATGCAGGGCAACTTGATGCCCCAGAATGCACTTATGAGCAGTTTTCTGCCTTGTCAGATGGCACAGGGCACTTATGCGTCACATCACGCTGAGGGCCAATTCCAACAAGCCCAGTATGGAGGGCTATTTAGCCCCAAAATGATGTCAAGATAGGGGCAACTTGCCCCTGTACTGGCAAGAGGGCCAATGGAGACACATCTTTTTCCCCAGTTTATAGCCCCAGCACACTATCCTGGCATGGCTGGTGTGCCAGCAATGATGCCATACTCCCTGGCTTGGATGGGAGCTTGGGGCACAATGCTTCAGTATAGTGCCTCATATGAGGCACCCACTGAAAGAGGAAAAGCAACCTCCCAGTCAGCCACAATGCTAGCCAACAGTCCAGAGAGATGTAGATCATCTCTGATGCTAGCAACAATGGCATCTGAGAGCACAGAAGCTCTCAATACAGAATAAAGCAGCAAGTCTCTGGCTGATGCACTGACAAAGAGCCTGACCAGGCTCTTCTTGTTATAGCAGCTGGAGACGCTGCACCAACCTGAGCCCAGCTTAAAAGAAGAGTCGCATCCTTGACATGACAAAGGAAAAGCATGGGCTGTTGAGCCCAGTCTCAACCAGGACTTAGTTCTGGCTACTCTCCTCCAATGTCTAGGAAATAACAGGTATGATGTACTTGCAAATTCGTCGTTCCTCCACGATGCAGAAGCTGTTGTTGGTAACGCCCAAATCGAGCTGGGCGCTGCGTGGACTATCACTAGTGCAGGTACTTAGCCGATATAGCTTTGGGCATGCTAAGTGTGTGAGAGAGTCCTGGACAAGTCCCAGAGAACACACGGTAGGCAAGAGGTTGGTGGCAAGGAAAGTGGGTGATTGGAGGCACTTGCATATGGCTCCAAAACGTGGCTACAGGGTGCTAAAAGTCGCTAAGGAGGAGCGCTAAGAGCATGGAAAAGTTGCTAAGGAAGGTGCTAAGAGGTGCGAGAAAGGGTTGCTAAGAGGCGCTAAATGTTAGCACTTAGAATGAGATAATAAAAAAACAAGATTGCTTAGCAGATCTAAGCACAAAAGCCAAGCCGTAGTTGCAAGGCACTAAAGAAAGCGAGATAGAAAACTAGAGCAGAGTCCTCTTGCTTGACACGGTCAACAAGAGGTAGTCTGTTGCGTATGGAGACCAAAGTGTTGGGATACGATCCCTACTGCCAAATTGATTCCCTGTACTACTAACAAAAAGTAAGTATTTATAGTAAAGAAAGTTAGCTGACGCTAAAAGGTTAAGCGCCGCTAGAGGGTGGTGAACTGATAAAAATGTAAGTAAATGTGGTGAATTGAATTGTATAGTAAAAAGGTCCATAATGATGCTGTCATGGAAATACTTCATCATTTCCCCTTGTAAGCGCTGCCACTGGCTAAGAGCATTATGCCAGATTGACTGATGCCAAGTGTCTGTGTAAATGTATAGCCTTGAAGTGCAAGTGGCAAGGTGCGGCGAGGTGTCAATAGTGGTGCGAAGAATAAGTGGTGCCATAAAAAGTGGTCTGAGAGTAATTGGAGTCTGTAGCTGCGAGTTATTAGTGTAAAAATATGAGAAAAATAGTGCTGGAAGCGCTAGAGCGTGGCGCTTCTGGTGGTACTAGTGGGCTGATGTGAGGTGTGAGTATTGGTGCTATCTGTAGCCAGCCACAATGCAGGCTCATCATCGTCCTCATCAGTCGAATGATAAATGATATAGATCACATACACACTCAGCACAAAACTGATCTCCTTGCCCTATTGGCTGCCTGTAAGCGGCAGACTACACTCTCAAGTTGGGACACCAACTCTAGCAAAAGGGCGCATTGGCAAGGAGTAGAGGATGCGCCCTCCTGCTCAACTCAGTTGAGCATTGCTGTTCTCAGCCAGGAGGCTAGTCTAGAACAGGACATCTTCTCCTATGAAGATGTTTCTGTTCTAGCTGCCTTCCGGCTTATTTAGCACCTCGCTAGTGGCGCATCTGAAGTTGCATCTTTGCAACCATTATCCATGATATCTACCATGTATTCTAGGGAGCAGAGTTCCCAGGGCATCAGTACACGCCCCACTGAGGCTAAGGCCTTGCAACCCTGAAAGGATTGTCAGGGTAAGCATCTGAAAGGGCACACATATGTCAATGTGCACTTCCCCGAGGATGCCCTAAAAGAGGCTCCAGGGGCTAACATCCCTGTCTTATCTGCAGTATCGGTAAAGGGTTCTCCAGCCTGATACCCTCAGTGTGTGTGGGCGATAAACCCACAGTTGGAGAATTCTGTGTCAGAGAGGCTGTCTTCCCTGCCCTCCAATAATGACTGGTATGAGGAGCCTGAAGAGGCTCATATGGAATCTTCTGTGCCGCATGAGACTGCAGCACAATGTATGGTGCACAAGCAGCACAACAGTAATTGACAGGCCAAGATAGACCATTGGATGTAAGATAGCGCCAAATAAGGAGCCGCTCTCCTCAAAGATGAGACCAGGTGCATCTCTGATGCGCTTGGTGTTGTGATCTATTAAGATCACACTATTGAGCACCAGAACTCATTCTTTGGCACGGGGTTGTCTCTCCAATTCTACTGGTCACCAGTGACCAACACTATCTTTGTCAGGCAAGAAGCCCATGAAGCCAGGGCCTTCGAGGCTGATAAAGAAAGCAATGCTGTGCATATGCCTCACAACAGTAGAGTGTACTAAGTTGTGCTTCATGGGTTCCCCCGCAGCCTTCAAGAGCTCTGCAGGCTCTATTCACTGGTAAACAACTAGTTTATGCCAATTTGTCAGCATCAGTTGGGCTATCTCTTGCTCAATGAATTTAAATGGGTAACTATGAATTGCTACCCTACAGCCTGAGACAGAGTAATGTCTCAACTACTCGACAATGTCCTGTACAAGACCATTGTGGTACCTTTTACGAGTTTGGAGGAGTAGGAGAAAGTTCTGCGGATAATTGCTTCTTTATAGATTTACTGCCACAAGGAAAGTGGAAGGCTGGCCTTTGTCAGTCTGACTCCCCCTGATCCAAAGCAACCCTTTGCTTTGGACTACCTGGGCTCATATGCCCTTCTTTATAGGTGTCCTGGAATGCCTAACATGTAGACCAGTCTGGCCATGGACCATGCCATGCGCATTCATTGGCGCAGCCTCTTTAGATTTGTGCTTGTATGTGCTATCAGCACCAGCCGCCCATCCAAGATCATGGTGCACAAGCACCTAGCTTATGTATTTGCATGGCCAGGCCTCTATAAAGAGGCTGTTGCTGAATATAAGGCGGCTACAAGGCAATCCTTTGTGCCTCTCCACACTGAGGATTCGAATTTTGAGGCTCAAGCTGTGGATATCCTGGAAGCATCAGCTTCCGTCTTTACCACTTTGAACATGTTATATGTCCTTCTTCACAATCAAATCCTAGTCAGCTGGGTTGACTATGCATATACCTATGAGGTCACCTACTTGGCCCACATCTTCTTCAGTAACAATCAGCTCTATAACAAGGTGGCTGCCATCAATGACAAGAGGCTGCAACACCTTGATCATTATGGAACACCTCAGTCCCTTGCTCAGTATGATGGGTGGTGCAAGGCCACTATTGGCAATCACCAATGCCTGATGCTTCAGCAGCAGGAGAGTTATTGTGCGTTCGACAATGCATTCACTAAGGAGATGTATCTCCTCATTGGGCAGGACATTCATGTCCAAGAAATCTGGATGTGCCAGTACCCATCTGACGATAGGGATCTTCCTGATCTCCAACCACCTACTCTGAGGCTGACCTTCAACTCCATCATTATACTGTCCCGCTACAGGACTATGACAATTCCCTGCCTATGTCAGGGCCATTAGGCACCTCTCACAAGCTCACACTTGAGGATGAACTTCTCAACTATGATATGAATGATGTGACTGCTGATCTGTTCCAGGAGCTCAGAAACTCTCCAATTGCCCCCATTCCTAACTTACTAATGGCCTGACTATTGTGGTGCTTTGAGACTATAGTTTGATCTGATTGGGGGAGGTGTAGCGTAGTCCACTACATGGCATTGGCCACATAGCTTTTACTTAGTATAGTAGTAAAATATTATATTATATTTATTATAATATAATATTATTTACATAATTATAAATACTTAGATATCTGCTGCTTACTCAGCAGCTTATATTTGTGTCATACTACATAGTCAATAGACTGGACTGGTCTGATTCTGTGCAGTGTGACTACTAAGCTCTCTCAAACCTGTAACTTTGTTACACATCCATAGACCTGTCACTTGCATGATATTCAGACTCTGAGGGCCTCCAACACTGTCTGACTCTTGCTTATTGCTGTGATGAATAGATTGACAAAGAGTAGATTTAAATGCCATGGAAGGCAGATGCAATGAACCTGATTATGTCTAAAGGTTGGTCTGTGGCACTAAATGGCTGAAATTGAACATTGAGTGGGCTAGTCACTGACACTGATGATGATGGTGAGTCCTATGTAGTGATCTGGAGCAGAAGCTATAGTAGTAAATAACATGAGTAAAGCAGTAGTACAGCTACCGACTCTGGCACAGTTCACAGAGCTCCTCCTGCAGAATGCTGAGCTCATTGTCTAGGATAATAAGCAATGTAGACTAGTTGCTGCCACCAATAATGAGCAGAAGTTGAGAGCTGTTTTGAAACACTTTGAAATGCTGAAGCTCTATAGCCATGACAGTTGAGCTGATTTTAGATGTGGACATGGCCTTGAAAGCTGAGCATGTATGATGACTATGCGTTAATTTCAGTTATAGGCACTCTGATTGTAGAGACCTTATGGCTGTGCTTAAAGTAATCAGTTTCTCCATGCTACTAAATAAATTAATAAATAAATATTTTTATTGCACTAGACTGGTACAGCTGTGGAGCATCATCTTGGTGCAATAGATTATCTGCAGAGCCTGCAGAGCAGACAATGCATCACTTGTTCTGAGATTAATGATTCAATCTTTCTGGGATAAACCTATGCTTTCACATTGTTTATATATTATTTAGACAATCATGGGCATGCATGCTGAGCAATGATCTTAGTAAGCCTATTTATTGTACTATCACTATGAATATCTAAACAACTTATCTTCAATACAGAAATCTGTAAAAGAGTGGCTGAGAAGAGAAAATATTGCAAAAATCATAAAAGTATAAAATTTAAATAGTTTACATATGAGCAATATTCAAAAAAAAAAACTAGAAAAAAAGCTACTAGAATAAAATAAATAAAATTAGTCCTGTCACTGATATATAAAAACTTACCACTTACTTTGTTGAGCTCTTCAAGTAGATAATCTACCAAATCATCATTTAACTTTGAAAGAAATGGAAAAGAAAATTTATTTCTTGTGCTTTTGCCTAGTACTTGTGCTGAAAGTGCATCCTTTTTAGCCCAGGCTGAGATTTCAGGAATTTTATTTGTCCAGTGTGAAACTTTACAAAGTAGATATTCTAAAAAAATTAGACTATCACTAATATACTGCTTTGCTTCTGAAAAATACCTGAAAAAGTGACTATTTAGACAACATAGTGCAAAGTAAACAGATTTGCGACTTTCAAGATTAAAACCCAACAAACTTATTCCAGAAAAAGCACCAAGCTGAGGATGATTCCAAATCTAATCAATCATCTCTTTAAATATAGGCTTTGCAATTACTTTTTCAATTGTCAATGCATTTACAGTCTGCAGTACAGTCAACCCACTCATAAATCTAGTTACTTTCAGATCTTGAATAAAACACAATGTATCACTCCATAATTTTTGTGAACTAAAATAAGTATCTGGGTCTTAATCTAGCATTTTACTTAAATATTTTTTTCAGCTAGTTTGAATCTCATAGGCCTAATAAGGTGACAATTTAATGTGTAAAGAAGAATGTAATAAATTTTCCTCTGATAATAAAGTCCTTCTGCTTGAAGAAATAGTTGAAAACAATTTTAGTAAATTGTTTGCTGTTCCATAGATAATGCTATTTAATAGCTGAAGAAGTCCAGAAATAGATTTGTTAGGCCTTTCATCAAATATCACTGTAGGAGATCCATGATGCTTAAGTATTACTTGATTGTGCTTAAGTGCAGATTGAAAAATGCCAATGCAATTAGACAGTGTAGTGCAATAAAAAGAGCCTGTAAAATCCAGAAAATTAAAGGTCTTATTACTTTATCCTGTCCTACTCCAGACCATTAAATTTGATAGTCCATAAATAGAAGTAAGTATATGTCCTGGCAAATGTCTTTTCAAAAGTTGTGCTCCTTGATTGAATTTACAAATAGGATTAAATTGATTAGTATCAGATGATAAATATTCCTTTTCTGTTCCAAAATTCAAGCCATCCAAAAGATAGTAAAGAGATTGGTGTATCCATTCAAGATTTTGACAGTGATTCAAAGCTTCACAAAGAATAATATCAGAAATAGCAACAGATATTGACATATTTAGTGATTTCAATATAGTATTTTGTGATACAGGAATATGTTTTTTGTATGTAATTTGTCTGGATATAAAAGACTGTTTTGGCTTAGCTTTTGTTGGCTGTACATTCTGAATTGTATCTACAATTTTTGAAAGTCTGCTTCTTATTTTAAATTTATATATGCAAAGATCAATAAAATCAGCAATAGAATTGATAATAATTGGTATTTCATCAGAATAGTTGCGAAAAGCATCATGAAGAGGTTTAAAATATTTATCTGGCTGAGTGTAAATATGATGTACTAATGTAGCATTATTGATAGCATTATCAGAAAATAGTGTTTTAGGCCTTTCTAAAATTACTAAGATAGTTTTTGAAGCACAAATACTCTCAGTGTCCACATCTTCAATTAAAGCTTGTAGTATAATGCCTCAGAGCTGACAACTACAAATAAGAGCTAGCTGTTCTTTTTTTAGTAGTTGTCCTGTATGATTTGCTGTAGTGCTAAAATATGGCATTACTAGTTGCTCAATTAATAGATTAGACAAATATTTATTCAAAGCTTTATAGAGATCTTGAGGATCAGATTTGATAACTTTATCTTAAATAAGCAAAATATCTCCTGGAATTTTGCTAGCTTGAAATGATGAAGTATTTGGCCTCACACCAAATAAATTCCAAGGAATTGAAGTATGTGATTTTTCTTGCTATACAGATTTTTTTTTTACTTTAATTATTTTTCTGATAATCAACAAGAAACTTATAGACTGTAATGATCAGGTCTCTATAAGAAGAATAATGCTTTTTAAGATATGCAGGTTCTTTTGATTCATGGATTTCTAGCAGTATATTAAGTATTTTTAGCAATGAAAATAAAATAAAGTCATTAATAATAAGTATATTCTGACATTCTTGCTATTGAATTGATGCTTGTAAAATTTTAGTTACAAAATTGTTTTGTTGTATAATTCGAAAGCTTTGTACTGCTTTAGTAATACAAAGGATAACTTTTTCCATTGTTTGAAAATATCATTATTATTATCAACATTAGCAATATCAGTATTATCTAAAGGACTAGCTTGTACAAATTCAGTATATGATTGCTGATCCTTAACAAGACTATGAAAAACTTGAGGCCAATAATGAATATTTTTATCAAGCTTATAAAAAGCAACTTGTTTTTTAAAATGTTGAAATGAATAATTTAAATTATCATATTTATTTTGAAAAAATTGAGGATCAAGCTATAATAAAGCTTTCTAGTCTGATTGCAATAAAATATTAGTTTTTAATTCTGTAAAGCTTATATGATTAACAATAGCTTCAACTTCATACATTTTGTATTCTTAGTTTCCAATTAAAATAGGCTAAAAATTTCAAAATAAGTTTAATTATTTAAAAGACCAACTTTAATATTATTAACATCTTCAATTAAACTTTTATTATATAATTGAGGTTTTTTTTGATAAGTAACTTTTTGCTGTTTTTTAAATGAAGCAGAAGATTCTTGCATTGTTTCAAAATCTTCAGATTCAATAAAGAAGCTATTAGATGTATTATAACTAATTGAAGGTGATTTTAGCTGTTTTCACTTTAATAAAGTTACAGAATTGGTTTTTAATAGCAACTGTTCTTTTTCTTGTTCTTTTGATAATTAAACCAACTTTAGCTTTTCTTGCATTTGCTTATATATTGTCTGTTTCAAATTAAGATCTGTAGCAAAAGCTAATTGCAACAAGTAGACATAATAGCTACGATAAAGTAAAATTTTATTTTAATCTGCCTTCTTCAAAATATCTAGCTTTGAAATTTCTGATGAAATATTATCTCTATTATCATTTTTTACTGACATTTTTGCTAGGAGAGTAGATGCAGTTTTATCCAAAGAAATTTTTAAAAATAAAAAAGCTTCAAAAAAAGCATATATAACCTTTGTAGCCATTCTTGATTTTTCTTTTTGTAATAAACCCAGAATATGTGGAGTATCAGCAAATGTTAGAAATGTTGGATCTGAACGTGAAAATGATCCATGATTATGAAACAAGCTAGCTTTAATGAGAGCCATTTCAGAAGTATGTGAAACAGCTGCAGCTGAAAAATATACTGAAATGTCAATATGATTTACTAATGCAGCTTTTTGCCAATATTCATTGAACTGCTGCAATTTTAAATTGTTATAAAGTGTTTCATGAATAGAGACTTGTCTATCATCATAAAGATCTCAAGCATTAAAAAAAAGACATTACAAAAAAGAAAAAAAATAGAACAATTTAATTCTCTGACAAAAAGCCCATAGCATGCAAAAACAAAACTGCCCTCATAAGCACCTGTATTATGTTTAAATTTATACTATTATCATTGAAAATAATACTTTGCTTATCAAGTAATATATTTACTAAAAGTATAAACATGGTTAAATAAGCTATTGCATCTCTATTTATATGCAAAGTACCTTGGACTTTGCCAATTTCTTTAATAAGATCACCATCATTAAAGTCAGATGAAACATTAAGTTGAACATCAATTCCTCCTTGCTTTAATTCAGCAAATGAAAAATAATTATTATTATTAAGATGAAATTGAATAATCTTCCACTAAAACTTAGACATAGAAAAAGAAGCAAGAATGCAATATATTTCACTGAGAAGATGCAAAAAATATTGAATTCTATTTTTTGCAGAATCATAAGTAATTTGTAAAGCTGGCACAAGAATTCCCATTTCATTTTCTTCTTCAAGTGTTGATGCAAGACTGTAAGAGCCATCAAATTGATATATTTGTTTTTCAGGTTGATGTTTAGAGCATATATTTCTGTGCAAGAATGGAAGAGCAAAAATAAGATCCAGTTTATTATTAGAATCAGAAGTTGAAGGACACTGTCCAAAGACAAATAGATGCAACTCATTGAAAAGCTCAAGAAGCTTTGAATAATACTCTGGATACATATTTTCAACAGATTTGAGAGTATGAAGACAAGCATGAGTATGCAACTCTTTAACATTGCCTTGAATATTTAAAACATATAGTATTCCAGATGTCATAGTCACCATTCCCTTTGAATAACCATCTATATACTTTTTTTAATATCTCAGATAGCATAAATATAGTCAGAAAATATTAGTCTAGACTAATATTCAATATCTTGAGTTTTTTTTAGAAAAATTGACTAATATAGTAGTTACAAAAGCCACCTGAACTGAGAATCTGTAATTATTCTGAAGTTGCCAAGTGGATTTAGGATATATAAACAAATGTGATAATGGCTTATCATTGAGCAGTGGAAAAGCTTCATCACCAAGAGAAAGACCAAGAATTTGGTATGGTGCTACATCAATTTGAGGTTTAAAAAAAGCAGAATTTTCAGAATGTGGTATAATAGACTTTATACTATCAGGATAATGCCCATATGATATTGCTATATAAAATTAATCTCAGTAAAATTAAAATAGCAAGTAAATATTATATACTAGAAGATGCAGAGTCAATTTGGCATTTTATACAATATCAGCCATCAATAGTAGCAAAAAATAAGTAGATATTACATACCAGAAAAACTTGAGTCAAGTATTTGTTCTATATAAAGTCAACACTCAATTGTAGTAAAAAAAAAACTAAAATGTTGCACATTAGAAGATTGTAAACTCATAATTTCTTGTTTTACACAGTATCAACCATTAATAGCAGCAAAGAATAAGTAGATATTACACACCAGAGAAATGCAAGTAAAGTATTTGTCCTATATAAAATCAATACTTAATTGCAGCAAAAAAAAAAACTGAAATGTTACACACCAAAAGTCTGTAAACTTATAATTTCTTGTTCTACACAGTATCAACCATCAATAGCAGCAAAGAATAAGTAGATATTACATACTAGAAGACTTGGTGTTGGAAACTGATTGTCCTATATTAAATTGATCTTTAATGGCAGGAGATAATAAAAAAATAGAGAAATATTACTGAGAGCTTGTTTGTTGTTGTCTAAAAAATAAATATAAACAGAAAAATACTCTAGTATATAGAATCTAAAACATATCTTGCATGGTATAGTCTGTGGAGGTAGTTGCTAAATGTGCTGATAAAAGTAGAAGAAAGAAAAGAGTGAACAAAAATTGGTGATGGAACTTGATGTGTTTGGACTACTTTGTTTGAGATCAACCCTGAACCCTGAAAATCATGTGGTTTTTAATCACTTGACTAATATACACTGGCTCAAAAAACTGCCTCAATGTTTGGCCTTTTTGGAAAGATTTA
Organism: Macrolepiota albuminosa; assembly: GCA_027475525.1. NCBI lineage: Eukaryota > Fungi > Basidiomycota > Agaricomycetes > Agaricales > Agaricaceae > Macrolepiota > Macrolepiota albuminosa. The sequence goes on from JAMWFC010000051.1 coordinate 391,132, forward strand.
TATGGTGTGCAACAATTACATAAGCAAAAAATCATAGAAATTCACATGACATAGAACTACATCTTGGCTTTATAATGACATATAAATCATGTGATTTAGATAAGAACTCGCTGATTAATAAATCAAAAAAAATATTCAATTATTGGGGCAGTTTTTTGACCTACTCTAATTTACTCTAATTTTCATATCTAGTACTTGGTATGGCAAAATATTCAATTATTGGGGCAGTTTTTTGACCTACTCTAATTTACTCTAATTTTCATATCTAGTACTTGGTATGGCCTCCATTTGCCTTTATAACTGCCTTGATCCTTCTAGGCATGCTTTCTATGAGGCTTTGGCATATCTCTGATGGTATTTCATTCCACTCCTTGACCACTCTCTCTCACAACTCATGCATTCTTTTAGGAGATACCTCATACTCCAAAAGTTTGTACTTGATATAAATCCAGAGATGTTCAATAGGATTGAGGTCAGGGGATTGGGCAGGCCAGGATATCACAATGATGTTGTTATCAGAAAACCAGGTTGTTGCCCATTTGAAGGTGTGTTTCAGGTCATTGTGCTGCTGAAAATATTGTCCTTCCTCCTCCATTTCCAACTTCTCAAAGCTTTCCACCACTCTCTTATCCAAAATCTCACAATACTGTGCAACATCCATCTTCCCTACTCTATTTCAACTCATGCAGCTTCATACCATTAAATTGTTTCCTCCTCCATGCTTGATAGTTGGTATAGTAGTGTAGTCAGAGAATGATTCTCCTGGAATTTTTTATACATATATCTTCTTATCTGATCCAATCTGATTAATCTTTGTCTCATCACTCCACAAAACCCTTTTTCAATCCTCCACTGTCCAGTTTTCATAATACTGAGCAAACTTGAGCCAATTTGCACGATGAGCAGCCTTGACCATGAGAAATTTCTTCTTTGTTGCTGAGCAAAAGCCTGCCTTCTTCAATGCATTTCTGACTGTCTAAAGATTGACAGGACTAGAGATAACAGAATTAATGAGCTGTGTAGCTTGAACAGCATTATCCAGCTTTCCAGTAGTAATTTAACAAATAATAAACTGTTTGTCACATGCTATAAGCTTGGAAAGATGACCTCCAGGATGATTCTCTTTGTTGCTCTCCAGCTTTTTGCTGATCTTGCCCACAGTGCTCTTCTCCAGGCCAGTTTTTGCTTGGATTTGATGCTGAGAATACCTCTCATTGAGGAGAGAAGCAACAGAAAAGTGATTGGCAGCAGAAACAGATCACATGATGGTGGTAAAATGTCAAGAAAGTGATTGATTGAAGTTGAACATGTCAAATTAGTACAAACAAGGTCACATGACATTGTTTATACTTCTCACAAGGTGTTTCCATCTTCTACTGCTGAAAAGTATTGAGAAAATATGAAAATTAAAATGAGTCAAAAAACTGCCCCAATGATTGAATATTTTGTTTGATTTATTAATCAGTGAGTTCTTGTCCAAATCACATGATTTATATGTCATTATAAAGCCAAGATGTAGTTGTATGTCCTGCAATTTTCTACGATATTTTGCTTATGTAATTGTTGCACACCATGTGAATCTTTCCAAAAAGGCCAAACATTGGGGCAGTTTTTTGAGCCAATGTATTTATGTTGAGAAACACAACCATCAACTGTATATACCGAGCAACAATTATTTGTTGAGACAAAACCTCATATTTGTAGTAGCAATAAAACTAGCTCTTCTCTACAGCTTGAAGGAAACAATTTTTGTATATTTTTTAAGTCTATCTTAGTCTATCATATTGATTAAACAGATACATTAAGTATCCACTCTCTAGCTTAACTGCATTGTCTCTATTAGAGAACATCTCATGAAGTGTCTCTGGCATGCAACTCCTATAGTTTCCTTCTTTATATTCTCTACTATATCTCATCTCCACTCTTCAACGTAGCTAGAGCAAATGTTAGTTAGAATAAATGAATAAAAAAACACTTACTATACAATTTCAACACTATCTGTTAGTACTATTCTCAACCTTTGAGGTGCTCTGGTTCTTTAGCTATCACTCAGACAAGTGTGGGCCCTTCAGCACCGCTCCAGGCTGCTTAGATAAGCCGGAGTTTGCCTTTCTGACTTCTAAAGTCCGGAGTTTTCCTCCCTTGTTTGCACACTTGTTTGGTTAGTCAATTTTCGAGTTTTTAAGGTTTTGTTGTACTGTACAGTTGTTTCCCACGCTTCAGAGGCCCCAGAAGCGTCCAACCTGGCATGGGGAATCCCCAGACTTGTTCTCTTTGGATCTCCCTCTGTCAGGTGAGTAGCTACCTTGATATTGTCAGTATATATTCTAATACACTTTGGATTTCCCTCTGCCAGCTGTGTGACTGAGCCACAGCCTCTAGAGGTCGCCCTTACAACTACCCTCCTCGACACTACCCAACTGCCGCTCCACCTGCATGGACTCCTCTCTCACTAATGGGACAACAACATCTTGAGGAGTATGAACAGCAACAGGACAAAGTGCTCCGCTCATTCAGGATCTCACTGGAGGACTTTGCACAGCAGACAAGGGCACTACTCACAGAATTTGGATGCAACGACTTTGAAGGCACTCTAGAGGACTGGGCCCACTGCTCGGTCAAATTTGGGGATTGCCTCATGCAAGAAGAACTCCCAGAGCAGACTATGGTAAAGTACAGACGCAACACGATCCTCTGCAAAGAACTGCAGCAATTGCTCAATGAAGTTTACGCGTCCTCCTCCCCCCAACCTCTCAACAACCCTGCAGACCTGGGTCACTCGATATATTCAACAGAAACTCCCAAAACTGATCCTGGCCACCCCCACAGCTCTGATGCCAGAGCAACGACAACGGGAAGAGTGGCAGAACACCTTAGCCATACTGCAGTCCCTCAATCCAATGAGCGGGCGTTCGATCAGCCCACTGTCCGCACGGTAGGCTTGTCAATCTGCTGTAGGGCTAACTCTGTTCCTAGTACCTTCAAGATCTGGAGACAACCCTGGAGGCCCCTGGGACCGCTCTTGCAAATGGACGACGCCTGACCCCCACCACCAGCCACTTCCAGGATACTCCAGATTGACACTCCCAGTATGGACGACACACTGTGCTACATTGACAAACTCACTTGAGGCAACAACAAATGACGCCCTATGCCTGTAGCAACCCTGGCCCAGCCCCCTCCGGCCCCCCCAGCCCTACCAGAACCAGCCTTTCATCATGACTCTCCCACCCCACTTCGATCTGCGGAACTCCCCACGCCCTCCGATGCAAGCTTGACCCTCCTAAGTCGAATCCCCCCTGTGGAACCCGGCACCTGGCCCAACTCCACAAGCCCATCTGGTGCCCCCAAACCCCCCCAACCACCTCCACTCCCCACAACTAACCCCCCGGTCCGCTGCCTCCACCACCCCCTGCATAGAGGCCCGGCCCCCCTCTAACAGGAACAGACCTCCTTGGGACAACGGGCTTCTGGGCCGTGGATCCCTAGGTGAGTCACCTGAAGGAGGTTCTTTGAGAGGATGGGGCCCCGCTCTTAGCGCCTTCCCTCTCCAAGGAGGGGGAGGTAACCACTATTATTACTACTACAATGCTGGACCCCCTCCCCGCAACACTACCGGACCAGATGATGCTCACGATGCCCTCGTCTGCAAAGGCATCTGAACATCCAAAAGCCTGACGCATTCATGGGCCAGGACCTCCAAAAATGGCGTACCTTCCTCATCCAATGTCTTAACACGTTTCAGGCAAAGCCACTCACATTTCAGGTTGACAGCTCCCAGGTGGCCTTTGCCGCTTCGTACCTCCAAGGGATTGGTATGTCTTGAGTTGAAAACTTATTTAACTCTGACCATGTCATCAACAGGCAATGATCATGTTCCCTCTTTGGTGACTTCTCACCTTCGCACACAGCAGGTGTAGAGGCTCCCCACAAACTTCATTGAGCAAATTCAGTCTTGCGCATAGCTACTGATGTATCCTGCCATGAATAAATATATCTCTTAATACTGTTCTTGCTGGCAGCAATCGCTTATAAAGCTCAACGGTCACCCTTCTTATAGGGTATAGCCGTTACTCAACAGGTACAATATAACTTCGATTTTGACCAGGATTGGCTCAGCAAGCCCTCTTGAAAGACCCAGTATAAAACTCCTCCTTTTGCAATCAAGCAGCTCATTGGTCGGATTAAATCCCCGATTTCACAAGACTAATGAGGGCGATAAGTAGCGTGAAATTTCACGTGATTCTCTACTCAGAGAGCAATCTGAGACTCAGATCCAGTGAGACAACCATCTCAGTGATTGCTCTCTAGATGGGCCATTTCTTTGGTACTAATGCATATGAAGAACCATCTTACAGAATGAACTCTAGATAGTAAAGTTGATTACAATTTCGTGTTACCCACTGATAGGACCCTATACAGGTTAGGCGCATCAACGGCAGGCTCGGCACCGGCTCCGGAAACCTTGCCGCATTCGTTCCGAACTTAGCGCACGCGTTCTACCCATTTTAAGCCATTTCTGACGGCCGCGCACGGCAAGAAGCAGATCCAATCAGTGATAGCGCCGATCGGCAGCAAGAATGACAACTGACAGATGGCATCAGTCACTGACGACAGCGCTTAGCGAGAAGCTTGATGATCTATCAAAAACTGACGGACAGCTTGGCGTTTGACCTTGGCGTCTGACACCGCTTACCGTCTCGATTTGGCGCCCAACGTCGCTTAGGTGTTCTGACAGACAGAAGGGTGATGGAGTGATGGTTTAGCTTCGCGATCTGTCGCCTGGCGTCGCTAAGGCTCTTGAATGGACGGTAGGGATCTGAAACCGTTGGAGCTACCCCTTTGAAATTTTCCAGTTTACCGCACTCTGGCGTCATTAGCCACTGGCGACGGTGAACTCCTTGTAGTATATATATTACTTACCGACTTGTACATAAAGGAGAACAATAGACCACAGTTTCCCCCACTTACTTCAGTCTCCCTTACGCTCAAGAGCTCATTTACGCTACAGTCGGCAACGTCGAACTCATCGGTAGTTACAGACGCTCGCCAACACTCGACACACTCGCGCCTTGCAACTACGGCAGGCATTATCGACGCTTAGACTTCGCTAAGCTTACCGTGCTCTTGCCGCTTACCTTTGCCGTGTTCGCTTACCGCTCTTTCCTAGGCGCTTTACCTTAGCGCTTTACACTTGCCGGCACCCGTTACCGACTTTTCACCTTTTTCACAGACGCGTTCTCTGGGACCTGCCCGGGACTCCTCAAATTACTTTTAGCGCGCCCAACGCACACTCTTGGTACGGTAACACAATTGTTACATTTGTTACTGACCAAACTTTGGGCGTCATCAAATTGGAGCCCACCGCGAGGGATCTCTAGGGCAGAATTCCGCCAGAAACCCGTCTCCAGCATAGGCGCCGCCTGCTAGAGCAGTTGGCAGAAGGCATTGCCTCTTCCCATCCATCAACTCCACAACCACCTGGTGCCTTACCGGGTCTCTCTCTCGCACAGGAACTACAGAACGCCACTGTAGACGCTTTTCCTGATCTCTTCCCGCATTCCCTCGATTATAGTGCCGACGACCCCTTAGCGTCGCCCTTTGCCTTACCGCAATCAGTCACTCCCATCACTCCTTTAACACCGCTTTCTCAATTCGCCATTTCTCTTACCCCGTCGCCAATACCTAGAACTCCTTCCCCACCTCCGCTAACCGAACTCGCCAACACAGTCGCTATGGAACAACAAGTCCAGCGCATGCCGCCACGCAACCACTTCTCGGCACCGAAATGGGACGAGACCAAGCCACGGGAGCTCTCCCAGTATTTTAAAGAATTAGAATATTTATTCAGAGATTGTAACATTACCGACCACACACAGATGAAGGAGTATGCGGCAAGATACGTATCTTACGACACGGCAGAGACTTGGACTGGTCTTTCCGAGTTTGCAGCGCTCGTTCCCGCCACGCCGACAGCTCCTGCCCAAGGTGCTTCATACGAGGACTGGAAGACGGCAGTGATCCAGCTGTACCCTGGCGCCGAGGAGGCTACCCGATACACGGTAAACGAGCTCCAGAAACTAGTACAGGAATCTTTCGACAACGGCACATCTTCGCTTGGCGCGTTCTCTACGTATTACCGCGAATTCCAGAAAGTCGCTGATGACGCCCAAATTGCGCTAAGGTGCACTATCACTAGTACAGCTACTTAGTCAATATAGCTTTGGACGCGCTAAGTATGGGAGAGAGTCCCGGACAGGTCCCAGAGAACGCACAGTAGGCAAGAGGTTGGTGGTAAGGAAAAGGGGAGATTGGCGCTTATTTAAGGCCCAAAAATGCGGCAAGAGTATGCTAAAAATCACCAATGAAAGGTGCTAAGAGGCGCAGGAAAGAGTTGCCAAGGAAAGGCGCTAAGAAGCGTGGGAGAGAGTCGCCAAGGAAAGGCGCTAAGGAGCGCGAGAGAGAGTCGCCAAGAAAAGGCGCTAAGGAGCGCGAGAGAGAGTCGCCAAGGAAAGGCGCTAAGAGACACTGTAAAGGGGTCACTAAGAGGCGCTAAGTGTTAGCACCTAAAAGAGATGATAAAATGACGAGATTGCTTAGCAGATCTAAGCGCAAATGCCTTGCCGTAGTTGCAAGACACTAAGAGATTGCAGACAGAAAGGGTGAGAGAGAACTAAAGCAGAGTCCCCTTGCCGACACGGTCAACAAAAAGGTAGTCTGTTGCGTAGGGTGACCAAAATGTTGGGATACAATCCCTACTGCCAAATTGATTGTGTACTACTAACAAAAAGTAAGTATTTATATGTAAGTAAATGCCCTGAATTAAACTATATGGTGAAGAAGTCCACAATCATGCTGTCAGTCTGAGTCGGCAAGAAGCTAAGCGACGTCAGGTGCTAAGGTGAAACTCCAAGCTGTCTGTCATAAAATACTTCATCATTCCTACTGCCACCGGCTAAGAGCATCATGGGTGCCAAGTGTCTGTGTCCGTGTATGGCCCTGAAGGGTGAGTGGCAAGGTGCGGCAAGGTGTCAAGAGGAGTGCTAAGAATAGATGGTGCCATAAAGAGTGGTCCTGGAGTAATTAGAGGCTCCAGCTGCGAGTTATTAACATAAAAATATGCAAAAATTAGCCCCTGGAGCGCTAAGACGTGCCGCTCCTGGTGGTCCCAGTGTGCCAATGTGAGGTGCTTGTGTTGGCGCTATCCGTGGTCATCTATAATGGGAGCTCATCATCTCCCCCCAACTGAAATCCTGACTGTCCTCAGTCACTTTTCCAGAGAGTCGCTAATCTGAAAGTCGGTAAGAGAATGCATAGTCGGCAAGGAGGAGATGGAGGTGCCAAGGTGTGCTGGGTGCTGGCGATGTCGGCAATGTATGGTGCGCTAAAAACATTAGAAACTCGGCAGCCAGAATATGAAACGAGTGACGAATCAATGAAAAATATAACAAAGTGTGCAAAAATGACGAATAACTCAAGGGTCAAGTAGGTAACAAAATGGTAGTGATCTTGGTGACAATTTTTAGTATAGGTAGTGACAAAGATTGTCTATGAATGTAGAGTAAGAAAGCTAACAAAAGGTGATTCAAGAAAGGCGACTTAGCAAAGTATTGATGTTTTTGTACTTTTAGCCATTTTCTGAAATAACGTCGGCAAGTGCAGGTACTAGCACCTTATTGGGGGTCCTTAGCGGTCCTTCAGAAGCTTTATGATCACTAAGAGTAGTGCTGCAAGGGCCAGTAGAGGAACTATTGAGGCAACAAGTTGAAACGTCGCCAGTAACTGCCAGTTCGGGAAGGTCATGGTAGTGCTGATTATTGTCCAAGCTGGAAGCGCCAAAGGTAGCGCTAATGGTGGCGCCTTTATCCTCAGAAGGCGCTAAGACAGTGCCTGTTGGTGCGCTTGCGCTAGGAGCTATCCTGCAGAGGTCTCCAACTGTTGCCATGACTTGCGTTGCTGTAGTATAATCAATAACTTGAGTTCCTACCTCAAATATTTGCAACGTCGCCAAGGAGTCTACTCCATACTGCTTCTGAGGAGCGCCAAGAGCTGGCGCTAAGGGCTGGAAGTCGCTAGTGGGCAGATTATTGTGTGCTGGCATGGTAGGTGGTGCTAACGTTATGGTGCGAGAGTTGACATTGGAAAGGACTGAGTCTTCACAGGAGGCGCTAAGAGACTCTGGGGAGGCGCTAGGCAAGGCTAGGGAGGTGCTAGGCGGTGCGGCAAGATCTGGTGGAGCGCTAGGGGGTAAACTGGTGGATTCAAGAGGTGCGCTAGGGGAAACACTGAAGCTGTTCTCAATAACAACAAGATTGACGGCAATGTTGGGAACTTCAGATTGAGCATTCACAGGAGCGGCAAGGGAGGCGCTAGGAGGCATTGAAGAGGCGCTAAGCATTGCTGGATGAGTGCTAGGTGGTGCGCTAAGGGGTACGGCAGTGGCAGCCTCGGCAAGAGCTAAGTTAACGTTAGAGGTGTTCTGAGGCTTGGATTGAAAAACCATGGATTGCGTCGCCAGTGGCACCCTAAATTCAGCGCTAAGGCTGGCGCTGGACGCGCTAGAAGTGGCGCTAAGTGTTGGCAAAGGGGCGCTAAGGGTCTGAGTAGTTTTTGGTGCGGCAATTCCTCGTAACTTTGCCAGTTCCTGCTCTATTTGCACAATACGTTCCTGCCGTGCTAGTTCCCTAAACTCCTGCTGAGGGGGTTCCTTGGCGTCCTGATCATGCCCAAAATAGTAAATTTCCTCTATATGTTCTTCCGACTGGGGCTGGTAACTTGCCAATTCAGCGGCAAGCCTATTTTCGATTGGTGACATGGCAGCGGCAAAGGCAGCATTAACTCGAGTTTCCAGGTCTTTATAATCATCAGAGGCGCTAACACTTAGCGCTTGGATTACCGTGGGAGCGCTAGAAAAACCCTCAGAATGAGCGCTAAGAGGCTCAGAGGTGCTAAGGGAATAGGAGGTGCTAAGGGGACTGAGAGTGTTGGCACTAGTGGTGGTACCGGCAAGTACCCATTTTCCTGCTTTAAAAACCTGATCAATGTCATAGAACTCGTCGGGATGGTGTGTCGGCATGAGAATCTCTAGGCGACGTGCCATTTTTGTCCATAAGGAGGTTGGAATACCTTGCTGAAATAAGCGACGCTCTTCATTTATGTGAAGTTTGCCATGTTGCTGGAGCCATTTAGAGATGCGCTGGAAGTCACGGTAATAGGTAGAAAATGTGCCAAGAGTGTGCAGGCTAGTGGCAAAGGTGTCTTGCACTAGCTGCTGGAGGTCGCTAAGCCTGTAACGGGCAGATTCTTCTGCACCAGGATATAAATTGATTACTGCTGTTTTCCAATCTTGATAGCTATGTTGGCGAGGTGCTAAGGGAACTGGGGGGGTGGCAAGCGCAGGCTCTAAGGTGATGAATTCTGGTAAACCTGTCCAAGATTCTGCCGTGTCATAGGAGACATAACGGATAGCGTAATCCTTCCTTTGGGCAAAGTCGGTAATACCACAATCCTGGAAAAGGAGCTCTAGTTCTTGGAAGTACTGTGGTAACTCGCGTGGTTTGGTTTCATCCCATTTAGGTGCAGCAAAGTGATTTCGAAAGGGCATATGAAGGGGTGGTGCTTGGCTCATAGTGGGAGTGGCAAGGGAATTAATAGAGTTGGCAAGGGACCACGGCAAGTGGCAAGCGTATATCAGAAATAATCGTCTACAGTTGGCTAGTGGCAAGCGTCTTGTAGTTTCTGACTGTAAGGGGAGTGCGGCAAGGCACTGGAAAAATGAGGTAAGATTGCCTTTTAAAGGTGGGTTTCTGGCGGAATGCTGCCCTAGAGAACCCTCGCGGTGGGCTCCAATTTGATGACGCCCAAATTGCGCTAAGGTGCACTATCACTAGTACAGCTACTTAGTCAATATAGCTTTGGACGCGCTAAGTATGGGAGAGAGTCCCGGACAGGTCCCAGAGAACGCACAGTAGGCAAGAGGTTGGTGGTAAGGAAAAGGGGAGATTGGCGCTTATTTAAGGCCCAAAAATGCGGCAAGAGTATGCTAAAAATCACCAATGAAAGGTGCTAAGAGGCGCAGGAAAGAGTTGCCAAGGAAAGGCGCTAAGGAGCGTGGGAGAGAGTCGCCAAGGAAAGGCGCTAAGGAGCGCGAGAGAGAGTCGCCAAGAAAAGGCGCTAAGGAGCGCGAGAGAGAGTCGCCAAGGAAAGGCGCTAAGAGACACTGTAAAGGGGTCACTAAGAGGCGCTAAGTGTTAGCACCTAAAAGAGATGATAAAATGACGAGATTGCTTAGCAGATCTAAGCGCAAATGCCTTGCCGTAGTTGCAAGACACTAAGAGATTGCAGACAGAAAGGGTGAGAGAGAACTAAAGCAGAGTCCCCTTGCCGACACGGTCAACAAAAAGGTAGTCTGTTGCGTAGGGTGACCAAAATGTTGGGATACAATCCCTACTGCCAAATTGATTGTGTACTACTAACAAAAAGTAAGTATTTATATGTAAGTAAATGCCCTGAATTAAACTATATGGTGAAGAAGTCCACAATCATGCTGTCAGTCTGAGTCGGCAAGAAGCTAAGCGACGTCAGGTGCTAAGGTGAAACTCCAAGCTGTCTGTCATAAAATACTTCATCATTCCTACTGCCACCGGCTAAGAGCATCATGGGTGCCAAGTGTCTGTGTCCGTGTATGGCCCTGAAGGGTGAGTGGCAAGGTGCGGCAAGGTGTCAAGAGGAGTGCTAAGAATAGATGGTGCCATAAAGAGTGGTCCTGGAGTAATTAGAGGCTCCAGCTGCGAGTTATTAACATAAAAATATGCAAAAATTAGCCCCTGGAGCGCTAAGACGTGCCGCTCCTGGTGGTCCCAGTGTGCCAATGTGAGGTGCTTGTGTTGGCGCTATCCGTGGTCATCTATAATGGGAGCTCATCATCGCTAGGTGGCTTCTGCAGAACGGCAAGCTCTATATTAACGAGGAGCGTCGCCTATTTCAGCAGGGCATCCCGACTTCACTGTGGACGCGTATTGCTCGTCGCCTAGAGATAGTTCATCAGGCTCATCACCCAGACGAGCCCTATAACGTTGCCGACGTCTTTGAAGCCGGTAAATGGGTTCTCAAGGGAACGGACACTGGCGTTGAACTGCAGCGCGCTAGGACGAGCCCACCCCCTGAGCGAACTAACGGTATCATTCCCATCCCACCTCCTGTTGCCGACTTCGTTAAGAAAGAAGAGCTCAATGCTGCTATTACCGCCGCTGTCGCCTCCGCGATGACACGTATCGAAACTATGATTACCACCAACCTGACTGCTAACCGACCCGCTAACGTACCCGCACCTGGCCCTTGCCACTTCTGTGGGGAAATTGGCCACACTATGACTAGAGGACGTTGCGCTACCCTTGAGAATTATATTCGGCAAGGGAGAATTCGAAGGGCTATCGACGGCAAGATAGTTCTTACCTCTGGCGCCACCATCCCCAACTACCCCGATAAGAAGTCCTTCCAGGAGAGAGTTGATGAATGGCATAGGCGCAATCCAGGACAAATCGTTACCGGCACGCTATCCGGCAACGCCAACCCCGATCCAGACCAGGCGACTCAACAGCAGATGATTCACGAGGTTTTACACTTCGACAGCGTTGGCGACCACCCTACTTTCTCGCGGGAAGAGCGTATCGCCAAGCTGCAGCAGGAATTAGATTCGCTAAAGAACCAGGTCTTTGATGGGGTTGAAGTTAAGCAGCCTAAACAACCTCTTAAAGGATACAAGCCAATGCCTCCCGCTAGCAAGTTACCGACACCTGCTCCTGCCGCACCTCCTGCCACTGCCCCTGCTCCTGCCTCAGAACCACCGTCGTCCGCTACCGCTCCCGACCCGCCTTTGCCGCCTCTCCATCCCTACTCCGGGATTCCCGACCGTTATCACGCTCCCGCACAACGAAACTTTGCCGCTCCCGAGAAACGTCCTGAGGGTGGCTACCGACCTACTGCGCCAATATTCGATATCGAGAAATCCAACCACGTCTTTAACCGCATCATGAAAACCAATGTTACCTTATCAGTAGAAGAGCTTTGTAGTATTGCTCCCGACGTCCGCAACCAAGTCAAGACGGCAGTCACTCCTCGACGACCCTTGGCGACAGCCGTTGCCGAGGTTGATGAACTCGACGACGCGCTTCCTGGTTTCTCTGTTACCATCGACTCTCCCGACGCTGAAGATTCTCCAGCCGACTCCATCGCTAACGCCACCTCGGTGGACCCAGTAGAGACCTACCTTAGGTCTGTAGACCATGGAGAGGACCCCGCCATTCTTACCGTCGCTCAAGAATCGCACGCTATCCGCTCGGTAGCGCTAACCGTAGACAACAAGCACGAAGTAGAGGCAATCGTGGATAGCGGGTCTCAGATTATTTCTATGGCAGCAGAAGTCGCTAACGATCTAGGCCTCATTTACGACCCTACCGTTATACTAAATATGCAGAGCGCTAACGGTACGGTAGACAGATCCCTAGGCCTCGCCAAGAATGTGCCGTGCACCCTTGGCGACATCACGTTTTATCTTCAGATCCACATCTTACGTTCACCAGCTTACGACCTACTACTGGGCAGACCCTTCGACGTCTTGGCGCGATCAGTCGTCAAGACAGTTACCGACGAGGAAACGACCCTCACAATTAGCGACCCCAACTCCGGAATCCGACGAACGGTGCCAACGTTCCCTAGGGGACAACGAAAAGGCGCCCGCGCTAAGCCCCCGGAGTTTACCGACCAACACGCCAACGAGCCTCCACACCGGTGTTTTCACAGACCATCGAGGAGGTGATTGGCGACGATCACGGAGATGTGGCGCTAACGCTGGAATATGACCATTCAACTGGTCTTGTAAATATTTTGTCTACCGCATATCTTGACAAAGAAGTTTTACTTTCCTCGACCGTTACCGACGCTGAGCTTTCTCAGAAAAACCCAGATATTACCGACTCAGCTCTAGCGTACTTATATCTTACCGCCTCTGAATCGTTTCAAAATATAGCGTCTACCGATACTTATCTCACCACTCTCCCCGGAGCCTCGCCTCCTGCCGTTCTTGGACTTGCCGCTCCTCAGGCTACAGTTCCCCTTTCCACATCTGTGTATAACCAAGCTAACGCTCCCAAAAGGAAAGGGGTTCAAGTTAAAAAGAAATATAAGCCAGTTGCGCTTAAAACAAAACCCATCGCTACGCACTCTCCCGAGACTTTCAGAATCGAGCGCCAGATCATTGGCGACCCTCTTGCCGACATGCCGGCCTTATCACCGAATCCGCCACCCTTTCAGCCCACAGGACGTTTTACCGAGGAACGCCAACAGCAGTTCGCCAAGGAGCACGACACAGGATTTTTGACCAAAGATGAGTTAAACGTCCTTACCGATCTTGTCGCTAAGCAAGACAAAGCCTTCGCTTGGGAGGACTCCGAACGCGGCAGCCTACGTACAGATTTCTTCCCGCCTGTTGTAATCCCGACTATTCCTCACGTGCCGTGGACTGAGCACAACTGACCGTTACCGCCTGGGATCGAAGCCGAGGTCTGTCAGATTATTAGGACTAAGATACAGGCTGGCGTCTACGAGCCCTCAAACAGTTCTTACCGCTCCCGTTGGTTCTGTGTCCTCAAAAAGAACGGCAATCTACGCATAGTTCACAGTCTTGAGCCGCTGAATAGAGTAACCATACGACACTCTGGCGTACCGCCTTTCCCTGACCACTTTGCCGAGTCCTTTGCCGGGCGTATCTGTGGCGCCACCCTTGATCTCTACGTTGGCTACGACGAACGCCTGATACACCCCTCTTCCCGGGATCTCACTACCTTTCAAACTCCGTTTGGCGCCTTGCGCCTAGTTACCTTGCCGATGGGCTGGACAAACTCAGTCCCCATATTCCATGACGACATCACTTTCATCCTCCAACCCGAGATACCGCATAAAGTCCTTAGCTTCATCGATGACGTTGGCGTCAAAGGCCCCAAAGACTGGCGACTCGTTAACGGCTTACCGGCGACCCATCCCGAGAACCCCAATATTCGCTTAGCGTTATGGGACTTTTTCCAGTTGCTCAACCGAGTTCTCCAACGTATGAAGTATAGCGGTGGTACCTTTAGCGGTCACAAACTCCTCCTTTGCGCGCCTAAGTTCAAAATACTTGGTCACATCTGCACTCCCGACGGTCGCGTTCCCGACGAGTCTCGCTTAGCACTCCTAGAGCGATGGGGTCCTTGCCGCGACTTATCTGAAGTTCGCGCCTTTCTTGGCACCGTTGGCGTTCTCAGGATATTCGTCAAAAACTTTGCCCATCGCGCACATGCTCTTAACCGACTCACCCGCGCCAACGAGCCCTTCGAATTTGGGCCAGACCAGGTTACCGCACAACGCGACTTAGTAAAAGCTCTGCAGGACGCCAAGCCCCTAGTCCCCATCGATTATACCTCTGCCGACCCTGTTATCTTGGCGGTGGATACCTCGTACATTGCTGTTGGCTACTTCTTGTGCCAGTGCCTTAGCGACAATCGGAAACAGCGACGCTACAACCGCTTTGGGTCTATCACGCTAAACGACAGAGAGTCTCGCTACAGCCAGCCTAAGCTAGAACTCTATGGGCTCTTCAAAGCCTTCCGGTCGCTAAAGATGTATTTGATTGGCGTACGGAACCTTATCGTTGAAGTCGACGCTAGGTACATCAAGGGCATGTTGCAGAATCCCGATATTCAGCCATCCGCTAGCATGAATCGGTGGGTAGTCGCCATCCTCATGTTTCACTTTGAGTTGGTACACGTCAAGAGCTCTTTCCACGGGCCAGATGGACTCTCTAGGCGACCACGGCAGCCTGGCGACCCGGCAGTGGACCCACAGGCTGATAGCGATTTCGAGGACTGGATCGACCGATTGCATGGTTTCGTGCACCTTATACAACAGCCAATACCCCTACTACGACGGCAACAGCCTACCAGCATCCTGTTACATCCCATTGTCCCTTACCGCCCCGAGATCTTTAGCGCACCCCTCACGTTCTACACGGCAAGCATCCACAGTCAAAACTCGCCTCCAGTAAAAGTCGTACAAGAGCCCCATCCGCTAAGGGAAGACAGCAGAAACCTGACCTACGATGCCGTTCCCCGATCCGCCAAGGCAAAGGCGGAAGATAGTCGCCTGTTAGTAGTCGAGCAATGGATACAAGACCTTAAGCGACCCCCAGACCTTACCGACGAACAATACGCTACCTTTATCCGATACGCTACCCACTTCTTCTTTACCGACAATCGACTTTGGCGACGAAATCGAGATGGCGCTCACAAGCTGATCATCCAACCAGATAGTCGCTTACGAGTCTTGCGCGCTATGCATGACGAGCTAGGACATAGAGGTCTGTACGCTACCCGAGCTTCTCTGTTAGAACGATTCTGGTGGCCACACGCTAGTGCCGACATCGCCTGGTACATCAGGACTTGCCACCTCTGCCAAATTCAACAAACGCGCCAAGTGCTCATCACGCTAGTGCCGACATCGCCTGGTACATCAGGACTTGCCACCTCTGCCAAATTCAACAAACGCGCCAAGTGCTCATCCGCCAACCGTTGCAACGCCAGCTCCCCTCTTCAGCAAAATTTACGTCGATACCATGCATATGCCCAAATCTGGTCGCTACAAGTACATCATTCAAGGTCGCTGCTCGCTAATCCACTGGCCTGAATTTCGAATGCTCCAAAGAGAAAATACCGACGCGGTCGCCAAGTGGCTATTTGAGGACGTCATTTGCCGTTGGGGAGCGCTAAGAGAAATCGTCACGGATAACGGTGCGCCCATCATCAAAGCGCTAACTTACCTCGCCAAGAAATACAATATCCATCACATTCGAGTATCTGGTTACAACAAACGCGCCAATGGCCTGGTAGAAAGACCACACTTTGACGTCCGGCAAGCACTCTTCAAGGCAGTCGATGGCGACGAGTCTCGTTGGAGCGAAGCGACTTATTCAGTGTTCTGGTCGGAAAGAGTTACTATTCGTAAGCGCATGGGTTGCTCTCCCTATTACGCGGCTACTGGCACCCATCCTTTACTCCCTGCCGACATCATAGAAGCGACCTATCTTCAGCCAGCACCCAACAGCATCTTAGCGACTACCGACCTTATCGCCAGACGAGCCATTGACCTCCAACGAAGGAAAGAAGATTTAGAGCGACTCCACGAGGTAGTCTTTAGCGCACGTCGCCAAGCAGCATTACGATTCGAGACCGAGCATAGCGCTACCATCAAAGATTACAACTTCCCGAGAGGAGCGCTAGTGCTCATGCGCAACTCCAAAATCGAGACCTCCTACAACAAGAAAATGCGCCCGCGCTATCTAGGACCTTTGGTAGTGATCTCTCGTAACCGTGGAGGCGCTTACGTGCTCTGTGAATTAGATGGCTCAGTACTGCATCGACCTGTTGCCGCTTTTCGCCTCTTGCCATATCTCGCCAGAGAACACATTGACTTGCCGCTTGAAGCGCTAGATATCGACACCGCCAAGCTGAGAGAACTTGAAGAAACCGAGCTATTGGACGATGATGACTTGCCGACTTTAGTTGAAGAAGAAGAAAACGATTAGAAAAGAATATTATTGATAAGCTCCTTTTTCTATTACTTACTTTACTTATCTTTCTTGCCGGTACTTACTATACTATATTCAACAGACAATTTCTTACATAGTCAAGCCGCAGCGCTAGCGTGTCGCCAACGCTTGGCGCCTTGCGCAACTCTCGCCAAGGGTTTTTCGCTATGATGATCTACTGAGCGTTTCCCTTTTTCTTCAAAATTTGTCTAAGTCCCTCACCTACTACTCTTACTAAAACCTACCTTACAAGGCTTACCCGTCCACTCTGCAAGGAGGCGGCAAAAATATATATATATATCGAACACGGCAATAAGAAAATATAAACAAAGCGGCCTATCTACGCTAAGGTCCGCTCAATCACTGTCATCATCCAACGGCAAGGAACTATCCGACAACGGCAAAGAGGAGTCACGAAGTGGTAAAAGGTCGCCCGGCAAGATGTTGTTGGCGGTTTGCCAATCCATGGCGGCTTGGCAGTCGTCCTGGTAATCTCGCAGAACGCGCAGGCTGCGCCCCAAGTTGGAGTAGCGCAAGCGAAGCGCCATGAGCTGTCCCCGCACTCGTTCCCGCTCCCGACTCATTGTGGCCTCCATCGTTGCCGCTCGCCTCGAATATCGCTCCAGCATCTCGCGGGGATTTAGCGCTACGACTGGATAAACGAGATCCTGCCCCAGCCACTGGAAAGCGTCGCCAGTGACCGTCGGCTCCGGCTGAGGGGTCCAGGCAGGATTAACCCTGGCGATGACGGGGCGTCTTGGCTCCAGCCCGGCAACATCCTCTGGATCTGACACCTCCCAAGGGGCGACGTTGCCGTAAGGCGGCAGCCATCGCCACTCAGGCTCCTCCCTGGCGACTCCTGCCGCCCCCTCACCACTCCCGCACTTCAATTTCTCTGTCCCAGCCGACGCCAAGGACGCGAACTTCGTACCAGCGCTCCAACAACTTCATCACGGCAACGACCAAGTTTGGAGGCGCCTCCGCGCCCACACCCTCGATGCGCCTAATGAAGTTGTTGGCCTTGTCGATGTAGGCAGAGGCAGCGTCTTGAGCCTCACGGGAGGGAACGGGGGGCGGAGTTGGAATGCGGAAAGACATATAAATTTTAATTGAGCGCCAGGTAAAGATGGGGAGGAGAAACGAAGTCCACACTTATGCGCCAGGACTATAAACCAAATCTCAAGAACGCACGGGCCACTTGTCACAAAAACGGTAACGGTAGCCTTATTTGGTGACTGAGGACAGTCAATTTTTCAGTCGGGGGGAGATGATAGGACCCTATACAGGTTAGGCGCATCAACGGCAGGCTCGGCACCGGCTCCGGAAACCTTGCCGCATTCGTTCCGAACTTAGCGCACGCGTTCTACCCATTTTAAGCCATTTCTGACGGCCGCGCACGGCAAGAAGCAGATCCAATCAGTGATAGCGCCGATCGGCAGCAAGAATGACAACTGACAGATGGCATCAGTCACTGACGACAGCGCTTAGCGAGAAGCTTGATGATCTATCAAAAACTGACGGACAGCTTGGCGTTTGACCTTGGCGTCTGACACCGCTTACCGTCTCGATTTGGCGCCCAACGTCGCTTAGGTGTTCTGACAGACAGAAGGGTGATGGAGTGATGGTTTAGCTTCGCGATCTGTCGCCTGGCGTCGCTAAGGCTCTTGAATGGACGGTAGGGATCTGAAACCGTTGGAGCTACCCCTTTGAAATTTTCCAGTTTACCGCACTCTGGCGTCATTAGCCACTGGCGACGGTGAACTCCTTGTAGTATATATATTACTTACCGACTTGTACATAAAGGAGAACAATAGACCACAGTTTCCCCCACTTACTTCAGTCTCCCTTACGCTCAAGAGCTCATTTACGCTACAGTCGGCAACGTCGAACTCATCGGTAGTTACAGACGCTCGCCAACACTCGACACACTCGCGCCTTGCAACTACGGCAGGCATTATCGACGCTTAGACTTCGCTAAGCTTACCGTGCTCTTGCCGCTTACCTTTGCCGTGTTCGCTTACCGCTCTTTCCTAGGCGCTTTACCTTAGCGCTTTACACTTGCCGGCACCCGTTACCGACTTTTCACCTTTTTCACAGACGCGTTCTCTGGGACCTGCCCGGGACTCCTCAAATTACTTTTAGCGCGCCCAACGCACACTCTTGGTACGGTAACACAATTGTTACATTTGTTACTGACCAAACTTTGGGCGTCATCACCACCCACCCTATCACTGTCATTCAGCAAGTACAATATAACTTCAATTTTGACCAAGATCAGCTCAGCAAGCCCTCTCGAAAGACCTGGTATAAAACCCCTCTTTTTGCAATCAAGCAGCTCATTGGTGATAGTGTTGAAAAAATAGAAACAGTAAAGTGAAAGAATAACAAAAAAAAATAAGAAAATGAATGAAAAAAAAAAGAGTAAAAGGAAAAAAAATAAAAAGTCCTCTGATATTACTCTTTCTTTCTAGAGCACAGCATTTCAACATGCTGATAATAAAATCCAATATAAGCTAAGCACATTAATAGCATGTTATAGCAGCTTCGCACCAGCTCCAGATATCTTGGCACATGCAATTTATCTATTTTAAGCCATATTCAATGGCCATGCATAGCAAGCAATGGATTCAATCAGTAATAGCATTAACAGCAGCTAGAATGACATGTGATAGATAGTATTAGTCTGTCAGCAAATAGAATAGCTAGTCAGTAGCAGTGCTTATGGCCTAAAATGATAGCATTTTCCTATGACAAATAGCTTGGCATTTTATTTTAGCACTTGACATGGCTTGGCACTATTTATTTACTTAGGCAGACAGCACTCTTATGGACTTCTTGCTATTTAGTTTAATGCATAGTATTTACTTATATTTTTTCAAGTTCACTGTTCCTTAGTGATGCTTAGCCATTTAGCAATGGTAAACTCAATTTATTATAAATACTCACTATTTGTCAAAAATTAAATACAAGACAAAGTACCTAAGTTCACAGCCCACTTCTGCTCAGTTTATCTTACAATTCAATTTTTTTTTTGAGCTGACTTAATTCAAAGTCGCCAATTGTCGAGTACTTCTTGCCTGCTTGCTGCAGTTATGCAGATTATGCAGCTTAGTCATTGCTAAGCCTATTGTTTTCTTGCTATACATGTTGCTACATTTCACTTATTATTTTCTTTTTTGTCTAGATATACTTAATCATTAGCACACTCCTTTTACTACACATCTTTTACTGATTTTTAAACTGCATCTGCTACTAACCAACTTTTGAGCATCATCATTGGATATAAGTACTAGATGGCCTGATCTACTTTAAAAAGAAAATAGATGCCTCTAATTGCCTAAGAAGTATTGAATGCTGTTGATAGAATTTACAAACTAAGACAGGGGCATAAATGTTCTTTTATAGCTTTTAGGAGATGTCTTCTATTCTATAGTCTTTTTACTTGATTTGAACTAGAGCTTGTTCTTAAAGAGTTAGCTGTCTAGAATCTATTTTATTTTGTACTTTTTCTTGTTGTCTACTAGAACTAGAGGTGGTAATGGCTATGGATGTTGATTTGGAATTAGGTTATCTGATGTTAGAGAGAGCTTTACTATATTGAAGACTGGATGGAGTTGACTTATTCTACTAGGCAGCTTAAGTCAATAAGCTAGTATCATCCAAAATCATAATAATGAGCTATGTTGTCCTTTGCCTTAGCTAAGGCAGCCTTTGCTTCTGTAAGGGCAACCTCTAGAGGCTGTAGCTCAGTTGCACAGCTGGCAGAAGGAGATCCAAAGTGTATTAGAGTATGTACTGACAATATCATACTAACTACTCACCTGGCAGTGGAAGATTCAAAGAGAACAAGTCTAGGGATTCCCTATGCCAGGTTGAATGCTTCTGGGGCCTCTGAAGCATGAGAAACAACTGTACAGTACAACAAAACCTTAAAAACTCAAAAATTGCCTATACAAACAATTGCACAAATAAGAGGCAAACTCTGGCAAACTCTGGCTTATGTAAGTGGTCTGAAAGCGATGCTGAGAGGCCCATACTTGTCTGAATGGTAGCTAAAGAATCAGAGCACCTCAAGAGCTAAGAATAGTATTAACAAATAGTGTTAAAATAATGGAAACAGTAAAATGGGATAATGTCAGAAGAAATAAGAGAATGAATGAAGAAAGGAAGAAATGAGGAGTCCTCTGACAGAAGCATCCTCGTGCCTCATCCAAAACTTTGGAACTTAACCCTCTATTGTCTGGAGATATTCCTATCATGACTCCTCCCACTTGGAACCACCCCATCTGGAACTCCTACACCAACCCCACAACATGACTCCCTCCATCAGGACCACCTTTACTGCCATTATGCACATCAAGCTCTGCCATCACATTGCATCTCCTGACAGCTCTGCAGCACGAACTCTGGAACTGTCCATTGGCATGTGCCAATCATTGGATCATGTCAATTACTCCAGCTATTATGCATCACGCATCAGGACATCCTTCCATGCCAATTGATTGCACACTCTGCATGCACATCTCTGATTACAGTTCCCCCTCTCCTTCCACCACTGCCCATTAACTCCCAGAACTGCCCCAGACATCCTGGAACCCCTTGTAAACATGGTGCAGCCCCCATTGGTACTTAAGAGTAGCTACCCACTTGTCATACTCTAGTCTTGATATTACATTGATTGTTTGCATGCCCTTTGACTGGCACACTCAACTTGTTCACGTCCTGTTCATGTTTTGAACCCTGGAGCACAGTCTGGAGTTCCAGACATCTGAGTACATGTGGATCAAGTCCGCCTCGTAAGGGTGTTGCTTTTCTGAAAAGCTCCTGACTCAGCGAAACCTGACAACTCTGTAAACTTTGATTTTACCTAGTAAGAATCCGCTTGTCATCAGAAGCCCCTATGCCAACCCCCCATCAACTCTGGCTCCTACAGGATAGTACTCAAAGGACTCCCTGAAATTCTGTAGAGAGCCACCCTGCCTCTCACCAGCAGAGGGCCATTCACATTCTGGCCTCAGCTTATCCAGCCCCAACTACCCCCCTCCACCACCGAGACCTCCAAGCCTCCCTACCAGAATTGACCACACTTTATATAGCACCACCAGCCTAACCTCTGACCTCTCCTCTGAAACAACAAACAGAGGACTATCCCTGACAGTGCCACAACCTCTGGGGCACTTCAGAGGAGTAGGCCAATTGTCTTCTCTGCTTCTACAATCAGTTTAAAAAGGAGACCCTCTCCAACAACATCAAGAGGACTCTACAGGTGGACCCAGTGCTTTGGAACAAACTCCAAAACCTCATTGACAAGATTCACACTAGCCCCAACCTCCACCATTTTGAAGACCCCTTGGACCTAGCCTGCTCCTTTTACGTTCAAAGAGATGAGCCCTGAGCTGGCACCTGAGAAAACCTCCTGCCCTGGGACCAATGATGGCAAAAGGAGCTTAATGCTGCCTCCACCACCTTGCAGGCTCTAAATCCAACTGGAGGCCTTTTTGATCAGCTCACTGCCCATACTATTGGACTCTCTGCCTGTCTCCAGGCCCACTCGATGCCCAGTATCTTACATGGGCACAAGTGGCCAAAGGCAACTCCCTGCCCTCAGAGGACAATCCTTGCTCCAAGGGCGATGATCTTCTGCAGGGACTGGCCTTTGACCACTATATGGCCCTCCTCCAATTTGACTCCAACAACCCTGTACTATCCTAGTGAGTGGCCTTCATGCAAGAGTTCTTCAGCTGTTTTTATTGAAGACAGGCAAAGTACAGGGAACAGAAACTGTTACTAAAGCTGAAGTCCAAAGTCAGGAAGAGTTTATTGAGCAAAGTAAAGTACTACTAACCTGAAGTCCAAAGTCAGAAAGAGTGAGGACTTCAGGTGATCTATTTACAGTTTATATACTGCTGGAAAACTATATACATGTGAATAAAGAATAATTACATGTGGATACATGTGATAGAATAAACTTGGAGTAGAATAATAATCATAATGAATAGTGATACATGCATGTAACGAGGCTTATGAGATGGGTTGGAACTACAATACCCTCTGGTTTGCCCTCTGATGAGTGTTCTTCCAACAGATCAAGGACATTCTCCACCTTGCACTCAAGCAAGCAACATACAACGGCTACAAGGCTCTGGTGACTCAAATCAATCAAAGGTACTGGAAAGACTGCAATGAGTACTCCAGCTCTCAGATTCAGTAGAACCCTCTGGAATCCTTAACCAGGCATTCCCAGGCCCCATCCCACATTTCATTCCAGGATCTTCCAGGCCATTCCACACCCCAGCACCATGACTGCCAGCCATCCTCAACACTTCCAATGTCAACAACATCTCTGACCCCCTCTCCAGAGACTCCAACAACTCCGACATCATCCCGGTGATGATGCCAACTGTAGTTGGATGTGCTGGATGTTTACACAGTACAACACCATTTTCAGCACCTGGAGTGCATAGTTGTGAGGAGTCCTGACAGAGTCTCAGTATGCTTGAGCAAATGTAATGAAATGATGTGCTAGATGATAGCATCTCAGGTGCTACATAGCAAGCTGTAAGCACTGTAGCTTAAGCAAAGATATAGAAATGAAGACAAATAGCACAGTGTAATGCCCATAGGTGGCATCATAAATGATGAACACAAGATAGACGAGGCTAGTGCCCAACTTAGTGACAAAGTTAGATCAAGCTAGTGCGATTTGAATGCTAAGTGTAAGTGGGTGCTCAAAAGATAACGATTTGTTGTTATGTATATGTCAAGTAGCTATTTTTTATACTATGTGCTACTATATTTTCCAAGATAAGTCTATTTGCAGAGCTACCACTTAGCGCCTCTCCTTGTAGTTCTCTCTAACGGTGACCTGTCAACAGCAACCAGCAGCACATGGGTAATGGTGACCAATGGCAGCGACTCTAAATTGACTTAAAATTATACAAGTTTGCTCACTCTTAATATAATTCTGATTGGCCAGGCCACTCTGGGATATAGTTGGAAAATCCTTGACAGATGCTGTGAGTGCTAATGTCAGTGCTATGCATTGTATCAATTCCTTGATAGGTCCAAATGTCAGATTTGAGTATATCCTGTGCTGTTGTTATTGATTCTCTTAGACTTCTGATTGAGGTGCCTCATCAAATGGCAGTGCCTAATGCTAACCCTTCTGGAAGTGATCAGGGTTTGGTCAGAGTCACTTCCCTGCCATTGTGCTAGTGCTATGAGTTCTAGGTCTCCTGGATCATTCTGGAACTTCCATGGCTGCATACCACAATGTTGAAGACAGGCAAAGCACAGGGGACAGAAACTGTCACTAAAGCTGAAGTCCAAAGTCAGAAAGAGTGAGGACTTCAGATGATCTATCTACAGTTTATATACTACTGGAAAACTATATACATGTGAATAAAGAATAATCACATGTGGATACATGTGATAGAATATAATCACATGGAGGATACATGTGATAGAATGAACTTGGGATAGAATGATGATCATAATGGAATGCATGCAACAGGCAATTTCAACAGTCCCCCCTGATCTAGTGTATCTCCAAGTTTGAATGATTAATAAATTCCCATTCCTTGTCTGCAAAATTGCACTTTAGGCAAAGGAAGTGGTTTTGTAAGAAGATCTGCAACTTGTTCTGTTCCAGGAATGTGATAAGGCACAAGTTTATGTTGTTCAACTGCTTCTCTAAGCCAGTAAAAACAAAGATCAAGATGCTTCATTCTTCCATGATGCTCTGGATTTTTAGTCACATTGATGGCAGATTGATTGTCAATCAGCATGGGAGATGGAGCAGTAGCAGAATATCCCATTTCATGCAGAATATTTCGCATCCAGAAGATCTCTTTGCCGCTTCTACAGCAGCAATGTATTCTGCTTCAGTTGTGGACAATGTAACAACTGATTGAAGCTTGCTGCTCTATCCAATGGCTCCACCACCAATTGTAGTCAAATATCCACCAGTAGAGCGTCCAGTATCAGGGCAATCTCCATGTGAAGAATCACAAAATGTAGTAAAAGGTTGGATGCCAGTGTCAGCATTGTAGTGAAGCTTGTAGTCCATGGTGCCTTTGCAATAGCGCAGTAAGTGCTTAACAGCTGCCCAATGCTTAGGTCCTGGAGAAGAATTAAAGCGTCCCAAGCATGACACTGCATATGCAATATCTGGTCTTGTCATAGTAGCCAAATACTGCAATGAACCAACTGCATTCAGATAGGGTACATTCTGCATTTCCTCTACTTCTGCTTCATTTTGAGGTGCCATAGCTTTGGATAGCTTGAGACCAGATGACATTGGGGTGGATACAGGGTTGCAATCACTCATTTTATAGCGCTCCAACATGTCAACAATGTATTGATGTTGTGAGAGTGAAATTGAGCGCTTGGAGCGGTCTCTATGTATCTGAACACCCAGGAGGAAGTGAGAAGGGCCCAAATCACGGATTTTGAAGTGCTTTTGCAGGTCTTTGACAGCAGTGTCAATTGCAGCAGTGGACTTTGAAGCAAGTGTAATGTCATCAATATAAATGGGTACAATGATCTTGACTTCTCCTCTGACATAAAGATAGATAGAGCGGTCAGATTCAAGTCTTTTAAAGCCCATTGATGATAGTGTTGCATGTAGCTTCTTGTTCCACTGTCTGCCTGCTTGCTTTAAGCCATAAAGTGACTTTTTAAGCTTGAGCACCCTTTTTCCATTCTGAAACCCTTCTGGTTGAAGCATATAGATATCCTCCTCTAAATCACCATTGGGAAAAGCAGAAGTGACATCCACAGAGCGCAATTCCATGTCTTCAATGCCAGCAATAGCAAGAATAAGGCGCAGAGAGGCAGGACGAAATGTTGGTGCAAAAACTTCATTGTAGTCAATGCCAGGGCGTTGTGCATAACCCTTTGCAACAAGTCTAGCTTTAAACCTCTCAATTGAGCCATTTGCATTGCGCTTAATGCGAAATACCCATCCACTGCCAATAGCTTTCTTGCCTTCAGGCAAGTCACACTCCTCCCAAGTTCCATTAGCAACCAATGAAACATATTCATCAACTGCTGCCTGATACCACTTGTCAGCATCCTCAGATTTCATAGCTTGTTTGAATGTTCTAGGATCTGAAGAGCTAGCCATTCCAGCAAACTGAACATCTTCAAAACCAGGATCAAGTGGTTCTGGCTCTGGTTCTTCTTGTTCAAGATCAGACCCCAATTCCAATTCACCTTGCACTTGCTCCTCTTCATCAGAACTGTCTTGGACAACAGGTTCTTGATGTTGCACCACCCACCAGTCTCTGGGAGGCTGTACATTGCGCTTAGAGCATCTTAAAGCAAGTGGAGGTGATGGAGGAGCAGGTGGTTGTGCAGGTGGTTGTGCTGAATGGTGTCTGAGTCGATTTGGACGTGGTCTGAGTGCTGGGGCAGCTGGCTGAGGGCCTAATTCATGATCAAGTGGTCTTGGAGCTGGTGGAGGTGTTATAGGGCGTAATGGAGGTGGTGGAGGCAGGTGTTACTGGCACTTGGAAAAGCAATGGTTCACTCCCCTCATTTTCAAGGGCAGATAACACTGGGATATTGAGATCCACAGGTGGTAGAGGAGGTGTAGAAGGTATCACTGGCCTAGTTAAGCGCAAACCAGGGAAGAAGCGCTCATCAAACTCTGCTCTCTCAGAAATTACAGTCTTCTTGGTTTCAGGATTGTAAAACAACCATCCTTTATAACCAGGTGGATATCCAATGAAGATGCATTTTTCCATGTGAGACTGCAGAGATTTGCGCATATCCCTTTGTATGTAAACATATGCTCTACATCCCCAAACTCTGAGATGAGAAACATCTGGTTTGTGCTTGTGCCACCTCTCATAAGGAGTAGCTGACTGTAATGCTGTTGGAATGTGATTTAGAAATGTGAATCTGAGCATATAGACAGTGTGCCCAGAATGAGGCTGGTAAGCCTGACTCATTGAGCATGGCAGTGATGTCTTCTGACAGAGTTCTGTTTGCTCTTTCAGCAACACCATTCTGCTGAGGCCTATTTCGAGTTGTATGCCTCCTCACAATTCCACAAGCATCAGTGTATGCGATAAACTCCTTTGACATGTACTCTCTACCCTTGTCATCTTGCATAGCCTTGATTTTGGCATCTAGAGCATTCTCAGCATAAGCTTTGAATGTCTTGAAGGCATTGAATGCATCACTTTTCTTCTTCATAGGCATGGCAGCTTTGAAGCTGGTGCAATCATCAATGAATGTAATCCAATAGTGATAGCCTCCAATTGCAGCAACTGGAAGAGGGCCATGCACATCAGTATGGATTAATTCTAATGGCTTTGATGCACTGCTACTAGAAGAAGGAAAAGGATTGGAATGCATTTTGCCAGCCAAACAAGGTTCACAGATGGAATCAGGCTTTGCAGCAGAATTCAAGTTCAAACCAACTACCAACTTGTTATTGATCATCCTTTTGACATCTGCATAGTTATGATGAGCAAATCTGCGATGCTATAGGTTCAAATCAAGTGGTAATGTGCTGGTAAGATGAGCAGACTCTGGAACTAGTGCTATACAACCATTCAAATGAGCAGAGTTGTTGGATTTGATTGTAGCACTAAATAACTCTTTTTCCATTCAACCAGAAATGCATGGCCTTTTTGTTAATGTGAATGTTATAGCCTTTGTTTCTGGTCAAATATACAAGATAAGAGATTATTTCGGAGCTGTGAAACATGCAAGACTCTATGGAACTCCAAGATTGGACCTTCTTCCCACTTACAACTGGATGGAATATAACTGTTCCAATTCCAGCTGAATAAATCATGTTGTTGTCAGCTAACCTGATTGGAGTATGACAGGGCTTGTAATTATGGACCCAATTTTGATGTGGAGTCATAATGGATCTGAACAATCCAATAAATGAGTACTTGCATTTCCAGCAAATTCTGCATCATCCTTCTTTGACTTGTCATCATTGGAGGCTGTATTAGCATGCTCCTGACGCTTTTTGCCTTTTCCTTTGTGAGATTTAGTCTGCTGCTTGGCTTGTTGCTGGGCTGCCTTGTATTTGAAGCAATTAGCCTGTGTATGACCTTGCAAACTGCAAAAATCACAAGAAGCTTTGGCCAATGCAACATTCATAGCAATTGCAGCTGCAGCAGACTCATCAGCACGACGACGACGTTGTGTTTCCTCTGTGACAAAGGCCTGGTGAATCTTGGCCTTGTCCAAGTCATCTTTAAGAAGAAGAGTTGATACAAATGCTGAGAAATCCTCAGGAAGCGCCCTGATTAATGCCATATATGACAATTCATCATCTAGTTTAGCAATATCAAAGTCTTTAGATGCAAATCCTGGATTCTCTTCATTGCAGTCTCAACTCTATTGATAAGAGACTGCAGATTCTCATCCTTTCCTTTTCTGGCAAATCCTGGATTCTCTTCATTGCAGTCTCAACTCTATTGATAAGAGACTGCAGATTCTCATCCTTTCCTTTTCTGATGGAAAACAAGTCATCATAGGCATTAAAGTGAGTGCCTGGGTGCTGCTGCATGTGTATCTGCTTTAGTGCATCCCACATCTTATCTGGTTGATCTTTGTAATCATTGAGATGGATTCTTTGATCATCTTCCACCATCAAGTAAATCAGACTAGATGCAACATTAGCCTCCTTTTGCCATTCTCTGTATTCCCTCTTCTCTTCTGGTGTAGGTTTGTCAGAGAGTTCAGGAGCCAAAAAAGGCATCCAGGAATTCTGAGAGCGAAGATAGGCCTCCATTTCCCCAATCCAAGAGTTATAGTGTGGGAATTGAGTTTGTTGAAGGCTGGTATAGAAGTAGGCTGTTGAAGACAGGCAAAGCACAGGGGACAGAAACTGTAACTAAAGCTGAAGTCCAAAGTCAGAAAGAGTATACTGAGCAAAGTAAAGTATTACTAACCTGAAGTCCAAAGTCAGAAAGAGTGAGGACTTCAGATGATCTATCTACAGTTTATATACTACTGGAAAACTATATACATGTGAATAAAGAATAATCACATGTGGATACATGTGATAGAATATAATCACATGGGGAATACATGTGATAGAATGAACTTGGGATAGAATGATGATCATAATGGAATGCATGCAACAGGCAATTTCAACATGGGAATACATGTGATAGAATGAACTTGGGATAGAATGATGATCATAATGGAATGCATGCAACAGGCAATTTCAACATTATGATCATCATTCTACTCCAAGTTCATTCTATCACATGTATATAGTTTTCCAGCAGTATATAAACTGTAGATAGTTCACCTGAAGTCTTTGTTCTTTCTGACTTTGGACTTCATGTTAGTAGCACTTTACTTTGCTCAATACATTCTTTCTGACTTTGGACTTCAGCTTTAGTGACAGTTTCTGTCTCCTGTGCTTTGTTTGCTTGTCTTCAACAGCATACCAATGCTGATGCCTGTGTCAGTACCTTTCAAAATTCATTCACCTGCTTCAAAGACGTCAGTAACCAAGTAAGGTTCCTCAGGATGGTGAGTCGGCTGTACAATTTCCAAGCACCTAGCAATACAAGTTCATAGCAATGTTGGGATGCCCTGCTGAAATAAGTAACATTTCTTGTTGATGTAGAGTTTGCCATTCTGTAAAAGTGATTTGGCAACCTTCTGGAATTCCTAATAGTACATGGAGAAAGTGCCAAAAGAGTATGTGCCATTGTTGAAAGAGTTCTGAATGAGTTTCTGGAGTTCATTTACTATGTACTGAGTAGCTTCTTCAGTGTCAGGATAGAGCTAGATGACTGCTGTTTTCCATTGCTTGTAGGTAGTGCCAATAGCTAATTGTGTGCCAGACATGGGAGCAGCAAATTTAGGAAGTCCAGTCCAGGTTTCTGCCGTGTCATATGAGAGGTAGCATGCCGCATATTCCTTCATTTGAGGTCAGTAACTTTACAGTCCCTAAACAAATTTTCTAATTTATTGAAATATTGGGAGAGTTTCTGTGGTTTGGACTCATCCCACTTTGGTGCAGAGAAATGGTTGCGTGGCAGCATGCACTGAGGAGGCGGTTTCATAGCAACTGTACTGCCATGCAGAGGAGACAGTAGCAGAGATGGAGTTCTGAGAATTGGGAAGGGAGGGGTTCAGGAAATTGGTGATGGGGTAAGGAAAACAATGAGTCAGAAAAAAGGTATTAAAGGAGTAGAAGGAATAATACATTGTGGTACAGCAAGTGGCGATGCTAAGAGATCATTGGTGCTAAAATTGAAAGAATGCAGGAAGAGACCAGGAAAATCATCTACAGTGGTGTTCTGTAGTTTCTGTGTGAGAGAGAATTCTATCATATGTATCCACATGTGATTATTCTTTATTCACATATATAGTTTTCCAGCAGTATATAAACTGTAGATAGATCACCTGAAGTCCTCACTCTTTCTGACTTTGGACTTCAGCTTTAGTGACAGTTTCTGTCCCCTGTGCTTTGCCTGTCTTCAACAGGTTATGGGCCCCAGCCTCTTGTGTCTGTGCTATAGTCCTTATAGTGGTTGCAGCTCCCTCTATATACATAGACTCTGAACTATTAGGTGGTGACCCTTAAGTGGGGCTGCTTTATCTCACCAATGAAGCCTGACACGCCTAAGAGAATGGCAAAAGGAGGCTAATGTTGCATCTAGTCTGATTTACTTGATGGTGGAAGATGATCAAAGAATCCATCTCAATGATTACAAAGATCAACCAGATAAGATGTGGGATGCACTAAAGCAGATACACATGCAGCAGCACCCAGGCACTCACTTTAATGCCTATGATGACTTGTTTTCCATCAGAAAAGGAAAGGATGAGAATCTGCAGTCTCTTATCAATAGAGTTGAGACTGCAATGAAGAGAATCCAGGATTTGCGCCCTAAAGACTTTGATATTGCTAAACTAGACAATGAATTTGTTGAAGAGAGGCAAAGCACAGGGGACAGAAACTGTCACTAAAGCTGAAGTCCAAAGTCAGAAAGAGTGTATTGAGCAAAGTAAAGTGCTACTAATCTGAAGTCCAAAGTCAGAAAGAATGAGGACTTCAGATGAACTATCTACAGTTTATATACTGCTAGAAAACTATATACATGTGATAGAATGAACTTGGAGTAGAATAATGATCATAATAGATAGTGGAATGCATGTAACAAGACAATTTCAACAAGAAGTTCCTCATCATAAATACCGGAGTAGTTGTTAATGAAGCTTTGCTAGAAGTTCGCAAAGCTGAGGATGGATTGTACCTCCTTGATGTTTTTCAGGGCAGGCCAGTTGAAGATTGCTTCAACCTTTGTGGGGTCTATACAGACTCCATCCAGGGTGACAATGATACTGAGGTACTTAACTTCCATGGTGTGAAAAGAGCACTTCTCTGGTTTTACATGCAGGTTGTGGCTTTGGAGTCATTTAAGAACTTGTTGGATGTGGATGTGGTATTCATTGAGGAAGTCGGAGTAGATCAGGATGTCATCCAGGTACACAATGACAAAGATGTTGTTCATGTTGTGGAAATATAGTTCATAAAATACTGGAAGGTTGCAGAGAAGTTAGTCATACTGAAGGGCATTACCAGATATTTGAAGAGGCCATAGCAGATGCAGAACATGGTTTTCCATTCATGTCCCAGGGCTATCCAGACATTGTTGTAACTAGAGCAGAGGTCAATTTTTTGAGTAGACTTTCCAGAGGCAGTCAACTAGGTCTCTAATGAGAAGAAGAGGTATTGGTTCTTCTTGATGATCTTGTTCAATCTCTGGTAGTCAACATATAACTAGAGGGACCTGTCTTTCTTTTTAGTGAAAAAGACTGGTGCCCCAGTGGTGGAGATTGAGGCATGGATGAATCTCTTACCTAGCATGTATCGAGGTAATTCTTGAGTGCTCAGAGTTCAATCTTGGACATGTTGTAGACCTTGCCAAGTGGGAGTTTTGTGCTGTTCTCAGGATTGATTTTGTGGTTGTACAACCAGTGCAGGGGAAGATCCTTGGCGCCACCCTCAGAGAAGACATCAGCAAACTCATAATATATAGGAGAAACAACTTCAGTGAGGATTTGTTTGGTCTTCAGTTTTAGTGTTGAGGCTGGTGTCTTTGGCCTGGAGGTGTTCTTCAGGTAGTGTTGGGAATATCTGGAGCTAGTAGGCCAAGGTGCCATCTTGGAGAATCCTTGCAAAGAGGATGCAGCTAATAATTTTGATGTCTGGAACCCTGAGTGATTTGGAAACACATTGGATTTGGAGTTGGGCCTGGGCATGGGCTGGTGATTTTGAGTGGAATAGTGGGCCCCTTGTAATGATTTCAGAAGATTTTCAAGGGAAACTTGATGGGGTTTCTTTAGGGAGGCCCAGAGCATCCCAGATTATTTGGAGTTTGGAGATAGAGGTGGATGGCAGCACAAGTCGGGCCCCAGGGGTGGGGAAGGTCATAGTGAGGTCCTCCCAGCAGATGGTATGTAGATCACAAAGAACCAAGTAGATTGGGAGCGGAGGCTGAGGATTTTCTCCAGAGGGTGCTGGTGGTCTTTCAGACTTGTTGCAGGGAGCAGAGACTGTTAAAGACAGGCAAAGCACAGGGGACAGAAACTGTCACTAAAGCTGAAGTCCAAAGTCAGAAAGAGTGTATTGAGCAAGTAAAGTATTACTAACCTGAAGTCCAAAGTCAGAAAGAGTGAGGACTTCAGATGATCTATCTACAGTTTATATACTACTGGAAAACTATATACATGTGAATAAAGAATAATCACATGTGGATACATGTGATAGAATATAATCACATGGGGAATACATGTGATAGAATGAACTTGGGATAGAATGATGATCATAATGGAATGCATGCAACAGGCAATTTCAACAGAGGAATACATGTGATAGAATGAACTTGGGATAGAATGATGATCATAATGGAATGCATGCAACAGGCAATTTCAACAGAGACTTGAAGAGAATGATTTTCTGGGCTATGCCATGATCAAGAATGAGTATGAGGGCCTTCCAATTGATTTGGAGGTTTGTGTGTTGAAATTGCCTGTTGCATGCATTCCATTATGATCATCATTCTATCCCAAGTTCATTCTATCACATGTATCCACATGTGATTATACTTTATCACATGTATCCTCCATGTGATTATATTCTATCACATGTATATTCTATCACATGTATCCACATGTGATTATACTTTATCACATGTATCCTCCATGTGATTATATTCTATCACATGTATTCACATGTGAATGACTCCACATCAAAATTGGGTCCATAATTACAAGCCCTGTCATACTCCAATCAGGTTAGCTGACAACAACATGATTTATTCAGCTGGAATTGGAACAGTTATATTCCATCCAGTTGTAAGTGGGAAGAAGGTCCAATCTTGGAGTTCCATAGAGTCTTGCATGTTTCACAGCTCCGAAATAATCTCTTATCTTGTATATTTGACCAGAAACAAAGGCTATAACATTCACATTAACAAAAAGGCCATGCATTTCTGGTTGAATGGAAAAAGAGTTATTTAGTGCTACAATCAAATCCAACAACTCTGCTCATTTGAATGGTTGTATAGCACTAGTTCCAGAGTCTGCTCATCTTACCAGCACATTACCACTTGATTTGAACCTATAGCATCGCAGATTTGCTCATCATAACTATGCAGATGTCAAAAGGATGATCAATAACAAGTTGGTAGTTGGTTTGAACTTGAATTCTGCTGCAAAGCCTGATTCCATCTGTGAACCTTGTTTGGCTGGCAAAATGCATTCCAATCCTTTTCCTTCTTCTAGTAGCAGTGCATCAAAGCCATTAGAATTAATCCATACTGATGTGCATGGCCCTCTTCCAGTTGCTGCAATTGGAGGCTATCACTATTGGATTACATTCATTGATGATTGCACCAGCTTCAAAGCTGCCATGCCTATGAAGAAGAAAAGTGATGCATTCAATGCCTTCAAGACATTCAAAGCTTATGCTGAGAATGCTCTAGATGCCAAAATCAAGGCTATGCAAGATGACAAGGGTAGAGAGTACATGTCAAAGGAGTTTATCGCATACACTGATGCTTGTGGAATTGTGAGGAGGCATACAACTCGAAATAGGCCTCAGCAGAATGGTGTTGCTGAAAGAGCAAACAGAACTCTGTCAGAAGACATCACTGCCATGCTCAATGAGTCAGGCTTACCAGCCTCATTCTGGGCACACTGTCTATATGCTCAGATTCACATTTCTAAATCACATTCCAACAGCATTACAGTCAGCTACTCCTTATGAGAGGTGGCACAAGCACAAACCAGATGTTTCTCATTTTAGAGTTTGGGGATGTAGAACATATGTTTATGTACAAAGAGATAAGCGCAAATCTCTGCAGTCTCACATTGAAAAATGCATCTTTATTGGATATTCTCCTGGTTATAAAGGATGGTTGTTTTACAATCCTGAAACCAAAAAGACTGTAATTTCTGAGAGAGCAGAGTTTGATGAGTGCTTTTTCCCTGGTTTGCGTTTAACTAGGCCAGTGATACCTCCTACACCTCTACCACCTGTAGATCTCAATATTCCAACTGAAAGTGCAGTGACTGAGTTACCTGCCCTTAAAAATGAGGAGAGTCAACCATTGCTTTTCCAAGTGCCAGTAACACCTTCTACACCTCCACTACCTCCACCTCCATTACATCTTATAACACCTCCACCAGCTCCAAGACCGCTTGATCATGAATTAAGCCTTTAGCCAGCTGCTCAGCACTCAGACCACGTCCAAATCAACTCAGACATCATTCAGCACAACTACCTGCACAACCACCTGCACAACTACTTGCACAACCACCTGCTCCTTCATTACCTCCACTTGCCTTAAGATGCTCTAAGTGCAATGTACAGCCTTCCAGAGACTGGTGGATGGTGCAACATCAAGAACCTGTCCACCAAGACAGTTCTGATGAAGAGGAGCAAGTGCAAGGTGAATTGGAATTGGGGTCTGATCTTGAACAATAAGAACCAGAACCAGAAGTTTTTGCACCAACATTTTGTCCTGCCTCTTTATGCCTTATCCTTGCTATTGCTGGCATTGAGGACATAGAATTGTGCTTTGTAGATGAGCAAAGCACAGGGAACAGAAACTGTCACTAAAGCTGAAGTCCAAAGTCAAAAAGAGTGTATTGAGCAAAGTAAAGTATTACTTGTGATCTATCTACAGTTTATATACTGCTGGAAAACTATATACATTTGAATAAAGAATAATCACATGGAGAATACATGTGATAAAATATAATCACATGGAGGATACATGTGATAGAATGAACTTGGAGTAGAATGATGATCATAATAGATAGTGGAATGCATGTAACAAGGCAATTTCAATAATTTTTACTGTACACTAAGAATCTACATGGCTATAGAAAGTGACTGAATCCAGAGTATTTGTCATGATTGCATATCTTGAAAATTAATCATTGGGAGTTGGGCAATGCAAGATTCAAATAGCTCAAGCTCCTCAGATGAGAATGGTGTGCATATTGTGGCAGTTTCTTATCTGCTGGTTGTCGATGTTGGTCCAATCAATGCCAAAGCTATCTAAATAGATCTCCATCAATTGTCTCATTAATATGCAAGCCTCAAAA
This sequence comes from Macrolepiota albuminosa, assembly GCA_027475525.1. Lineage (NCBI taxonomy): Eukaryota > Fungi > Basidiomycota > Agaricomycetes > Agaricales > Agaricaceae > Macrolepiota > Macrolepiota albuminosa. The sequence goes on from JAMWFC010000051.1 coordinate 426,365, forward strand.
TCCATTTTCCTGCATGCCATATGCAAATATTTGCTTGAGAGAGCGATAGTGTTCATTTTGGCATGTAAGAATATGATGATTCTAGACATTAGCTCATACTTCAAGATCAATATTGATTGCATCAAGAAACAGATAATGCAACAGCCAAATGTGTGCATCGACATCAATGTTGAGCCCATCATGAACTTCAAGGTAGTGAAAAAAGTTTTTTTTACTTCTGGCCAACACTACAAGTGACATCAATCTATAAGCGCTCAATGCAAATGTTATGGACACTTTTAAGCCAAATTAAGCTTGACACAAAGAAAGGAAAGCATAAAATACCTGCTCCAAATATAGGAACTCTGACCTGATTTCCAAACTTTTTCTATTCTGGCAGCCACTAGAAAATTTTTTATACTATAATCACCATGAACACACACAACTTGGATATTTAAAAACTGCTGCAATATCATCAAACAACTTGAAAACAATTCCTGCTCAATTGTTGTCATATGCACAAATACCAAGCAAAAGTCATGAGAATCTATCAATAAAAACATGAATGACAATTTTTCATCAAATAAAGCCTGTATATTGTGTCAATCAAAAACTTCTTTTATAATTGGCATGCTTATCATGCTGGCCATTATGGTGCCAGAGTGAATTAGGGCCAGGGACAGAATAAACACAGTGCTGTATGCGGCAAAAAGCAAATATTAATGTTGTAGGACCAATAACTCGATAATATGATTCAATGATCTGCTGATATAGAACATGTTCATCAATACAAAGTAGATAGCCATCAATTATATGCTGACCAAATAAAGGAAATTGCTTATAGACATCAAGCAAGAATGCATCAAGTTTTTCATCAAAAAGTTGTGATAAGTCTGCAGAAACACTAGAAGCATACTATTGCTGTATTGATCCATCTTACTGTTCATGCATAATATAGACAGGTGAACTAGGGGGTGACAGTCCATATTCAATGAGTCTGTAGTGAATAGTGCATATACTGCATCTATACAGGGCTGCAACTTGCTCATAAGTCGTGTGTCTTAAAGTCAGACAAGCAAGATCATCTGGTCTAATATTCATACACAGACATCCAGGCTGTCTATTCAATACTGTATTGTAGCCCAACAAAGAAGCTGGAGTATCAGGATAATCTGTTGACAAAATTGTAGTCTCATCAAGCACAGTTATTATGTTGTTCAAACTTTGTCAAATATTCTAATAGTTCTGAGGTGTGAACAAGTGTGCATGCTATACAGTAATGTGAGTTTTATTATATAGAAAAAAAGACATTAACCTGTTGAAGTTCATTATAAAGCTGTAAACAAAGCCTCTTCTGTTCTCCTAATCAGGCTGCATCACCTACTTGAGTTCTCAAAGCAACGTCTACAGTCTGTCCCAGTTTCAGAAAGGCAATTCAGATGTTGTTAAAGGATATGGCCATGAGTAAATAGAAAGGCCAAAGGCAGAGGTCCTCATTTTCACATCAGTAATTATTGAACAAATATAACCAAAAAGTCTTAAAATTGTGAACTGAAATTATGAGCTTAAATTTTGAGCTGAAATTGAAATGCCAAAATCAAATCAATAAATGAGATTGAGATCAACAAACTAAATTGAGATTAATAAATCAAATTGGAATTAACAAATAAAATCAATGTATGAAAATCAAATCACCTCAAGAAGTTTTGTCTAGTCAGATGCACTAAAATTTTCACCTTGTTTTTACATTGTTTTGCCAAAGAACCTGCACCCAGTGAATTTGCAGCATGTTTCAAGTTTAACCTAGTCTTATCTATAGTTTTTGATAGAAATATTCAAATAAAATTCTGAAATTAATTGGATTATTTTTAACATATTTTTACATTCTTTTGTCAAAGAATATTATTTCCTGCACCCCTGGGTATATTGGGTGGCACTGAACAAAAAAAATTTACTCTAATTTGTGCCTTATTTTTTGTAAAATAGAATAAATTCTTGCTTTTGACATAAATTTTTCTTAATTTTTGTTCAAAAAATTGAATCAGCAATCAATATACCACAGTGATTTTGGTATAAATTCTATAATTTTTATTTAGAATTTGATTTACCATTTCTACTGTCTAAGATCTGTGATTTCATCTGATTTATACTTGAAAATATATCTGAAACTTCTTAAGCTACTTGAGATCAACTTTAAATATCTTGAAAATCTGCTTTTAAGTTTTGCTTTTCTAAATTGGCATCACAAGGAGCTTAATATTCCTCACTGATTCTCCCATGATTTTCTATCCTATGTACAAAAACTTCAGAATCAATTGAGTTTAAATGAATTTTAGGTATATTTTTAAACTAAATTTATGAAAAAAAATTATATTAAAATAAATTAGAAACATCTTCTTCAAGAATAGGCTAAACTTAGTTGTAGTATTAATATGCCAGTTAAATGAGCAGCCTTTTTATTTATCCATGTATTGTGGTATCAAAGTTTTAATCAGCAAGAAACAGCCCTTGAAATCCTTAAGGTTAAATAAGATATATATACTAATTCAGTAAGTCTTTATTATTTAATACTCTATGGTAATTAAGTGCAGTTTTTAGCTTCCTCCTAAAAACAATATGCTTATTTCTGATTCTGACTCAGATGAAGAAGATGAAAATCTAAATAATAATTTTTCTTCTTCAACTATAATTGTGGAAGCAACTATGGTTCCTCTATTTACAGCAAGAACTTCTGATTAGTGGAACTAATATTATATAAAGTTTCCTTAGAAGCAAAGAAAACTGTGTATTAGATGAACATAGGACTTGGAAATTTTTTTTTGCTTGCATAATAGAAAAGCAGAGGTAAAAAATTATATTCTTTGTTTTGTTAAATACTAATATTATAAACAGTATACTGATAGCTCTATATTTGTAGTTGATGCTTTAAAAAAAATGCAAGCAATCTCACCAGCAATATTCAAAACCAATATATGGAAAAGTTTAGTTTAAGAAACTGGTCTTGCATCTGCATTTTCTCAAATTTGTGCTCTAGATACTCAGCTTAAATGCTTTGCAGCATATATTGCTCATAGTTTTCATATTTATACATGAAAGAAATTATTTGGATTAGTACTAGACAAGTGAATCTCTCCTAATGTGTATAAACAACTTCAAGACTCACAACAAGTAAGTTAACTACTTAAAATTTATTCTTAAGCTTTTTAATATTTTATAGAATTGCCAACATAATTATCATACACCTTATAGCAAAGACATTTTTATTAAAAGATTGAGCAGTAATAACTGCATCATCTCTAATACTTCACAGCCATCTTCTGTTTTATTCTATTTATCTCTGAGCAACTTTAACAAAGTCTGATTTATATGGCTCTTTCTAAGTCTTATAAAATAAAGAATATATGCAAGTTATTTTATATTTATATTTATTTTGATTTAATATATAACCTAGGCATATTACTAGAATACAAAACTTGCTCATAAAGAACTACATGGCCTTGATCTGCACAAACAATATTCGATGCATTCTAGGTTGGCTTTAAATTTAGAACAAACTAAACTCCTATGCCAAGAAAGCAAAATTGTCAAAAAAAAACTCTTCCTCATTTTCTATTTCTTAGTCTTTCAAAGCTTTCATCATCTAAACTTTTCCAGTTCAGAGAAAAATCTGAAATGAAAACTGTTCATCAGTTTATTGCTAAAAGTCCTCTGCTATCTCTTTCTGAAAGTACTTCTTTTACATCCTATACTTTATTTATAGGATACACTTCACATTCTGGCATTATCTTATCTACAGATTCTATTGAAACCTCTGGCATTCTTGACAAGATGGACATTGATACTCCTTCAAGCACTTCTCTAATCTCAAATAAATGTAAAAAATGCATGGGACTTTTTGCAAAGGAACAATGTGTGGCACCTATCTTTGTATATGAAAAACATGATTTGTTAGGACTTCAAGGTCATATCTTGACTTGTGCTCCTAAACATGATCACTTGCCTTCTTTTGTATATATCTATTACATTGTTTTACTGCTATTATTTATAAAATTAACACTTTTACAGAATGGAAAAAAAATTGCCTCTCAATATCAATATTATATCTCAGAACAACTTGGTCTAATCAAGATTTCTCATAGGCCAGATGTTTATAACAGATGTGGAAAAGATGTTGTTATTTTAATAAATGCTGAGAAAACTTTTGAAATAGTAACTTTTTGGTTTTTTTTTTATTTTACTACTAAATATCAGAGCAGGTTGGTGCAGTTGAGTTTAAAGCTGCAGAAAATACTACTATTAGATATTTGATGAAACATTACCAAGCTATGTCTCACCTTAAGATACTTATAAAGGTATAAAAGCTGGAACTAATGCTAAGATCTGTACAATGTTTGAATATATCAAGATAAAACTTTTGATAGTTTAATAAAGTTCTATATTTAATTTCTATACAGGCTGCAAACATTCTTACAAATTTGGCAGAGACAATACACTGTTCTTTAACTAAGAAAATCATTCAAGATAGTGAAAAAAATGATGACAGTGATGCTTTGAACAGACTGGGATCTACAGGCAGCAATTTATTTGTCTGTACAAACTATATGAGTCCTCAGCATGTTGACTATGATCAGGAGATTTCAATCTGCATACAATATAATAAAGACTGTCTTTAAGATAAATTCAACTTTTCCTACACTCAATAGGGTCATTATATTGAGACAACAAGAGATTGTTTATGGTAAATATGAAGAGTGAATTTAGGTTGTTCTATAGTCATTGTCTTCATAGTACAATAATGCCTTAGAAATCTTCTATGAAGAAAGACACAAATATAAGAAATAGAAGAAATAATCCTCTACTTCCATATAAACTAGCTTTCAGCAAAGATGCTCATAAAACAAAAAGAATATGTGATATTATAAAGACTGAGCAATATCAAGAGGTGCGTGGCCATTATAATTTGCATACAAAATACTAGTCAAATTAAGGAAGTGGAGTCTCCATTTAGAATATGGCAGTTGCACTATGACAGAACAAGATAGTGGCATTGAGCTTTTTTTATAGTACTAATCTATGATTTTGCAATATGATATAAGTACTCTAACACTTTTTATAATCATTTATTTGATTCCGTTAGCATTTCCAGCTATTAACTGAGTTAATATAGAAGAAAAACAAATTTAAGATAAAAGATAATAATATACAAATGTTAGTACTGAGAGCATATTTAAAATGTCTAAAATACTGAGCATGCTATAGCTATAAGACATAAAATTTTATGTATCAACCAACCTTCAACATCTATAGAAAAAGTTCACACATTTTTTTCTTATTTCATTGCTAGAATTTTGATTTACAATATAAGTTTATAAAAAAAACCACCTAGTATCAACAAGACATATAATTAACATATTAAAGATGTTAAAATGCCATTTTTTTTACCAGAAGTCTGATAGACTTTCATGGAGCAATATCCTGAGAGGGAAGATGTGACTAGTTAGTGCACTGGTGCATTGGTGCCTGTTATTTATATTCTCTTTTGCCTTGTTCAGATATCATACAGGTTCTCAAAGATATAAATTGGCAAATTAGCCAAGGTGAGCAGTAGCATTTCCAAGGCTCAAACAGTGCCTCTATATTTACTTAGTTATATCAATTGTAGGTTTTAGAAATTATATCACAATGTCACTAAGAAATAACTTACACCACATGCCAGTAGACTGCACCCTATAGCTCTTCAGCTCAGCTGTTTAACATCATCATATCAAATGTTATATCAAATACCACAATCACTATGCTGGATAAACCTACCACCACTGTCTTTGCTCTACTAGTCACTTTGCCAATAACTTCTGTCTCTATTTCAATAATTGTCACACTTGAAGTAAATAGCCAATCTGTAACATCTACTACTATCACTACATCATTTACTTTCTGGATGGGCATATACAAAAGTGGATTGTTTTCAGAGGTCATACCACTCCTTGAAAATAAACTGGAAGTCACTTTGTCTGGAAATATGCACTCGCATTAAAGCTTCCAGATTTATACAGATGTTAGGTATATCTTCTTTCTGTTCTCCATACCATGAATCACAATGTTAACGTAATACTGATGCTACAAAGAAACCTTTTACCTTCACACACAGCACTACAAGCTCTAGTGCACATGTATACTATCTACTTCTTCACATCTTACAAAGATCTCTTATCCTCTTTCCTCTCTTTTGGTTCCTCTCTACAACTACCAACCTCTTTCTCTCTCTATCTACATGTTCTCTCCCCACCACACCTTGACACACAGCCCTTCTTTTTTTTTTTCTCCAATGTAGAGATACAGTGCACATTGGCCTGGCACATTATGATTCTTGAAATGCACTAGCGTTTGCTGAGCTTTTTGACAGGTCAGTCAGAAACAGAAGCAGGATTGGCCTGTGACTATGAGTCATTACAATAATGTCTACTTTGAAGGGGTAGAGGACGTATTTGCATGGAATGAGAAACAGGGAAGATGGGATAGAGGCAGTGCGGTAGATGAGAAGAATGGAAGAATGCTAAAGATGATTATTTAAGATTGAAAGGTGAGAGAAAGAGTTTTGATAAGTGTTTATATTCTGTGTCAGGTTTCTGCAAGGATGAGATGCTGACATACAAAGTACATAGCAATTTTTAAGTAAATCCACTGACAAGCATGCTGAGGCACAATTATAGCTCATCATAAAGCAAATAAAACAGACTATCTCTGCCTCCTCAGATATAGCAGAATCCTCTGTTAAGTCACTAAAAGATAAGACTAAGGACCAAGGATGGTATTTATGTAAGTCAAATAATAAAGATAAGCTAGGCCAAGGAAAATATACAATAAGATTCTGGCAAATATCTTTCTTGAAGATCTTCAAAGTCAATGAGAACCTCTGTTAGCAAGAGCTTGTTCTCAGAATTCTGTCTGCATATCCAGAACTTGTAGCTGGATACGTTGTTTGCATCCTATCTTGAAACTTCAACAATGTTTATTCAGGTATTGGTCAGGAGCAGCCCTCATTTTTGAACCATGCCTTTCCTTGAAATAGATTGCAAACATGTTATTTTTGAAGCCTGTTAGCACAACTTTTGTAACCTCACCGACTTTAATAACTCTTATGACCATTTTCTTATCAATGAGTACCTGGCCACTATGGGAGGTCTAGCCGTCATCACTACAACTTCTGTTAATGTTATTACTATTTCTACTTTGTTGCAGACTCTGAATAGAACTGCTGCTCTAGCTTCATTCAATTAATATGTTTATTCTTCTTTGGCTTCTCTTTTCCATTGTTTATACTTGGGATATTGCTCATAATATACTTTTTAAGTTCTTTGAAAACAAAAGCACTGTTTCAGATATATTTACTATTATTAACCTCGTCATTGCAGCTTTGTTAATTATCCTTATCTTAACTATCATTCACTATTACCATACCAAGAAATTTGACTGTGAAATTGAAGCTGCTATGGCAGAAACCGCTGCTGCATCAGCACCTCCATTTCTTTGACAATAATGACAATCTATACTGACATGCTGCAAACTAATCTACCATGTATAACTCACAGTACTCTGACATCTCTTCACATGGAACATACTCCTAGCCACTTCTTGGTTTACAAGAGATGTATAAAATGTATGACTTTCTATTGTATTGGGAAAACTTTATAATAATCTGTATGCTTTTGGTGGTGCAGCTGGCGCTGCAGATATCAGTGTCAATTGGGCATGGAGCACGAGGGATCCTAGAGTGTTTGCAAGTAGCTTTTAGAATGGTGCCATGCTATATCATACATTTACTGGCCTAGTAGCATTTTATAGCGGAGCATTTTATCATATACCTTATTACAAGCTTTCAACCTAAAGCACCACCTTCTTATGCACCTCCTGCTTAATCAATGCCACTGTCCTAGAGTTAGGATATCAATAAACAGAAAAGCGAGCTGTGCAGATCTGCAAAGTCACTATGATATTATTTGACTATGACAGCTTCATTTGTGTCATACTCAGCAAGGTCCTGAACGTGACTATGCCAACCTCTACTGCGTCATACAGCTATCTTATATATGCACAAATAAAGAATTACATGCTTTTACAATAGTATAATATCATAAACATGACATTTTCCATTTTTTTTGAGAAAGTTGTGTTTGGCCATGAGTTAAAGCTCTATTCAACATGTAGATACACATAATCATTGTTTATTGCTCTTCAACAATCAGTGATTGTTTAACATCTATGCAGAGTATATAAACATGAGTCCTTGCCTTTTCATTTCTCTGTTTTCCAGTACTCTGAAATAGCCTCCACAGAGGTACCTCCAGTGTAATATCCAGGGTGTAGTAGCTCTGGAATCTAGATGCAGCACTGGTATTTACAGCTTGTATCTATCCTTAAGATGTTATAAATTGCTCAAAATACTTATATAGTTAGCAATATATTGAATTCTTGAATAATAAGACTTTTTTTTATATTATTGCATTTATTCATTGAATTATTTTTAGAGCGTTATAAATACTATTCTTCCTATTTCTCTAAATATATTATGTGCAGCTTATATAGAGCTTGAATGCATGATCAATGTTGCATTGTGTACTCAATAAGGAGATGCTACTTGACTAAAAAAATATCGAGATGATTGTTTTAAACTATTGCAGTTGACTTAACAGGTACATTTTTCCTCATGAAGAATATCTTACTTTGCAAGAAAGTGTGAGATAAATAATTAATTATCTAGATGAAGCCATATATCAATTCTTCAATTTTTCTGATTATGAATTTGGACCCATCACCATTCAAACTCTTTTTGAACTATTTAAAAGACCTCGCATCAATATTAACCCTACTCTTTTGAGTATTGCTCTTGATCTTTATAGTTCTATTCAATATCTTTCACTGTTACATACGGACTATACCTCAAAGAGCTCTTAAACTTAGTATCATTAATCCAGATCATCCAGTTTATGTTGACTATAAAGATGATGATGGCATAATCATATAGATTTATTGATCTTCTGCATCAGCCACCTCTGACATTTCTAACCAAGAACTTAATGACATCATGTTATATATTTTTGCTTGCTTCTTAACCTTTGAACATCATATGATCAATAGGCATCCTTGACATTTTAGTCATCGTATTCCTTAAAATCGTCTTGAGTCTTCTTATTGTTGTGTTCATGATGCTGCTACAAATGTTTTTGAAACCCGTTGTATTCAACAACAAATATATAGTGTTTCTGATCCAAATTCTTTTTGACATCATAATAGCTAACATGGCAAGTTTTTTTAAGTTATTCTTACATCGCAATATTAATGTTTTTGATTTAATATAAGTCTTATTCAATGGAGGATAGTATTTCATGCTTTTATTAATAGCTTTTCTTGATTTATTACTGCTATTTGAGCAAGTAATAACAATCATGCAAGAACAGTCTTCTAAGTTTTTTTTGATGCAATTGCTGTGCATAAAATTCCTAGTTGTATTTATAGTGATCATAGCATAGAGAATCTTTTAGTTGCTCAATATATAGAGGAATTACGAGATGTAGAACAAAGATCTTATATTTTGGACAGGTATGAATTTTTTGAATTTTGTTTTCACTCTTAATTGATTAATTCAACAGAAGTGTACATAATATTCACATTGAACATCTTTGACAAGATTTAACTTTGGGCTTGAATGTTAAATAGAAATTTTTTTTTCAAAGTCTTAAACAATACAATGGCCTCAATCCTGATTTCGATGCACATATCTGGTTGCTTCATTTTCTCTTTCTCAATAGCATTAATCAAAATGCACTCAATTGGGCCAACACTTGAAATGAACATGTTATTAGTATTTGAGGTAAATAACAAAGAAGTCCAAAAGATATGTTTGTATTTAGCATAATTGAGCAAGAAATTCATGAAATGAATACAAAGAATGCTGATGATCTTGTTAATATTAATAGTTACAGATCAATTGAGCCGATTATGAAAATTTGACATATCACAACTATTACTTTGCTAATAATGCACCAGATTATAATAGTGAAAATTCTTTTATAATGCATCAGCCTTCTTATTTACCCCACATTAAAGTTGAAGAAATATCCTCTCCTTTTGATGAAGCTACTTTTATTACTTTTCAACTTTGTCTAGAAAATCTTCCTTGCTATTATGCCAATAATATGGATGAATAAAGATTACTTTGGATATTAGCTCTTGCTATATGTAATGAATTGTTCAATAATATACATTAAACAATCATTGCATGCAAAATATTTTAATGACAAGTACAGTTATTGAGCGACGTATTAATCACAGTATTAAAGTGCACAATTAATAGCAATAAGTATTAGAGTGTTGCATATGTTTTTTGAGCATTATTGATGCAGAGTAAAGTATGATGTATGTCATGATCAAAGAGTGTTGTAATGTAAGTATTAATTTATTAATGTATGAGTGCAAAAAATTAGTATTAAGAACATAAATATCTCTAGTGCATGTATGAAAAATGCAAATAATCTGAGAGGAGGCCTAAAATTGCTGTCAGATTTATTAAAAATAAGTGATTATCACATATTAGTTGTACTGCAGTATTTGAAAAGCTGGTCGATAACTCTTGAATGAAACTGAACTAAAAAAAAAAGTCAGATACATAAAGTTCATTCAAACAAGAAAAATAAATACTGTTATTTGCCAAGCATTGTTTGTAAAAGAAGAAAGCTCACTGCTAGTAAAAAGATAGACAAATATCAAATTGCATTTCTGCAGTAATTAAGCCATCTGAAAATACCTAATACCTTTGAGATATTGAGAAAAATAATTGTAAAAGCGATTTGAAAAATCTTTATTAAAAGAGTTGACATAAATATATTCAAGGACTTGTTTAACAGTTTTGATTTTAAGTAAGAATAATTTGATAAGAAGAAGTTTAGAGATTATAAGATTTTCTATTGACTATTAAAAATTTATGGAGATTGTAAGATTTCCTATTGACTATTAAAAAATGTAAGAAACAAGAAAATAAAAAAGATATGAATATGTCACTTTGATAAAACTTAAATCTGATATAATTTTTATATCAAAACCTTCTCAGAAAGCTTGAATCTTTTTTAAGTTATCAACTTTAAAATTAGGTGTAGTGAGCAAGAAGACATTGTTAAATAAAGCCATAGTATAATAATCAAGCTCAGATCCAGCAAGTCTATGGAGTTTGGCAAGCTAGCATAAACTAAATTATTTATAAATTTAAATATATATATCAAAACTTACTGTAGCAGAACTAAGATGATTTATTATTATCTGCAAAACTTTTGATTGCCTATCATGAGTATCCAGAGGAGTATCAGAATTGACTGGCCAAGATTTGAGTTTGGTATCAAGTTCTGGATTAATTTCAGTTACAAATTCTAGATCTTTAATAGCAGAAGATCCAAGAATAATAACCAAAAGAAACTAAGATAATATCAGAAAAGGAGTCATATTTATCCAGTAAATATGTAATGCTGCTAGTATGCCATATGCTTTTGCATAAGCAAAATGCAAACTGGAGAGATTACTAGGACTGAGACATCATATGTAATATTTAAATTTGTCAAAGGATTTGAAGTAGCAAGAGTTATATTCTGTTAAGTAAGTGCTGTTTTTAGAACAGCATGTTTAACTCCTTCACTAGTTTCTTGCCCACTCAAACATAAGAATTAGTTAGATATAATAAGATTTATAATTAAATAACTTATATTTTCTAAGTGCATAACTTTGTTAAAAGATGCTTGAAAGCAAATATATGAACAATAACACTATTTTTCAGATTAAGAGGAATAGAGTCATCATAATGAGAAATCAGAGTTGCAACAAGTGCTTTGGCAGCAGCAAGTTCAGTTGGAGCTTCAACAGATAAACAATTCGAATCTGCATGTCTGCTATGACATATAGCTTCTAACTGGATATAACTTCTCCATGCTGCTGCATTTGCATGTGCTAGCTAAAGTCATGAATTAATGTGAAAAGCTGGAGCAGAAACAGATGCAGATGTAGGTGTAAATATAGATAATAACGATCCTGCAATAAATAGAAAAGCAGTATGATTGGAGATATTTAATGAAAAAGACAATAGTGGCGGCATGGAAAAATCTCAAAGATTGACTATGAGAGTTTGAAGTTGAAAGATATCTGCTACTTCAGGAAGCTATAAATTTATATTAAAAAGATATAAAAAATTTTTGCGAAAAAAAATGCATTTATATCTTTTTTATTGGACAAGTCATTTCGATTATTTAGTGGAGTACTTGGAGCAGAAATAATTGTAAATTGTAGTATGGCATTTCCAGAATATCTAAAATGATATAAAATTTGAATATCTTGTAACTTGTTGATATTATTAGTTTAAAAGTTGAAAAGAATATGTTCAGCAAAGCATGTATGAGATTCTGTTGAATAAGCTGAAAAGCATCATATGTCAATCCTTAAGTTTCTATAGTTTACATTAAATATAAACAAAATATTAAAGTATAATTACTCATTCTAAAATAAAAGATTGACATTTTTTGTGAGATGTTTGATGCATTTTGCAACTTTGATCAAATTGCTTGAACCAAATCAAAGCCAGAAACAGTAAGTCAATGTGAGGTGAAGTGATCAACAAGGTGATTATAAATGAGTATTCATAGCAAGTCTGAAAAATTAGCTGGATGTATAAAAGACATCATAAGTTGATGTTGCTCTAATTGAGCTAATAAGTCAGGAAGCCAATTTGAATGAATGCATATCTCAGGATAGTGACTATGCATAATTTCACTATCACTAAATAGAGTAGAGGGCTTATATTAACTAAATTCAATATTATATTTGTATGATAGTAGAAGTTTATATACACTATAAAGCAGAACTGCAATTATATATTAATTTTGTTGTGAAACAGAAACTGTAGTAGTCAATGATCATAAAACATGACTACTGATATTTGCTATATATACAGAGTATAGATGGTGACTGAGCTCTGAAGCACGCAGAACACTTAAATATCTTCCTTGCATAGAACTATATACAGGCTAAGTAGCAGCACTTAAAGCTGCATGCTATATATGTCGATCATTTGTAGATAAGCCAAAAACTGCAGAAACAGGAGGATTCCATAAAGTAATAGAAGATGCAGTCGATATTACAAAGTTTTGAACAGAAAATGTATTCCTGAAATCTATATAAGTTTTTTTAAACAAATTATCATATAAAAAGACTTATGGAATATAAGTATGTTGAAACCAACTACTTTAACAATTTTGATATGAAGTATCAACCATTCAATTGCCTGATGGCTATAAAAGCTGTCAAACAGCGCACTTATAATAACTAAGAGAAGATATCTTAGTAAATCTTAGGCATATACCAAGGCGGCCTCTTAGTGGAGGATTTATATGAGCTGCAACCACATAATCTTTATAATGGTGGTGCCATCAACAAATATGTGGCTAAAAATAAAGTTTTTTATTATTATAATAACAAGTAGAGCCAGAAAAAAACATATTAATTGTTGCTGAAAATATATGCATTGACAGCCAAGATGCTGGCATGCCTCTCTAGATGGAAAATCCATAGTGGCACAATATCTGGCTGAATGATAAAATTATGGTAGAAAAAAAGAGGAAAAAATAATGTCTTATCATTTTGCCACAAAAGATATCAGCTGACTGAAAAACCTATCATGTGCTGATTTGAGTACATGCTATTACAATTGGCTGAGAAGAGTAGCAGAATCAAGCAGTCAAAAACGATCTGCGCATCTTCTAAGTTGAAGTTGAAATTGAAAGGAAGTCACATGTTGAAAGTTGAAGACAATGTTAATGTTGATCACAATAATGTTTTAAAGGCATTCTGTGGCTGCAATGCCCGCTTACATATAAAAGTTTTGTAAAGTTGGTTCGCAGTACTAAACTTTATGTCAGACATTACTATATAACTCCTCAATATACATTTGTTTGCTCAACCTTTATTGCAGAGCAAAGCTTCTTATGTCTCTGTTATCAAAAAAAGGTCTTTGACTGCCAAATCAGAAAGACACAGCACTCCAACAGGCCTCAATAGATATTTTATAAACGACTAGGACAGAATTTAAATTGGGCTAAGATAATAGACACTCGAGTCATCTGAATTACTTTTTATCCTGCAATCATCCTACTGATACAACGATTTGCCTATTACAATTAATCATATTTGATTATGCAGCCTGAGCAAGTCCAAATACAAGAATTGTTGGCCAGGACCAACTGTATGAGCGGCCTTCAATTTCATTATATTCACTGTGCTTACATTGAAAGGTCTATCTGTTTTACCAACTGTAGTCAGATGGAAGAAAGGTAGAGGATCAGAGAGAATTTAATGTATTGGGATTACTTGTATCTGCTCCACTGTATTGACAAGAGGTGATATATCAGAATGGAAAATAATACAATGTAGCAAAATTTATAGATAGGTATTGGAAATTTCGTGCCCAAGTGACAACAATATACTTGTTGTCATACTGCCCACAAGCATTGAAGGCAACATCTGATAAAGTCCAAATAATTGGACCTAAAGAATGTGGCTGAATATTTACTGACTTCATACCACGTTCCTATGCAAAGCTGAAAAAACAGCCATACATGGTATATCTCCAGCAAAGAACATTAGGATAACAAACTTACCCCTGTGCCGCACACACCGATGCACTGATTTTACCTCTACCAGTGAGGAGACTGATTAACAGAATGAGTAATGTTGTGATATTAGCACACAAAGTGAACATTATCGTTAATTTTCTATTCTGCACAGCAGATGTGCCACAACTTGGATAGTCAGAGGAAGTCATTGCCGTCCTGCAGTTAGGACAAAAGTGAAGCAGAAAGCAAAAAGAAAATCTTGGAGGTGGAAAACTATGCTAGAAGAGCAATAGCAAATCTTTAGAGTAAGAAAGACTGTGAACCTGATGATTTACATAGGGCTTCTGGAATCTTCAATCCGCTGATAGGCTTCTACTCGGACTGAGCGCATCAAGAGGCACACAACAGGCCTACAGACACAGGCCATACTCAAGATTTTAGCGATTCTCTTGGACACAGGAAACCCCGGATCTTAGTACTCAATTATAAGCGCTGGTTAGCAGTCTAAACTACCACTACTAAGCCTTCAGCATATACCATTTATTGACCTTGGAGGATTAGGAGACCAAGGACTCAGAGTGCTAGCACAACAGCGAGAACACGATTTTGACCAAACTCTGATCAGTTTCATACAGGGGTTAGCATTAGGCGCTGTCATTGGACAAAGCACCTTAATCAGAAGTCTAAAAAATCAGCAGCGACAGAACAGGATATACTCTAGCCTGACACTCTATTCATCAAAAATTGATACCAGATTTAGCGCCAGCAGCAGAACTCATGGCGTCTGTCGAGAATTTTCTGACCATACCCCACCAAGGCCTGGTCAATCAGAATTACACTAAAAAGTGAGCAGACTCCTACAAAGTTTAAATCAGTTTAGAGTTGCCGTGGCCAATAGGCTATGACACCATTGGTCGCCGTTGCCCTATATGTACCAGTCGCTGTTGACAGGTCACCGTTAGCTACAACCATGAGGAGAGGCGCTGATTGGTAGCGCCGCTAATAGACTTATTTTAAAAATATAGTAGCGCATAGTATAAAAGATAGCTACTCTGGATGTACATAGCAACGAATCGTAATCTCTTGAGCACCCAAGTTACACTTAGCATTCAAATTGCACTAGCTTGCTCGGACTTCATCACTAAGTTGGGTGCTAGCCTCGTTTATCTCGTCTTCGTCGTTTATGGTGCCACCTATAGGCACACTACACTGCGCTACTCGTCTTTTCTTCTATAACTTTGTGTAAACTACAACGCTTACCGTTTGCCAGGTAGCACATGAGGCGCTATCATCTAGCACATCATTTTATTACCTTTGCCCAAGCACACCGGGACTCTGTCGGGACTCCTCATAACTATGCACACCAAGCGCTGAAGATGGCGTTGTACTGCGTATACGTCCAGTGCACCCAACCACAGTTGGCATCATCACTGCTATGTAATCAGGAGAAACAATGAAACTTGTTTGACAAACAACTACGTGCTGTGTAATGCACAGTGTGAAACAGGAGCACTTATTTGATGCAGATAATGCTGTTAAACATGCATTTGGAATATTGTAATTCCATACCCACACAGTTCTCATGGAGACCAGGTTGAAGAGGAAAACTAAAGTTGATCTATATATGTACATAATAGAATAAAATACATGTCTCTTGGACTAGAAGAGAGAAGGGCGTTGATGACACCAACTGTGGTTGGGTGCACTGGACGTATACGCAGTACAACGCCATCTCCAGCGCCTGGCATGCGGGTTTGTGAGGAGTTCCAGCAGGGTTTCGGTGTGCTCGAGCAAAGGTGATAGGGCGATGTGCTATATAATAGCGCCTTGGGTGCTACGTGGTAAGTGTCGTAGTTTAGGAGAAGTTATAGAGAATAAAATAAATAGCACAGCATAGTGTGCCTGTAGGTGGCACTGTAAATGACGAAGACAAGATAGATAAAGCTAGCGCTAAACTTAGTAACAAAGTCAGGCAATACTAGCGCGATTTGAATGCTAAGTGTAACTCGGTGCTCAAGAGGTTACAATTCGTTGCTATATACATGGCAAGTAGCTAGTTTTTATACTATGCGCTATAGTATTTCCAAAATAAGTCCATTAACAGCGCTACCAATTAGCGCCTCTCCTTGTAGTTGTAGCTAATGGCTACCTGTCAACGGCAACCTGCAGCACATGAGTGACGGCGACCAATAGCAACTCTAAAACTATTTAGAAATAATACAAATTTGCTCACTTTTTAATGTAATTTAATTGGCCATGCCATCCTGGGATATGGTCAGAGAATCCTCGACAGACGCCGTGAGCGCTAATCCTGGCGCTAACATTGTACCATCTTTTGATAGATTTAAATGTTGGGTCTGCGTGTATTCTGTCTCATCGTCATTGATTCCTTTAGACTTCTGATTGAAGCGTCTTGGTGATTGACAGTGCCAATTGCTAACTCCTTTCAGTATTGATCGGGGTTTGATTAGAATCAACTTCCCTCCATTGTGCTAGTACTATGAGTTCTAAGCCTCCTTGGTCTTCAAAATAAATGAGTGGAGTGTGCTGAGGGGCTGCTACTGGTGTTTAAGATGAATGGATAAGTCTTGCCATAGAGCGCCAGTGCTAGGGCTGCTCTGTACTCCAAGCTGGTCGCTAGAGTCTCCAGTGTGTCAAGTGTTGGTCGACCTATAATGTCCCTTGATGCGCTCAGTCTGAGTAGAAGCCTATCAGCATTATCAGACTCGAGGTGCTACAAGTTACGTGATGCCAGCTAAAACCACCAACAATAAAAAAAAAAGAGAAAAAGAAAACAATCAGCGATGATAGTGAGTACAATTAGAATTGAGTGATCATGATGGAGGCATATTAGTCTGAATCAGATGGGGAGTGGTGATTAGATAAGAAGTCATGAAAAGTAACAAAGTAAGAGCAGAAGAACTATACGCTACTTAGTTCATGAGAAGGACTGAGCAACACCAGGTTGCTGAAGTTCTGCAGGCAGTCTTTGTTCAGTAACAATCTTATAAATACTCAAGTATATGTTGCCAAGCTTCTGGCATATCCTAATCACAATACAAATAAGAGTGGAAACATGTTCATAGAGAGAGAAAACATACAAAAAACTGACTGGTAATAGAATTGAACCTGACATGCTGATAATGTACAAATTCCCATAGATGACTGATCTCTCTGCTAAAAGATATTATCCATGGAGAAATGGCATTGTGCTACATATATACTTCTTCAGCCACTCAGAAGAAAAGGGAATATCACTTGCCTGCTTTTATGTAGATGCACAATTGCCGAGATTTAATGACTTTGGCCTTTGTGATGTTGTCTAGGTTGATCACTTGGCCTACAGGAGAGGAAGCGCCCTATATATAATGCAATGTATCAGTCAAACGTATGTCAAATGAGGCAGTACATCAAAGAATTGATCACTGCAATCATTTCCCTGAGAAACCAAGTCATTCACAATTTAAACTTGAGAAGTCAAAGATGTGTACTCTGATGATAGACTTGTTGGTGGAACAGAGGTTGAAATAGAGAAACAAAGGCAAGATAGATCTAACTGTTGGCAGTGAAAGATAGCAATACTATTCACTGGGAGGTATCTCCCACACACAGCACATGTCACACAGCATAGAGCATCACTAGATGTTGCTGTTTTAAATGAATCTGCCAAGTAATCTTTTTGGGACTGCAACATCAACAGAGGCCATTCCTGCTTAGCATTGAACAAATAAGCATTTGATGCAATAGATTCAGATGAGGAAGTCAGTTAGGGTTGAGGCGGTGCTTGTGCAAAATTACAATGCTATTTAAGTATATCTTGTAAAGAAGACAAAGATTTATTTGTATAATAAAAGATTCTGAGAACAGAAAGCAAAGTGCATGCAATTTACAAACAATGTACATCTGGAGATCAGTGGGAAGAATATTAGAAATAGCAGGAGAAACCGCCTGACACAACGAGAGACATGCTGAATTTTTCTGAGAATAGACACAGAGACTGTGTAATGTATGTTTGACAACAACATCAAGAACAGATATGCTGTTACTAGCAGCAGATATGCCGTGACCAGCAGCAATCCATAAGACATCAAAGCAGGAGAACTGATGGAACATAGTCAAAAATGAGGGCAACAGTTTGTTAGTGTATTTTGAAAATTTTGTCAAAAAATTAACAAGCAACACACAGCTGTTGGGAAGACAGTTGAGTCCCAATGCCTTGCATAAAACACAAATTTTGGCTATAGGGGTCATTTCATTGTAAGCATGACTAATAACGGTTTCTAATAAATCAAGTTGTAAACAATGCGGAAATTCCAAATCTATATGAGCTGAGCAATCTGAACCATAGGACACAGCACAGAGGCCATTTAATAAATAGTGAATTAGAATACATTGAGCAGCAGTAACAGTTGTTTGTTTTAATAAACTATGATGGGCAAGCATCTCCTGCAACAAATCAAAACTAAATAATGACAATACATATGCAGAGGATCCAAAACTGGAAAATAGTATTTCCATAGTTTTTAATACAAATGACACAGTACAGTTAGAAACGGACTGAGGAAAAACAAGAGCCTGACATGGAGATGGTGACAAATATAAGGCAGGAAGGCTAGAACCTGAAAATGAGTAAGTCAGGAAAAAAGAAAAGAATAGGATAAACTATTTAAACAGAGAAGAGAAAGGAAAAAAACAGAGTTGAGCGAGAACAGATATCAACTGATGCAATATTGAGCAATATTGAGTGAACCAATCAATACCAAAGATGACAAGAAAATTATCAGCAAAAACGGAAAAAGTGATGGGGCACGAGAATGCTATATGAAGATGGTACAAAGTGACAAGCAGAACTGGCTGCTGACCAAACAAAGGGAAAAGACCCAGACTATGAAGAATGGCTAAAGAAACAGTGCTTGCGTTGCAATTGAAAACAGCAGGTACAGTAGCGGAGCCCAAGAGAATGCTCATGCTCGTAGACAAAATAATAAGACAGTGAGCAAGAGGGAACAGAAAGGAAAGTAAACACAAAAGTGGAATCATGAAAAATGTTAATTATAAACCTTGTCAGAACAAGACTGGAAATGCGGCAGAGACTAAAACCAGTAATTATACATGTAAACTATTTTATACATGATCAAATATAAAACTTGAAAAATGTGCACTATTGTTTGCACACCATACAGTGTTCTGGCATTCCTTTTCACACATGATAAATAAAGTTGAATTACAGAATACCACAAAATTTTGGAGACATTCTGAGTATACAGAAAGTTTCTAAAGTATCTCTACTTTTGACATTTGCAGATATATTAATTTTAACGTAGAAGTAAGTACCATAAAATAGTTGAATTTTGAAGACATCCCCAAAATGACGAAAATGATTTCTTTTCCCAGATGCATCACATGTGACACATCGTGGCCTGGAGTTTAGAATTAGCAGCTTGACAATGTTTGATTTTTTTGACATGTTCTGAGAGCGCACGCCCAGTCATTCTGTTGTAAGAATGCCAAATCCAGAAAGAAGTATGTGTCCAAGAGCTCGAAAGGAGGTGAGTTTGTCTGTTGATCATCTTATGCATGAGAGTTGATCAACATAAATGTTACACTGATTCCCTCAATCTCTTCAACTATGTGTTTCTCCTCCATTTCTTATCCATTTGGCTTGTCGTAGTGACTAAAATCATGTAAAAAGATGTCAGCAAGATAATTAGCTACTTTTAAGGACAGTCTCTGTGCTCTTTAATATACAGATTACAAATTACATTTTTAGATTTGTCATTTTTTGACTTTTCACACCTTGTTCATCTACTCATTCTATCAAATTGTTGAGGATTGCTCTAAAACTTCTAAAACTTGTACAGTACATAGTAATAGTGCATATTTAGGTGTTCTGTAACTTTGAAGGCAATCTGTCAAGAATTGCACATGTTGTTTCTCTATGACTGGGAAAAGGAATACCTATGGGAAAAAGAGTGCTGGAACACTGTAAAAACCTACTACTAAAGTAGCAGGAATTTTGTTCAAAGAGTCCCCTCATACCTGAGTGATACAACAGCTTTATTGCAGTAAATTTGAGATCATAATTACAATGACAGAATTATTGTGCAAAAATCTGTTTATTGACAGGATTTATGCAATTTTGTTGAGGAATGTGATGCATAGTTCTAAACATCATCTATTACATCATTTTTATCTCATATACATGTATGTTTTACTTTTATTTCATTGTAACGTATTCATTATCTTTTTATGATATAACATATTATATTCATGGCTATAAATACTTTGTAGAGACCTGGAGTCATGTCATCTCTTGACATTGACTTCAGATACGCCATTTACTTTATATATTATTATATTACTTGTACTTATACATGTTATCTCTCAACATTGACTCCAGTCTATTACTATATTATCTACTATACACGAATATACATATTACTGTTGCATTATAATGCTGCATCAGGTTATGGGCCCTGCCATCGCAAATGAGACCAGCACTTCCAAAATGTTACAATTTCTGAAATTTAATAGTACAAACTACTATACCTGATCCGATAATATAAAGTTAGCTTTGCAGGCTAAAGCCTTGTAGGATGTAGTATCTGAGAGAAAGCCTCATCCTCTAAAACTACCCACCAAATATTCTGGCTTCATGACCACTACGTGCCCTACTAGTAGTAATCAGCCTCCTCAAGTTGTTTATAAAGAGGGATTGAACTTGATGAAGGCATTACAGTCTAAAGATTTTTCGACTTGGCAGACTGCTTGTGATAAATACAAGCACTGGCTCAATAAGGATGACTTGGCTATGGAATTAATTTGTAATGCTATTGAATATATCCAGCATGAGACTATAGTCAACCTTGACACTTTCCAAAAGATTTGGGAGCATATGAGGAAGAATTACGTTGACCAGCAGAGTAGTATCAATATCCACTACTACTATCAGCAGTTATATGCAAAAAGATGGGATGGTAACTTACTCTTGGCTGATCACCTTGGGTTTTATATGAGTATTTGTTGCTGTTTTATTGAAGCCGGTCACAATGTCGATGACTATACTATCCTAAATGCCATGCTTCTCTTGTTACCTTGTACTCCAACCTGGGAAGTTGTTAAACAAAATCTATTATCTTGTGGTACTTCACTCATTCTCAAAACCGTAACAACAAAATTGTTATTCATGTACAACAGAATGATCCTTGAAAATAATACAACAAATAAAACATTAACATTTTTATCCATTAAGAACAACAATTCGAGTGGGAGTAAAGTGAAGTTTAACTAAAAAAAATACCTAGGACCAAACACCAGCCAAAACCTGATGATGTCTGCCACAATTGTGGAGAGAAGGAATATTGGAGTCCAAAGTGTCCAAAGCCCAAATTGCCCAGGAGCTCCAGAAGCACAAATATATCTATATTTCTACTTAAGCCTAGAGCACAAGAAGTCAGAAAGGTACTCATGGCCACATATAATGGTATGCCCACAGGATTGCTCCTCAATAGCACTGCATCATGCCACATGGTGGCTGATTTAGGCTATTATATTAACTATCAAGGGATTGAGAATCAATACATCTTTGTAGGTGGCATGAATGCATTGCCTGTTACTGAAAAAGGAACTATTGCGTTCTGAATGTACCTTCCATCAGGGATTAATGATGTACATACAGCTGCACAACATATTGCACATCTCTACTCTTGGAGCTAATCTTATAAGTCTTGGATTATTGCAAAGAGCTGGTGCCACAATAAATGGACTCACCTATGGCATCAGTCTATCATGGGATAATCAAGAGTTCCTGCATGCAAATCTTATAGGATCTCATGGAATACTTTATCACATCGAAATTATGACTATAAGCATAACAGATAACCATGTTGCTTTTATCATGAGCAAATCTACAATGTGTCTATGACATCAATGACTGGGTCACATTAGTTCATATGCTATCAAACATATGATAGATTGACAGCTTGTTATGGAAATAAAAATAAAGTTACCTCAGGAGTTCGATAGGCTTTGCAGCGGTTGTGCAAAAGGAAAGTTCTCTAGACCTCCTTTGCCTAATACCAGCAAAATCAAATATGAATTAAACAAATTACTTGTTATGGATCTGATGGGACTGATAAGTATACCCACCTGAAATGGCAATTGATATGCCATGGTTACGGTCAAAGCCAGCAAACGTTTTTTCTTTGGTCGACTTCTGAAAGGAAAAGAAGAGGTAAATAATGCCATGCAGGAAACAACAGCATTATACAAATGTAGTGGAGGAGTTTGTCAAAATTATATAAACTGATAATGGAAATGAGTTTGTTAATTCAACTATACAAAAGTTCTGCGTGTTGAATGGTATCCAGCATCAAATCACAAATCTGTATCAACCTTAGCAAAACAGGATAGCCAAACATGCCATTGCTGTCATAATGGAGATGTTTAGGTCAATGCTACATGATACAAATATGGACTTATAGTACTGGGATGAAGCCTTCATGTATGCAGTATACATTTGATCTATTATGCCAACTTCCACTCTGCAGGGAAAAATTCCCTTTACTGAATAGTATGGTCAAAAACCTGATTTAGTGCACCTTCAAATCTTTGGATTGTTGGGATGGGCACACGTTCCAAAGGAAGTATGCCAAGAAAAGTTAGAATTCTGTGCTGTATGTGTTTGCATGCTAGGCTGGTGGACGGACGAGACAAAAGGATATAGGCTTGAGAATCTGAAGAATGGCAAACTCATTACTTCTAGAGATGTTGAATTTTACAAATATAATACTCCGAGCGAGCTCGCACATCTAGATCTTGAACTCACTCAGTCAACCACAGAAGAGATTAATGAGTTTATTACTATGGCAACATATCCTGAGACTGAAAAAACCAGACAGGTCTCTATATGTAACCCCTCTTCTGAATCTGAGGTTGAAGTCTAGTTGGAAGACCTGCAACCCTCAGATAATGAGTCAGTCAGCACTCCAACAGAAGAACCAAGGTACCCCTCACCTGCACCTTATTCCACTACAGCTCATGCTCAGACACCTTTGAATTTGCCTCCAGCACCTCAAAAGAGTATAAAATGGAAAGATCTACCCTAGCATGAACCCTCCACATGACTAAAAAGGCTTTTCACTAGATATTGGCAAGACAAAGACAATAACAAGTCCAATAGCCATATGGCCTTCGTTGCAGTCTCTGGCCCTAGTATCAAAACTGCTTTGTCATTTGCCAACACCAACAAATGGCAAGAAGCTATCAAAAATGAATATAACCAGCTCATTAAAAGGGGAGTATTTATTGAGGTAAACGACTCACCTTCTGGGAAGAAAGCCATGGGAAGCAAAATTGTGCTAAAAGAAAAGTTAGACAAAGATGAAAATCATGCAAAATACAAGGCATATATCATGGCCTAGGGACTTTCTCAAGTCCACGGCGTTGATTATGATGAAACGTTCTCATCAGTCATGAAATTTACAATGCTGATAGGACCCCATACAGGATCAGCGCATCAACGGCAGGCTGTGGCAACGCGGCACGGGCTTGGAATACCTTAGCGCGCACTAACTAACTAATTTTGGCAATATTTGACGGCCGCGCACGGCAAGAAGCAGATCCGATCAATGATAGCGCCGGCGGCAGACAGAATGACAACTGACAGATGGCATCAGTCACTGATGACAGCGCTTAGCGAGAAGCCTGATGATCTATCAAAAACTGACGGACAGCTTGGCGTTGGACCTTGGCGTTGATAACGCCAACTGTGGTTGGGTGCGCTGGACGTATACGCAGTACAACGCCGTCTCCAGCGCTTGGCGTACGTAGTTGTGAGGAGTCCTGACAGGGTCCCGGTGTGCTCGAGTGGAGGTAGTAAAACGATGCGCTAGATTGTAGCGCTTCGGGGGCTACCTGGCAGACGGTTAGTGTCGTGGTTTAGGCAAAGATATTGGAGAAAAGACGAGTAGCGCAGCGTATTGTGCCGCTACCTGGCAGACGGTTAGTGTCGTGGTTTAGGCAAAGATATTGGAGAAAAGACGAGTAGCGCAGCGTATTGTGCCCGTAACACCGTAAATGATGAAGACGAGATAGACGGAGCTAGCGCCCGACTTAGTGACGAAGTCGGAGGAGGCTAGCGCGAGTTGAACGCTAAGTGTAACTGTGTGTTCGAGGGGTTACGATTCGTTGTTATATACATGAAAAGTAGCTATTTTATATACAGTGCGCTACCGTGTTTGCCAAGATACAAGTCCATCTGCGGCGCTACCTCCTAGCGCCTCTCCTCGTGGTTTACTCTAACGGCGACCTGTCAACGGCGACCTTGTGCACATGGCTGACGGCGACCAACGGCGTTATGACCCACGGCGACCTGCGGTGACTCTATATTGACTTAGAGTTGTACGAGTCTGTTCACTTTTCTATAACTCCGATTGGCCAGGCCGTTCCGGGGTATGGTCGGAAAATCCTCGACAGACGCCGTGAGCGCTAATGTCAGCGCTACTCATTGTATTAGTTCCTGTCCGGTCCAGATGTCGGATTTAAGTATATCCAGTGCCGCCGTCATTGATCCCTTTAGACTTCTGATTGAAGTGCCTCGTCCAATGGCGGCGCCTGCTGCTGGCTCCTTCTGGAAGTGATCGGGGTTTAGTTATAGTCCTCTCCCGCCGTTGTGTTAGCGCTATACGTTATGAGCCTCCTTCGTCCTTGGGCTAGGTGAAAGGAGTGCGCTGTAGGCCTGGTAGCTAGGGGTTAGGATAAGTTTCCACATCCTGTAGTAATTTGCCAGAGCTAGAGCTGCTCTATATTCCCAACTGGTCGCTAGAGTCCTGAATACGTCAAGTGTCGGTTGGCCTATAATGTCCCTTGATGCGCTCAGTCCGAGTAGAAGCCTATCATCTCCCCCCAACTGAAAAATTGACTGTCCTCAGTCAAACGCCGTCATTAATTTGACTGCGCTACGGTCCGTATGATGCCGCCGGCGCCTTATAAAAATCATTTTTTAGCCCTTCACCTTCTCGTGTTTTCCTTCCCATCTTTCCAACATGTCCACTCCTTTCGATGCCTCTGCTCTTCGCAATTTCCTGGCTAAAGCCTCTTATTTATTCGATCGCGCTAAGTCTGTCGGTCCCGCCGATGCGCCACAAACCGTCCCTGGCATTATGCAACTCTATCGGCGCTGGCTCGTGGTCCGCGGCTCTGACAGTTCCTGGGCGCGGGGCGTCGAGGTTCGTGAATGGTGCATGGCTCGGTACCGTGAATATGAGGGTGCCGATTGGTTGCTACCGTTCGCGGACTTGTTCGTAAGTTTTTAGGTTTGATTTTAGGTTCGTGGCGCTAAGGTTCAGCGCCCATACTAGGCTCCTTCCCTATCCGACGAGATCGACGCCCTGCTGGCTAGTACCGAGGTTGGCGAGGTGAGTTCCCTCCTTTTCTTCCTCACATTTTCCGTGTTAACCCTGAGTAGTCGGTTGCTACGTCGCCCACCGTTGCAAGTCTTCCTAGCGCCCCGTCGGCCTCTACCGTTCCTTCCGTTCCGGCCGCTCCTGCTGCTCCTGTTTCCGTTCTGCCTCCTCCCGTTCTTGGTAGTCCTTTTCGTGGCGATGCTTCTCCCGATCGTCCTGCACCCATCGTCGCTTCTCCCACTCGTACTGCGTTCTTGGTAGTCCTTTTCGTGGCGATGCTTCTCCCGATCGTCCTGCACCCATCGTCGCTTCTCCCACTCGTACTGCGCCTCCCCTCGGCCATCAAACGGATTGCCGTTACCGCCAGTGAGCCCCGGCCCGGACCTACCCATACTATTTCTCGCCTTCCTCCCCGTAACTTCGCCGTCGTTATTACTCGCGCGCCCCCTACTCGCCCGGACCTACCCATACTATTTCTCGCCTTCCTCCCCGTAACTTCGCCGTCGTTATTACTCGCGCGCCCCCTACTCTCGCTAGTCCTTGTCTTCTTGCCTCTAGTTCTTCTACTCACTCTTCTTCTTAGGTCAATCTCCCTGCTCGTGTTGCCCCTTTGTATGTCGTAAGTGTTTCCTTTTAAGATCGCTTGTCTCTAGCGCCTGATCGAGCCCTTCTTAGGCGCCCAACCAAACTATGTTTACCGACGCGGAGCTTCGTGATTTGCTGCGCCTTCGTCGCGATACTACCGTCATTGATACCGGCCTCCCGGCTGGTGTCCAGGTGCTCGGCGCTAAGAAGAAGGTTACGGTGGCACCCGTGGAGCGCCGCGCCTTTAGGGCGAAGATTGGTGCGGTAAGTGCATGTTTGTCCCTGAAAGGTTGATGACGTCGCTAACTTCTTTCCCAGTGCGATAAATGCTGGTCTGAAAACGATCCTGATGTTTGTCCCTGAAAGGTTGATGACGTCGCTAACTTCTTTCCCAGTGCGATAAATGCTGGTCTGAAAACGATCCTGAGGTTGCTGGTTTCCTACCGCCTCTCTTCCCTGCTACCGTTGCGATGCGTTGAAACGGGGCTGTGCCTTCAATGGGATTCGTACTCGCGAACGTGGTAGGGACGCTATCATGCAGCGCAATTACGAGCGCGCAGTCTTAGTTCGTAACGCCCGGGCCTTTGTGTTGCAGCAACGCGATTTGGCCGCTACTCGTCAGCCCACTGTGATTAGCGCTGCAAGCCTAGCGCTTCCCATCACCCAAGATGGTACTACCGTGACCGCCCCCTTTGCCCGTTCTCCCCGTCGTCCCGTCCCTTCGAAGCGTAAGCCTATTGTCGCCTCTCCTAGCAAGAGTCCCGGTAAGCGCCGGGAGCTAGCGCCTGCTACTCCCGTCGTCTTGTCTTCTACCGAGTCGTCTACTGATGAAGGCGAGGATACCGAGAGGGATGCTGAGGGCGAGGATGACGATGAGGCTGGGCCTGTGGTCGACACCGATGCGCTATTGGCGGTACGCGCTCTTCTGCTTCGCATTACTCCCCCTATTGCCGCTAACCCTTATCAGGGCGGCCCCAGTGGTAATCGGTGCGTAATGTTCGTGTTTTCCTGTTTTAGGTTGCGCTAACCTCCTTGTCGCCAGGTCCCCTACTCCTTTGCTTCCGGTCGTCGTGGATATCCCGTCCGCCGAAGATGTCGTGATGTCTGTTGCCGGCGCTACCCCTGCTCCCGAGCCTGTCGCGGCTAGCGCCTCCCCCGTCGCCCTTCCTATTACACCATCTCTTACCCCTCCTCGTAGCCTCTCTTCTTTCCCCAGTACTCGCGAGTCCTCTACCGTGCCTGAGTCCGAAGGGACCCTAGTAGCTCAGGGCGAGCGCCGCCGCCGCTGGAGGTACTTGCCTTCCTATGGCATCCGCCTTTCTTCCGCTAGGGCCATGTCCCCAGGCGATGAGCGCCATGAATGGACCCCCCGTGCTCCCGTAACCGTTCGAGTAAGTCTGCATTTCCTAGTTAGTTCGCCTCTCCGCTGACCTCCGCTAAGTTCGATCCTTTTTGGACCCCTCCTCCCGCCATGCGCGTTTCCGGCGACGCCTATCCCTGGCTTGGGGATGAGTTCTCTTATCCTGTCACTCCCCTTCGTCCTGCCGCCGATCTCCATCAACAACTTCGCCAGATCGAGGACGCGACCGACGTCGTTGGTAGCGAACTCGCCCTCCTCCGTCCTCGTGTTTCCACCTTAGCGCGCCGTGAGCTCCTCCTGCTTGAGCTCCATGACGACATCACTGATGCGCTTGAGTGGCAAGCGAGTAACGCCATTCAAGACGGGGACTTGCTTCCATTGGGTGATCCCGCTCCATCACTGATGCGCTTGAGTGGCAAGCGAGTAACGCCATTCAAGACGGGGACTTGCTTCCATTGGGTGATCCCGCTCCTCCGCGTCTGATGCGTAGTCGCCGGCCCGTAGCGCTTCGAATTTTTGTGGACTTTGAAAATTTTGATACGTAGTCTGTGATAGCCATACTAAAATAAACGCTCCCCTCCCCTTGTTTCGAAATCGTCAGTTTGTAAGTAATCAAAATACAAAGTAAGAAAAAGGGGAAACGCTCAGTAAATCATCATGGCGTAAAAACCCCTATTACCAGCGCGACCCAATAGCCAATATCGCGCCAGCCTAGGAAGAAATAGGTATCGTCTGTAGAAAAATAAGTCGATTCATGCAAGAAGTTTTAATGTATAAGAAATAGAGTGCCACTGATCGCTTGTGGTTATTCGGTGATGGTGGGTATAAGCGCTAGATCTCGAAGGTTAATACCCTCTTTGTACGACCTAAAATGGTTTCCAGCGCATCCTATTGGTTCGTGTCTGCGTCAGGGTCCAAGCCCCTTGAGAAGTGCCCTCCCACGCTGTCGCTAGTTGAAACACCGTCCGAGTCCTATAAATTGCCCATGCCTCGACAGCATCTCATCAGTCTTCGCGATGGAAAGCCCAACCGGCATCGTGTGGACTGCCCGTTGTGATCGTGTTCACGTCGTAATTGATCCCCCCACTTTCCTGGAACGCGCTACCTCGTTCTTCCACCACTACCCAGCGGTTGGCGTACCCGGACTGACCGACGGAGTCGTTGAATTAGGTCGTCGCTGCCAGCTACTTTCCACCACTACCCAGCGGTTGGCGTACCCGGACTGACCGACGGAGTCGTTGAATTAGGTCGTCGCTGCCAGCTACTCGTGTAGCCTGTGAGATCTGGAACGATGACCTGCCGTTGACCCGTTTCGGTATGGAGAAAAACTGGAGTCGGATTTTTCAGGTGCGCTATTGCCTTTTTCGCCCTCCTTCTCTTCTGATAGTCTCCAAATCAAGCAAATCGCGACCAAGGAAACGAAAGAACGTCTTGAGCTGCTGCTGGAGGAGAGTCACTACCTGGTTTGTCATTTTATTACCTCTTTTCTTCCGTCTAACGCGTCGCTCCGCCAGGCGCCTCGCTCGTCTACCGGTGGCCGGCTTTTTCGTGGTCCTGCTGAAGGCTGGAGGCCTCCCAGGCCTCTCCTTCTGCCCGGGCCTTGATGCTCGTCCGTCTCCCATGTCGTTTATGTAAGTCGGCTCCTTCTTTTCCGTGGCGCCACCGGGCTGACAGACTTTGGCTAGTTGATTTCTTTTTGTCGTAGTTAAATGAAATGCATCACTGCCTCCCCCCCCCTCATGATTGTTTTGCGCATGTAAGAGTTCCCAAGTATCCGCGACCCTGCACGTAGCTTGAGGTATTTTATGGGTTCAGGCGCTGTTAACCCGGTTAGTATCATATCATGCCAGAACCTTCCCTCCTTCTTGATGACCCCGTACTCGTTCACCGGCCTCTCATCCTAGATCGCCTCGAGCGCTTCCTCGCGTTAATGCCTGACGGCGGCTTTCCGCAGGAGAACAGCAACATATTGACCCTTGTGCGCCGATACCGGATCCTGCTAGCGGCCTCCGCCGAATGGGAGATAGATACGGACCCGGCCCTAGTCACCGTAAACCCTTTATTAGCGCATGCTTTAGGTAATACTTATGCGTGTCGTAGGAGCAGACCATTACTGGTACCGCGTTGAGCCTTCATAGTCTTCTCCGCGAGACCGGGGGTTTGGTTAGTACCTATACCCCTTTTTCGCCTAGCTTTGGTTAGCTAACTCCCTGTCCTTTTCTAGAGCCTTTCCTGGCTCCCTCTTCCGGTTCTTGTCAACCTTAGCGCTAGTAGAGCCGTGCTTGACCGCGTAATCGTTCCTTTCACAGCTTTAGAGCGTCGCTTGGACGAGGCCGGGTGGTACTCGTCCCCTACTCGTCCCGCCGCTCCATCGTTCCTTTCACAGCTTTAGAGCGTCGCTTGGACGAGGCCGGGTGGTACTCGTCCCCTACTCGTCCCGCCGCTCCACCTACAATCGCACTTCCCGTGCCTCCTCCTGCGCTCCCGTACCTCCTCCTCCAGTCGCTCCTTCCGCTCCGCCTAACGCTGCCATTCGTCCCCCTCCGGTGCTCCTCCCGCCTATAGGCGACACAAGGAGCGAGTCAAAGGCCCTCGTCGGCGGTCGTCGTCGTTGTCTTAAACTTTCGCAGTCAAGTATAGTTTAGTAGTGCCGCATGTATTAGTACCGCCAATTTATGCACCCCTTTCGTGGTTACTAGCGCATACTTTAAGTCCGTAGCAGGGGGCGCTAACCGCTGGCGCCTCGTTTTCCGTGGTCTTTTATTGTTCCTCTTCGTCATCAGGAGTGATCTCGTCGTCGTCCACCAACTCAGTCTCTTCTCGTTTTCCGTGGTCTTTTATTGTTCCTCTTCGTCATCAGGAGTGATCTCGTCGTCGTCCACCAACTCAGTCTCTTCAAGCTCTCGCAGTTTGGCCGTGTCAATGTCTAGCGCCGGCAAAGGTAGTGGAATGTGTTCACGCGCTAAGTAGGGAATGAGTCGAAACGCCGCTACCGGTCGATGCAAAACCGAGCCGTCCAGCTCGCAGAGTACGTAGGCTCCTCCCCTATTGCGGGAAACGACTATGAGGGGCCCTAGGTATCGAGGTCGCATCTTTTTGTTATGGGTTACTTCGATTTTCGAGTTGCGCATTAGCACTAAGGCGCCAGCTGTAAAGTTGTAGTCTCGGATAGTAGCGCTATGCTCGCTTTCAAATCGTAATGCGGCTTGTCGTCTAGCTTGAAATACCACCTCGTGTAGGCGCTCTAGATCCTCCATGCGTCGTTGTAAGTCAATGGCGCGCCTAGCGATAAGGTCGGTAGAGGACAGGATTGAGTTAGGTGGGGGTTGTAGGTATGTTGCCTCCACAACGTCTGCTGGAAGCAGGGGATGGGTGCCAGTCGCCGCGTAGTAGGGAGAGCAGCCCATCCTCTTCCGTACGGTAACTCGTTCAGACCAAAAGACCGAATAAGTCGCTTCGCTCCAGCGACTTTCGTCGCCGTCTACCGCCTTAAATAGCGCCTGTCGTACGTCAAAATGTGGCCTTTCCACTATACCGTTAGCGCGTTTATTGTATCCTGAGATCCGAATATGCTGTATGTTGTATTTCTTAGCGAGGTAGGTAAGCGCCTTAACTATCGGCGCTCCGTTGTCTGTAACAATCTCGTGAAGGGCTCCCCATCTGCAAATAACATCTTCGAAGAGCCACTTAGCTATAGCGTCGGTATTTTCCCGCTGGAGCATACGGAACTCCGGCCAATGTACCAAAGAACACCTTCCCTGAATAATGTACTTGTAGCGCCCCGACTTGGGCATGTGCATAGTGTCGATATATATTTTTCCGAACAAGGGTGCTGGAGTCGCTACGGTTGGGGGAATAAGGACTTGGCGCGTCTGTTGGATTTGGCAGAGATGACAAGTACGAATATACCATGCGATATCGGCGCTAACTTGAGGCCACCAAAAACGTTCCAATAAATTCGCCCGTGTCGCGTATAGTCCTCGATGTCCCAAGTCATCATGCATAGCGCGCAAAATCCTGACGCGGCCCTCGGGCTTGATTACTAATTTGTGCGCGCCAGACCTATTTCGTCGCCAAAGCCGATTTTCAACCATAAAGAAAGTCGTTGCATATCGAATGAAGGTGGCGTATTCCGTGTCCGTAAGGTCTGATGGTCGGTGCAAATCCTGTAACCATTTCCTAACCTGATCAACTCGTTGGTCTTCTGACTTAGCCTTGGCGCTACGAGGTACCGCCGAATATGGAAGGTTGCGACTATCTTCCGATCAACTCGTTGGTCTTCTGACTTAGCCTTGGCGCTACGAGGTACCGCCGAATATGGAAGGTTGCGACTATCTTCCGTAAGGGTCTTGGTTCCTCGACTATCTTTAGATCATTATGCGGCTTAGCGACGTTATAGATACTGGCCGTGTAAAAAGTCGATGGAGCCTGATACGGTTTAGGTTGGTACGGAATGATAGGGTGTAGCCAGGTCGAGATAGGTTGGTCTTCGCGAAGGGCCGAAATAGGCAATTGAATAATATGTATGAAACCGTGCAACCGGTCAATCCAGTCGTCAAATACGTCATTATCGCTTTCGTCTAGCGCTTCGTCCTCCGGCTGCCTAGGTCGCCTAGATAGTCCATCAGGTCCGTGAAACGCACTCTTAACATGCACGAGCTCGAAGTGGAACATTAGTATCGCTACTACCCAGCGATTCATGCTAGCCGAAGGTTGAATGTCTGGGTTCTGAAGCATCCCTTTGATGTAGCGTGCATCGACTTCGACGATCAGGTTTCGAACCCCAATAAGATACATGCGTAGCGCCTGAAACGCTCGAAACAATCCGTATAATTCCAGTTTGGGCTGGCTATAGCGCGACTCTCTGTCGTTAAGGGTAATTGATCCGAAGCGATTGTAGCGTCTGATTTTTCGATTCGCGCTATCACATTGACATAAAAAGAAGCCGACCGCGATGTAAGAGGTGTCGACGGCAAGTATAACTGGATCGGATGTAGTATAATCGATGGGTACCAATGGCTTCGCTTCCTGCAGTGCCTTCACTAAGTCTTTTTGGGCGTTAATTTGGTCGGGTCCGAATTCGAAGGGGACCCCTGAACGAGTTAAGCGATTTAGCGCGTGCGCTCGATGTGAAAAATGGTGTATGAACATGCGCAGCACGCCTACCGTGCCTAGAAACGCGCGAACTTCCGAGAGGTTATGGCAGACTCCCCACTTCTCTAGAAGCGCTAATCGGCTCTCCTCAGGGATCCTGCCTTCTGGCGTGCAAACGTGCCCTAAAATTTTAAATTGTGGCGTGCAAAGAACCAACTTGTGTCCTGAGAACGTTCCACCACAATATTTCATGCGCTGAAGCACCCGGTTGACCAATTGGAAGAAGTCCCATAGCGCCATGCGGATATTAGGATTTTCCGGGTGCACTTCGGGCTTGCCATCTACAAGGCGCCAATCTTTTGGGCCCTTAACGCCAACATCGTCGATAAAACTAAGCACATGGTGGGGTATTTCGGGTTGTAGAATAAACGTAATGTCGTCGTGGAATATGGGTACCGAATTCGTCCACCCCATGGGAAGTGTAACCAGTCGTAGCGCTCCGAATGGCGTTTGAAATGTCGTTAAGTCGCGAGAGGCAGGGTGAATTAAGCGCTCGTCATAGCCAACGTACAGATCCAGGGTAGCGCCACATATTCTTCCCGCGAACGATTCAGCGACGTGATCGGGGAAGGGCGGTACCCCTGAATGACGAATCGTGACTTTGTTTAGCGGCTCCAAACTATGAACTATACGTAGCTTTCCATTTTTCTTCAGTACACAAAACCATCGTGACCGGTATGCCGAATTGGAAGGCTCGTAAACTCCTGCCGCTATTTTGGAACGAATAATTTGGCAAACTTCAGCTTCAATACCCGGCGGTATAGGGCGGTTATGCTCGGTCCAAGGTACGTGAGGTATCGTTGGTATAACCACTGGCGGAAAGAAGTCAGTTCTCAGTTTACCGCGTTCGGAATCCTCCCAAGCAAATGCCTTGTTTTGTTTTCGCATAATGTCGGTCAATACATCTAGTTCCGCCGTCGATAGAAAGCCTGTATCGTGGGCGCTAAGGAATAGCGCTCGTCGTTCTTCCGTAAATCGTCCAGTAGGCTCAAAGGGTGGCGGGTTCGGATTAAGCTCGGGAAGGGTCGCTAACGGGTCTCCAATGATCTTTCTTTCGATGCGAAATTCTTCGGGTACGCCGCTCGCTACCGGTTTCGTTTTAAGCGCTACTGGCTTGTATTTCTTTTTAACCTGAACCCCTTTGCGCTTAGGGGTACTGTTGTTAGCAAACGTATTATAAATGGAACTCTGGTTTCTAGCGAAACCGGATATCAAAGGTTCTTTAGAATCAGGGGAAGAAACGAAATAAGTGTCTGTCGAAAGATTTTCAGTAATATCGGATGCAGTGAGGTATAAGTAGGATAAAGCTTCGCTAGTAAGCGACGTAGAAGTGTTCAAGATCTCAGGGGCTAAAGGGGTATATGATATAAGGGTTACTTGCCCAGTCCGATGATTATAGTCCAAAACAAGCGCTTCATCTCCATGATCCTCATCACTCATCTCCTCGATGGCGCCGGAAAACACTCGCAAGGTTCGTCGCTAACGTAAGGTCGCTTTCTTGGTCCAGGCTTCTGGAACCTCCCTCGGGGAAATGTCGGTACCGTTCTCCTGACTCCAGAATTGGGGTCGCTAATAGTTAGCGTCGTTTCCTCCTCGGACGTTGTTTTGACTACTGATCGGTTCTCCTGACTCCAGAATTGGGGTCGCTAATAGTTAGCGTCGTTTCCTCCTCGGACGTTGTTTTGACTACTGATCGGCTAGCACATCGAAGGGCCTTCCTAATAATAAATCGTAGGCAGGCGATCTAAGTATGTGAATTTGTAGATAGAACGTTAGATCGCCTATAGCACATGGCACGTTCCGAGCCATCCCCAAGGATCGATCAATCGTGCCGTTAGCGCTCTGCATGTTAAGAATGATCGTTGGATCGTAAATGATACCCAGCTCGTTAGCGACGTCGGCAGCCATTGAAATAATTTGGGATCCGCTATCCACGATCGACTCTATTTCGCTTTTCCCATCAACTGTCAGCATAATTGAGCGAATCGCGTGAGAGTCTTGGGCTACAGTCAAGATGGCGGGATCGTCGCTAGATCTTAGCGATTTGAGGTAGGTTTCGACCGGGTCAACGGACGTGGCTTCTTTAGGTGGTGCGACCTCTTCCTTGGTTTCAGGAGCTACCGTCTCGGTTATATATGCGAAACCAGGCAGCGCGTCGTCGCATTCGTCCACCGTCGCTACATTGTTAGCTACGTTTCGTCGAGGGGTAACCGCGGTACGCATCTGGTTCCTGACATCTGGCGCCACGCTGCATAACTCTCCTACCGATAGCGTAACCTGACTTTGCATGATGCGATCAAAAACTAACTTCGACTTCTCCAGATCATATATAGGCGCTGTGGGTCGATATCCCCCCGTAGGTTTATCTGGCGCTCCGAAGTTACGATTTAGGGGCGGGGCGTAGTTGCCCCCTAGGCCAGCGTAAGGATGTAGCGGTGGTTCCGGAACGGCCGGCGCCTTGGTGGCTTCTGGTACTTCGTCGTTAGTGCTAGAGGTTGAGGCTGGTGTTGGGGCGGGGCCTGTCGTCGCGCCCGACGGCCTGTAATCCTTTAAAGGCTGCTTGCCCTTTTTGATCTCCACTCCATCGAAGACCTGATTCTTTAGCGACCTCAGTTCCTTTTCTAGCGTCTCAATCCTTTCCTCGCGGGACAGCGTGGGTCGGTCACTGATAGCGTTTAGCTGGAGTACCTCGTGAATTAGTGCTTGTTGAGGAGTCGCCTCCGCTTCTGTTGTCGTCGTGCTATTCAGGTTGCCTGTCGCTAAGTTCCCGGGGTTCCGACGGTGCCACTCGTCAATGCGTCCCTGGAACGTCTTATGCTCGGGATATAGGGGAATGATAGCGCCCGAGGGTAAGACTAGTTTCCCGTCCATTCCCCGGCGCGCCTTCCCTTGTCGCAGATATTGTTCAAGATGATAGCGCCCGAGGGTAAGACTAGTTTCCCGTCCATTCCCCGGCGCGCCTTCCCTTGTCGCAGATATTGTTCAAGATAGCGCACCTACCCCTGGTCATGGTATGTCCTGCCTCGCCGCAAAAATGGCAAAGTCCCGTCGGTACGTTGTTTCTAGGCGCCGAAAGACTAGTCGAGATCAAGGTTTCCAGTTTATTCATGACGTTAGCGACTGCATTGTTAACGGCATTCTCCAAATCCTCCTTCTTGACGTACCCATTACGGTCATTGGCGGCGCTAGGTGCTGGCGACTCTGTCTTGGGTGCCATTCCTCCATGGTCCGCCCCAGGTCGCTGTAATGGTATACCCGTATCCGTGCCCTTTAATACCCACTTTCCTGCCTCAAAGACCTTTTCTATGTCGTATGGTTCCTCGGGGTGATGGTCATGCATAATGATCTCCAAGCGTCGCGCAATCTTAGTCCACAACGAAGTCGGGAATCCTTGTTGAAGGGGTGATGGTCATGCATAATGATCTCCAAGCGTCGCGCAATCTTAGTCCACAACGAAGTCGGGAATCCTTGTTGAAACAAACGGCGCTCCTCGTTCCCATATAACTTCCCATTTTGGACCAGCCATCTCGCTATCCGCTGGAAATCGCGATAATAAGTCGATAGCGCTCCTAAAGTATAGATACCAGCCGCGAAGGTGTCCTGTACTAGCTTCTGGATTTCCATTACCGTATAACGCGTAGCTTCTTCGGCGCCAGGATATAAATGAATGATAGCCTTTTTCCATTCATCATAGGTAAAAGGCCTAGGTGGTGCGTCACTAGTAAGTCCTTGGAACTCCTTCAGCCCTGTCCATGATTCGGCTGTGTCGTATGAGACGTATCTGGCGGCGTATTCTTTCATCTGTGTATCGTCGGTCACCCGGCAGTCGCGTAGCAGATACTCCAACTCTTTGAAGTACTGCGTTAGTTCGCGAGGTTTCGTTTCGTCCCATTTTGGCGACGAGAAGTGGTTTCGGGGTGGCATGCGCTGATTGTTCGGCTGTTCCATACCGATAGGTGTATTTGTCGAGGTAGGAAGGGTGGTGGTGCTCGTGTTACTTAGCGTCGATGTCGTAGGTACCGGCTCAGTTAGCTCCGAGTCGCTAGGTTCTGGCGATAATAGCCTAGATAACTCTTCTAGAGGCGTAAGCGGCGTATGGTTTTCGCCTGCTAAGTATTCAAATGGTCGGGAAAACGGGAAAAAACTCTCGGCTAAGCTGTCTGGTGCGGCCTCAAGCTCCTGATCCAAAGTCTGTCTCGGTAGCGCGCCTGGTAAGTGTGGTGATTCGGTGGTACTTGGTTCAAGCGCGCTCTCCAACAGGAGGCGGCGCTGTCGCTGGGCTCGAGTTTCCGGCGGAATTCTGTCTCAGAAGAACCCCTCGCGGTGGGCTCCAAAATGATAACGCCAACTGTGGTTGGGTGCGCTGGACGTATACGCAGTACAACGCCGTCTCCAGCGCTTGGCGTACGTAGTTGTGAGGAGTCCTGACAGGGTCCCGGTGTGCTCGAGTGGAGGTAGTAAAACGATGCGCTAGATTGTAGCGCTTCGGGGGCTACCTGGCAGACGGTTAGTGTCGTGGTTTAGGCAAAGATATTGGAGAAAAGACGAGTAGCGCAGCGTATTGTGCCCGTAAGTGGCACCGTAAACGATGAAGACGAGATAGACGGAGCTAGCGCCCGACTTAGTGACGAAGTCGGAGGAGGCTAGCGCGAGTTGAACGCTAAGTGTAACTGTGTGTTCGAGGGGTTACGATTCGTTGTTATATACATGAAAAGTAGCTATTTTATATACAGTGCGCTACCGTGTTTGCCAAGATACAAGTCCATCTGCGGCGCTACCTCCTAGCGCCTCTCCTCGTGGTTTACTCTAACGGCGACCTGTCAACGGCGACCTTGTGCACATGGCTGACGGCGACCAACGGCGTTATGACCCACGGCGACCTGCGGTGACTCTATATTGACTTAGAGTTGTACGAGTCTGTTCACTTTTCTATAACTCCGATTGGCCAGGCCGTTCCGGGGTATGGTCGGAAAATCCTCGACAGACGCCGTGAGCGCTAATGTCAGCGCTACTCATTGTATTAGTTCCTGTCCGGTCCAGATGTCGGATTTAAGTATATCCAGTGCCGCCGTCATTGATCCCTTTAGACTTCTGATTGAAGTGCCTCGTCCAATGGCGGCGCCTGCTGCTGGCTCCTTCTGGAAGTGATCGGGGTTTAGTTATAGTCCTCTCCCGCCGTTGTGTTAGCGCTATACGTTATGAGCCTCCTTCGTCCTTGGGCTAGGTGAAAGGAGTGCGCTGTAGGCCTGGTAGCTAGGGGTTAGGATAAGTTTCCACATCCTGTAGTAATTTGCCAGAGCTAGAGCTGCTCTATATTCCCAACTGGTCGCTAGAGTCCTGAATACGTCAAGTGTCGGTTGGCCTATAATGTCCCTTGATGCGCTCAGTCCGAGTAGAAGCCTATCAGCGTCTGACATCGCTTAGCACCTCGATTTGGCGCCGGACATCGCTTAGCCTTTTGGACAGACAGAAGGGTGATGGATTGATGGTTTAGCTTTGCGATCTGTCACCTGGCGTCGCTAAGGCTCTTGAATAGACAGTAGGGATCTGAAACCGTTGGAGCTACTCCTATGAAATTTTCCAGTTTACCGCACTTTGGCAATGGTTGGTCACTGGCGACGGTGAACTCCTTGTAGTATATAAAGCAGTTACCGACTTGTACATACCCATCGAATAATAGACCAGAGTTTACTACCCCCCTTTCTTCAGTCTCCCTTACGCTCAAGAGCTCATTTACGGTCGGCAACGTCAAACTCATCGGCAGTTACAGACGCTCGCCAACACTCGACACATTTGCGCCTTGCAGCTACAGCAGGCATTATCAATGCTTAGACCTCGCTAAGCATACCGGGTTCTTGCCGCTTACCTTTGCCGTGTTCACTTACCACTCCTTCCCTAGGCGCTTTACCTTAGCGCTTGACACTTGCCGACCCTGTTACCGACTTTTCCCCTTTTTCACAGACGCGTTCTCTGGGACCTGCCCAGGACTCCTCACATCACTTATAGCATGCCCAACGCAAGCTTTTGGTACGGTAACACTATAGTTACATTTGTTACTAACCAAACTTTGGGCGTCATCAAATTGGAGCCCACCGCAAGGGATCTCTAGGGCAGAATTCCGCCAGAAACCCGTCTCCAGCGTAGGCACCGCCTGCTAAAACAGTCAGCAGAAGGCATACCTCCTTTCCATCCATCAACTCCACAACCACCTGGTGCCTTACCGGGTCTCTCTCTTGTACAGGAACTACAGAATGCCACTGTAGACGAATTTCCTGATCTCTTTCCGCATTCTCTTGATTATAGCGCCGACGACCCCTTAGCGTCGCCCTTTGCCGTACCACAACCAGTCACCCCCATTACTCCGTTAACGCCTCTTTCTCAACTTATCTCTCTTACCCAGTCGCCAATCTCTAGAACTCCTTCCCCACTACCGCTAACCGAACTCGCCAACACAGTTGCTATGGAACAACAAGTCCAGCGCATGCCGCCACGTAACCACTTCTCAGCACCAAAATAGGACGAGTCCAAGCCACGGGAGCTCTCCCAGTATTTCAAGGAATTGGAGTATTTATTCAGGGATTGTGGCATTACTGACCACATGCAGATGAAGGAGTACGTGGCAAGATACGTATTGTATGACACGGCAGAGACGTGGACAGGCCTTACCGAGTTTGCCGCCTTTGTTCCTGCCGCCCCACCCGTTCTAGCCCAAGGCACTTCGTATGAAGGCTGGAAGACGGCAGTGATTCAGTTGTACCCTGGTGCTGAAGAAGCTACCCAATACACGGTAAACAAGCTCCAGAAACTAGTACAGGAATCATTCAACAACGGCACTTCCTCGCTTGGCGTGTTCTCTACATATTACCGCGAGTTCCAGAAAATCGCTAGGTGGCTTCTGCAGAACGGCAAGCTCTATATTAACAAGGAACGTTGCCTATTCCAGCAAGGCATCCCGACTTCACTGTGGACTCGTATTGCTCGTCGCCTAGAAATTGTTCATCAGACCCATCACCCTGACGAGCCCTATAACGTTGCCGACGTCTTTGAAGCCGGTAAATGGGTTCTCAAGGGAACGGACACTGGCGTTGGACTGCAACGCGCTAGGACGAGCCCACCACCTGAGCGAACTAACGGTATTATTCCCATCCCGCCTCCTGCTGCCGACCTCGTTAAGAAGGAGGATCTCAATGCTGCCGTTACCGCTGCTGTCGCTTCCGCTATGACTTGTATCAAAACTATGATTACCACCAATCTCGCTAACCGACCCACTAATGTACCTGCTAATGGCCCTTGCCACTTTTGTGGGAAAATTGGCCATACTATGACTAGAGGACGCTGCGTGACCTTAGAAAATTATATCCGGCAAGGAAGAATTTGAAGGGCTATCGACGGCAAGATAGTTCTCACTACTGGCGCCATCATTCCCAACTACCCAGACAAGAAGTCCTTCCAGGAGCGAGTTGATGAATGGCATAGGCGCAACCCAGGACAAATCGTTACCGGCATGCTTTCTGGCAACGCCAACCCCGACCCTGAACAGGCGACCCAACAGCAAATGGTTCACGAGGTCTTACACTTCGACAGCGTTGGCGACCATCCTACTTTCTTGCGGGAAGAACGTATTGCCAAGCTGCAGCAAGAATTAGATTCGCTAAAGAACCAGGTCTTTGATGGGGTTGAAGTTAAGCAGCCTAAACAACCTCTTAAAGGATACAAGCCAATGCCTCCCGCTAGCAAGTTACCAACTCCTGCTCCTGCCACACCGCCTGCTACTACCCCTGCTACTACTCCAGAACCATTGTCGTCCGCTACCGCTCCTGAACTGCCTTTGCTGCCTCTCCATCCCTACTCAGGGATTTCCGACCGTTATCACGCACCCGCACAACAAAACTTTGCCGCTCCCGAGAAACATCCTGAGGGTGGCTACCGATCTACCGCACCAATATTCGATATAGAGAAATCCAACCACGTCTTCAGCCGCATCATAAAAACCGCCGTCACTTTATCAGTAGAAGAACTTTGTAGTATTGCTCCCGACGTCTGCAACCAAGTTAAGATGGCAGTTACCCCTCGACGACCCTTGGCGACAACCGTTGCCGAGGTCGAGGACCTCGACGATGCGCTACCCGGTTTTTCTGTTACCGTTGACTCGCTGGATACTGAAGACTCTTCTGCCGATCCCATCGCTAACGCCACCTCTGTGGACCCAGTGGAGACCTACCTTAGGTCAGTAGACCATGGAGAGGACCCAGCAATTCTTACCGTCGCTCAAGAATCGCACGCTATTCGCTCAGTCGCGCTAACGGTAGACAACAAGCACGAAGTAGAGGCAATTGTGGATAGCGGGTCTCAAATTATTTCTATGGCAGCTGAAGTCGCTAATGATTTGGGTCTCATTTATGACCCTACGGTTATATTAAATATGCAGAGCGCTAACGGTACGGTGGACAGATCCCTAGGCCTCACCAAGAATGTGCCGTGCACTCTTGGCGACATTACGTTTTATCTTCAGATACACATCTTACGCTCCCCGGCATACGACTTACTACTTGGCAGACCCTTCGACGTCTTGGCGCAATCAGTCATCAAGACAGTTACCGATGAGGAAACGACTCTCACCATTAGCGACCCCAATTCCGGAATCCGACGAATGGTGCCAACGTTCCCTAGGGGACAACAAAAAGGCGCCCGTGCTAAGCCCCTGGAGTTTACTGACCAACACGCCAACGAGCCTCCCCACCGGTGTTTTCACAGACCATCGAGGAGGTGATTGGCGACGATCACGGAGATGTGGCGCTAACGCTGGAATATGACCATTCAACTGGTCTTGTAAATGTTATGTCTACTGCTTTTCTTGACAAAGACGTTTTAACTACTTTACCCGCTACCGATGCAGAGCTTTCCCAGAAAAATCAAAACATTACCGACTCCTCTCTTGCCTACTTGTACCTTACCGCTTCCGAATCCTTCCAAAATATTGCGTCTACCGATACTTATCTCACTACTCTTCCCGGAGCCTCATTT
The DNA here is from genome assembly GCA_027475525.1 of Macrolepiota albuminosa. NCBI lineage: Eukaryota > Fungi > Basidiomycota > Agaricomycetes > Agaricales > Agaricaceae > Macrolepiota > Macrolepiota albuminosa. The sequence continues at coordinate 468,514 of JAMWFC010000051.1, forward strand.
CCTGCCGTTCTTGGACTTGCCACCCCTCAGGCTACAGTTCCCCTTTCCACCTCTGTATATAACCAAGCTAACGCTCCCAAAAGGAAAGGGGTTCAAGTCAAAAAGAAATATAAGCCAGTTGCGCTTAAAACAAAACCCGTCACCATGCACTCTCCCGAGACGTTTAGAATCGAGCGCCAAATCATTGGCGACCCGCTTGCCGACATGCCAGCTTTATTACCACATCCGCCACCCTTTCAGCCCATGGGACGTTTTACCACGGAACGCCAACAACAATTCGCCAAGGAGCATGACACAGGATTTTTGACCAAAGATGAGTTGAATGTCCTTACCGACCTCGTCGCTAAGCAAGATAAAGCCTTCGCGTGGGAGGACTCAGAACGCGGCAGCCTCCATACAGACTTCTTCCTGCCTGTCGTAATCCCAACCATTCCTCATGTGCCATGGACTGAGCACAACCGACCGTTACCACCTGGAATCGAAGCCGAGGTCTGCCAAATCATTAGGACCAAGATTAAGGCTGGCGTCTACGAACCCTCCAATAGCTCTTACCGCTCCCGATGGTTTTGCGTCCTCAAAAAGAACGGCAATCTACGCATAGTTCATAGTCTCGAGCCGCTGAATAGAGTTACCATACGACACTCTGACGTGACGCCTTTCCCTGACCACGTTGCCAAGTCCTTTGCCGGGCGTATTGTGGCGCTACCCTTGACCTTTACGTTGGCTATGACGAACGCCTCATACACCCTTCTTCTCGGGATCTCACTACTTTTCAAACTCCGTTTGGCACGTTACGCCTAGTTACCTTGCCGATGGGCTGGACAAACTCAGTCTCCATATTCCATGACGACATCACTTTCATCCTCCAACCCGAGATACCGCATAATGTCCTAAGCTTCATTGATGACGTTGGCGTCAAAGGCCCCAAAGACTGGCGACTCGTAAACGGCTTACCGGCAACCCATCCCGAGAACTCCAACATTCGCTTAGCGCTATGGGACTTTTTCCAGCTGCTCAATCGAGTTCTCCAGCGTATGAAGTATAGCGGTGGTACGTTTAGCGGTCACAAACTCCTCCTTTGCACGCCAAGGTTCAAAATACTTGGTCACATCTGCACTCCCGACGGTCGTGTTCCCGACGAGTCTCGCTTAGCACTCCTGGAGCGATGGGGTCCTTGCCGCGACCTGTCTGAAGTTCGCGCCTTTCTTGGTACCGTTGGCGTTCTCAGGATATTCGTCAAGAACTTTGCCCATCGTGCACATGCCCTTAACCGACTCACCTGCGCTAATGAGCCCTTCAAATTTGGGCCAGACCAGGTCACTGCCCAACGAAATTTAGTAAAAGCCCTACAAGACGCCAAACCCCTAGTACCTATCGATTATACCTCTGCCGACCCTGTTATCTTGGCGGTGGATACCTCATACATTGCCGTCAGCTACTTCTTGTGTCAGTGTCTTAGCGACAATTGGAAACAGCGACGCTACAACCGCTTTGGGTCTATCACGCTAAACGACAGAGAGTCTCGCTACAGTCAGCCTAAGCTAGAGCTCTATGGACTCTTCAAAGCCTTCCGGTCGCTAAAGATGTATTTGATTGGCGTGCGCAACCTTATTGTTGAAGTCGACGCTAGGTACATCAAAGGCATGCTGCAGAATCCCGATATCCAGCCATCTGCTAGCATGAACCGGTGGGTAGTCGCCATCCTCATGTTTCACTTTGAGTTGGTACACGTCAAGAGCTCCTTCCACGGACCAGATGGACTCTCTAGGCAACCACGGCAGCCTGGCGACCCAGCAGTGGATCCCCAGGCAGATAGCGATTTCGAGGACTGGATTGACAGATTACATGGTTTCGTGCACCTTATACAACAGCCAATTTCTCTACTACGACAACAACAGCCTGCCAGTATCCTTCTACATCCCATTGTCCCTTACCGCCCCGAGATCTTTAGCGCACCCCTCACATTTTACATGGCAAGCATTTTCAGTCAAAACTCGCCTCCAGTAAAAGTCGTACAAGAACCCCATCCGCTAAGAGAAGACAGTAGAAACCTTACCTATGATGCCGTTCCCCGATCCGCCAAGGCAAAGGCAAAAGACAGTCGCTTGTTAATAGTTGAACAATGGATACAAGACTTTAGGCGACCCGCAGGTCTTACTGACAAACAATACGCGACCTTTATCCGATATGCTACCCATTTCTTCTTTACCGACAGCTGACTTTGGCGACGAAATCGAGATGGAGCTCACAAGCTGATCATCAAGCCAGAAAGTCACTTACGAGTCTTGCGCGCTATGCATGATGAGCTAGGACATAGAGGTCTGTACGCTACCCGAGCTTCTCTGTTAGAACGATTCTGGTGGCCACACGCTAGCGCCAACATCGCTTGGTACATTAGGACTTGCCACCTCTGCCAAATTCAACAAACACGCCAAGTGCTTATCCTGCCAACCGTTGCAACGCCAGCTCCCCTCTTCAGCAAAATCTACGTCGATACCATGCACATGCCCAAATCTGGTCGCTACAAATACATCATTCAAGGTCGTTGCTCGCTAATCCACTGGCCTGAATTTCGAATGCTTCAGAGAGAAAATATGGATGCGGTCACCAAGTGGCTATTTGAGGACGTCATTTGCCGTTGGGGAGCGCTAAGAGAAATCATCACGGATAACGGTGCGCCCATCATCAAAGCGCTAACATATCTCGCCAAGAAATACAACATCCATCATATTCAAGTATCTGGCTACAACAAACGCGCCAATGGCCTGGTAGAGAGACCACACTTTGACGTTCGGCAAGCGCTCTTCAAGGCGGTCGATGGCGACGAGTCTCGTTGAAGTGAGGCGACGTATTCAGTGTTTTGGTCGGAAAGAGTTACTATTCGTAAGTGCATGGGTTGTTCTCCCTATTACGCGGCTACTGGCACCCATCCGTTACTCCCTGCCGACATTATAGAAGCAACCTACCTTCAGCCAGCACCCAACAGCATCTTGGCGACTACCGATCTTATCGCCAGACGAGCTATTGACCTCTAACGAAGGAAAGAAGATTTAGAGCGACTTCACGAGGTAGTCTTTAGCGCCCGTTGCCAAGCAGCCCTGCGATTCGAAACCAAGCATAGCGCTACCATCAAAGATTACAACTTCCCGAGAGGAGTGCTAGTGCTCATGCGCAACTCCAAAATTGAAACCTCATACAACAAGAAAATGCGCCCACGCTATTTGGGACCTTTGGTAGTTATTTCTCGTAACCGTGGAGGCGCTTACGTGCTCTGTGAATTAGATGGTTCAGTACTGCATCGACCTGTTGCCGCCTTTCGCCTATTGCCGTATCTCGCCAGGGAACAGATTGACTTGCCGTTGGAAGCGCTAGATATTGACACCGCCAAGTTAAGAGAACTTGAAGAAACAGAATTACTGGACGATGATGACTTGCCGACTCTAGTTGAAGAAGAAGAAAATGATTAGAAAAGACTATATATTGATAAGCTCTTTCTTTCTATTACTTACCTTACTTATCTTTCTTGCTGATACTTACTGTACTATATCCAACAGACATTTTCTTACATAGTCAAGTTGCAGCGCTAGCGTGTCGCCAACGCTTAGCGCCCTGCGCAACTCTTGCCAAGGGTTTTTTTGCTATGATGATTTACTGAGTGTTTCCTTTTTTCCTCAAAATTTGTCTAAGTCCCTCATCTACTACTCCTCTTGCTAAAACCTACTTTAGAATACTTACCGCTCGTCTTCCCTTTGCCTTACTTGACTTACCTTGTGCTAGTACGCTAACTCGGACTGGACTTATACTTTCATTCGCCAATGAAGCAACAAAACTTTTAAAAATTGGGCGGTAGCAAAAACAAGAAGATATACATAAACGGCCTATCTACGCTAAAGTCTGTTTAATCGCTAACATCATCCATCGGCAAGGAGTTGTCGGAAAGTGGCAGGGAGGAATCACGAAGGGGTAAGAGGTCGCCAGGTAGGATGTTGTTAGCGGTTTGCCAGTCCAGGGCGGCTTGGCAATCCACTTGGTAATCACGCAGTACCTGCAAGCTGCGACCCAAATTGGAATAGCGCAAGCGAAGCGCCATAAGCTGGCCCCGGACTCGTTCCCGTTCCCGCTCCATTGCCGACTCCATGGTTGCTGCCCTCCTTGAAAACCTCTCCAACATCTCCTGCGGATTAAGCGCGACGACCGGATATACGAGGTCTTGCCCCAGCCAATTAAACGCGTCGCCAGTAACCGTTGGCTGAGGCTGGGGAGTCCAGGCAGGGTTTATCCTGGCGACAACAGGTCGCCTGGGCTCCAATCCGGCAACGTCCTCGGGGTCAGATACCTCCCAAGGGGCAGTGTTACCATAGGGAGGCAGCCAACGCCACTCAGGCTCCTCCCGGGCAACTCCTGTTGCTGCCTCCTCTCCTCCTACCATCTCCTTTGCCGATGTCTCCTCCCCATCGCCTTGGTGCTGTGTCGCCAAGGTTTCTTCTTCACCCACGTCGTCTTCCCCATCTGCATCCTCGTCACTGGCAGTCGTTGCCATCGCCACAGGACTCTCCCCTTCCCTTGTTGCCACTGCCGATGGTTCCACCTCCTGCTGCACTTCCGTTGGCGAAGGGGCCATAACTGTGTCGTCTTCATCGGCAGCCGGCAGAGAAGCCCCTCGGTGAATGGGGAAAAGCAACTTGCTGGTCCCGGCCTCGTTGTCCCTAGGCGGCAGGCGGCTGGCGGCAAGCGCTTTCTCCAACTCCTCCATCTCCACGTCTCCAGGGGTAGAGGGAGGAGACTCCACCTGCGCACGTTTGGCCTTGCCCTTCCCCTTGGCAGGGGAAGAGACTTGTCATTTTGAAGGGACTGTAGTCCCTTGGCGCTCACTGGCGCCACGGTTGCCGACGGTTTTGTTTTCGTCCCCTTGACGCGTCGGCAGCGCCAGGGAACTCTTGCTGATGGTTGCCATGCCTCCAGCAGCCTTCTTCTTCCTCTCTCCTTCAACAAACTCTCGAGCCCTCTTAATGAGGATGGCACGCTTGAAGGTGCGCTCCACTACCGCGTCTGGGGCGCCACTGCGTTCTCGACTCTTGGCGCCATCCAGAGTGCAAGCCCTCTTCAGAGTACCGCACCGGTAGCAGGGCTGGCCACCAGTGGGGTACCAACACCCCTCTGGGTCGTTGTCGGCCCAGCACTTGTCGCACTACGAGAATGTTAGCAAGAGCGGTAAGGAAAGCCAAAGTACTTACCGCTCCTTGGGAGTCCTTGAACTCCCATCTTACCGATGGGCTTGCCGTCCTCTTGTCCTTCATCTCCAGCAAGACCACCCCCGCCTCCATTCCTTCATCCAAAACCGCCTCATCTCGTCGCGCTACTAGCAAACCCTTCAGCTCTGCGTCGCTAAAGGAAGTTTGCGTTGGCACCTGTCAACTGGTTGATTAGCAGGGAAAGTACCTTGGCGTAACGAACTTACCGTGTAACGAGGGGCGGCAGCCTTACGAGACTTGAAATTGGATGAACAACGGTCGCCAGCGGTAAGAACGCCCAAACTTACCTTCTTCTTCAAAGTCTTGCCAGGCTTGACCAGAGAGCCCGATTTGCTTGCCGGCAGTGCTGGGCTTTGGGCACTACCGGCGCGGGAATCCTTCTCACTCGACACTTGCTTCCTGGCAACTGGCAACCAGGTTCTCGCCAAAGGCCTCTCGCTCCTCCAATGCCTTGATCCTCTCCTTGGCGTCTTGGGATGCCTCTTCCAACACGCTCTCGTGAATTGCCGCCATCTCAGCATCGACCTGAAGGTTGGCAAGAGGCGCCAAAACCTCTTGCTTGCTGTGAGGAGATAGATCGGACCACAGCTAAGTTAGAAATTACAGTTAGAAATACTCACTCAGGCGCTGGTGCGCTTACCGTCATTGGCAAGGCGCCAGAGAGGATGTCCTCCAATTCGTCCTCAATGGTCGGGACGGGAGGAGGCGCCTAGAGAACTCGATCAGCTAGCGACACTGATAGGACCCTATACAGGTTAGGCGCATCAACGGCAGGCTCGGCACCGGCTCCGGAAACCTTGCCGCACTCGTCCCGAACTTAGCGCGCGCGTTCTACCTATTTTAAGCCATTTCTGACGGCCGCGCACGGCAAGAAGCAGATCCAATCAATGATAGCGCCGACGGCAGCAGGAATGACAACTGACAGATGGCATCAGTCACTGACGACAGCGCTTAGCGAGAAGCTTGATGATCTATCAAAAACTGACGGACAGCTTGGCGTTTGACCTTGGCGTCTGACACCGCTTACCGTCTCGATTTGGCGCCTGATCTATCAAAAACTGACGGACAGCTTGGCGTTTGACCTTGGCGTCTGACACCGCTTACCGTCTCGATTTGGCGCCTAACGTCGCTTAGGTGTTCTGACAGACAGAAGGGTGATGGATTGATGGTTTAGCACCGCGATCTGCCGCTTGGCGCCTAACGTCGCTTAGGTGTTCTGACAGACAGAAGGGTGATGGATTGATGGTTTAGCACCGCGATCTGCCGCTGGTGGCGCCAAGGGTCCTCAAAGGACGGTAGGGATCGGAAACCGTTGGAGCTACCCCTATGAAATTTTCCAGTTTACCGCACTTTGGCGATGGTTGGTCACTGGCGACGGTGAACTCCTTGTAGTATATATATTACTTACCGACTTGTACATACAGAACTTTGGCGATGGTTGGTCACTGGCGACGGTGAACTCCTTGTAGTATATATATTACTTACCGACTTGTACATACAGAATCATCAGATCATCAGACGAATAGACCAGAGTTTCCCCCTTACTTCAGTCTCCCTTACGCTCAAGAGCTCATTTACGCTACGGTCGGCAACGTCAAAACTCATCGGCAGTTGCAGACGTTCGCCAACACTCGACATACTCGCGCCTTGCAACTACGGCAGGCATTATCGACGCTTAGACTTCGCTAAGCTTATCGTGCTCTTGCCCTCGACATACTCGCGCCTTGCAACTACGGCAGGCATTATCGACGCTTAGACTTCGCTAAGCTTATCGTGCTCTTGCCGTTCACCTTGCCGTGTTCACTTACCGCATTTTCCTTAGGCGCTTTACCTTAGCGCTTGACACTTGCCGACCCCGTTACCGACTTTTCACCTTTTTCACAGACGCGTTCTCTGGGACCTGCCCGGGACTCCTCAAATTACTTTTAGCGCGCCCAACGCACACTCTTGGTACGGTAACACAATTGTTACATTTGTTACTGACCAAACTTTGGGCGTCATCAAATTGGAGCCCACCGCGAGGGATCTCTAGGGCAGAATTCCGCCAGAAACCCGTCTCCAGCGTAGGCGCCGCCTGCTAGATTGGAGCCCACCGCGAGGGATCTCTAGGGCAGAATTCCGCCAGAAACCCGTCTCCAGCGTAGGCGCCGCCTGCTAGACAGTCGGCAGAAGGCATAGCTCCTTCCCACCCATCAACTCCACAACCACCTGGTGCCTTACCGGGTCTCTCTCTAGCCCAGGAACTACAGAACGCCACTGTAGACGCTTTTCCTGATCTCTTCCCGCATTCCCTCGATTATAGTGCCGACGACCCCTTAGCGTCGCCCTTTACCGTGCCGCAACTTTTCCTGATCTCTTCCCGCATTCCCTCGATTATAGTGCCGACGACCCCTTAGCGTCGCCCTTTACCGTGCCGCAACCAATCACCCCATTACTCCGCTAACGCCTCTTTCTCAACTCATTTCTCTTACCCCGTCGCCAATCTCTAGAACTCCTTCCCCACTACCGCTAACCGAACTCGCCAACACAGTCGCTATGGAACAACAAGTCCAGCGCATGCCGCCACGCAACCACTTCTCGGCACCGAAATGGGACGAGACCAAGCCACGGGAGCTCTCCCAGTATTTCAAGGAGTTGGAGTATCTATTCAGAGATTGTAACATTACCGACCACACGCAGATGAAGGAGTACGCGGCAAGATACGTATCGTATGACACGGCAGAGACGTGGACAGGTCTTACCGAGTTTGCCGCCTTTGTCCCTGCCGCACCGCCAGCTCCAGCTCAAGGCGCTTCGTATGAGGACTGGAAGACGGCAGTGAGTTTGCCGCCTTTGTCCCTGCCGCACCGCCAGCTCCAGCTCAAGGCGCTTCGTATGAGGACTGGAAGACGGCAGTATCCAGCTGTACCCTGGCGCCGAGGAGGCTACCCGATACACGGTAAACGAGTTACAGAAACTAGTACAGGAATCTTTCGACAGTGGCACATCGTCGCTTGGCGCATTCTCTACATATTACCGCGAGTTCCAGAAAGTCGCTAGGTGGCTTCTGCAGAACGGCAAGCTCTATATTAACGAGGAGCGTCGCCTGTTCCAGCAAGGCATCCCGACTTCGCTTTGGACTCGTATTGCTCGTCGCCTAGAGATAGTTCATCAGGCTCATCACCCAGACGAGCCCTATAACGTTGCCGACGTCTTTGAAGCCGGTAAATGGGTTCTCAAGGGAACGGACACTGGCGTTGGACTGCAGCGCGCTAGGACGAGCCCACCACCTGAGCGAACTAACGGTATCATTCCCATCCCGCCTCCCGCTGCCGACTTCGTTAAGAAGGAGGAGCTCAATGCTGCGATTACCGCCGCTGTCGCTTCCGCTATGACGCGTATTGAAACCATGATCACCACCAACCTCACGGCTAACCGACCCGCTAACGTACCCGCGCCTGGCCCTTGCCACTTCTGTGGGGAAATTGGCCATACCATGACTAGAGGACGCTGCGCTACCCTCGAGAATTACGTTCGCCAAGGTAGAATTCGAAGGGCTATCGACGGCAAGATAGTCCTCACCACTGGCGCCACCATCCCCAACTACCCAGACAAGAAGTCCTTCCAGGAGCGGGTAGATGAATGGCATAGGCGCAACCCAGGACAAATCGTTACCGGCACGCTATCTGGCAACGCCAACCCCGACCCGCGGTAGATGAATGGCATAGGCGCAACCCAGGACAAATCGTTACCGGCACGCTATCTGGCAACGCCAACCCCGACCCGAACAGGCGACCCAACAGCAGATGATTCACGAGGTCCTACATTTCGACAGCGTTGGCGACCACCCTACTTTTTCGCGGGAAGAGCGTATCGCCAAGCTCCAACAGGAGTTGGATTCGCTTAAGAATCAGGTGGCGACCACCCTACTTTTTCGCGGGAAGAGCGTATCGCCAAGCTCCAACAGGAGTTGGATTCGCTTAAGAATCAGGTTTTGATGGGGTTGAAGTTAAGCAGCCTAAACAACCTCTTAAAGGATACAAGCCGATGCCTCCCGCTAGCAAGTTACCGACACCTGCTCCTGCCGCACCGCCTGCAAACAACCTCTTAAAGGATACAAGCCGATGCCTCCCGCTAGCAAGTTACCGACACCTGCTCCTGCCGCACCGCCTGCCACTGCCCCTGCTACCGCTCCAGAACCATCGTCGACCGCTACCGCTCCCGAACCGCCTTTGCCGCCTCTCCATCCCTACTCAGGGATTCCCGACCGTTATCACGCTCCCGCACAACGAAACTTTGCCGCTCCCCTTTGCCGCCTCTCCATCCCTACTCAGGGATTCCCGACCGTTATCACGCTCCCGCACAACGAAACTTTGCCGCTCCCGAGAAACGTCCTGAGGGTGGCTACCGACCTACTGCGCCAATTATCACGCTCCCGCACAACGAAACTTTGCCGCTCCCGAGAAACGTCCTGAGGGTGGCTACCGACCTACTGCGCCAATTTCGATATCGAGAAATCCAACCACGTCTTTAACCGCATCATGAAAACCAATGTTACCTTATCAGTAGAAGAGCTTTGTAGTATTGCTCCCGACGTCCGCAACCAAGTCAAGACGGCAGTCACTCCTCGACGACCCTTGGCGACAGCCGTTGCCGAGGTTGATGAACTCGACGACGCGCTTCCTGGTTTCTCTGTTACCATTGACTCTCCCGACTGGCGACAGCCGTTGCCGAGGTTGATGAACTCGACGACGCGCTTCCTGGTTTCTCTGTTACCATTGACTCTCCCGACGCTGAAGATTCTCCTGCCGACCCATCGCTAACGCCACCTCTGTGGACCCAGTGGAGACCTACCTTAGGTCTGTGGACCATGGAGAGGACCCCGCAATCCTTACCGTCGCTCAAGAATCGCACGCTATCCGCTCGGTAGCGCTAACCGTAGACAACAAGCACGAAGTAGAGGCAATCGTGGATAGCGGGTCTCAGATTATTTCTATGGCAGCAGAAGTCGCTAACGATCTAGGCCTTATTTACGACCCTACCGTTATACTAAACATGCAGAGCGCTAACGGTACGGTAGACAGATCCCTAGGCCTCGCCAAGAATGTGCCGTGCACCCTTGGCGACATTACGTTTTATCTTCAGATCCACATTTTACGCTCCCCGGCTTACGACTTACTACTCGGCAGACCCTTCGACGTCTTGGCGCGATCAGTCGTCAAGACGGTTACCGACGAGGAAACGACCCTCACAATTAGCGACCCAAATTCCGGAATCCGACGAACGGTGCCAACGTTCCCTAGGGGACAACGAAAAGGCGCCCCCTCACAATTAGCGACCCAAATTCCGGAATCCGACGAACGGTGCCAACGTTCCCTAGGGGACAACGAAAAGGCGCCCTCGCTAAGCCCCGGAGTTTACCGACCAGCACGCCAACGAGCCCACCGGTGTTTTCACAGACCATCGAGGAGGTGATTGGCGACGATCACGGAGATGTGGCGCTAACGCTGGAATTTGACCATTCAACTGGTCTTGTAACTGTGAGGAGGTGATTGGCGACGATCACGGAGATGTGGCGCTAACGCTGGAATTTGACCATTCAACTGGTCTTGTAACTGTTATGTCTACTGCTTTCTTGACGAAATGTTTTAACTACTTTACCCACTACCGACGCAGAGCTTCCCAGAAAAATCAAAACATTACCGACTCCCTCTTGCCTACTTGTACCTTACCGCTTCCGAATCTTTCAAAATATTGCGTCTACCGATACTATCTCACTACCTTCCCGGAGCCTCGTCTCCTGCCGTTCTTGGACTTGCCGCTCCTCAGGCTACAGTTCCCCTTTCCACATCTGTGTATAACCAAGCTAACGCTCCCAAAAGGAAAGGGGTTCAAGTTAAAAAGAAATATAAGCCAGTTGCGCTTAAAACAAAACCCATCGCTACGCACTCTCCCGAGACTTTCAGAATCGAGCGCCAGATCATTGGCGACCCTCTTGCCGACATGCCGACCTTATCGCTACGCACTCTCCCGAGACTTTCAGAATCGAGCGCCAGATCATTGGCGACCCTCTTGCCGACATGCCGACCTTATCACCGAATCCGCCACCCTTTCAGCCCACAGGACGTTTTACCGCATTGGCGACCCTCTTGCCGACATGCCGACCTTATCACCGAATCCGCCACCCTTTCAGCCCACAGGACGTTTTACCGAGGAACGCCAACAGCAGTTCGCCAAGGAGCACGACACAGGATTTTTGACCAAAGATGAGTTGAACGTCCTTACCGATCTCGTCGCTAAGCAAGACAAAGCCTTTGCTTGGGAGGACTCAGAACGCGGCAGGATGAGTTGAACGTCCTTACCGATCTCGTCGCTAAGCAAGACAAAGCCTTTGCTTGGGAGGACTCAGAACGCGGCAGCCTACGTACAGATTTCTTCCCGCCTGTCGTATCCCGACTATCCCTCACGTGCCGTGGACTGAGCACAACCGACCGTTACCGCCTGGAATCGAAGCCGAGGTCTGCCAAATTATTAGGACCAAGATACAGGCTGGCGTCTACGAGCCCTCAAATAGTTCTTACCGCTCCCGTTGGTTCTGCGTCCTCAAAAAGAACGGCAATCTACGCATAGTGTCTACGAGCCCTCAAATAGTTCTTACCGCTCCCGTTGGTTCTGCGTCCTCAAAAAGAACGGCAATCTACGCATAGTCCACAGTCTCGAGCCGCTGAATAGAGTTACCATACGACACTCTGGCGTACCGCCTTTCCCTGACCACTTTGCCGAGTCCTTTGCCGGGCGCATTTGTGGCGCCACCCTTGATCTCTACGTTGGCTACGACGAACGCCTGACCACTTTGCCGAGTCCTTTGCCGGGCGCATTTGTGGCGCCACCCTTGATCTCTACGTTGGCTACGACGAACGCTGATACACCCTCTTCCCGGATCTCACTACCTTTCAAACTCCGTTTGGCGCCTTGCGCCTAGTTACCTTGCCGATGGGCTGGACAAACTCAGTCCCTATATTCCATGACGACATCACCCGTTTGGCGCCTTGCGCCTAGTTACCTTGCCGATGGGCTGGACAAACTCAGTCCCTATATTCCATGACGACATCACTTCATCCTCCAACCCGAGATACCGCACCATGTCCTTAGCTTCATTGATGACGTTGGCGTCAAAGGTCCCAAAGACTGGCGACTCGTAAACGGCTTACCGGCGACCCATCCCGAGAACCCCAACATTCGCTTAGCGCTATGGGAGTTTTTCCAGCTGCTCAAGTAAACGGCTTACCGGCGACCCATCCCGAGAACCCAACATTCGCTTAGCGCTATGGGAGTTTTTCTTGCTGCTCAATCGAGTTCTCCAGCGTATGAAGTATAGCGGTGGTACCTTTAGCGGCCACAAACTCCTCTTTGTGCGCCAAGGTTCAAAATACTTGGTCACATCTGCACTCCCGACGGTCGCATTCCCGACGAGTCTCGCTTAGCACTCTTGGAGCGCTGGGGTCCTTGCCGCGACTTATCTGAAGTTCGCGCCTTTCTTGGTACCGTTGGCGTTCTCAGGCACTCTTGGAGCGCTGGGGTCCTTGCCGCGACTTATCTGAAGTTCGCGCCTTTCTTGGTACCGTTGGCGTTCTCAGGATATTCGTAAAAACTTTGCCCATCGCGCACATGCCCTTAACCGACTCACCCGCGCCAACGAGCCCTTCGAATTTGGGCCAGACCAGGTCACTGCCCAACGCGACTTAGTAAAAGCCCTACAAGACGCCAAGCCCCTAGTTCCCATCGATTATACCTCTGCCGACCCTGTTATCTTGGCGGTGGATACCTCGTACATTGCCGTTGGCTACTTCTTGTGCCAGTGCCTTAGCGACAATCGGAAACAGCGACGCTACAACCGCTTTGGGTCTATCACGCTAAACGACAGAGAGTCTCGCTACAGTCAGCCTAAGCTAGAGCTCTATGGACTCTTCAAAGCCTTCCGGTCGCTAAAGATGTATTTGATTGGCGTGCGGAACCTTATTGTTGAAGTCGACGCTAGGTACATCAAAGGCATGCTGCAGAATCCCGATATCCAGCCATCCGCTAGCATGAACCGGTGGGTAGTCGCCATCCTCATGTTTCACTTTGAGTTGGTACACGTCAAGAGCTCTTTCCACGGCCCAGATGGACTCTCTAGGCGACCACGGCAGCCTGGCGACCCGGCAGTGGATCCACAGGCTGATAGCGATTTCGAGGACTGGATCGACCGACTACATGGTTTCGTGCACCTTATACAACAGCCGTGGATCCACAGGCTGATAGCGATTTCGAGGACTGGATCGACCGACTACATGGTTTCGTGCACCTTATACAACAGCCAATCCCCTACTACGACGGCAACAGCCTACCAGCATCCTTTACATCCCATTGTCCCTTACCGCCCCGAGACCTTTAGCGCACCCCTCACGTTCTACACGGCAAGCATCCACAGTCAAAACTCGCCTCCAGTAAAAGTCGTACAGAACCCCATCGCTAAGAGAAGACAGCAGAAACCTGACCTACGATGCCGTTCCCCGATCCGCCAAGGCAAAGGCGGAAGATAGTCGCCTGTTAGTAGTCGAGCAATGGATACAAGACCTTAAGCGACCCCCAGACCTTACCGACGAACAATACGCTACCTTTATCCGATACGCTACCCACTTCTTCTTTACCGACAACCGACTTTGGCGACGAAATCGAGATGGCGCTCACAAGCTGATCATCAAGCCAGAACCCACTTCTTCTTTACCGACAACCGACTTTGGCGACGAAATCGAGATGGCGCTCACAAGCTGATCATCAAGCCAGAAGTCGCTTACGAGTCTTGCGCGCTATGCATGACGAGCTAGGACATAGAGGTCTGTACGCTACCCGAGCTTCTCTGTTAGAACGATTCTGGTGGCCACACGCTAGTGCCGACATCGCCTGGTACATCAGGACTTGCCACCTCTGCCAAATTCAACAAACGCGCCAAGTGCTCATCCCGCCAACCGTTGCAACGCCAGCTCCCCTCTTCAGCAAAATCTACGTCGATACCATGCATATCGCCAAGTGCTCATACCGCCAACCGTTGCAACGCCAGCTCCCCTCTTCAGCAAAATCTACGTCGATACCATGCATATGCCCAAATCTGGTCGCTACAAGTACATCATTCAAGGTCGTTGCTCGCTAATCCACTGGCCTGAATTTCGAATGCTATGCCCAAATCTGGTCGCTACAAGTACATCATTCAAGGTCGTTGCTCGCTAATCCACTGGCCTGAATTTCGAATGCTCAAAGAGAAAATACCGAGCGGTCGCCAAGTGGCTATTTGAGGACGTCATTTGCCGTTGGGGAGCGCTAAGAGAAATCGTCACGGATAACGGTGCGCCCATCATCAAAGCGCTAACTTACCTCGCCAAGAAATACAATATGCGCTAAGAGAAATCGTCACGGATAACGGTGCGCCCATCATCAAAGCGCTAACTTACCTCGCCAAGAAATACAATATCATCACATTCGAGTATCTGGCTACAACAAACGCGCCAATGGCCTGGTAGAGAGACCACACTTTGACGTTCGGCAAGCGCTCTTATTCGAGTATCTGGCTACAACAAACGCGCCAATGGCCTGGTAGAGAGACCACACTTTGACGTTCGGCAAGCACTCTTCAAGGCAGTCGATGGCGACGAGTCTCGTTGGAGCGAAGCGACCTATTCAGTGTTCTGGTCGGAAAGAGTTACTATTCGTAAGCGCATGGGTTGCTCTCCCTATTACGCGGCTACTGGCACCCATCCTTTACTCCCTGCCGACATCATAGAAGCGACCTATCTTCAGGTTGCTCTCCCTATTACGCGGCTACTGGCACCCATCCTTTACTCCCTGCCGACATCATAGAAGCGACCTATCTTCAGCCAGCACCCAACAGTATCTTAGCGACTACCGACCTTATCGCCAGACGAGCCATTGATCTCCAACGAAGGAAGAAGATTTAGAGCGACTCCACGAGGTAGTCTTTAGCGCACGTCGCCAAGCAGCATTACGATTCGAAACCGAGCATAGCGCCACTATCAAGATTACAACTTCCCGAGGGCGCGCTAGTGCTCATGCGCAACTCCAAAATTGAAACCTCATACAACAAGAAAATGCGCCCGCGCTATCTAGGACCTTTGGTAGTTATCTCTCGTAACCGTGGAGGCGCTTACGTGCTCTGTGAATTAGATGGTTCAGTACTGCATCGACCTGTTGCCGCTTTTCGCCTATTGCCATACCTCGCTAGAGAACAAATCGACTTGCCGCTTGAAGCGCTAGATATCGACACCGCCAAGCTGAGAGAACTTGAAGAAACCGAACTATTGGACGATGAGACTTGCCGCTTGAAGCGCTAGATATCGACACCGCCAAGCTGAGAGAACTTGAAGAAACCGAACTATTGGACGATGATGACTTACCGACTTTAGTTGAAGAAGAAGAAAATGATTAGAAAAGAATATATTGATGAGCTCTCTTTTTCTATTACCTATCTTACTTATCTCTCTTGCCGATACTTACTGTACTATATCCAACAGACAATTCTTTACATAGTCAAGTCGCAGCGCTAGCGTGTCGCCAACGTTTAGCGCATTGCGCAACTCTCGCCAAGGGTTTTTCGCTATGATGATTTACTGAGCGTTTCCCTTTCCTCAAAATTTGTCTAAGTCCCTCACATATTACTGTTCTTGCTTATACCTACCTCAGAATACTTACCGCTTGCTTTCTCTTTGCTATACTTTCCTTGCTCTCTGCCGCTACGCTAACTCAGATTATTGGACTCAATTCCTCCAACTCGTCCTCAATGGTAGGAACAGGAGGAGGCGCCTAGGAACCTAATCAGCTAGCGACACGGCAAAGACTAAAAGCACTTACAAAGCGAGAAAAGGGCGCTAACCAGTCGGCGCCACGATTGTCCACGTACCGCGCCCGGCACCACTCCCGCACTTCGATTTCTCTGTCCCAGCCGACGCCAAGGACGCGAACTTCGTACCAGCGCTCCAACAATTTCATCACGGCAACAACCAAGTTTGGAGGCGCCTCCGCGCCCACACCCTCGATGCGCTTGATGAAATTATTGGCCTTGGCGATGTAGGAAGAGGCAGCGTCTTGAGCCTCGCGAGATGGAACTGGAGGCGGAGTTGGAATTCGGAAAGACATATTTTTTTAATAGAGCGCCAGGTAAAGAGGTGGAGGAGAGACGAAGTCCAAACTCATGCGCCAGGACTATAAACCAAATCTCAAGAACGCACGGACCATCTGTCACAAAAGCGGTAACGGTAGCCTTATTTGGTGACTGAGGACAGTCAATTTTTCAGTTGGGGGGAGATGATAGGACCCTATACAGGTTAGGCGCATCAACGGCAGGCTCGGCACCGGCTCCGGAAACCTTGCCGCACTCGTCCCGAACTTAGCGCGCGCGTTCTACCTATTTTAAGCCATTTCTGACGGCCGCGCACGGCAAGAAGCAGATCCAATCAATGATAGCGCCGACGGCAGCAGGAATGACAACTGACAGATGGCATCAGTCACTGACGACAGCGCTTAGCGAGAAGCTTGATGATCTATCAAAAACTGACGGACAGCTTGGCGTCTGACACCGCTTACCGTCTCGATTTGGCGCCCAACGTCGCTTAGGTGTTCTGACAGACAGAAGGGTGATGGATTGATGGTTTAGCACCGCGATCTGCCGCTCGGTGGCGCCAAGGGTCCTCAAAGGACGGTAGGGATCGGAAACCGTTGGAGCTACCCCTATGAAATTTTCCAGTTTACCGCACTTTGGCGATGGTTGGTCACTGGTGACGGTGAACTCCTTGTAGTATATACCCCTATGAAATTTTCCAGTTTACCGCACTTTGGCGATGGTTGGTCACTGGTGACGGTGAACTCCTTGTAGTATATATATTACTTACCGACTTGTACATACAGAATCATCAGATCATCAGACGAATAGACCAGAGTTTCCCCCACTTACTTCAGTCTCCCTTACGCTCAAGAGCTCATTTACGCTACGGTCGGCAACGTCAAAACTCATCGGCAGTTGCAGACGTTCGCCAACACTCGACATACTCGCGCCTTGCAACTACGGCAGGCATTATCGACGCTTAGAACTTCGCTAAGCTTATCGTGCTCTTGCCGCTCACCCTTGCCGTCTTCACTTACCGCTTCTTCCTAGGCGCTTTACCTTAGCGCTTACACTTGCCGGCACCCGTTACCGACTTTTCACCTTTTTCACAGACGCGTTCTCTGGGACCTGCCCGGGACTCCTCAAATTACTTTTAGCGCGCCCAACGCACACTCTTGGTACGGTAACACAATTGTTACATTTGTTACTGACCAAACTTTGGGCGTCATCAACACGGCAGGCAATAAAAGCAACTTACAAAACGGGAGAAGGGCGCTAACCACTCAGCGCCACGATTATTGATGTACCACGCCCGGCACCACTCCTGCACTTTGATCTCCCTGTCCCAGCCTACGCCAAGGACACGAACTTCGTACCAGCGCTCTAACAACTTCATTACTGCAATGACTAAGTTTGAAGGCGCCTCCGTGCCCACACCCTCGATGCGCTTAATAAAGTTGTTGGCCTTAGCGATGTAGGCAGAGGCGGCGTCTTGAGCCTCGCGAGACGGTACTGGGGGCGGAGTTGGAATACGGAAGGACATATTTTTATTTTTGAGCACCAGAAAAAGATGGGGAGAAGAAACGAAGTCCAAACTCACGCACTAGGACTATAAACAAAATCTCAAGAACGCACGGACCACTTGTCACAAAAGCGGTAACGGTAGCCTTATTTGGTGACTGAGGACAGTCAATTTTTCAGTTGGGGGGAGATGATAGGACCCCATACAGGATCAGCGCATCAACGGCAGGCTGCGGCAACGTGGCACGGGCTCGGGATACCTTAGCGCGTGCTAACTAACTAATTTTGGCAATATTTGACGGCCGCGCACGGCAAGAAGCAGATCCGATCAATGATAGCGCCGGCGGCAGACAGAATGACAACTGACAGATGGCATCAGTCACTGACGACAGCGCTTAGCGAGAAGCCTGATGATCTATCAAAAACTGACGGACAGCTTGGCGTTGGACCTTGGCGTCTGACATCGCTTAGCACCTCGATTTGGCGCCGGACATCGCTTAGCCTTTTGGACAGACAGAAGGGTGATGGATTGATGGTTTAGCTTCGCGATCTGTCGCCTGGCGTCGCTAAGGCTCTTGAATGGACGGTAGGGATCTGAAACCGTTGGAGCTACCCCTATGAAATTTTCCAGTTTACCGCACTTTGGCAATGGTTGGTCACTGGCGACGGTGAACTCCTTGTAGTATATAAAGCACTTACCGACTTGTACATACCCATCGAATAATAGACCAGAGTTTACTACCCCCCTTTCTTCAGTCTCCCTTACGCTCAAGAGCTCATTTACGGTCAGCAACGTCAAACTCATCGGCAGTTACAGACGCTCGCCAACACTCGACACATTCGCGCCTTGCAGCTACGGCAGGCATTATCAATGCTTAGACCTCGCTAAGCATACCGGGTTCTTGCCGCTTACCTTTGCCGTGTTCACTTACCACTCCTTCCCTAGGCGCTTTACCTTAGCGCTTGACACTTGCCGACCCCGTTACCGACTTTTCCCCTTTTTTACAGACGCATTCTCTGGGACCTGCCCGGGACTCCTCACATCACTTATAGCGCGCCCAACGCAAGCTTTTGGTACGGTAACACCGCATTCTCTGGGACCTGCCCGGGACTCCTCACATCACTTATAGCGCGCCCAACGCAAGCTTTTGGTACGGTAACACTATAGTTACATTTGTTACTAACCAAACTTTGGGCGTCATCAACGCTTTGTATATTCCTTATGTTAGTGGCAACACTAGATTTTGAAATCCATCAGATCGATGTGATCAGGGCATATCTGGAGGGAAAGCTCGATGAGGACATATATATGAAAGCACCTCAAGGAGTAGGGCAATCACCATACTGAAAGCTTGTCAAGGCCATGTATGGACTAAAGCAAGCAGGAAGAAAGTGGAAGGAGAAATTACATGAAGTCTTGATAAGTCTCAGCTTCTCACCTTCTCATGCTGATGATTGCCTTTATATCCTCTGAGAGAAAAACAAAATAATCTTAATTGTTATAGTCTACGTGGATGATATGATCATAGTGAAACGAGATCTTGTTCATGTCGTCTCATTTAAAAGGGACATTGACAAATGTTTCGAAATTACTAATTTGGGTGAAATCCATTATATTCTGAGTCTTCAAGTCAAATGAAATCGTGCTGATCACACTATTTATTTGAATCAGTCACTTTATATTAGTTCAATTCTCGAT
Source organism: Macrolepiota albuminosa (assembly GCA_027475525.1). Lineage (NCBI taxonomy): Eukaryota > Fungi > Basidiomycota > Agaricomycetes > Agaricales > Agaricaceae > Macrolepiota > Macrolepiota albuminosa. The sequence continues at coordinate 488,117 of JAMWFC010000051.1, forward strand.
CAATTCAGAATGTCAACATGTCATCCTGTGTCAAGTCCCCTGATCACTAATCACAATCTATCGCTTGACCAGGGTCCCAACACAAATGATGAATGAAATGATTATCAACAGTACTCTAACAGAATTAACTACTTGTCATTAATTGGTTCTTTGCTCTATGCCACGCAGACGCATCCTGACATACAATTTGCGGTTAATTTATTGGCCCATTTCTCCAATAATCTGGGCATTCCTCATTTTGTTGCGTGCAAGCGAGTTTTGCAATATTTAAAGGGTACTCAACTATATTGTCTAAAGCTTGGAGGATGGTCAAATAATGAAGTATGTCTGGTTGGGTGGAGTGACGTGAACTGGGCTCAAGATAGCCACGATCGTTGTTCAATCAGCGGATGGTGCTTCGACATTAATGGAAGCATGATCTCGTGGTCCTTGAGGAAGCAGTCAGTAACTGCCACTTCTACAGTGGAAGCAGAGTACATTGCTTCATCAAATGCCATGTGTGAAGTCATTTGGTTACAAAATTTACTCAAAGATCTGGATTTTCCACAAGTTGAGGCAACCATCATTCACACAGACAGTACTGGCAGTATCACTCTCTCGAAAAACCCTGTGGGGCATTCTCGAGCCAAGCACATCGATATTCGTTATCATTTTATATGTGAACATATCTCTCGAAACAATATTCGCTTATGGTGCTGGGTGCTTAGTCACCGCTACTTTTGTACAACCAAAGTCATACCTCTGAAAATTTATCTGATTTTTTATTCCTCTTGCCAAAATGCATTGTTTTATAAAAGGAATAAAACCTCAAGACAGATTTTCAAAATTCTTCAAATTGATGGAGATAGATTTTTTGTTCGACTTCAATTTGGCCACCTACCATATATGGTAAAAAAAGGTCCTACCATATATAGTAATCTATACATCGAGAGCTGCTGCGACTCTCTCTGGAATCCTTCTATGTGATGTATACCGTGCTGAATTCATATCCAACATATTCTTTTTCGTTTTTCTTTCTTTGGCTCGTCCTTCACGAGCACGAGCCGCTGCAGTCTTGAGAGCCTTCCGATGTATCATGTAGGTGGAAAAATGTGTCAAGTTCGATTTCCAATGTCTACCGACAAATCGTGTATTGCTATGTAGCCCGACCTTGCCAAGAAAATTTTTTTGAACCCCCAATTTGGCCGCTGTACAAAAGTAGCGCTGACTAAGCGCCCAGCACCATAGAACACGTCTCCACTCATGAAATGATTGCCGACACCCTGACCAAGGCTTTACCTTCGAAAAATACCGTACAAAAATGGGAGTCATCATGCCTGCGCTAGCGTTAAGTGGGAATGTTGAGGAATGTGACGCATAGCTCTAAACGTCATCTATTACATCATCTTTATCTCATATACACGTATGTTTTACTTTTATTTCATTGTGACGTATTCATTATCTTTTTATGACATAACATATTATATTCACGGCTATAAATACTTTGTGGAGACCTGGAGTCATGTCATCTCTCGACATTGACTCCAGGTACGCCGTTCACATTATATATCATCATATTACTTGTACTTATACACGTTATCTCTCGACATTGACTCCAGTCTATTACTATATTGTCTACTGTACACGAATATACATATCACCGTTGCGCTATAATGCTGCGTCAAATTTGCTGTAATTAAAGTTGTTCTTTCCACTTTTGAAATCCAGATGTATTCAGTGTATTACATCCAATTCTGCGTTAATATTGCGACACCCTGTCCATGTGTTTCTGCACAAATGATAGACATCAGCTCATGCGGGAGGAATGTAGTGTTGGGTCGGCATGGTCATGGGAGTGACATCAACAGGAGGTGTATTAAAGCCAGTTTGTCTGACAGATTGGTACCACACCCTGTGGTAGCCGCGATTAGAAAGCTTGATGCTGAAAGCACTGAGGATCAGAGTATAAATCAAGACTACATAGTTCTGAGATTTGCATGTACTTCTGGCTCGAAGGTATAACGTACGGGCTAGCCACGTCAAATATGCAAATGCCTGGATGACTTTGTATTCACGGCAAATTGTGGGGCCATTGAGCCCTGAGAAAATGAAAATGTTAGTGAAGCCAAAACAAAGAAATAAAGTTTGGATAGCACCAAATTGAACGCCTCCGGTCGGGCCGAAATCCCTCAGAAAGCAGAGCTCATTAGTGAGAGCAGAATTTTGAGTAGCACTCCCAGCAGTCGCTAGGAACAAGATCCAAAGTATGTCTGATAGTCATGACTCATCCATCAGTACTGACCATAACTATTAGTCAATAATCAGAAAAGTGATTTTACCCAGCCAGACAATCTCGACAACAATCATGGAAGTAACAGCGCCCCTTCGTAGATTATCTATAATTAGCCTGAAGGTTGCATACAATCTTATGTCATAATGAGAGGATGAAAACAACACACATTGCGGACAGAGTCAAGATTGCAAGGACAGATGCCGCAATGCCGAGATTTGCGAATGGGAAGGAGAATCCCAGTTGTGTCGTTGCGTGTACGACATGGGCACATAGACCAACGAGAATGAAGGATGTCAAGATGACGAACCCTACATAGACGTTGGTGGAGATAAGAACCCCAGAGGGTTGTACGCACCAAAGGTGCCATAACGGCAGGTCGCAACAAAGGAGCTAGGCATGACCAGATGGCAAAAGATGAGAAGAATAGTGTTGGATCTGGACAACCTAGCTGATGCACAACCGTCTTTATGCACCTCGGCGTTAAACTATTAAAGCAAATTACCAGATTAATCGAGACTTAACAATCAATCCTACTATTACAACTGTTATTGAAGGATGCCAAAAGCGAATAGTTTTTGACATGTCACCGCAAGATGAAAGCTGATGTAACGTTTTTGCCCGAAAATGAAACACGTCAGAATTGCACACGACGAACCAGTTGGACGCCCCTTTTGTCGTTACTATCTGTGCATGTGATCCGTTATTCAGATGGACGAGGCTCTGATAACTGCCAGTCATTCCATGGCGGGAACCGAGCCGCTGCAGTTGGTCTGAGGTGATTCGATTATAAATGTACAACTGTGGGCCTAACGTTGCTTAAATTCAACATCGTGGAAGTTCCAACTTCCGGTATCAGGACGTGTTGGGACGACTCAAAAGAAAAGGTCAATCTTTCGACTAACTTAGTCAATAATAGCTGGAAAATAGCCTAGTTGACAGGTGGAAGTGGTGATTGACTGTCAGTATGGGTTCAAATTCTCGCTGAAACAGGAGGCCTACCGTAAACTGCGGATATGTCCGTTCATCAGGAGACCAATGACTACACTTAAATTCAGGAGCAAAATGTAGCCGAATATAGCGCTAATCCCTAGGATACGATCCATCATGTGAACATGTCAGGGTATGCGGATGTAGGCAACTAATCATTGATTTTCATGCTGACGATAAGCTATGTCTGCTCTTTTGTGCATAAATAAAATCCAGTCTCGCCGAGGTCATCATCATATTTTGAGCCTATATCATCATGCCCGTGAGACAGTTGATTGAAACTTGATGTAAAATGAACTTGCACAAGCAAAGTCGACAAATTTTTTGTTCGATCAACATACAAAGTAAGGAATTATACCGCCAACACCAAGAGGCCGCAACAAACCTGAGCATTTCTGAAATATTACGCCACCACCAACATTCTAGCTGATTGAATCGATAGACCAAACTGTTAGTGAACGCCTGTTGGGATCCTCAGACTGGAGATCCTGGAGCTCAGAAGTATTACGACCGATAAAAGAACGGAAATTGAACCAATTGATGGAAGAGTCAACGACATGAGTATCTCCGTCTTGAATTGAAAACTCCAATTGCGGACGACGGACAGCGAGGCTGTGAGTAACAGCATGGCAAACCAAGACGAAGATGATGACGAGGACGATGACAATCGTGCGTACTTTAACTAGCAGAGATAAAGACTTCATTGGTATGGACAGGGAAACGCGTTCTCGTAGGGTGGGTCGTGGCGTTGGGGCCAAAAACGCAATCGAAAAATCGTGGGAGGTAGACGGTGACGACGGTGTAACGATAATCGAAGGCAGCGGTGAGTTCTCAGTCACGGGCGGAAGGGAGAGATCTGAAGGAAAGCATACGATTATTACAGGCGAATGTTCTCGACATGAAGGTATGAGACGCACCAAGAGAGGCAGGAATCAAAGTATAATCCAGACGACTGGGTAAGCGGTGAGCACGTTGACCTTGAGTAAAGATGATTAGACGACTATGGAAGAGGGTAAAAAGCAGCTAACCATGGCGAGGCATGTTATATATATATACGAAAGCGTTAATGCACAGGGAAGGACTTGCAGTTGGGAAAGCAAAAGTCGATTAAGAATGAAGAGTCACAAAGATGATGGAAAGTCTAATGAGCGTGAGTGTAACGAGCGTGAGTGAGGCTCTAGAGCTCTAAGCTTTGAGCGGGAGCGGGTAGAGGCCAGTAATATTGATGAAGACGTGTCATTGATATTCACAATTAACCTAACCGCTATTACGTAATATTCCCTCATTCACCGCTTTTCGTCTAGCTTTTTTCGAAAATATTCTTTGTAAGTCCTAGCGCCACGCACAGTACATAATGCCCTGCTCATCTTGGCCAATAACCGACTCAAACAGACTCGTCGTGTCCATTCACGCTCATTAACAATCAACGTAAAAAATGTTGACCTCGGTCCTTCTCGAGGCGCCCCAGTTCAAATCCACGCAGACCCCTATAAATTCTGCACATCTATCCTCTCCATCATATGTCCTGTCCATAGTGTCATTACCAGGCCATTATGCTGCTTCAGCCTCTGCGCCAGCCAACACGATCGATATCTTCGATAAGATAACCCTTCAGGGTGTAGAAACTCTATCTGGGCATGATCTCGCTATAACTTCCCTCCATGCTATTGAAAATATCGCAGGTCTCTCCGGACGATATCTAATGTCGTCCGGAAGAGACGGCAGCGTCAAAATCTGGGATCCCCGTTCAAACTCATATAGTGTAACGGACGATATCTAATGTCGTCCGGAAGAGACGGCAGCGTCAAAATCTGGGATCCCCGTTCAAACTCATATAGTGTAAAAAGTTAGTCGAGGCAACTCTGGTGCCGTTAAAAAAATTTGACTGCTCAAGAGATATGTAGTGACTAATCTTGGTGCATCAAGGGCACTTCTTTGTTGTGATGTCTCTTCAGATGGATTGGCTGTCGCTGCTGGTACGGATATGCAAGGAGAGGATGCACTCATATTGTATTGGTAACCGCCGAACATGACCTCAGGTCCTCAACACACTGAAGCTCAGCTTTCTAGGGATCCAAGACAACCTGCAGTACCCCTACGGACTCACGGATCTACCCATTCCGATGATATAACAAGTGTGTCTTTTGCCCCTGCAGACTTAGGGATGCCACGGAATACTTTGTTGTCTGCATCATCTGACGGCCTAGTAAGTACATCAAATGCTGACGAGGCAGACGAAGACGAAGCCGTTTTGCATGTTGGCAACTGGGGTTGCAGCATATCTCAGGTCGGTTGGATCAATGCATCTTCTGGTGCAAAGGTTTGGGCTGCGAGTGATATGGAGACTTTCAGCACCTGGACACATGAGGTACGTCTGACCGCTCCTCACGCAGGAGATTATTAATTCCGTGATCAGCTTGAGTTATGCCAAAGTGTGGATATTCGGAGTCCAGTTTTGCATGGCAAGCGGACTTGGGTAACAGACTACCTAATTAGCTGTACGAAAACCCCAGATACTCCCGAGAGCCTTGGAGTGTTTGTAGGATCCAACGAGTGAAGCTCTGCAACCTTGATACATGACAGACACATATTGATCGTATTATAGAGGCGATCTCTCTTTACTTTCTAACGCAAACCTTGCCGTCCCTTACGCCCCTTGGTACTTACACAAAACCTGGTCTCAAGGACATGTTGGCGTCGTTAGATCCTTAATTTGGGATCATGAGGTGCGTCGGGAGTTCAGGTATATGATCAATAGCGATTGATTCTCTGTAGACCAACGTATTAGTGACTGGCGGTGAAGATGCCAAGATTAATGTCTGGCCCAGTCTTTCTCCAGAGGTACAATTGGACGAGGATGCGATGGATGTGGATTTGAACCCGCGAAAACGAAGTCATGACCGAGATGACGAACAGGTATGCGGCTTGTCGACATTATGCCATATCAGATCATGTTGACCCCAACCAGGAGGGAAAGCGAGCAAAACGGTGAAGATTTGCACAAGCACGAGTCTAATCACATCCTGGACATATTACTTTCCTATACAAAAATCCTTGAACACAGCATCTAGAATGTCTTCAACATCTATTAATCCAGATACTTTCCCCACTGCTTGAGCGGCATATCGGAGTTCTTCTGCGGCTAACACGATATCGGAGGGTGCTACAAATTATAGGAGTGTAGGGCGATAAGACGAACGAAACGGGTTGCAAGCATACCTGTGTCAAGGAACGCTTGCAAAAATCGGCATGCTGATTCCAGGTGGATTCGGTGGCGTTCACGAGTTACCAGGGGTATACCGCCGAATAATTCGGCTTCGTTGAGGTGAAACCTGAAGTGAGAACAGATCATGAACAGTAACAAATGGACAATGATAGGTTGGTCGTACCGATCTTGTAATGTCCCTGAAAAGTCAGACAGAAACTCAGGAGTAAACTCTCCTGTGGTTAGGCTGACTGTCCAAGACATGTGACCAGACAAGGCCAAGGCCTGTTTGCACACCGCGGCCGATACCAAGTCGGCTTTATTGAATAAGATAAGCGTATCTGGCTTGATTAGGCTCTTCAGGGCGGAAGGGATATGAAGGGATGGTCCCTTGGGTGTTTGCATTAGTACGTTCGGGAGGGACAACACACATAACGAAACGTCCGCAGTCTCAACACTGAATCAAGTCAAGAGAGACAGTGGTAGAAAACGTAGATGACGAACGCTTTTCTGGCCCGCTCAATGCCAATACTTTCAACAAGGTCATCGGTTGCTCGAACGCCGGCCGTATCGGACACGATGATTGGAAGGCCATCGATATCGAGTGATAGTTCAAGGATATCTCGAGTTGTACCTGGGACGGAGGTGACGATAGCAGCTTCCCTTTGGGCTGGCTGAAAATTAGTTTCTGATAGTCGGTTATGATCCGAAGGAACCTGCCTAGAAAATTCAAAAGACTACTTTTGCCAGCATTGGGAGGACCAAAAATGGCAAGGCGAACACCAGAGCGAATGATTTCTCCCCTTCGATTGTCTCCCAAATGGCTTTGAATACGTGCGAGAAGGTTTTGTGCTCGAGATCGAGCTGAATATCCGATTAGTTTTTTTTTATGTAATCATAACAAGAGTACCTTCATCATACACTGCATCCTCAATGTCTTCACCTTCACCAAAGTCAATAAGGGCTTCTACATTCGCAAGGCACCCAATGATGTCGGAACGCAAGTCGGCATATTGCGCCCTTGCACTACCCTACGTACTCAAATTATGAACATGTGGAGTCATGAGAGGAGCATATCGCACCCCAGCTGCAACCATAGCCATGCGTCGCTGAGTCTCCGTTTCGGCGTTGATAAGGTCCTTGAGCCCTTCGACTTGAGTAAGATCAAGTCGCCCTCCAAGAAACGCACGACGTGTGAATTCGCCTGCTTCGGCAGGACGGAAGAAGGGCAGTTGCGAAAGTGCACTTAGCACGGATGAGATGATGGCACGCCCAGAGTGCAGATGCAATTCCACAACGTCCTCGGTCGTGAATGACCGTGGTCCTGAATTAAGGTGGATCTGAGTACCAAGACGTCTGCCGATGCGTCGGAAACGTGCAAACCTTTAAAGTAGACGGCCAGCCCATCATCCAGGGGGTCAGACTGAATGTAAGGGTGGAATATACGGCATCGTTCCATTTTCCACGGCTCTGGAACTTTCTTCTTCTTTGGAGTCCTGACCATAGAATCCCAAACAAGCAGAGCATCAGGTCCAGATATTCTAATTACAGCTATTCCGCCCTTTCCCGGAGGTGTGGAAAGAGCATAGATAGTTCGTCGTTGAGCGTCCGACGCGACAAGGTCAACTTGTGGTGCATTTCTAGTCGTCAAAGGTCGAGAACATCGTACAATGGGATGGCACGTAGGGTACAAAAAGCGAAGAAAAGCAGTGGATTGTCGAGCTGGCAAGTGCAAAGAACGGAGCATAACCGCGACTCTGAGCTCTTGCATCGCTGCACGTGCCAGAGGGTGGTTCCCACGGCCAGATTAGCTTCAAGAGCTTGGACTCGAATCTACTCTTTAAACGAACTCTCTCTTTCACGATCACAACGAATATGGGACAGTCAGGTATGTATTGTCTGCCCCCGTAGATGTACGTTCGCTCTGATAATCCATACTAGCGTCTCAGTTTATGGAGGACATGGAGAAGCGGTCCAATTGTGATTCGAAAACTTAATTGGTGCTTTACGTTGCTGATATGTGATACAGTCACCCAGCCAGAACTTGAGCGACTAAAGAAACGGTTCATGAAGCTCGATAGGTTCGTTTGATTTCAACTATCCAAGGATTTTGTCCGGACATATGACTCCGTTGCAAGCGATCGCTCTGGATCAATTGACCGCGACGAGTTCCTCCAAATACCACAGATTGCCACAAACCCCCTTGCATCACGTATGATTGCTATATTCGACGAGGAGTGCGTGCCATCCTTGTCGAACTTTGACATGGTAGACATAACCTATCTTTGTAGTGGTGGGGGAACTGTGGATTTCCAAGAGTTTGTAGGTGGTTTGAGCGCGTTCAGCAGTCGAGGGGGACGGGAAGAAAAACTCAAATGTATGTCGCTGTATGCTTTTGGTCAGATTTCTAGGGATACAAGATGGGTTTGTTTCCGACAGTTGCGTTCAAAGTGTACGATGTCGATAGGGACGGTTACATTTCAAACGGGGAACTATTTCTGGTGCTGAAGATGATGGTAGGAAGTAATTTGAAGGTGTGTTTAGAACTACGCGTGATACATGGGATAATCAGCTAATGCGTCGTGTCACAGGACCAACAATTACAACAGATTGTGGACAAGACAATATTGGAAGCAGACAAAGATGGCGATGGCAAGCTCAGCTTTGAAGAGTTTGCACAGATGGTTTCTAATACGGTAGGTTTCTGTCTTGTTTGCGCTTGCATGAACTTGATGATTCATGCTATTCGTAGGACATTGTGAAGCAAATGACGCTAGAAGATTTGTTTTAGTTCTTGAATTTCACTTCTCTCCTATACCCGTTTCACATTCGCTGGGCACATTTGTAATTTCAACAACGCTGTAATGCACTGTAAGTTATTTCGAAGAGTCGGCAAGTAACGTGTAAGATGAGGAGGGAGGTTGGATCAGAGTATCTCTAGATGAAATGAAAAAAATTAAGATACTGGGCCCCGCATGAGTCCGAAAAGTTACAACAAAAAGTAATGACGTCGAGATATATAGTGTACAAAGGAAAAGAGGGAGATGTAAGTATCTAAGCGGGACGGATCACGATAGTATCGGGCCGATGTTTGCCGAGTCGGTCTGGATTGTAAAACGACCGCGCGTGCCATATGCACGCGAAAAACACGAGGATCAAGGGAGAAAGTCTCTGTGGCGGTGGGGGTAAGGGGTAACACGGAAAATAAATGACAGAAGAATGATCGGCAGACAAGTCACAAAGAATCAGGTCTGCCCATCATTCCAGTGCTGCCAGGAGCCTTCAGTAGTCGAAAGCAGATGATGCAGCCACAAGAAATGGATGCGTTTCAAGGGAGAGCGGTGCAATGGAGACGTTCGTGCCAGATTGTTCCCTATGTGAAGAGGTGGAAGCGAAAGGAGATTGTTGTGGGAGTTTGCCAAGTTCTGCGAATGAAGAGTACGTGCTTGAATTCTGATGCTGAGCTTGCAGCTGCGCGAGGTAGAATGGATCGGTACTTGTGAAAGACGAGGGGGATTCGGATGATGTCTGGTTGTTGGATGAAAGGTGGGATGTCGACCGCGGTTGTAACGGAAGCGAGAATTGCAAAGCAGAGGAGTTGGGAGAACGAGGAAGGAGGAGATCTTCGACCATGCGTTCGTCCTCTTCCATATCATCCATGGCCCAGCTGGGACCGGCTGCAACAACCTGAGGACCGACAAACGGGGCAAAATTGGTGTAGGTCGGAGTATTGCACGGCTGTGTAAAGGATGTCTTGCGCGAGACGCTCTGTGGGTTTGAGGAATGGGTGACAGACGACGCAAAAAGGGTCTTTGCCAACTGGGCCTTTGAGACACAGACTCGGCAAAGGTAAACGCGAAGAGATATGGGACATACCTGGAGAGCAGCGAGATCAATAGCCTCCTGGCCGACGTGGCTTGCACCGAGCGAGTTTGCGAGGTCGTCTATGGAGATGCTCATGGTTCCGGGAAGGACGAGGAATGACGCCGGCACTATCTATTAAAGCCAAAATCATCGGAGACAAGTCCAAAGCACGTGAGTCCGGTCCGGCTTCTTATACTATCATACTTTTAGTCCCGTCTCCGTCTCCTCTGTGCCCGAGACGGCCTGCTACGGCCCAGGGCCATCTAGATTTATCCTCGTCTCCCAACTAGTCCTCCAAACATCTTCTCGTCCGTTTCTAGAAGTCGTTGGTATTCATCCTGTTACTTAGGTCAGTGCCCATCCATGACATGAGATTATCACGTCGCCTAACCTCCATCATTGAAGGAAAACGCTGTCCGAGCAACTCGCACGTGTGTCTTAATGCAAAGCTGAGATCAGCTGCCGACAAGAGTTCCCATCATATGCCGCAGAGTGATTGCATCAAAAACTCACGGCATGGTTTTCCAGAATCCCTCAAAGTCACCCAGCATCTCGCCACCGCGTCGATAATTGCTGTTTTCCACCGCGAAATACATGGTGTACACTCTTCGATAAGAACTGAAAGTACTTCAAGTGAAGCTATCTGGATGTCCTCCGGCCAAGGATTTGCCAATTTGGGCTTTAGTGGGTGTAACAGCTGCGCGATAAGTGCCTGGAGAGTGCCTTATCAGTTTGACAACCTTCCCACGTATACAGAATTTCACCTTCATGAATCTCGCATTTCCTATCTTTAATGCGCGAAGGAGAGGCGGGAGCGCCTTAAGCGACGCAAGGATCACATCAGGTCTGTCAGATGCGTGGAGCCAGATACCGTGAATGATGCCTTCTCCAAGCAAAGCACATAATTGGTCAAACTGCTCAGAAGAACCTACTTCTGTCGTGAGCATTATCAGCGTTACATGAGCACCGACAGCAGCTTCAATAAGCCGAGGAGTCTCGGTATCATTGAGATGTGTTAGACAAGTACTAAGAGACTGGAGACAAGCACTGAGTTTAATTGGAGAAACCATTTAATATCACATTTCAGTGACCCACCGAGCGTATGAGCCCATCCACACCCGTCCGCTTCAAGAGTTGACCTGGGACCTCCCGGAGCATCTCCGAGACTATCGCCACACCACGTAACTTGTAACTTGTCTCAAAATCATCCAATAGTGCCATCACAGGCGGAATTATTAGATGCCATATGGTCTCGTACCAATCTTGCTAAAACACGCGTCAAACACGCCATTCGTCATTGAGAACAGATTAAAAGGCGTACACGAATATGTCGTACACACCACGACACGAGATTCGCGACCCCTGGTGCCGTCTTCCACGTTTGATCATCATAAAAATCGTGAGTAGCCATTGGCCCGCCCGCTGGCCGTGGAAGTTTGCGACCAGATGCATTAAGTTTTGGGTGAGGACTACATTGGAAGAGAGGTTTGACATTGTAGTTTAGGATATGTGTGAGTAGGGATTGGGAGGGGTCACAGAATTGTCGCAGGATACCTGTCTGAACATGAGCCTATGATCAAAAGAGGATGACGTTTATATCTACCTTTAGCCGTAGATCGTCCAGTTGGTGTTATCCACGATTCCTGACCGTCAAACGAAGCTGTTGCTTGGATAACATCAGCCTGGTTGGTCAGTGATAAATCAAGTTGCTTTTGATCTAAAATGAGTCCAAGTTCAATGAGACCGCGTTCAGCAGAGCCCTTCCATTCGTCAAGACGAGCCAAGGTCGAGTCTTCGGTTATGTGTTGAATTCGCGCAAAGTCTACTGGTACCTGCAAGTTGGCAAGCAAAAGGTCGAGGTTGTTCGACATTTTAGTATGGATGTGAAAACTGACATCATATATCAATTCATCGCCACACGGACGGCTTGGTTGGATCAGTAATCTTTTGCGTACACATCCATCCGCGACGAGGTGAAGTTCTTGTTATTCCATTCGAGTCCTTAGAGACTAATTATATATTAATCTACTCGTCGATATCCTCCTGCATGAGAATTTTCATTCTAAACTCCCCAACATCATCCCGATCGTATGTTGCCCACACAGTGTCTTCATCCTCTGTATCGACTCCGTCTAACAGGACGTTACATCGTGTCGTGTCCTCTGCGATGGTATCGATATCGACTTCCTCATCTTCTACCTTCATCTTGCGTTTCATGGTTTCTTCCTCGTCTTCCTGTAACGATGAAAATTTCGTCGTCGATCATCGTTGGCAAAATAAAAAGGAATGAGCCTCACAATATCAAACTCATCTTCCCTCTCTTCATATTCGACATTCTCATCCACCTCTTCAAAACCCCCTGCGAACGCACCCCATCGTTCTGGATTAGGACTATGCCAAAGAAGAACATTGCCTTCTTTCGTCGTAGAGACTATTAATGATTTCGAGGGATGCCACTTGAAAGAAAAGCATATCAAGAATTATGTGCACGGATGGATAGTAGATAGGACCGACATGGATGTCAACGAGCGGCTCCCGTCCGCCATCCAAGGCACTTGCAAATTGGCCGTCGTTTGAGATATCCCAGATGTAGATCTTGTGACTAGCCGTGTCTGTCGCGCCTTATTTGCACCCTGCAATCAGCGATAGGTAAATGGGAAAAGTATACGAGTGCACCCCCTGCAAGCCATTCTCCATCAGGACTGTAAGACATGCCATGCCATCCTGTCTTGTTGATTGGATCGTGAAACCGATGAGTCGGTTCAAGCTCGTCGTCGATGAATTCGCCCGCACATGAAGAGGTCTTGTACGCTGGGACATTGAATTGTCGGAGTGTCCTGTCCGACGAATTTGTAACGATGCGGCTTTGGGATGCAGCGCATTAATTATGGAGACACGGGGGAGTGAGATATACAATTTCACCGTCCAGATTTTGCAAAGGCAAGGCCCTTTATGGTGCCGACTGCACCGCTAATCTTGTGCTTCGCAATCATCTTGGACAAACCATCAATGATATCGCGAAAAGGGTAGTAGATTACATACTGCTTTTGTTCTAGTGTTAAAAACTAGAACATAACCTGAAGATGTGCCAACGAAAATTAATTTTCCCGAGGGATCAAAACGAGCGGCGGTCATGGCAGAGCTACTCAAATGAGAAAATGGTTTGAGAGATAGTGATTTTTAGAAATTAACCGTGACCGGTTGGGTTGCCCATCTTCCACCTGCTGTTGAATCTCGTGTAACTTAACACGAGACCGTGATTCTCGACGAAGATCCTCAACATATGCCTCGCCTGAGCTCAACAAAATTAGAGCGATGTTGCTAAAGATGATGGTCAATGACCGCACAATGATAGCGAATATTTGATATGAACCTATTTCGAGGATGGAACGATGCTGATATTACAGGTCCGTCAAAACGGATCGTTGCCATGCGCTGTATCGGATCACACTGAGAAGCCAAGTCCCACTTAATGACATTCCAATCCTTTGACGAGGTTAGAATCCAACGAGAGTTAGATGACCAACTGGGACAGAGCGTTGACGTAGTGGAAGCCAAAAATCTTGAGAGTACGCACTCAATACTGGTCACAGCTTTGACGTGCCCTTCTAGCGATCGTATACGAGCTCTCGTTTCTAGATCCCATACAGCTGCCGTACCATTTGATCGCCCAACACCAAGGTATCGCCCCGATGGATCAAAGCGCGCGAAGGTAGCCGAAGCGAAGAGTGAAGCCTGGACGGCAGTCGGATGAGTGATATTGAAGGGACCTACGTATTGATAGTAAGTCGCAGAGCATTCCAGTTCTTACAAAGAAAACATACTGATCAGTGACTCGTTCATCGCCCTCAGACGAAGTGGACACTTGCAAAGTGGGATTGAAATCACGTGATCATGCAAGTCGCAACCGTCCTTGTCCGTCCGAATCCAGCAAACAGCAAATAAACGCTACCCCCCATACGCCCTTTATACGTTTATACATTTTACTTACTGGGTCTATCGTGGCGTATCTCTAGGTATGACCATAGCTATCACTCTTGTATAGCGTAGGTAGATATCAAAAATAGTAACATAGTAACGTTAAACACTGAAGGGCGCTCCCCGACCGCAGAGCCCGCTACTTGTATCTACAAAAAATAATCTGCCGAGACAAAGTCACCTGATGGATGATTCGTTTGCTTGGCGGAAATCTGTCGCTACAGAACCCACTACTAAAGTAGCGGGAATTGTTTTCAATATTCCAAGGTATATGCTCTCCTTTATGGCTTCGATGCACCTTATGACAATGCCGCATCTTTTTATTGCTATCTGTTTCAATCATGCAAAAAAAAACAGCTACATAGCCGCGAACTCATGGAGTCAGATGCTCGCCCTCATGGTCACTCATTGATCAAGGAACCTCCACCCCCTTGTACCTTATATTCAGGGCTGCCTCGGAATCATGCGGGAAGGGGCACTTCAGCAACATATAAATAAAGAAGAAGGAGTTTAAAGTTGCTCTTTTCCTCGCCCTTGTTTTATCGCAATGGCTACCCCTCTCGTGCCCATTCTGCGCACAGTTGTCTTTGGTCTGTGAAGTTGCCTATACCTTGTGAGCTGAAAGTTGATATTCGTCTTTCGTACGATGCAGCTTTTGTCGTTTTTGCCGCGGTCATCGTTCTTGCATTGTGCGCTCATGTAACAAATACAACGGTGACTCTTTTTCAAGCCTACTTTGTGTTTGCCGCACTGGGGATAGCGACTTCTCTCCTTGCATTCTTGTCGCTTCCCGTAATGTATGTCTCTGTGTTTCCCAGTCCGATGTCTAATTACTTAAACATACGCACTTTCAGGCTAATCGTTGACAACATACGAAAAGGTGCCGTAACTTCTATGATCGTTGTTGAGATTTCTTGGTTGGGTGAGCGTCACCGTTTGATCCATAAACTTGGTGCTGACAAGTTCCTACGAGGCCTCCTCTGGGTTTTGTTCTTGTCTACTGCCGCAACCGCCTCTCAGGCTGCCACTTTTACCTTTGGAAACAGTTGCCTCAGCCCGAACGGTAAAGGTTTCTAGATCGTTCTCACTAAGGAAATCTGATAGCTTGGCTTGTCCAGAAATTTTTGTTACGACCTGCCGCGAATTCATGGCAATTCAAGCATTTGCATATTTGGCCTGGCTTGTTCGTACGTCATCTATCCCTTTCTGAAAATTGCATCCTCTATACCTCTCTCTAGTCTTTGGCTATCTTGTTACTCTGATCACCTTAAGCTTCATCCATGCCAATCGTGGTTACCACAGAGTTTGGTATCAGTCTGTTAAGGAGACTGAATTTAGTGCACCTCCCATCAATGTCTCCCCTACACCTGCCCCGACCCAGCTGTACATTCCCACCCAAAATACTGTCGCAACTCAACAGTACCCCCCTGCTCAAAATGTTGGAGCTTACCCTCCACATGTGACCCCTGCTCCTGGCTGGACTGGAATACCCCAACAGACTCCCGTCACCGCTCCCCCTCATCAAGCATGAAGTCGAAGTTTTTGATGGGCGGAAATGATCTCGAGAGTTACAATTGATATTTGTTCAAGTTACACCCTAATGTAGAGAAGCACATCATTTATGAACATATCACAATATATAGTGGCTGGTTCGTGTTGCTATAAAAGGATACCTGCTATCTTTGGATTTCTAAAAGAGTCGTACAGCCTCTTTGACTTCGGCCCCAGGTGTGAATTGAGCCCATCGTGCGAGTAATTCCTCCTCCTCGACTGCAGCCCATATTCTGTCCTCTGGTGGCACATTTAGGGCATCTAATAGCCTTCCAGCGACACCAGGCATGAAGGGCTGCAGACAAATTCCTACTACTCGCAAAGCCTCTAGTGAAGCACTTCGACATGCGAAGACATCAGCAGGTGCAGTGTTTTTGTTCCACGGTGCGACATCATTAATGGTCTTGTTGGCCTGAGAATGGTTAGTTTGGAGAAATAGGCTGCTGAGGTAAAGCAAGACTCACCACCCGTAGGACTTCCATGATCTCATCAAGCGCGTCGCCCAGCTCCAGCTGTTCCATCAATGAGTATACCTTGGAGGGCAAGAACTTCGTCGCGTCCAACAGTGTCAGGATAGGGGATTCTTTCTGAAGCCCAGCATGGATAGACGATATAGTCAAAGGATGCGCAGCGTTAGCGCGCTTGGCAATTTTTGCGGATGTGATGCGCATAAGTAGGTTACCGAGTTGGGACTGGACCTCATGATCGTGTTTCTGGAGTTGGGTACGCGACCAATCTTATTTACGTGTTAAGATGAGCACGTAACAAAGGCTTCGAGAATTAGTTATTACCTGTGTCATCGCGGAACCGGCCTCCGACCCTTGAGAGATAGAATCGCACAACGTCAACACCAAATTCTTCAATTGCCTCGAAAGGATCTGCGACATTTCCTACAGACTTTGACATCTTTTGCTGGTCAACAGTCCAATGGGCATGCGTGAGCAATCGACCTTGTAGTCGCAAGCCGAGTGCTTGTAGTATTGCAGGAAGATAGAATGCGTGAAATCTAACAAGGCGTTTCATTGAACCCAATTAGAAATATTTTTTCAGAAAGAACATACCGAAGAATGTCCTTGCCAATAATTTGTAAATCTACCGGCCAGCCTGCCTCAAGCCCCTGGCCTCCGTTCCAAGGATACCCGATCCCAGAGAGATAGACCAATAACGCGTCGAACCAGACATAAATTGTTTGCTCAGGGTCGCCAGGTACGGGTATACCCCAGGACAGTCGTGAACTCGGACGCGATACTGACAGGTCCCCTAGCGACTTCTCTTCAAGGGTCTGCAGAATAAACGCGTTGTGTTGTGGAGGGAAAACATGGTCGCCGCTCCGGTAGTGCGCAAGAAGAGACTCGTTAAAGGCAGAGAGACGGAACATGTAGTTCACTTCTGTGTGTTGTTCCACAACGGATCCTGTCTCGCGTGAGATCATACCACTGAGAGGGTCTTCAATGATTTGAGCGTCGGTATAAAAACATTCGTCGGTTATGGAATACCATCCAGAGTAAGTCGCAGTGTATATCATGCCCTTTTCCACAAGCGCTTTCTATGGACACGATAAGCCAAAAATGGATATTGGGGCAGCAAACGTACCCAGACACTCTCGACAGTGTTGTGGTGCTCTGGAAGAGTGGTACGCATAAAGACGGTGTTGCTGACCTGCGCCTTCTCTGCTAGTCGCTGTGAACGGTCAATTACCCTAGCTCAACAAGACGAAAAAAGCAAGCACGAACCCGGAAACGGCTGCTCAACATGTCGCAGAATTCGGCGGGCGGCAGGCCCTTAGCTTGCGCGGCTTTTTGAATTTTAAGCCCATGTTCGTCTGTCCCGGCTAGAAACTTGACGGGTCTGTTCGGCTGTAGAATCCGTCGATAACGCGCAAACACGTCCGCTATAACCAGGGAGTAGAGATGTCCAATATGAGGGTCTACACAAGAGTTAGTCGAGAAACAACGCGTAAAATGCAACATACCAGCGTTAGGGTAGAATATTGGAGTCGTTATATAGTACGGCCGTAATTCTGTCGCAATACCACGCGTAAGACGGGGAAATGACGGGAGAGATGCACGTCGTTGGACACAACGAGCAAGACGGAGCATGAGTCGACACAAGCCAAAACAACTCCACCTCATGTTCTCCCGTGCACTCCAGCGGTATTCATCGCAAGGATACACATCCACGCCGAGCACATTCCATAGGATTGCTTCTGTTACGCAGCCCACGAAATTCTTCATCCATCGACAGCCACAACAAAAACGACATCAATCAAGCTACTCAGATCGCAACTCTGTTGGGGTAAGCCAACGACCACAAGACATCTAATCTCCTGCCACATCTCAAGGCAAATTCAGATCTTCACGCCGACGTCTGCAGCCCTTTTCGTAGCAACTGGAATCGGTCTTTTCTTCTATTTCCGTCATGAAAAGACACAGCTACTGGCACGACGCGGTACGTGCATCTGTACATGAAATTTCAATGACATGTTTTACTCAATCTCCTTGCAGAAGAAGAACGCGCCAGTAAGCAATATGGGCGTCCTCAGGTCGGGGGTCCATTTTCTTTGTTAACATCTGAAGGCCAACCCTTCACCGAACAAAATCTCTTTGGAAAGTGGTCGCTTGTCTATTTCGGCTTTACGAACTGTCCGGACATTTGTCCGCAAGAACTCGACAAGGTGACGTCGGTTCTCGACGTTATTGGTACGTTATCCTTACTCAGTCCTTTATAGTCCTGATGCCTCAACAGAGAAGGAGCACGGTAATATCTTCCAACCCTTGTTCATCTCGGTCGATCCCGCCCGCGACACTCCTGCCCGAGTAGGCAAATATCTTAAAGATTTCCACCCATCCTATATTGGTCTCGTCGGTTCCTATGAGGCCACAAAGGCCGTATGTAAGGCTTATCGCGTGTACTTTTCAACGCCACCTAACGCGGACCCCACTGGGGATTACTTGGTCGATCACTCAATTTTCATTTATCTTATGGATCCCAGCGGCAAGTTTGTCGAGGCATTTGGACAAGCAGTGCCAAAAGAGGAGATTATTAAGAAAGTGTGCGAGATGGTGAATGAATGGGAGATGGAGACCAGCAAAAAAGTATAATTTAGATTATGGACCGGTAGTACATTACTATTCAAATCAATGTAGAATACGATCGTGATCTTTGGTTATGCAGCTATAGATTCACATTAACTGTATGAAATAATCTCCTATCTGAAAAAGTGCTCATTGCGGACTCTGTTCATGCGTAAATTCCAAAAGGGGATACTCGGGCACCCACGATTCCCCAAACTTTTTTCGAAGTTCTAGTAGCAAGTCGCTTGCCAGGAAGTACTGTCTCTGTAAGTTTAATCCCGTCTCGTGAACTTGTTAGTTTATTATCGACAGACTGGTGTCCTTGGTTTTATTATGGACGCTCTTTTCTTACCGCTGGCCAATGCTGTTGGTGCCAGCGTGGACCAGATTAAGGTAATGCGTACTGTGTTATGTTAGAAAACTCTCTGACAGTCGTCCACCTCACAGCTCATTTCATGTCTTCTTGTTGCATATCCACTGGGCAGTATCTTTGTTCGCATTCCTTCCTCGCGACCTGCCTTGAGGCATTTGTTCAACATTGCTATCGCTATCCTTTTCTTCTTCCCTGTCTTGGAACTATACAACGGATTTTTCCAGCTGCTAGTCAGCATACTTGTAACCTATATCCTTGCGGCTTTTGATAAGAGTTCTCGTATGCCGTGGCTTGTCTTCGTGTAAGCGAAAAGTAAAGGTTCTGATTGCAACTGACCCACTTGTCAATTAGCTTCGTCATGGGGCACTTGACCATCAAGTGAGTGTCCATAACCTTTCTACTGGTAGGTTTACTTAGACGTACTTGTTAGTCACGTCATTCGTGCTATCTATGGATTTGGATATGAGACTATGGAGATCACAGGTCCTCAGATGGTTCTAACTATGAAACTTACGACATTTGCTTGGAACGTTTGGGATGGCCGCAGGCCAGTAGCTGTGAGCTAGTTTTCACACCTACAGATTTTGAGAGGTTCATTCACAATTTGCAGACTTTGGACAAATGGCAAACGGAAAAGCGTATCATGGAATACCCCTCTCTTCTTGAATTTCTCGGCTACTCGTATGTTCCTTCGTGTCAAAGATGTGTTAAATCTGTACCTTTGTCATAGATTCTACTTTCCAGGAATTCTTGTTGGCCCCTACCTCGACCTATCAGAATACCGCAGCTTAATTCACGAGACCATGTTTGATGATGACAAAGTCAAGGAAAGAAACAAGCATGGTAGGAAACTTCCGAGCGGCAGGAAACGTAACGCCTATGGAAAGATGGTTATGGGCTTGATCTATCTTGGTATTTTCGTCGTATTCGGTGGAAGCAACAACTACTCCACTGCTCTTACACCCTGGTTCACGGAACATAATCTTTTTGTTCGGTGCGTTGTATCGTGTCTTCAAACTCGTTTGCCTCACATTTTTCAGTATCTCCTTGTTCCAGATCTATGGCTTCCTTGAAAGGTCAAAGTATTATGCCATATGGACAATGACAGAGGTATGGCTCTCGATAGTATACCTCGTCTCACACATAATAAAGTTCACAGGGTGCTAGTATTGTCACTGGACTGGGATTCACGGGATTCAATACTTCCGGGCAGAGCACCTGGAATGGTGCCGCCAATGTCAGAGTCATGGAAATCGAGTTCCCATCTAATTTCAAAGTTCTTCTCGATTCCTGGAACATGAAGACCAATGTTTGGCTTAGAGAGTGTGTTTACAAGCGTGTCACTCCAAAGGGAAAGAAGCCAGGATTCAGGAGCAGTATGATCACCTTCTTCACAAGTGCATTCTGGGTATGTATGTCCCTTGTGCATGTCCTTGGCATGTTTCTCATGCCTCGAATGTAGCACGGCATTGCTAGCGGCTACTATTTGGCATTCCTTATGGGTGGATTCATAACTACCCTTGCCCGCCTGGCGAGGAATAATATCCGTCCTCTTCTTCTTCCTGCCCCGGGACAAGCTGAATCGGAATTCAAGGAGCTTTACGACATTGCAGGAACAACCCTATCGACGGTCATCCTCAACTACGCCGCCTCTCCGTTCATGATTCTCACTGCAACAGATTCCCTTACGGTGTGGTCGCGCCTCGGTTGGTATGGTCACATCATTGTCTTTGGCGGTTTAGCCTTCTTCTACGCGGGTGGAACAAGCTACTTCAAGAAACTCCAGGTCCAAGCTGGTATTGTTACCGTTGGCAAAAAATCCACGACTGATAAAGGGGGCTCCAATGTCAATGCCACCGACTCTGGTGTAAGCACTCCTATCAACGAGAAGACATTCACTCTGCCTCCCAACTTCGATGAGGTCATCTCACCTAAAAAGTAATATAGCGATATCTATTTCCAATGCTTGATGTCTATATATTATGCTCAGCTCATTATCTACTTGTCCAATTGGTATGGTCACCAATACTAGCTCAATAGACCTTGTGAGACTGCTGGCCTGTTACTAGCATGATTGTACTGTCTTAACGGTTGCGACTCCGAACCTTCCACCCGATTTGCCAGTTTCAGTGATGTTGTGCCCTCGACTTTCCGTAGTCATTCACCTTGCTGAACCAACATTGCGTCACTGACTTTATATGCATTAACTGTGTCAAGAATGCTACTGTGGGATTTTTACATGCAGATTATTGTAATTCTTCAAGTGAATATCGGCTGTGGTTCTGTATTCTTCTGGAGGCTTCAGAACTCACAGGTATTTCGAACAGAAGGTTGTCGTCATTGTGACTGGTATCGAAGAAGTATAAATATTAGAAAGTGTCCATGGAAGCCCTGATAATCAACTAAAGTATTGTATATTGCGAAGTTAAATGGGCCTCTTTGTTACAAGATCAGAGTTGAAAATCGCGGTCATGTGTTAAATATCCTTGCAAAACAGCAGGCGATCCCGACAGGTCAAGTTGACCTAAGAGACGATAGTACGTAAAATCCATCTTTGCACAACTTCGTCCACAATCTGTAAGTTGTTCCTCTCCATGAACATCATATGGCCGTTGCCATGTATACCGATATTTTCAAGGTTAAGGTGATCCACAGAGACACCAGCTTGAGCTAGATACTGGGCAGTACAGTTGTCGTAGATTGAATGATAACTTGATTCCGAAGTGACGATAAAAACAGGAATTTGAGCTAAATTCACCAATTTCCTTGGTGGAGATGCTTGCTGAAAGCAAGTGGTACCAAAGCTCATCGAGACAACAACCTTCGCGATGTCATCTGGCGCTTTCACTGGAGGAGAGTATGTGATTGGAATATCGGTGACCCCAAAATTACGAGCAGCAGTAAATGGGGGAAATACGGCGTTGATGAACGGAGGACCTATTGGCTCCAACGCAACTATAGCCTTAACTTTGCTTGGTCTCGCATCACCGAGAAGCCAACCATGTTGCCCAGATTGCGAATGTGTGAGAAGTATCGCTGGCTACATGGGGCAGAATTAGTTGAAGCCCGATCGATCTGTTCTGGAGAAAAGGAGACATACACCTATCTTGTCAAGAAGGGCTGAGCCAGCTTCCCTTATTTTCATAGCTGTTTCGACATCGCTGTCTAAGCTTGGTACGGTAGAGGCGAAGAACGCATCAAAAATTGGATCACCCAGGCTACCATTACCAGGCCATTGGGTGTGCAGGGATGCTTCCGGCCACAGGTTGTGTAATTGAGTTGCAGTAAAGTGTGATTCAACAGTGAATGTATCAAAGGCTGATTGTATACCATCGATGTTTTTCTGCCATGGAGAACGCCCCCTCGAAGGTTGATCAATGAGAAATAACTATCAATATATTGAATGAGGCTGTTTGTTGCGCAAATCTGTTGAAAGTCATTTACCTCATATCCTTTGCTCAAAAAATAGTCCGCCCAACCTAATCTTCCATCTGGAGTGTTTAGAAAGTTGGTTCCAGTCATACCTGCAACATAATGACGTCGTCACAGGATTCACGGCATGTAGTAAGTCATCCTAACCATGGCCATGTATGATGAGTAGAGGAAACGGTTGAGTTACATCCTGAGGAGTAAGCTGTTCGACATATATCTGCCCAGATGCAATTGAAGAGTTTCCTTGGGCTGAGAATCTTTCCCCAACATAGAAATAGTTGCGCCGATGAAGAGTTCCATTGGAGGCAGCGTGACACAGGTGTACCGATAAATAGAAAAGTAGTGCCAGAAGGCAACAATTGAATTTGACAGTGACCATGTCAGAAGCCTAGGAGCGTATAGAAGGTGTTGAATCTACTATTCGTAAGAGGATAGTATATATTAACACGACGAACGTGAGACTTTGCAAGAGATTGACTCAGCATGTACTGAGTATGTGACTATCTTGCCTTTTCAAAATCCACTTCAAGAAAAGTTTGGGCAGATTTTCACAAGGATTTCGTGTCCCTCTCAGCTCCTATCCAGACATGTGGTATCAAGTCCATGTAGGAAACTGTCATCATTGCCGGCACCCAATTGTTTCCTTGGGAAAAAGTAAAAAGGAAACCTGTTATGCCATTTTTCAGTCGATTTCTGATAGAAAAGTCTTTAAACAAAGGAGTAAAAAGTTGGCCAAGAAACAGATGAGGGGAGGAACCATAAGTATCACAGAGGATGAATAAGGATATAGTTGTACAGAAAGATTGAAAAGCAGTATGCCTTTACAAGAAATAGTACATATTACATAGGTACTAGAATTGGAGTTCTATGTAGTCGGCAACTTAATTTTTCACATGATGAAAACCGAAAAGAGGGGTCGAGACTTATAAAGGTCTGGCTGATTGGGATTGACCTATTCCAAGACATGTGGTAAAAAGGGCTTATGATGTGAATGCCTCGCCGTAAGTTCTGTTAGACATTGTCTGACAAAAACCCACTACAAAGTAGCGGGAGTATAATTTGACCTTACATAACGTAATCAGGCATGGATTTCCGTGACTTTTTTCAGTCGGCCAGAACCATCCCTCGTTATGCCGCGCATAAGAAAAAGTCCGTGACCCAAGCACTAGCTCATCTATGTGACTCTGATGCACCAATAGAGACGAGCAATCGACAAAGTACGAACGACCGCAGGAAGGTTCAACGGAAGGTGCGGGAAAGTAGGAAGAAAGCGAAGAAAGCGGCGAAAACTAATCCTCAATGGAAATCAAGTGTGTTCGACTCGTGTCTCAATCTCTATATCCGTTGTTCAATGTACTCCATCATCTCCAGAAACCTCCAAGGATCCTGGCATCCCCAACAACTTTCCTTTCAAAGATCAGATTCTCGCCGAGGTTGCTGAGCAACGTAGGATTGTGAGTGGTATAAGATATTATACCTTCCTTTATTTTCAGAGTGCTTACTTTATTCACAGGAAGCAGCAGAGAAGGCTCGGGAGAAGGAAAAGAGGAAAGCATTACGAGCAAAGGTGAAGAATACTGATGGAGAAAGCGCGTCAGACGAGAATGCAGAAGATGTCCGTGACGACAGTACCCATGAAATAGAAGAGCTTAAAGGTCTACAAGTGGGAAATGACGCTGTCGGTGGAATTGGGGCGAAACAGCTTCTGCATGCGAAGACATTTTCTCGACCCACCTCAGTCCTTGAAACAGAGGCGTCGGACGAGAACGAAGTCCCGGTGCTAATAAACCGCGGCCTACCAAATCTACACACTGTTTTGGATGAAGCGGACGTCGTAATTGAAGTTCTTGATGCCCGAGACCCCCTCCCGTGTCGCAGTTCACATCTCGAAGAGATAGTTACTGCTAAAGCCGACCAACGGTTACTCCTGGTGCTTAATAAAATTGGTTTGTTATTTTGCACTGTCTGACCCATCAGATTGACTCAAGTGAATACGTTCCAGACACATGTCCACTTGAGTCGGTCACAGCATGGGCGGCTTACTTAAGGTCGCAACATCCTACTGTTCTCTTCCGTTCAGCCAGTTGTTTTCTAGCTTCAGGCCTTGAACCGTCAACTCAGAGGAAGGGGAAGGCAAAGGCCGCTGCCCACGATGGACTTGGTGTCGATTCCGTTCTTGAGTGCCTTGGTCATTGGGCAATGACTAAAAAGGGGGGAAAGCCGCTCACAGCTGCTGTTGTAGGCGTGACTAACGTAAGTGTAAGTGTTGGACGAAAGAAAATCCTTGTTTGATGGGATTTACAGGTTGGAAAAAGCTCCTTCATCAATTCTCTGATTCGGAGTAGTTCACTCCCTGTGTACTCCGTAGAATCATCTACAAGGGGACCGACAACGACGGAAGTATCCCAGGAAGTAATTGTGGAGTCAGCAGGCAGGCAAATACGTTTGATAGATACCCCTGGACTATCATGGGAAGTTTACAGATCAGCAGAGGATCCAAATTCTGTGCGGGCGAGGGATATATTGTTGCGGTCAAAAGGGAGGATTGACCGTTTGAAGGATCCAACCTCTGTTGGTATGTGTCTGGCTATACAGCATGAATCGGAAACTAAAGAATGCTTCAGTTGCGAGCATTGTTACTCGATCCCGTACGGAAGATCTCATGCTGCTCTATAGTCTGCCGGCTTTCATGGTCGGTGACACAACTTCATTCCTTTCAGGTGTGGCACGGTCAAAACAACTTGTCAAAAAGGTATGCTCGATTCGTACATCATTCCTAGTCTTTCGGCTAACCTGTTGGACTAGCACGGAGAACTGGACCTTATTGGGGCATCTCGCATTTTGTTACGTGATTGGAGCACAGGAAAATTTGCCCGATATTCCATTCCACCTACTACCGATTTATCCAACACGTGCGACCCCAAGACCCAGCACTCCATTTTCGAAAAGTTGTATGCCTCTGATGCGATCATTTTGGAGCATGTTCTCTCTAGAAAAGAATTACGCAAGTTTGTAGGTCTCGTGAAGATTTCTTCGGGAGAGGTTGATCCGCGCAAGGTGGTCTTGCAAGACCATTGGTTGAAAGAGAGTAACAGTGAAAGGAGTAACGAAGAGGGCGAGAAAGTTACTGGCCCTGATGATGATGACAATGACAGTAATGACGATAGCGAAGAACCGGTCGACGAGGGTCAAATAGAGGATGATGAGGTTGACGAGGATGGTACCAACCGGGTAATGACGATAGCGAAGAACCGGTCGACGAGGGTCAAATAGAGGATGATGAGGTTGACGAGGATGGTACCAACCGGGTGACGAGGAGGAACCTCTTCCGCTGTCGAAAAAACAAAAACGCAAGCGAACAAATGAGCCCTTGGTCGCTCCCCCGAGCAAGAAGGTCGCTTTTGCTCCTGAGCCCAAGATCGTGAAACAGGCCAGGAAAGCTACAACATCGAAAGTTACAAAGAAGCCTGCCAACGCGAAAATACGAATACAGCACAAAGTTGCCAATGTCGGAGTAAAAAACAAGGCAACCATAAAGAGCACAGACCATGGGGATGCGTACGACTTCGGCAAGTTTTTCTAACTAGGTGTTCGAGCACATGACAAATCACAATCCGAAATTATGATCAGTTTTCGCATTGTCAGTGGCCTATCTAGCTAGCGTGCTGGTTCTGATAGCTTCAAGCTTACTTTGTGAATCATACATACATCGTTAAGAAACATGCATCGAAGCCCGTAGCTTGGTCTCGAAGGAGACGCCACGAATTTGCTCCTTTCATCTACGAGTCGGAGAGGTAATTACGAGCTCGTTACCACCCACTTACTCGTGCGAGACGAATCTAAATCTTCATCGACTCTGATCAAACATTACTCTGGTGGATTTAGTGCTCACTAGCGCTCACTTCTTACTTCTAACTCTCGTGATTTAGACCTCTTACTTTTTACTCCTAATTGCAACCTCTAGTCTAGCCAAGCCGCAAGCAATTTTTGGTTACCATCAAGTCCATTTGTACCTCACCTCATTCAGGTTACAGCCTCATGATGCATGACTTGAGATTGAGTGGAGATCGCTCTCAGGGAGCCAGATGATTAATTGAGAAACTTGCAACGCAAACTCGGACTTTCCTATCCATTCCTATTCGTCAATTATCATCTGGCTCATCAAACTCTGCGGTAGGTCACGGCAATTATACGTCGTGAAGAGGTTGCGTCACTTTCAAGGAGAATAGTAGTGCTTTCTTCTCTCCTATGTCATTCATACAGCAAGACTGGTGTTGGAGCCATGTATGGTCAAAGACCAATGTGACATTAGGACTGGTGCCTCATTCTATCTACGGTTCTGACCCTCTGTCATTTTTTTCGCTTCATAGATTGTGGTTCTGTTCTGTCGCCTGCATTCTTGAGTAGACCGACGGTCTTACAGTCAGTAGTCTAGGGTCAGTCAGGTCAGCTTCCTCCATGCAAAATACGTTACTCAGCTTCAACTTCTTTCACTTCAGACGTATGTCTCACATCCTTAGTTCAGCGCACGAGCTGCACCATCCACGAGACAGGTGTCATTTGAGGGAGCTGGACTTTGGTTTCGACTCCTGACTGCTACTTGGTTACTCTCGTTCCACGACGTTAAATTCTGACTGCTGACTGTTTCCAGCCGGAAATCTGTTGAGAAAGATGCCTTTCTCCGTCTACAGCACTTGGGCTCGACCATTCAGTACGAAACAGAACAATGAAGGGACACTGACAAAACTCTCAGCAGGACCCAGTTCCATGTCACTCTCAGTCATCAGTGCTCGGTACACAAGGTCTTCTGTCAACTACCGTTCCTGACATCTTCCATTTTTTAAAGCCTATCAAATTCAATATCAGTCCTACGGTCTTGAATTTTATTGCAATATTATGGAAGCCCACTACTGGGAGCGAGCAGTCAGCTCCGATCTTTTTACTCACTGATTCCGGTAGAAACACGGAACATGTTGAAGGTATGGTTTCAAGTAGAGTGAAAGATCACGCTAGAAGATTGTCTGATCCACCCCACACTGTGTGCCTAAAAGAATTTCCGCGGGGTGGCCCCACGACTGAGGAGAGTGCAGATAATATCACATTTTTTCTACCTAGCGGGTTTCCCGCACATGTCCTGACCAGTAGAGGCTGGCAACTATGCGCTGTCTACTGACTCGCCGCGACACCACGAAAAAGACTGTATGATCCATTGAATTTCCAACATGTCCCCATATTCGACCCTCTTAAGTGGCTTGCCATACATAGACGAGACATCTATTGATGATTTATTGCCCGATCGCAAACATGTAATAAATAGTAAAGGTATGTCTCATTATTCTACACTTTTCAAGGGTCGAAATCTCATTAGAATGTTATACCGAACGTTTGTTTTGTTTTTTGTTTCCTCTTTCATCTTTTGGAGCAGACTTAATTGCGCCTAACACAATCTGTAGACCGTTGGTTGATTCACCCTGGTTAACATTCATCTTCTCCGGCTCCCTTGGTATCAATCGACTCAAAGCCGCCTTTTTCATCCGTTTGCCCAAGGAGGCATTGAAGACGGCGTCAATTTCATCTTCGCCTTGAACATGCCGCTTTCGCTTGGCAGATTTTTTAATCACGTCTGGGTGAGCACCTTCTGGGCCGGAAATTGAGGCCGAAGGTGTCAAAGGTCTGCTGTTGGCCTCTTGTGCTCGCTTCCGATCAACTTGCATCGTCTTCCATTCGTTTGGGCGTCGTCGCAGAAGGTACAGATTGAGGTTTCGTGCGAAAAACTTGCCGTAGTAGGAAGCCGCAAGGGACTGTTCATGAATAAAGAGACTTCGAGCAATCTTCTCCTGAGAAAGAAGCGCATCAAGGAGTCAGTTTCTTATTTGAATTATAACCAGTGAGGTATACACACCTTAAGGTAGGTATCGGCGAAAGCCCAGAATCGATCACCTACACGACTTCCCAAACGGTCATCTACAAGAACATGGTAATGGCCGATGAACTCCATGATAAGCTCACGCTTGGCTTTCGAGGGGACAGTGGGAGATTCAAGGAAAACGTCATAAACACGGGACCCGCTGGCGTCATGCGCTATCTTGATTCGTTCCTCCATTGGTAATACCATGATGCTGAGGAACTTTGAGCAAGCCATTGATAGATGGTCCGTCAGATACCTTACTTGGTAATGACAATGTCGTTATGTGGTGCTGCAAGTCGAAGGAGGGACTGCAAAAGTATGGACCCTTGAACCTTCGACCCACCGAGACTATTTTCGGCCTCTGATCGGTCACGCCGCTGATGCGATGTATTTGCGGAAGCAGGAACTGCCTGTGATTCCAAGGACACCTTGTACTTGTACTCCTGAGCATCACGTCAGTAGTGTCCAATCTGAGGAAGGAGCAGACTAGCTTGTAGTGATAGCAAGTGTAAAACACACGGCACCAGGTTTACGCGGTCCTCTTCAGCTGTCATACCAAAAGCGGAATAGATAGCCTACGTTCGGACTATCAGAGTCAAGAAAAATTGGGATAAATCACTGACAAACCTCACAAACCAAATGTTCTGACGACTGCAGAACCGCACTTCGATCAATAGCAGCACGCATCACACCTGTCTTAGACGAAGCTATCAAAGTAGGAAAACTGGATCAAATAATGAGCATGCTTAGTTTCACAGTAACCCACATATTAACTTGTTCCATGTGCCGTTCAGCTCTTCACAGGCTTCAGAAAGTTGCTCGGGCGCAACCCTCTCCATTGCCTTTGCTACTACAAAATTGGCAACAGGATGAATTGCCAACCTGTGGAGTTTTCCCTTAAAATATAGGTCCCAAAGAACTACAAATGCCTTATCGGGAGAACGCGTCACAATAGTCTCAAGGAGATGAGAAGAAGTTGGATCACGCAAAAGAGTATTCAAGTAATCGGTTGATTCAATTATTACACCGGAGTTGTTTCCTGAAGGTTCATAGAAGTCAAAAAAAAAAAGAAGGCTGGAAGAAACCAGATGCACATACCGCAGGTGGAAATAATTCCCACCATAACCCTGTCCATCAGTGAATCTGGTTCATCGGTCATATTGCAATCTGCTTCAACTTCCAACAGCGTCTGAGAACAGTTTTAAGTAAGTTTTAATCGCGTCAAAACGGACAGACCAACCTGCAATCCAGGGCTTGCAACTCTATTGGCAGCAAGAGCACGCACTTCGTTTCCCCCGAGTTCTGTTCTCAAAACGTTGACAATCCGTCGGGCCAGGTCTTTAAATTCCGGAGGTGTTGATTGGGTGACCGCTTCTTTCCCTTTCCCCTTCTCATCATGGAACACGGACCTCATTGGCCCCTGCTTTGCCTTCCACGCAGCACTCTTCTTTGAGCGTACTGTGCCCTGCTCTACGGCACCTGACGGTGAAGCGTTGGGAGAAAGTAATATCAACAGCGCACGGACAACATGTGAAGCGAATGGATCCATGAGAAGGGAAGAGAAAGAAGGAAGAATTTCCTTAAGATTCTTGAGATAGGTGATAGATAGTACAAAAAAGAGAGGACTGACCTCTGCAGCATCAAGGATGAGTTGTGTCAAGGTCCTTAATTCGCCCTTATCCGGAGTTTCCGGTACGTTCGGAAAGATATCACGACTCTTCAGTTGACAATCAGGCTATTTCCCTGAGTTTGAGTGCCTACTTACCTCTCTGGATATAGTCTGGCTTGCTACAGAGAATAAAGTCTGACACACATGCGAAGCAAAACGGTGTCGAAGCAAAACCTCCAAACTAAGAATTAGTTAGTTACTGAACCTCCGACGCGACATACGTAGCAACTCACGAACCAGTCAGACTGTCCAAAAACACCCTTCTCACAAAGTCATCCATTGAATATGTCATCCTCTCCAAAATCACGGAACAGTCTGGATCAGTCGCAAGCTGCTTCTCTTTTCCTCCCATCTCCGTTAACGCGGCTATGAAAAACAAACGTCGTTCTAGATATAAACAGATGTCATAATCTTTCGGTCTCCAACACAAGATGAAACGCGCCTTCGTTTGGGTCTTTGTCCTGATCTAAGTCCTGATCCTCTTGAACTTGCCAATCACGCATTTGAACATCAACGGTCCTAAAGTAGGCTTTGACATCGGCATCGACGTATCCAAAGGGGGCTTCAGGGTTGAATTCATTGTCCTCTGTGTCATGACGAGGTGCGGAACGAATCCAGGATGGTCCACTAGTTGGTTCGGGGGCTTGTGATTCTTGAAGCGAAAGTGTTTCGTTCAATCCGTCCACTCTTTTCTTTACCTTCTTGCCGCGTTTTCTGTTCTCTCTGGGCATGGCAAGTGGCCGATCGAAGGCACCAAGCAAGCTTCTTCATCGCGAAAATTGAAATTGAGTCACATGACAGAATATACACCGTATCCAAATCATACTCATAGATAGCGCAATTTGGGTCACACTTCTTGCATGTGTATTGAGCGAGGGCAGACAAAAGGCTGTAACAGTGCTGTAACGGATTGAGGGAAGGAGGCGGTAAAAAGATGATACAAGCCGCTAAGCCTAAGATCTTTCGGAAAGGCTCGTGTCTCCATGACAGGGAAATAACGACAGTGCACACTCAACCAACAGATTCACCTTAAATCTTTGGTCTCCACTTTTTTTAAATGTAGCAACGGGGATGGCACATTAACCTAAGATAAGAGGCATTTGGTGTATGTAGACGCTCCATAATAATGTGCATTCAAGACATTCAAAAGCAAGAATGTTGGTGCGGTGTCAGAATGGGCGTGACTTTCAGAAAGCCTCCACCAGGGCCCCTTTACACAAGCCAACACTCTTCAATAAAACCAAGGTCCGTGCGGCACAAATCCTACGAATGGTATTATCAGGCCGTCCTCTTTTGCCGTGTCAGGTCAAGGCCTAGAAGTGGGTCGAGAAACTTGGGAAGTGGTAGAGAGCTTCCTCACTCTTCAGAATGAAAGGGATCAAATACTTGGATTAAATCCTCGGGGCTTCGTGTGTCAGCAGAAGGAATGTTCGGTGATGTAACGTCAGCCTTGGGCTCCGGTGCGGGCGCGAAAGGTGTAAGTGTGGTGTCAAGTGGAGCAAAATCGTCGACCTCAAGAGGGCTGGAGGAGCGATCCGGTGACTTGTCGACCGATTTATTGAATATCGCAGATGCATGTTTCTTTTCCTCTGTGTGAATGAGAGGCGCAAAGTCAGCAGGCGCAAGCGAGTCAACGCAAGAATATTCGGATGGATCTAATAACCCAAGGCCTTCCGTGTCAGGCAGAGCGATCCATCCTGGATCACGAGGTGACATTCGCGCTGAGGTATTAAGCAAGTCCAACAACGCCTTGCGAGCGGGCGTTGGGCCTGCGTCGGGCTGAGGACTTGGTTCTACGTCTGTGAAAGGGTCATAGGAAGGATCTGGCCGCGAGTCGAACCCAATGAACTGGAGACCTAGAGGTTCTCGGCGCTGCGCCTCCCGGAGCGTGATGTGCTTCCTAACCGATTTTCGCTTGAGCTTTGAAGTGTGGAACTAGAGAGATGCAATGAGGATCGACGTTTGAGACATAAAAAGCACAGGACGACAAACTTCTCGTGACCTGTCGAGCAATAGTGTGGCATCGTCTCTCACGCGTCTCAACACTGCAATACTGCAGTCATCTTTTCTTACTGCGGGAACAATTTTTTTCAAACAATTATCTTCAGGTGTGGATGAGTTATGGATAGGAAAGACCACATCGCCGAGACGCTGTAACGAATCATAAGATCAACGATCCTTCAAGGAATAAGAGGGAAGCATACAACTGTACGTTTGACCCCAGGCTCAGGAGGCGGATCGGACCTACTCGCGTGAGGAGCCATGATACTTTTTATGAGCTTGGGAACTCGTGTAAGCGTCTTCTCAGATTTGTTTGATCGGTGAGATTGAGAAAAACGCTTTGATGACTCAGATTGAAATTTCTTGGGTGTCTTCAAGTCAATGTAATCGCATTTGCGGGGGGATTTAGTATCAAACTATGGAAATGAGACAAGGAAGATGATTTATCATAGATACATACGCTACCCTTTGCAGAATCAGAATATGTTGCAGGACGGTGTCGAGTTGAGTAAGTTCTACAAGTCGTTTGTATAGGGCCACGGTTTTGCAAAGGTTTTCTGAGATTTAGCTTTCCAATTTGGGTAGGAATCCGTGCATAATAGGAAGACTGAGGGGGAAAAACCTTTCTCTGGGTCGTCGCTCTAGAAGCCCACTTCCTCTCAAGATCTTGTGATAGTTCATAGATCCGTCGGAGCAAGTCGCGCAGCAGAGGTATCATTTCATGATACGGCATACGATAGATTTCGATCGTAGGAAAGAAGATGTATGTCCAACCTGATCGCAGTTTCAAGAGTTTCAAGCGTTAGAAGAAAGGGAACAACTCACCAGGAGACACCCATTTATCCGACATTTTCTCTGCTTCCACCTCATCCATGACTAACTTCGGCTTCCCATTGACTGTTGTCACGTCTGCACCCCGTGAAACGATGAGATTGATCGCGACCTTGAGTCTAGAGGAAATCTTTCCACGAATGACTTTCCTGTTGCTTGTCCGCTTCTTGCTTGATGCATTGATGAAGGACATCGGAATGGCATTCTCCTTCGCATTATTCAAGAGAATCGGTGCGACTTCCAAGCGTTCTTCTCCGTTCTCTTGATCAGCATTCGTGCTGAGCAACCGTTGTATACGCTCCGTCCAAGTGTCGAAGGGTGTATAAGAGGGTGTTGTCCAAACTTGCTCCGGTTTGGACAAAGTAGCAAAAGGTACTGCTCTTACACCCAGAACATCGCTTCTGACGCTCGGAAAGCGATTTAAACTTGTCGCTGGATGAGATGGATCTATGCAGTCTGGACGGGACGTGTTTCCAGGCTTGACGTGGTCGGCGATGGAGCCAGGAGTCTGTCTACGGAACTATGATCATAGTTTCACGAGACTGGTCTTTTGCTTTGAGAGAGAATATGGAGACATACGTTGACATATTTTCCGCTCGCGACCTTGGGAAGTCTGCTGAGCTCTTTGCATTTCAGCATAGACGTGAGAGTAACACGAAATTCGTCGACAACGTAAAGCTTGATGACATAAGCAAATTACGACTTTTACAGATTTACGCTCATAGGTTGAAGGTGATATACATACAGCCTTCAGACATTTCAAGACTCATGGTCAATGTATTAGGAGACGTTTACACTCATCACGATTCTTACGTGAGCTGTCCAAGATTGTGATTCGCATGCGATGAGAATGAGTGCATACTGTATAAAAGTAGCCATAACATGTTGCATATAAAACCACCACCAAGGTCGAACTATGGGATATGCAAGTAGCTCCCGAGTCAATTTTGAGGAGAGATCCCTTAAACCTTGAATCCACGAGACTTTCGGCGACCACGAGCTTGCTCGAACTGCACAGGACATAAGGACACACAGATGTAATGATCGATTAAAACGTACTTTGCGACCCTTGGAGATGGTGTAGGGCTTCTTGTGCTTATGGGGGCCCATGCCGAAGTGCTTGACGGCCTCCCGTGAATTCTTCACGCCGCGCAAAAGAATTGTGTTGGCACCGGTCGGCGCACGGAGAGCGAGTTGATCGAGGGTCAAAACCTCACCACCTGCATTCAAAATCCTCTCCTTGGCAGCACGAGTAAAACGAAGAGCTGCGACGGTGAGTTTGGGAATTTCGAGTTGGCGAATATCATCGGTCACAGTTCCAACGGTGACAACAATTTTAGAGTCACGGTCACTTGCATTGGAGGTCTCCTTGATGATGCGGGACAGGGAAATGGGAGGGCGGTTGACCTTGGAGAGGAAAAGGCGGTGAAGAATGACCTAGAATGACACAAGGGCTCAATGGACACACGTGGGGCGATTTCAAATATAAAAAACCTTGTTAAACGACGAATCAGTGCGACGGGCCAAGAAGCGGTAGAGCTGCAAAGGTATGAGATGACGGCACAAAATTACAATGGAGGCCCATCAGACCTTGACAAGGAGGAGCAAATACGGATCCTCGCTCTTGGGTGCGGTCCGGTTACCTTTCTTGACGTGATGGTGTGTAATGTCGATACCCTAGAGACAAGGACATCAGTACATGCATGCGTCGCCACCGTGAACGACAGCGAGCTCACCATCTTGGTTCTTGCCGGATTATGTGTTTAGACTTGTTGGCCGGTAACAGAGGCTTGATCAACTGTGCAGTTGGCCGATTAGAGTTCGAGCTCCGACTGAATGCATGGCCGAGGTAAGCACCAGAGCCCGGAGACTGTGATGAAAAATTGGAAGGTACCAATGAGAGACTTTAAGATATTTTCTCTGGTTGTACTGCTGGCCAGACGTGGGTTCTGCTGTGAGGATGTGAAATGGGCGCTTATAGGGCGGGACTGTAAATAATTTTTGGAGGGCAAACAAGAGACAACAGCTGCTGAAGTTGAACCATCATGGTGAGTGTCAGTGAGATTTTGTGTTGAGTGGATGTGTTATGTCTGTTGCAGTACGGCGAACCTGCTGCTCCTGCCGTCGATCCCTACTCTGACGCTTACACCGCCCCTCCCTTGGCGCCCACCCCTGCAGAACGCGACGCTCTTCCTCCACGTGGGCGCTCTCGTTCTCGCAGTCCTGCTGCTCGAAGCAATGGCGAACGAGGCTTTAGGAGCCCTTATCGTCGTCGCTCTCCTGCAGCACCTAGGCGCCCTCCACATGCACCAATTGTCGGTTGAACTTGATATTTCGCCTTGGGCAGTGTATACTGACAATTACCAGCAGGCTCCCAATCCTTCTAACGTTCTCGGGGTCTTCGGACTCAGCATTCGTACCCAAGAGCGCGACCTCGATGAAGAATTCAGTCGCTTCGGTCGCGTTGAAAAAGTCACTATTGTGTATGATCAACGGGTTAGTCTCATCGTTGTTTGACCCTGGTGACTTTATATTTACCGTTGTTTGACATAGTCTGATCGCTCTCGCGGGTTTGGCTTCATTAAAATGTCTACAGTTGAGGAGGCCACGCGCTGCATCCAGGAGTTGAATGGCATTGTACGGTGTATCCCTTTCTTCAAGTGAGGTTGTGTTTCTCAATCATGCTAGGATTTGAATGGTCGTCGCATTCGAGTCGACTATTCAGTTACGGACCGCCCGCATGCTCCAACCCCTGGAGAATATATGGGTCATCGTCGTTCAGCACGGGAATCGTATCGTGATCGCGACCGCGACCGTGACTATTATCGCGAGCGCGAGCGAGATCATGGTCGTCGTGACCGTGACAGAGATAGGGACCGTGATTATTACGGCCGTGACAGCAGAGATTGGCGCGAGAGGCGTAGCCCGCCCGCTTCACGAGGTGGTCGTTACTCACCTGATTACAGGCGTCGTAGGAGCTACTCAAGGAGCCCCCCACGTGGCAGCAGCCCTTCCAGGGGTCGTGAATATGATGCGCCAGTTCCTTCGGCGGGAGCTACTCAAGGAGCCCCCCACGTGGCAGCAGCCCTTCCAGGGGTCGTGAATATGATGCGCCAGTTCCTTCGGCGCAGCTCCCGCGCCGGTTACCGCAGAGAATTCTCGGTGGTAAAAACAGGACCGCAGTTTGCTACATCTATTATAGTGTCGTTTGCGGCTGGTCAGTCAAGATGTCAAAGCGGTCAGGTCAAGGGCAATATGGCGAAGATGAAGGTTTATATTTTTTCCTGGCCTCCGTCAAGTTTCCGTCTTCAATTCTACCTATTCTACAAGACCCACAATGACTGGATCCTATTCAATAGCAAAAAAAAAAAATTCAAGTTCCCAAGTTATCTCGCTGTTTCTAGTACTGCCTTCGCCTATGTTGTTACAAGTCCACTTCAATCCTGTACCGGCGCCTACTTGCGTTTCGGACGTCCGAAAGAGGACCATTCCATGGATATGAAGATTTAATTTTTACACATCAAGGCCGGGTACATTAATGCCGCTGTGTGAGGCGTGATCGGCTGAAGGTGCTGTGTCGGTGTTTACGTCTTTTGTTGACCCTGACCTAAGCCGGAGTCTTGGGAAGTTAGACATCAGGTAGGCGCTTAAAATCTTCCTGATTATGGATATTGTCCTTGTCATGAGATGTCATGTGTTGGTTCCCGCCATACCTGCCATATCTTGTACAAGAGAAATGTTTTTTGTATTCGACAGTGAATATATGCTTATGTTTTGTGTTTTGTGAGTGGAACAGCGATTAGGTTTTACATGTGTCAGCCAAGTAGCGCTCATCTCATTAGCACCGTGTCGTATATGCTTGAGTTTATGTATCAGCTTGATTGCCGCCTGGCCAAGGTTCCCTTCTCCAGCCTTGACCAGTCACTCTCTTCCACACCATGGCGTCAAACACCAACCAGAAGGTCCATGCACAACTCACCTCCACTGCGCCACGCAGATCCACCAACGCCGTCAGCCTTGTCCCAAACAGCCTAAATAGTGCCAACGGGATCTGCAGAGACTTCTCTAAGCATGGTCAATGCCACTACGGAGAAAAATGCAAGTTTCGTCATGTCACCGTTCAAGCACCTTTGAGTGTATTATAGATTGTTCTTCCTTTGTCATCTTCCAATTTGATCAAATTCGACAGGCAAACAGGACTACTGAGACCGGCGTCAAAGCACAAAACTCTTCAAGTGACGCCGGACATCAGCATACTGGACTCGATGCCTCTGTTGGACAAAGGTGTGACATTATCATTGTTTCTGCGGCCGTCGCTGACTGTGATCGCATGGCATCCATCATCACAATCATTTAGACGCCCACAATCTATCGACTACAGATTATCGTCGTCCAGTGTCAAGAAAGCAGCTTCTTCGCAAATATGTTCTGACTGGAAAGATGGAAAATGTAAGCTCGGTAATAGATGCCCGTACAGTCATTAAGATACTTCTCTGCTTCGATTTATAGCCATCCGTCCTGATTCATCGAAGAGTCACGCGATAAAAGATAAAGCTACCTATCCCAAGACAAAGCGTCCAGATAATAAACAAGGGGCACAACTTAGTCAGGCTGCGATTCGAAAGCAAGATGCGATCGCGAAGGAGCGGCTTGCCGAGGAAGAAAAGGAAAAGCGGCGTTTAGCAGAGAAAGAAAAGGAAAAGAGGCGTTTAGCAGAGGAAGAAAAGGAAAAGAGGCGTTTAGCGGCAGAGCTTCAAACTGCCCGAGCGCGAGAGGCTAAAGAGGCTGTGAGAAAAACTCGGCTTGCAGAGGAAGCCCTTCGATTTGAAGAGGAAGCTTCAGCAACCTCACAACACATTGTTCTCGAATCCACTCTGGCCACATTTTCTGCGGGTTTAGAGGTCAAAAGTCTTGTCACCGGCTTCGAGACCTGTCGTGTCACCATCCGGAATTTGCCTGCCGATGCTAAACCACAGGAAGTTACCGACCTTTTTACCCAGCAGGGTATGAATCAACATGACGTCCATGTTCTTTCGTTCCGGCCTCATGACCGCCACGCAAAAGTGCTTACTAACGCTGATGGAAGAATAGCTGCCCTTGGCCTGGACGGGATCGAATTTAGGGACGAAACGCTGAAATTTGAAGTCAGCGAAACCGTCTCCGCCAATGCTATGGGTGAATCCAGCAACCGGCAAATTGATACTTTGACGATTACTTGGTTTGCACCCTCTCTGAACATGATCGTGACCTACCTTTCAATACAAACTGCCCGTCAAAAACAGCAAGCCTTGGATGGAGAGATTGTTGGTGGTCACAGAATTAAAGTCGAGATGAGCCGCCGCCCCCCTACAGGAAGTCCCGCTCTCCGCTACTATAATCCTGCTTCCATCAAGATTATTGGCCTTCCTATGGATACTTCGGTCCCGGACGTGTCACATATGGCTGGAAGTTCCACTGTCCGTTCTATCAAATCGAATACCTATGATCTAGAGCAGCTCTTACGGGACCTTCGTCAGCACCTAGTTTCCCTTCCCCACAACAGGATAAGGTCGTTTGACAAGGTTACCGATAAAGGCTCTGAAGGCATTGTTACAGTAAAGGTGCGCTTTGACAGCTGGGAAGATGCAAACGCTGCTCGCGACTCTCTTAACGGTAAACCCTTGCGACCCGAATATCCCACTTTTCGATTTCATCTTCCACTACCTCACCACTTCACAAGCACTATACCAATACAGCAATATAAAGCCCAGCAGCGACTTTGGGATACTCTCGCACAAGACAACTCGGACAAAGGGCCACGGGTTTATATTGTTCGCCCTCCTTCAAAGGAGGTGGCAATCATTCGTCTATCTGGAAATGATAAGAAGCTTGTTGGGGCCCTCAAAGTCAGAGTAGAAACGCTGGTTGCTGGCGAGAAACTGGATAAATGCTGGCACAGATCGTTCCGCCAGCCTCAAGGGCGAGAATTTTTTGTCAAAGTTTTTTCTTCCACCAAAGTTTACGTGCGCTATGACTTTAAAACTCAATCTCTGAGGATATATGGAGAGGGTGAAGCAAAGGAAAGAGCACGTCAAATGATAGAGGAAGAGGTCGGACGACTTGCGCAACAAGAGTGGACTGTATTTTTGAAAAGGCAGTCAGTCGGCTTTTTCGTTCGTAAGGGTTTAGCTACTCTCAGGGATATTCTTGGTGAAGATGCTGTGAGCCTCGACTTGGCGTCGACCCCATGCAAACTTACAATTCGTGGCGGAGAGGAGGCAAGACATGCTCTGGACAATCTCATAAATCAATCATTGAACGATCAAGACCTCGGTTTTTCTCATTCGAGTAACAACGTATGTCCCATCTGCTACGACGCAGTCTCGCAGCCATTGGCTCTTGGATGTAAACATGTCTATTGTACCGCTTGCATCCGTCACTACATTACTTCTGCGGCGGAAACGAAGATTTTCCCGCTCCTTTGTATGGGTGACGAAGACAAATGCAAAGTTCCCACTACATTACTTCTGCGGCGGAAACGAAGATTTTCCCGCTCCTTTGTATGGGTGACGAAGACAAATGCAAAGTTCCAATATCTATCCCCACCATTCGAAGAATTCTTCACCCAAACAATTTGAAACTCTCATCGATATGGCATTCTCCACCTATCTCGATCGACATCCTCAAGAATTTAGGTACTGTACTACTCCAGATTGCAAGCAAATCTATCGCGCCAATGCCAAGTCCATCCTCAAGTGTCCTTCATGCTTCGCTGAAGTTTGTTCGTCATGTCACGAGGAGGCTCACGAGGGAATGTCTTGCGAAGATAGACAGGCTCGAAAGGTCCAGCAAGAAGAACAGCTGAATGATGGTTGGGCAACAAAGAATGGCGTCAAACGGTGCCCCGTGTGTTCTGTTTACATTGAGAAAATTGAAGGTTGCAACCACATGACGTGCCGTTGTGGCGCACATATATGCTGGATTTGTGTCAAATCCTTTCCGGCAGGTGAAATATATCCTCATCTTGGAAATGTTCACGGTGGTGCCTTTGACGGAGACGGCGAGCGACATAATATCGATCTACGACATGCCCTCGCACTACAACATCAGATTAATGAGGAGAATGACATTCGTGCAGCAAGGCTTCCACCTCTACCATTTATGCAAGTCCAACCACAAATAGCGGAACAACAGTGGCTCTTAAATGCACGCGCAGCTGAACGCCGCGAGCGAGAGCGTCGGGAGGCAGAAGCTGCACAGAGGAACAACAGTGGCTCTTAAATGCACGCGCAGCTGAACGCCGCGAGCGAGAGCGTCGGGAGGCAGAAGCTGCACAGACACGTGCTGCTGTTCTACAGCAGGAACAATTGGCACAAGAGTACCAGCGTCGGATTGATGAAAGGCAGGAATGTGCTGCCAGAGAATTGGAAGAAAGGAGGCGAAACGAAGGACGAGGAGGAGGCTGTCTTATTATGTGAATCTTGATGTTTCTTCAGTGACGATTTTTGTGAAGCGTCATAAATGTACTATATACTTTCTTCGTCCTGTAAACTTGAAACTTTGGAAAATCAGTTCTGCGCGAAGCTTGAGGTCTCGGCATTATTTTTAAACATGTGGTTAAAACGACGTCCAAGGTGGTTTCCAAGGAATCATGAGAATCAAATGAGTCGATTACATCAATACAATAAACTGGAATAAGAATACAATCCTTAGTCAAAAATACATTACTTAATTGCTGGATAAAGTAGGTGAACTGATTAGGTTGGGATTAAAAGCGCTCTTTCGGAATGTCCAATCCGCCACTTCTCGCTCCTTGTGTATATCCGCCAGGCATACTATCTTCTCCAAATCCTTGGTTGCCAATCATCGAACCCCGCGCTCTGTTATCTATGTCCCCCGACTCTCTTATTCCTGGACCAAACCTGCCAGCACTTCCCATTGTCATGCGATCCCTGCTAAAATCTGGTTCTTCACCAACACCTTGTCTCCCGCCAATTCCGGTGCCATGATGGATGTGCTGCTGATCCCCGATGCGCTCGGCACCATATCTAGACTCCCCCGCACTGCTCAGTCCCACATTGCGGTCCCCGATGAATTCACGAGAGCCGCCTCTGCCTCCAGGATCGCGGGCACCTCCAGATCGAATGCCCGCATCTGCACCAGTACCACTCGTACCTAGCAGAGGATCTCCACGGGAAAATCCCAAATTTTCACCGCCACCGCTGTATCCACCCCCCATAGTAGCACTTGGGTTGCCTGTGGCCGATGCGGGAATAGCCTGTTTTCCAACGTATTGTTTGGCTTCCGTACCAGTGATGTTGCCGGGCCCACCGAAATCTCCAGGGCCTTCACGTGTGTAGCCGGTGTGGGGTCCACCATGCATACGGACAGTGTCATCCTCGGGTTGCCCAATCTGATTCATTTGGGCAGAAGCATCTCTGGCACCGAATGGTCCACTCTCACCACGAACAGCGGGTTGGCCCACGTTTGAGCCAGCAGGGTTTGTTTGTTGAAAACTACTGCTAGTTGGATACCCATCATGACGACCAATAGAACGTTCTCCAGCATAGGCGCCACCAGTGCCAATACCAGCGTCTGAGTGATGAGCAACGCCTGAAGGCTCATGAGTAGCTTGATCCCCAGTTGCGCGGATCTGTCCGACCCTATCGCCGTCTCGGGTGAGTTCATCGCCATAGCCTTGTCTGGCGACGTCGCGTTGAACACCATGTCCAG
This sequence comes from Macrolepiota albuminosa, assembly GCA_027475525.1. Lineage (NCBI taxonomy): Eukaryota > Fungi > Basidiomycota > Agaricomycetes > Agaricales > Agaricaceae > Macrolepiota > Macrolepiota albuminosa. The sequence goes on from JAMWFC010000051.1 coordinate 529,974, forward strand.
CGCCAGCAGCCGTGCCCTCAGTGGGATACTGGCCAGCATGACCTGGCCCACCAGCCCTGTTACCGAACGTTTCAGGACCAGTGCTATACTGTGCAGGGGCGTTTCCAACCGTTTCAGAAGTCGTGTGCTGGGTGGTAGTGCCGGCGTTGGTACCTATCCCAGTATTGGGACCTTCGTGCTGTGCACCAGTCGGGTGAGTGCCGTGGGGAGCTACGCCACTAGCAGCAGCAGAATTGGCAATTCCGCCGCGCTCCAATTCGAGCAGTCTCGCTTGGCGTTCTTGCTATGACCCAGCACAGATCAGCTGATGAATTTTCATAGATAATCAATAAATACTTTGTGAGTCTTCTGTTCTTGTAACGCGGTATCGAGTCTCGCCTTTTTATCGTCCAGTTCTCGCTGCAGCCTCGTGTCTTCTTGTCGCTTGAGCTAAAGAAAAAAGGGGATATTAAATCAATGAATGAATGACATGCAAGGGGTCAATATACCTCAGCATCTCGTTGAGCTGACCGAAGGTTCGTGGCTGCGAGGTCATGCTTATGGGTTGCTTTCTGAACTGCGGCTGTCGCCACAGTTTCCTTCTTCCCCAATTTGGCGACCGTGTTGTCCGCTTTGCGTAGTGCCTAAGTCACAGACTCAGAGACCAGTGCGATTTTATGAGAAGCAAGCTTGCCTTGCGTGCTTTCTGTTGTTCCTTAGTAGCCAAAGAAATATCCTTTATTGCATGCCGGAGGCGGATCTCTTCGTCCTTTTCTTCTTGAGCAATTTCACTTCTGAGGGCCTTTTCAGACATACGGTTCATTTTGACTGATCTGGGTTCTAATACAGAGCGTCAAGTCCGTTATATGTCTCTAGTACCCAAGTTTGAGACATCTAGACGATTGAGGAGAACTGACGTCATTCCGCACTCTGCAAAATCGTCTATTTCAAGCACAGAACAAAACATCAGGGGCGTCTTCATCTATTACTTGCATCCGCTCCTCGATCTCCAAGTTGAACGCAGTCTAGCACAGAACAAAACATCAGGGGCGTCTTCATCTATTACTTGCATCCGCTCCTCGATCTCCAAGTTGAACGCAGTCTAGTAATAACATATGAGTATTATAGAATAGGAGGTGCTAGATCGACACTAACAATGGCATCATTTCCAATCAGGGGCCGACCATGGCAAGCCTTTCCTCAGGCCCAACGTCGAGGAACACCTGAAAGGTCATCTGGAAGAGCACGATAGCTGCAGAAAAGTGATTCATTCCACTAAGTAGAGCCAAATCCCTCTCGTCCTGACGCAAAATGTTATATTAGACAACGATGGCATAATCAAGTAAGCGTACCTCGGACTCATCAGCATCCAGCCACGCTCGGTTTCCCCACAATGCACCTTTGGTACAATCTGCTCGCTCTGCTTCGTCCCCGAAGAGTCTTGCATATGTCGCCGCCTCGCTGACCGAATTTGGAAAGGCACACCATACATCACAGACTGTCGACTTTTTACCGCAACCTTCCGCAATAGCCAAGTCTCTCCGAAACCGTTTGATAGCTTTCACAATTGGGGGTGTATACGCATTTAACTCTGGTATTGGTTCGGTGAGACCCTGTTCTTGACCATGCCTCAATGATCGGGATTCCGGATATGCCTCAAACACAATCAATACACGTTTGTAGCGCCACGATTGCGCTGAAAGCCTCTTTAAGAGCTTATTGCAATGGGCGGGGAGGGAAAACAGACAAGTGAAAATCACCGCAGTGTGCGGGTCAATTATAAGATCTGCGCCACCGAGAGAATCGCGCTCTACCAGTTCTACAAGGCACTCTGACGCAAGCGATCGGACAAGAACCCGTTTTTGAAGGAGATCTACGGAGGCCATGTATTTGTGTATCGTTTGAGGCCCAAAGTGCAAGGGTAATTGAACAGTCTTATCATCGTATAACTCCGGTGGCGTAGTCCTATGAAGCGTACTTGGTAATGAATTGTTTTGCTCTTGAGGATTGACTATTCCAGTTGGCTTATCAGTAAGGTGCAAACGATTCGTAATGGTTTTTGCGCGCAATTTAGCAAAGGCCTCAATTTTGAGAGAATGTGATGCGAGGTCCAAATTCAAGTTGTCAGAAGGAGTATCCTTGAAACTTAATCGATCATGGCGTTCATCGTCGGCGACCACATGTCGGCCATTTTCAATCGATACAATGTGCTGAGGATCGTTTAAGTCCACAGTCATGTGATTTTTCAGATTATTGCGGTCCCATTTCTCAACTGGTACATCTATGGAAGTCTGTCCGGGATGGAGCATCGAGTGGTTGTCCTCGGTGAAGTTGAATGGTGCCCCAGTAGCCTGAGTATAGGGTCTAAAAATTCCATCTAAGGGTAAAAGTTCTAAGGGTCCAGTCGATTCTTGCTGGCTTCGACCTGACAGTTCATTTTCGATAAGCATTGATTTCGAGGTGCAATTATTAGTAGTTGCGAGAAAGGCATCAGTATGGTCATATCTTTCACCCTCGATATCTTCGTCGTTGGAGTCAACCTTCAAGTCATTCGTCATCATATAGCTGTCGTCCTGATATCTACCTTGCGGCATCTTGCTGGCTGTGTCTAGTGAAACGTCTTGATTAACGTCAAAGCTTCCATCCAGCTCTAGCATCATTCCTGTGCTGGAATCATTGACGCTCATCCGAGCACGTTTCACTGGTCTATAATCGTCCTCATACTCGTCTTGTTCACAATGTCCTAGTCCTCGCGACGGTGCCCTCGTGAGTCTGGAATTTTCTTGTTCCGAAGTCTTCATCGTGTTGACTGCCTTATTTCTCTCCTCGCTCGGCTCGTCCTCGCTACCCTCACCTGCTTCATACACGTCTTCTATCATTCCCCGTTCTCTCGCCAAAAGCGCCTTCCTTTCCTTTCTCGTCAAGACAATTTCGCATTTCGAAATTTCCTCGCTGAACTCGTTCACGGTCTCATTTCGCCCATGGCATCCTCTCCAACGGCCTTCATCGCCGAAACCACACCCATCAGCTCCCACGTTGCCCTCAGCACATACCCTCAACAGAGTAACTACTTCGTTTTTCACATCTTCTTCAGCCTCAAGATCATTCTGCAGTAACCCGGCGTGTACCGGAATTGGCATTGTATATGTGAATGGTCTGAAAACAGATCAGTAATACATCTTACAATTTAATATGGTACGAAGCGAACATACACCCAAGACAACGCAACTCGAAGTGGCGCCATTCCTTTGATGTTTTTCAGAAATCGTAACAAGGACGTTGTCTTCCCTGCTTTCACATCATGCTCACCGCGCTCGTTCAGATTGTCGCTTCCAATAAGATAATCCGAGTACCCTCGAACACTCCGCTCGATGCCAACGTTTGGATCAGGCAACATAGGAACTGAAAGTCATGCTATGGAAACCGAAGAACCTTGAGGATGTAGAAAGATACCTTGCATTAAATTTAGCGCCAAGCCATTCTTCTCCCGAACCCCCTTCATCTCCTCTTCAAACAAAGGTTCGTCTCTGATTAATGCCTTTGGATCCGGTAACACTCGAGGGAGTGGCGGGCCGAGTCGTCCTTCCCCTGGACGGGACAAATCCAGATACAAACCACGTATCTCATTGTCCTCCGTAGTTGCACCTCCACAAAATGAAGACGCGATTGAAGGTTGACCGCACATGGAGTCATTATCCAGTTCCGAAATCTTTGAGGAGCGCTCCTCAATGCCTTCTCTCTGACTGGATTTTGGATATTTAGGGACTCCACGGGACAAGGTCGACATCTTGTCATGTAATAGAGGATGCAAATCAGGTGTCGATGAGGTCTCAGAGCTCGAGTCTGAAGGCTTGAGCAATGGTACAAGGAAAGCACCAAGGCTGGAATTGAAACGTCAATTCACCTGAAACACAATAGAGAGCGTATATACCCTCCGGCTTTTCGAGCTTTGTCAACGATCGACTCTCTCGGTAACCCTAGACTCCCTCCGATGCGCCTATTCTTGGGTATTTGGACTTCATCTACATCAACGTAACTCAACGAGAAACGACGGGAAAAAAAGAAGTATACAGACCGAGTTTTGACTTCTCTACATCTTCCACGAGGTTCATAGCGTCTGGGACACTTGTATCAGGAGAACATGGGAACATGTCAGCAAGTTCATCAAACTCATCGTCGACAGAAGATACGCTTGATGGGGATGAGACCGCGTACGTCTCTACATTTAGCAGTCGGGTCAAAAATAAAAAAAAAAACTAAGTGGAAAGACGTAGGCTTGCACTCACGCCAACCATCCACAACAATCATACTAGCTCTCGATAAATCCATGTCCCCATCCGAAGCAAGGATTTCTCCTTCCCTCATGACACCAAGGCGTTCAGGTAGCTCAGCATAGGAACGCAGCACTCCACTTGCATCCTGATTACATCTATACCGCGCGCTTCTCGCAAAAACTGGTGTTAGAGGAGGCGAATCTGGTGGAAGAATTGCAGGCGGGGGTGGATCGAAGACAAATCCCGCTGGTAGGTATGTGCGACGGTCATCTTTCTTGATGTCATTGGGTGTGGCAAGCTGGGGGCGACACATGGTTGCAACTAACTGCAGATAGGCACGCACGGCAGCATGATCTGCTGTTTTGAGGCTAAGCACCGCGTCACTACCAACGATCGGTCAATGCATGCAAAAAACTTGTAGCATGTATGCACTCACAGAACTTGGTCGAGTCTGACCTGAGGTTCTTGTACTGGTTCGACTTTGACAGACGCGAATGCGATTGGTTTTGAAGTCATGAAACGTGCAAATGAGTCACGCTTAGCTTTCTGCATTGCCGGAGCTTGACGAACACCGCCCGACTTGCCCCTGACAGGCGTCTCGCGAACGGCACGACGCGTCAGAATACATTCGACGCGGTCAAAAGTATCATTTTGATACTCATCCCAAGCATCTTTGCCCCACGAAAAGCGCTCTGATTTTGTCTGTCCTTTCGGGAGAGCAGTGGAATTTCTGAGGAGCTGAAGCGCGTCCTGTGTAGTCGCGAACTCTTCATGGAAAGGAGGTAAGCTGTCAAAGCAGTGGAATTTCTGAGGAGCTGAAGCGCGTCCTGTGTAGTCGCGAACTCTTCATGGAAAGGAGGTAAGCTGTCAAATTATGAATACGCGCAAGCGTAGAATAAGGGTCAGATGGGAGTGTCAGTGAAGCTGGGTCGTATTCAGGTATCTGTTCCAAGGCTACCAGCTATAAAGAATTTAAATATGATTTAGCAGGCGCTTCGGGTCGTTTTGTGGACTAGCCTCAGCCACAGCTGCCTCAGTAAACTGCACATAGTCTGTCGTGATATGACAATGAACATAATCGAGCAGTAGATGACGGATATGAGCCGATAGCTGGGCCTCCATGTGAGTTGCAGAAGGACAAGTAGCGCACGTGGAAGTGAGTTGCCGGGCCGACGGAACCACATGCTGTCACTTTTTCTCAAGCGCTCTTGCGTAAGTGGAGCTTGAAGCTGATGGACCCTGACATGAATTGCCGTCATCTCGTTCGAATCTGTCCCATTACTCTCCACAACAACATGGGTAACTCCATGGATTTACCGAGAGGGCCTATTCAGAAAGCGAGGATGAACCCCAAAACCTAACGGGTGATCGGCGGACGGGAAAAGGAACAGGCCGTACAAATATAATCTCGGTGGAGCACTTCGGATTCTCTGTTAGCCTTCTTCCTCCACAAATTCTGCTTGGAAACCATCATTGCAAAAGTGGAACTGCATTTCTGGCGACGTCCAGTATGCCTTCCCATTCTCCCCTGACGCCTGACCGTTCACCGCGTCTGCGGCCGAACTTTCCTGCCGATTTGTTTTCAACGTCGGCTGAGGAACTAGCTCTGACTTCTCCTCCATATCGGCCTGTGGCTAGCACCTCTAACCTTCACGAAGATTTGTCACCTAGCCCTGCCTACTATCCATCGGTGGCTCACCCTATGCCCGTGGAGGAAAAGAGAAGGTCACTTCCTATCGAGCCCGAGCCTTCTTGTGAAGCCCGAACACCACGTCCTACAGTCCATTATGGGGATGACCATGGAAACGTCAGAACCCCCGCGTATACACGGGAGAATACCCTCGAGTTCATCTCATCTAGAGCGTCAATCATGACAACTGATGACGAGGAATCCGAAGACTACGATTGGTCTGGAGAGGAAGACCTTGTTGAAGAGGAAACCAAGTTTGAAGGGCGAATGGGAGGTAGCAAGTCGAAAGCAAAGGGCTGGGGCATAAGAAGGTAAGCCCTCTCACTTTGGCTTTTGGTTTTTGTTCATATGCTGCAGGGTCATGACACTCTTATTTTCCTCCCTCATTGGCTCTACTTTCCTTGCCGCTGTCCTTGTAGTGCCGGGAGTTCTTGTCCAGATATACTGGTACAAGCCAAATCCAACGGATCACCGACTATACGTCAAGGATAACATTCAAGCATGGCTGTTCTGGGCCGCCTCAAACCTAGTGATTTCTTGGTATCTTGCGATGATCGTCGACGTTATACCTATCATTGTACAATACTTCCTCGACGTTGCATGGGGGTACGTTTCCGAGTATGTAAAGACCAGGATCGAGGTATATGATTCTTTGAAAAACGACATCAAACCACTCCTTTACGCTGCCAGTGCCTGGCTCAGTTGGATCATTATTTTTGAAGACATATTTCATCTGTACAACTCAGGTGGCCACAGTCAGAGCCGAGCTAGATATACAGAACGTGTACGTCTCTCAAAACTATTGGCTAGCATGATTTATCAAGCCATCATCATTCAGCTCCAAGAAGTCGTCGAGTTCATTTTCTTTTTGGCCCTCGTAATTTGTATCAAGCAGTTGTTGTCCCACACAATTGGTCAGCACGACAGAATCAGTTAAAGTAAAGACATTATTGCTCACTTTTTTTCAAAGCCTTCCTCTTCCACAAAACAGCATACCGAGATCGCATTACATCTGCGCAAGAGGCCCTTGACGTTATCGATCACCTGAGACAATATCGTCCTAAGAAAAAAACACAGGGTACTCGAACACCGGTTCTCGGAAACATCTCTTCTCCCCTCAGTGACAAAGAACAATACTTCCACAGTACGGTTCACTCTGCAACTCCTCCAGGAACTCCTCCTATGGTACAGTCCAAACTGCGAAATTCGTTCCTTTTGGAAGATGGAAGTGATGCGGACAACGAAGACGCAGACTCCGCCTCGGTCCACTCATCCGGCAAAAAAAAAGGAAAGAAGAAAGAGCGTCTCTCCTGGTTGCCCAGAAGTCAAAAAAACGGCAAAACACACACTCGCCAGAACACACAGCTGAGCGATCTCCATGACTCCGAACACGAGATAGAAGTTGTACCGTTGCATTCACGACCCTCCTCGCCAGGCAGACAATTTTCTAGTAACAGCTCTCCACATCGTTACCCGCCCAATCCATCGAACGCAGATGGTCATGGTGCTACAGAATCCGTCACCCTGGCGCAGGCAGCCCAGGTCTTGAAGAATGCTGTGTTACACGATGCTCGTAATCTAAAAGGAAAGAATATTGGCGAAGGCTCAATAGCGTGGAATATCAGCTCCACACAAGAAGCCAAGGTAATGCCTTTCACCATACTCTTTCTGATGCATTGATTATCGTCTCGCCAGCGCCTCGCTCGCTCGATCTATACGAGGTTTAAGGACCGTGGGCGAAGCTATCTCCTCCCTTCCGACTTCTACCCTGCTTTCCCAGATGAAGAAACTGCCAAAACTGCTTTCCGCGTGTTTGACAAGGACAACAACGGCGACATCTCTCGCGCAGAGATCAAATCATGTTTTGTGAGAGTATACAAAGAGCGTCGATTCCTGTCGCGGTCGATGCGTGATGTCGGTGCAGCGCTAAAGACGCTCGACCAGGTTTTGTTGTTTTTTGCCATGGTCATACTCTTCTTCATCGGTCTTAGCGTCTTTGGCGTTAACATAAGCAGCTCGCTGTCTAGTGTGTATTCGCTGGCTATAGCAGCGAGTTTTATATTTAAAGGGTCAGCAAGTTCAGCCTTCGATGCTATCATGTTTTTGTTCGTCACTCAGTAGGTACTTGTTTCCTTCCTGGTATGTGACTTTCTGATTTCGCGTGTGCAGCCCGTTTGATACTGGTGATCGCTGCTTTATCGACCGTGGGTGCCATCTCCACAGCTCTAGCAGTAAACTGATCCATGATCATCAGAGGAAATTTTGGTTGTTAAGAAAGTTGGTCTCTTCGCTGTAAGATCTCTTGTCTTAACTTTAGATCTTTGGTCTTCAATCAAACCTCTTAGACTGTGTTTGCCCGTTCAGATGGATCGGAAACATACTATTTCAATAGCCAGCTCTTTAATAAGTTCATGTTAGTTTTTTACAATCGTTTTGCTGGTATTTTTTTTTTCGTTTGCTCACATTTTGAAACTCGTTATAGAACGAACGTACGACGGAGTGGAGTAAATGCTTATACATCTTCTCATTGATTCACACTTAGGACGTGATTAGGACATGTTTGAAAGTCTCACGATGCAGGTGGCCTGGCGCACACCTCTCCAAAAACTTGACACGCTGGAACATCTTATGAACGAATGGCTCTCGACGGAGGAAAATCGTTGGTTTCAACCCTCGACGAGCGTCGTTCTACAACATATCGAGTTCCAGCGGTATTTGACGATTACATTGGGTATTGGACACAATGGGTACGTGTATCCCCCCTTTTTCTTTTTTTCTGTTCACTAACAGAGGCGGTCCATTTCTCACGTCACCAGTACCTGGCAGTAAGTGTTTCTTGACGTTCCTACGGTTGAAGCTTGAGGCTGATCTCTAATTTACAGGGTTCGATTGTTTCCCGCAGTTTCAAGAAAGAGGAACTGACTTTTAAACGTGGTCGTTTAGGACTGGGATCTCCGCAACAAAAGGAAAACAGCTTTCCATGCTGCAGTGCAATATTATTGTCGCCAATTGGACATCACCTGCTACGAATCCCCTATTCCGATCGTGCACGTTGATCCAAAAACGAAGAGATTTGAGCCTCTGTCTCAACCGCCACCGGCTTCTGAAGCTGCTCTTGTGGAACCCACGTTGGATCTGAACGTTGTAGAGGATCCGAAAGCAGAATCAGTGAAACCTCTCCTTGGATTCTTGCCACCAATGTCAACGCGCTTACCGGCTCATCTCAAGACTCGAAGAAGCAAAAGCAGGAAGGCAGCGATGCGTGGAGTGGATGCTGATTAATGATTGTTTATCATTTTAATATTTTGTGCATTTAAAACACGGTAGCTTGCTTACTTCCTCAAATATGAAAGCCACCACGACGTGACTGGCTATTTAGCCTGATTTATTATATTGCTAATTAGCCTGAAACTCCCTAAAGCTTGCAACTGCCAATGTTTTTCAATCGTCATTTCCCTTCTAATATATAGTATAGTGGCCGCGTTGCCGGTGTCAATAAATGGCATAAACGTTCGATCAACGTCTCTGGCCTCCGACACCATCACTGGCGTCGGAAGGAAGAACACATTCTGGTATATTCAGTGTGTGGTTTTGCACAATGTAGGGCATGGTCTGGGCATCAGCAATAGAGTCCAACACACTCTGCCCGTCCTCGCCGTTATTGGGCACGATGAGCTCCGAATTTCATGTTTCCTTGTTTTTCTTAGTATACCTCAGTACCCATGTCTGTATAGTCTGTATTGTCAGTATGTTCATCTGCCCGTGTCCCTGAGAGTACTAATAAGGTTATAACCTTGAGGAATCTAGATGTTATTTACTATACCTCCTATATACAGTATATACAGTATATACAGCTCTACAGGATAATATTAGTATGCGCACAACATTTTGTGCCATAGGTCAGATGTATTTGTGAGGAGGGACTATAGCAGAAGGTGAAAATAGCCTACCATGCATGAGTGCCACAAATACGGGTGAATCTAAGAATACAGACAATGTGTATATGAGTATCTCAGGAGGAGTAGATAGGCATATATTACTATATTACTATTGTGTGACTATGAGCGAATCTTTGATCATGACTTAAACTGCCAATATCTCTAAAGGCATATATTACTATATTACTATTGTGTGACTATGAGCGAATCTTTGATCATGACTTAAACTGCCAATATCTCTAAATCTCTATCCACCTATCCTCGTTCAAGCCTGCGGATCAAGATCTCATGTTGGTAGGATCTGATGTAATCCATAAAGTATGCGCAGATGGGGTTGTGGTGTCCATCTCATCATGTCGGTGATTGCATGGTTTGACGTGATGCAACAACACACGATTTATGATAATCCGACAGAGTAAGGTCGGATCTTTCAGTTTGAACTCAGAGAGTTCTCTTGTTCGTTTCTTTCCCCAGTGGCAACGAAGCGGGCTTCGCCTTGATTTTTTTCTTCTTCTTTGTTCCAGTCAGCCCTGGTCTCCTTGAAGGTATGGCCTCCTCGATTTTGGTAGGGAACGCTAATGTTACGAGTGAGTGAAATAATGTTTCACATCTTGACATGGCTCAACAGCCTACCAGGCTTGACGAGTCCACGCGTCGCCCCTGTGGATGTGAATATTGTTCATGGCACGCACGCACAGCTCATTGCTTTCCTTGTACTCAATATCTGGCCCTCTCATCTTGCTATCCCTCTACTGCTTGTGGTGATCTACTTCAAAAAGATTGAGCGGCATGCGACATTCATTAATCTTGGTATTACTTTTATAATCGCGGGAATGTGAGTATCATTGTATTGTAATGTGGCCTCGAGGATGCTGAAAATGCTGTGTCATGGCTATGGTAGATCCTCTACTCTATTGTAAGCAGGACATCATATCTTAAGACAGTGAGGAAGACTTGCAAAATTTAGAGCGTATGCTGGGAAAACCTCAGGCCCCGAACCGGCTCCGGTCCTGTGCCTTCTGCAAGCATCTCTGCTTTACGGTTATCCTCCAATGTTGGTTGGCCCCGATTTTGACCATCATATCCGCTGATGCGCTCTGCTAGGGCTTCTGTGGCAGTTTTCGCACTCATCTGTCAAGTGTTTCTTGTCGTCAGGGCTACTTATTACGAGAAGGAATACGATGAGAAGAACCACCTCGTCAGAAAGTGGGCAGTACGTACTATTTTGTGGCATATCCATAGCCTGGTATGCTAAACATTCATAGTTGATGATCTTTCCCTATATAGCATATCTCGCTGTGATTCTAGCAACAGTCGTCGTTAGTGCTTGTTTCTGTCTATATCTGCCTGGTCTTTTGAACCGTGATCATAGGTCGGTGTTGCAAACCCGAATAATGTATCTCGCAGTCGTCGTTTCTTCTATTGCTCTGTGGAAGCCGATCCATTGTAAGTTCATGGTGGAAGTGACGAAGTCAGGATTATTGACTCTTAATAAAGGACCGACTTTTTGACCATCTTTGCTGCTGTGTTCCTCCTCAGTTCTGTCTTCATCGAAGGTGAAATGTGTTCGGCTATCTTGAGCACTCCATTGACCCTATTCATCCAAGGGTGGCTCTTATTCATCCTCTTCAAATGGTACACAGTTGTGAAATTCAAAACACGCAGCGTCAAGAAAGGAATGGATTACAGTATGCCGCTACGCGTTGCAAATGGTACACAGTTGTGAAATTCAAAACACGCAGCGTCAAGAAAGGAATGGATTACAGTATGCCGCTACGCGTTGTAGCTTTTGGAGGGTATACAACTATTGCTATAAGGTAAGTCTATGACTCAAGCAAGATGCTAGGTTCGCATTGATCGCTCGTAAACGTTAAGCCTGAGCATTCTGTCCATCCGGGCTCCAGCGAGTCCAGTTCCTGATTTAATGATCGCGACAGGTGAGTTTGGCTAGAAGTGTTAGTCATTTGTTAAGACTTGATCTATATGGTATGGCTGTAGCTCCGTCCGTTTTCGTTGTCTTATTCGCGACGCAACGAGTAAGAAAGATTGTCCCTTTCCGCTATTCAATCACCTGAAGCGCGACTATCTCATAGGATATCATCAATGGATTATGTTTTTGGTGCAGAAAACAATCCGCTATTCAATCACCTGAAGCGCGACTATCTCATAGGATATCATCAATGGATTATGTTTTTGGTGCAGAAAACAAGATCAGTCGAGATCACAGTCGTGAAAGAACAGACTCCGTTTCGCAATACTAACGGAGAGCCAATACGTTCAAGTTCTGAAGTCGTTAGATCATATCGCGCGCAGTAGCAGATCCAGGACTTGTAAGCAATAAACATGAGTTGTCTTTTGGTCGGAATGGGTCGATTATCCTTTCTGAAACGTCTCTTTGCGGATAAAGGCCGTCCAAAGTGTATTGATAGCTAGCACGTCAGTGGACATGAGCAAAGAAAGCCTTGGCTAAGGAGACTAAATACTCCTGTAATTCAAGGCGAGAGATAAATTTATGGTTTACAAGTGTGCCAGAGGTTGAGAGTAGCACCCTCTACAGAGCTTATGACCGCATCGTATGAATACATGCCAGAGGGGACTATCGATTAACGTTTAACGTTTAACAGTTACAGCGTTCATACTGACGCAGTCGGAACTTGCTCGGAAGTCGGGAGTGTGCGGGGCAGAAGGCGTTGACAAGCAACACCAAACACTTCCTCAAATTTCTGAAGGGGCGCGTCAGAATTTCTGCGACGGGTTTAACGAATATGGCTGTGCGTTTTTACCTGCCTGGAAAAAATCTTTTGTAATTGACGCATGACTAGGCTCGGTGTACTGGTGTTTTCCGCGCATTGTCGCGTCCGGCCACTTTCACTCGGTATAAAAACAGCAATGCTTAGCAGGCTCAGTTCGCTCACGCCAAATGACCGTTCAGGTGCTCAAGAATTGCGACTACTTCAAGGTTCTTAGCCACAGCTACTGAAGCTACGAAATCCACACCGCCACCCCCGCTAGTAGCCACGAGTGATGCTATTGTGTCGCGCATTGTGGATGATATTTCGGGTTTAACATTGCTGCAGGCCTCCGACCTCGTAACACAATTGAAGGTGTGCTCTGGATGATGTCTCTTGTAGACGTACTAATGAATTGTTTTCTTGATAAGTCCCGGCTAAACATTCAAGAAATTGCCATGCCAGCAGCTGCACCTGCAGCAGCACCCGCTGCCGCTGCTGCGCCTGAGGAGCCAGAAGCAGTAAGGAAATTGCCATGCCAGCAGCTGCACCTGCAGCAGCACCCGCTGCCGCTGCTGCGCCTGAGGAGCCAGAAGCAGTAAGTTTTTGACATCCCAGGTCCTTCCTTTATTGAAACCTAAATATAGGAGAAGCCCAAGGAGAAGACAGTATTCAATGTCAAACTTGAGTCCTTCGATGCCGGGGCTAAGCCCAAGATTATTAGAGAGGTCAAAGCTTTAGTGCCCAACCTCACCCTCATAGACGTGCGTGGACGATCTCATTTCTTTCAACTGTGTTTACTTTAACATATTTTCCAGGCGAAGAAATTTGTTGAGTCACTTCCTAAGGTTCTCAAAGAGAACCTACCCAAGGATGATGCCGAGAAACTGAAGAAAACTTTCGAGGCTCTTGGTGCCGTCGTTAAGCTTGACTGAAACCTAGCATTCTTACTCTTCTGACAATCGTCAGCATACGAAAATAGATTACATTTAATGGAGTATTCGTGTACGCTTCCCAAAACTGGAAGCGGTGATGTAATGTCAAATGCAGAAATGCAAAGATGCCATGAATAAAAAGCAAACAAGGGATTAGTTAGTAATTAAAACCAGATATACCGCTTAATCCTCTGACAAGTATCGGTACTCAAAACGGAAGTCACTCTTCTTCCGTTGGCACCACGAGCCTTCCCAGTCAAAGTATACATACACCCCTTGCTCGTACTCTTCTGTGATAGCTTGTGGCTCAGAGTGGCGCTGGAACCAAGTAAGGTATTTCACATGGAATCGCCATGACTGACGTTTAAGTTCTTTCGCCGCTAGATATCTGTTAACCAGACATTAGTAATTTATTATAATCAATAAAGTACGAAGAGTCTATCCAAGACGTACTGTTGATATGTCCCAGGCAAAAAATAAAAGACGTAAAAAAGAGTTTCCACGTCAAGCTGAGAAAAGATTGCGGGCGTGCTCAATGCGGGATGCGGCGATTGAGGATAGTATGGCGCAGTCTGGAAAGGATTTCTCGGTACGTAGTATTTTGGCCTACCCAGAAACCATCAATACATTGATTGGACCAAATAGAATGAAATTGACTTCTCCGTGTCCTGAGGTTGAGGAACATTTGAATGTCCACCTTCAAGCATTTTGTGCACCTGATCCAGATTTGTCATGCGGTGTGCAGCTAAACGTAGATACCATGTTAAGTCCCAATAGGATATTATCGAGTGAACAGCTAGCTCCTCACCCTTCTGCTTCACATTCTCAAATGAAATAACAAGGTCTGACAACGATCCAGGAAACGCAGTTGACGAAGCCCGCTGTTGCTGCTGAGTAACCTGCTTGGATGCCAATGGCGGCTGGACAACGATCCAGGAAACGCAGTTGACGAAGCCCGCTGTTGCTGCTGAGTAACCTGCTTGGATGCCAATGGCGGCTGACGACATGTGTTGCCTGTTCGCTCGTCGGTGGCTTGACGCCAGGAGGAAACTGAGGTTGGGACGTTTGTGAAGGAAGAGGCGAGTTTGGGGAAGGCATGCTATATTGTTGAATTTGCTGAGGTAACGGTGATAGTCCAGAAAGTCCAGATTGCTGTTGAGCTTGAAGAGAAGTAACGGTCTGTGCTTGTTGCGTAGATTCTGGTCCTACAGAGTGCTATGCAACGGAAAGAAGGTTTGAGTACAGACCTGGGAGACAAAGAGGAACACCCACCACAGCACCGGGTGATTGTGTTGCTTCACGTGGGGGAAGAGAGGCAGAGTCTAAACGAATAGTAAATAAGGCCCACTTTATGGTGATATGTCGCACCTTTTCGTTGTGGTGATGAAGTTGCAGCGGGTGCGCCAACAGAACTAGGCACAACTTCCGAAAGTGCAGGCGATTCTTGTCCCGAGTAGAACGACCCATCAGGCTGGTTCGATGCTGATGCAGAAGACAATATTGGGCTTGTGACCGAAGGATGAGTGAGACTAGGAGATGAAGGCGCTCTTGATTGCTGATCCGCTGGTTGCAGTGTTGATGGCGGTGGCGGGAGAGGTATTGACGGTGCTCCGGGGGCTATCGGTGTATTTGGAAGTGGTACAGATACTGGCATCTGAGAAGCGCTTGCCGGTGGTGCAGTCATAGGCGCAACAGCCGCGGCTGCTGCTGCTGCATATCGTATTGGAGGCATTGTCGCAGGGACACTTGGTCTAGGTGGTAGGCCAGCTTTTACAATGCTTGACATAGGCTGTTGCGCAAAATTCGGATTTGGGGGCGGTTTAGCTGTGAGTAAGTGTCAACCATAGCCAGGGATGACTTATTTCAAGAAGGGACACACTATCTACTGATTGTTCTGGTCCAAGTCAGAAACTGATATTTATGAATTAGCCAGAGACCCACTTCTCAACCCTATTGATACAGATGCTTTCTTCAAGATAGGGCTATCATCCCGTTTGCTACTTGTTACACTCTCTTCATCGTGTTTCTTCGATGGTGTCCGTGGCGGGACGTCTGAGTGTTTCGTTAGTACAAGTAACACGCCAATAGAAGAGATTCACCTTCACTCATCTCGTCTGAATTATCTGATTCATTATTATTGTTGTCGTCACCAGCCAAACCAAACTTCTCCTCTTCTTCATCAAGGTTGAGGTCATCGTAAATGCCCTCATCTTCGTCAAAATCCTCTTCCTAAACACAGATCAATGTCTAATGATATCGATTACCCAAGGACGGCACGCACCGTATTGCTCTCAACAAAATAAGACACGTCCTCTTTCAGCCCGAACACCTTCTCCGTTGAAAGAGAGCCATTATTGAGCAGCCGTAGCACAATCTCTAATCTGCCAATATGCCACTTCCGTCGTTCATTTAAAAGTTCGAGTTCTTCCAACCGTCCAGCCGCATTTGATCCTGCTTTGTTTCTCTTCTTCCCAGCACCTTGCAGCGATTCAACCTCTGCCTCAGTTGATTCAACCTGCATTTGAAGCTCCTCAACTTGCGCCTGAAGCCATGACATCGCCTCTTCCTTCTCCTGCTCTTTCGGATCAAGTTTCGCGGCTTGAATCAGGCCCTCTTTAGAAAACGCCTTCGTTTTCATCTCCTTTTCGCAGGCCTTGAACTTCTCCATTTGCTGTACGATGTGATGCCACGGCCAAACAATGAGATAACGGACCGGAAATTGAAGGAAATTAGTCAATAACATGAAAAGCGTGTGGTAGTAGATGCAAAGCTCAATCTACACGTGTCCGGAGATTGACACGGGGCTACAAACTCGCGGAAAGAGCCATTTAGAAGATATTGAGGTGCGAGACTTACCGTTTCTATTAGCTTGCGATTATCCAAAAGTGCCGACTTATCCTTGATATCGTTACTGGCAACCCATGTTTTTATCTGGTCTCGTAGCCGCTGAAGCTTTTTTATCTGCGTTTTCAGGTCCAGTTCCAGTTTCTCCTTCTGTGTCTGGTTCGTTGAAGCCTGCATTTTGTCATATATGCTCTCAAAGAGCTCAACGCCTTCGGCGACCTTCTTCAGTGTTCGATCAATTTCGGCTATGACACAAATTTATTCGAATATCGGCACAGACACGGTGCAAACGCACTCTGTAGTTTTCTTGCTGCCATTGTTGGCAATAGTCGCAGGAGAACAAGGGAGAGATGAGTATACGATCGAAAGAAGTGGAGTGTTTGCTTGCAAAGGTGCTGACATAATAAGCTTAACCAGCTAAAGCACAGAAGTCCTTCAAATGGCACTTATACGGTGCGAAGTAGTACTTTTAACTGCTCTTCCAGCTGATACGCTACTTAAGAGGGCATCACTATCAACACAGGGCCCAACTTGGCGCAATCCATGCTACTCTCATATCGATGTAGACCTTCGTATGAAGCATAGCACTGAGATCGGCCTGCGGTTGGAGTAGTGGTCCTGTGGTCCAATGTTTCCTGTGCTAATGTTTATGGGATAAGCAGTGAGTCAGAAGATTGCCAGTATTATGAAGGGCTGTTGCCTGGTCCCACCATGGTCCTGACATATGTGGAGCACCATTTTTCAGGTGCCCATGTATCAATGATCTCAACTGTGCTTGCTTATATTGTGACATCAAGTGGGTTGCAAAAACGTCATTAATGCCTTGCAAGGGGTGGAAATTGTAAGGATGACTGACAAGAAAGTGAACAAATTTTCACAACCAATGCCACTTGTCACCTACAATGTGAGACCTAATTCCCAATGGTGGAACTGTCAGAATATGATTGACATGGCTTGGCATGCTCATAAAACAACTCTCTGGATATATAACTAGTGCCATGGTTCCCATTGTCTTTGCAACACTGCTGTGCTTGGCATGCTCATAAAACAACTCTCTGGATATATAACTAGTGCCATGGTTCCCATTGTCTTTGCAACACTGCTGTCTCAACATAGGTGTGTTCCTGCAAGATTGCAAGACACTAAAAATGCATTTCAGATACTCTCAATTTATTTTGCTAAATGTAGTGCTTCATCTTTTGATTCAAAACATACAACTCTTTATGTGCTGTCAAGTACTGAGCTTATTTATCTGTAGGAACAACCTATTCATGGACTTTTTTATTTACCTTTTTCAAGTTCACTACTCATCATTGTCTAGCCATTTGGCAATAGCCTTCTTCTTTGACAGTATTAATACTTGACTTGTTTGTAATTAGAGATATTAAATTTTACCCTTTGAATACCCCACAATAAAGATTTCTTTTGGTGCACTCTCTGAGTTGCCAAGCTCTTAACTTAGTTCATTCTTTATGATGTCCTCAAGCATAACTTTTATATTTGCTAGAATATGCTAGCATTCTAGCTTTAGCATCTTGCACTTATGGCTTAGCACTAGCACTTGGACCCACTAAGCACTCCTTTCCTCCTGCCACTGTACTTTGCATACTAATATATTATCTGAAACCCACATGAGACTCCCTCAGCACTTAGCACACTGTTGTGTAAGGCCATTGAAAGGCAAACAAACACTGTGCTGTGAGGAAAACAATAAGGCATAACCTGATGCAATTTAATGTATAAAAAGTATATTACTTATACCACTAGAAGTATGTGATTGACTCATTGGCAGAGTCTAAGTGATCTGTTGTCTAATTCCCTGGAGTCAGTTGCATACAGAACACAAAAAATGAACCAAAATGATTGACATTGGCAGCCATTCTCTTCTGTGGGTGTTAATTGATACTTGGACAGATATACTAGACGTGCCTGTCATACTGTTATGTAGAAGTATGGTTACACAAAGTGTCCCACAATGATAAATAATGACAATTGCGCAACTATCACATAGAGCTCGGAGCTTGAATTATAGAAGGATCCCATGTCTGGGGAAAATAATAATATAATTTACCCTGCAATAATACGACTGGTACAATTTTAGCAGCAGCTTAGTATGTTTCTAGGTTGTCGCTCATATATAGCACTAAAGCGTCGCAATCCAACGAGACCATAAGGTGTGTTTAATTGTTTTAAATTGTGTGGATCACGTGTGCTGATAATCTGGAAATAGGCCCGTATAAGGCAGTCCGATATTGCTTCGCGACTGGCTACACTGCTTTCCCCTCTCCTTCCACCACCAAATTCTATGAAAACTCTCCGCAAATCTCTCAATGGAAATAGCGGGCGTGACTCTGGTATTCGTGCCCACATATCTACTCCCCTACCTTCTGTGTCCAAACCACCCTCTGCTATTTTACCTCCTCAGAAGGTTATCCGAGCACTATCGACATATCGCCCACAGGCCCCTCAGGAGCTCCCATTCCAGAAGGGTGACTTTTTCTATGTCTTAAAAGACGCAGAAGACCAAGGGGCCTGGTATGAGGCCCACAACCCGATAACGGGCGCCCGAGGGTTGGTTCCTCGGTCTATGTTTGAGGAATTCAACAAAACCTCTGCATCGTATGTCTTTTGCGATATACATCTGCACTTGTATTCAATTATTTCTTTAGATCTCGCACTTCACAGGCTGGTCCAGGCATGTCGAGAAGTAATCCCCCATCTCCAGTTATTTCGTCCGCAACACCTTCAGTTCCAAAGACCCAGGTCTTCTACGCCATTGTTATACACGATTTTGTAGCGGAGAGGGCAGATGAGCTTGACGCTAAAGCAGGCGATTCTGTCACTGTTGTTGCGCAATCTAATCGGGAATGGTTCGTTGCGAAACCTATAGGCAAGCTTGGTCGCCCTGGCCTCATACCGGTATCCTTTGTCGAAATTCATGACCCAGGAACTGGAAAACCGATACCAGAACACGATGTCATTTCGCTTATGGATCGCGGAGACCTACCGAAAGTTGAAGATTGGAAACGTGCTATGTACAATTATAAACAAAACAGCATCACATTAGGAGCTATTGATTCTCCGAGTCCTATTCGTGACTCTACTCCCATTAGTTCCCACATACCGTCTCACAATCATCCAGAGCCACCTCCTGCACAGCAGCAACCCTCACCGCCACAAACCAATCACACGGCTACCGACGCGACCGTAGCAGAAACAATAGGGAAACTTCCCCCTGGCATTCTTCTAGCTGGTGATGTCGTCTCATTCCACTTTGAAATGGATGAATACTGGTTCCGCATCGACGCTATATACCAACCCTTTGCACGGCCCGGAGAAAGGCTTCCTCTGGCCAAACAGCTTATTTTATTCCGAGTTTACAGTGACTTCTACGATCTCCAAAAGTCGCTTCTTGCAACGTATCCGAGGGAGGCCGGTAAGCAACCCCCACAAGGTCGTATACTTCCGTTTATGCCGGGTCCTGCCGATATGGTCAGCGATACTTTAACGGCAAAAAGGAGAGTGGACCTCGATGAATACATGCATAACCTTTGTAACCTCAGCAAGTCTGGCGCCAGATATATTCTTGAATCCCAAGTGGTCCGGGATTTCTTGGTGCTCAAACCTGGAGACGTTGGGAATGATGCAGAGCCTCAAATACAGGAAATGGAAGACATCTACGGCCAACAGGCAATGCCTGGAAGCCCTGAGAGCGTTAGCAAACTGCAGGGCGACATTGGGAGACTAAGGTTGAATGATGAGGAAAGCAGAAGTGAGGGGTCGGAATATGAAGATGAAGGTTACGCGCCTTCATCACATTGGCGGGCCCGTGACAAAAGTGGGCATCCATATAGTCAAAGTAGCAGGCGCTCAAATGAAAGCCATCTCCGTCTCCAAGCCCACTCCCAAAACCATCAACGAAGTGGTTCTTCTTCGTCGTTGCGTGCAGGCTCTCCATATGGATCTTACACCCGCTCTGAATCCCCACTACGGGATCATATACCTCCTACCTCGACACAACGACTTAATGAGGAATATTATGATTATCATAACCCTCTTCCCTCTGCCACTTCATCAAACTCTTTCCTCTCCTCCCAGGCCACATCCCGTTCGCGATCTCAGTCAATCTCTAACACTTTCAATAGCCCTCCCATCTCAGCCGCAAATCCACAGACCGCATTTGTGAAGATCAAAATATTTGATCGAGTCGCAGATGACCTTATTGCCATTCGTGTGCATCCCCGCGTCACACATGCCGAGCTCATGGAGAAAGTGCAGGGTCGCCTCCAGATGACCTTATTGCCATTCGTGTGCATCCCCGCGTCACACATGCCGAGCTCATGGAGAAAGTGCAGGGTCGCCTCAGGGAGGTCGCAAACCTCCGTTATCGCGACAGCGCCACGAACGCTTTGGTTGGGCTTGACACAGACGAAGATCTTACAGCATGGATTGAAGGCACGGATAAGCATGTCCTGTTTGCCGACTGATTCACGGGCTTGACACAGACGAAGATCTTACAGCATGGATTGAAGGCACGGATAAGCATGTCCTGTTTGCCGACTGATTCACGTTATAATAGCATGTCTGTTCTCAATGGGCCTGCGGTCCCTCCAACTCCCTTCGTCTGACCTCACACACTCTCTGACTTCGCGAGCGATTATCTCAGCATCATGAGACGTTCTTTATTCAATTTGATCTGTTGTGTCTCTCTTAATTACTGGAACATCCTCTCCTTTACATTTGTCATACCTGTACCAACGACGTGCCCCTATATTTTGGCAGTAGCTTGCGCAATACCATATCATGTAAGCAAGAATAGTGTCATATTGTACGAATTAGACGTCTACTTACTCTCCTTGTCGACTGATATCGAAAGCTGTTAAGTTTTAAGACAGCAATTCGACCAATCCTCATAGTAATGATGTATACTAGTCTACATCCTTTGTGTCGCGCATCAGTCACCCGAACAAACCCGGTCAAACAATCCTGACCTAGACTGAATCGCCGAGCAAGAGCACAACGCAAGATGGTCTCGCTTCTTCGCACAGTGCGGAGCATACAACGTGTAGGGCTGCGTGAGTGGTGGCGACAGATGCAGTATATTTGCGACGCCAAGTCTGGAACATATGTCGGCAAAGACCAGTTCGTTGGAAACCTCTCTCTCCATCTGAAATAACCTCCTTTTTGATAGGTTCGGAAACCGATATTACGAAAATTACAATCAATACGAGGAAATACCAGGTGTGTCGCCATGTTCTATACTTTTCTGTTCTTTTTATAAAAGTGACATAGGCCGCCACCGCTGGGTTGATCTCGCACAGGTACGCTACACTCTACAGGGCTGGTGGACCAATTTACAGAACATACTTCCGGTGTAGCACAACTACCATGCTTCGCAAGTCCCCCCAGAGTGGCATTCGTGGCTGCAGCACATTCGGGAGAATCCTCCACACAATGATCCTGTCATGCTTAACTCTTTTCCCCCTTGGAAAGCTGTACGTCCAAATATCTTGTCTCTTTCAGATCTGACCAGGTCTCCTGAATAGCCTTGGACGGAAAACCTGACTGGGACACGCGGTGCCTACCGACCTTACAATACTGTTCCTCCTAAGATCTCAGCTTGGGAGCCCAAAGTCAATAATCGTTCTTGAACGTATGGGAGTGAGAACACATGACTGTTCCTCCTAAGATCTCAGCTTGGGAGCCCAAAGTCAATAATCGTTCTTGAACGTATGGGAGTGAGAACACATGGGATACTCGAGGCAGGAAATTACACGGGACTATGTGATATATTCAAGTGGTACTACTTCCTAATTTTCTCTGCTTTAAGCAGATCCTCTACGATATGTTCCGCAATTGCAAGGCTCGACGTCAAGCCTGGACTTTCTATCCCCAGCAAGCTTATCATAGCGCCAGAACCTCCAGGGGTTATGGGTATGCTCCGTCCTGTGGAATGGTCGACGCGAAAGACAAAGTCTTGGAAGCCCGCATGTGGTGGTACAAGCTTTGGCCGCATGCCACAGTAGTCTGGTTGCATACCTTCTAGCGTCACTCCTGAAAGGTATCTGGTGACGGCTTCGTGCATTTCCGTAAGTCTCGATTCGTCTGGAATGAGGTGACGAGTCCAGAAGTCCGCGTCGTCACAATCATGCTCGGAAGGGGGTTCGATCCACTCAATATCGGGTCCAAAACGCACCTTGCCCTGCAAGTCTAGTGTGAGATGAGTGCCCAGTGAGTGGAATGCATGATCTCCCCCGCCTCCAAGTTCTGGACAGGGGTATATGAGACGTGAGATATTCTTGATACCCGCACCATAATACGAAGCATATGAGCCACGGGCGTAGTACATAGGTATCCGTTCTGCGGCTGGGAGTATGCTGTTGAGCACTAGAGTACTTGAGAGGCCACTGGCATTTATCACTGTTCTTGCTAACATTGCATCTCCTTGTGGTGCATTGCCAGTCACAGTCTGAACAACCCACCCCATCCCTAAAGCATCCGGAATGTGGCGGTCAATTCTCACAACTTTCGTAGAATACACAAGATCTCCAGCTTCCGAATCAATTATATCTTTTTCCAAACTTTCCAGGAAAGAATGGGAGTCTATAATCCCAGTTTCGGGACACAATAGCGCTGCCACTATATCGGGTGACAAATCTGGCTCCAGTTTGCGTGCTTCGCGACCTGAAAGTAGCTTCGTAGGAAGGACAGCCCGCTGAAGATTTTCCCGCGGGGAATGCATTGGCCAAGCAAGAGTCATGGACTTGCGATGAAGGTTCTTGATATATGGTTGTTGTCCCTCTCGAGCAACGACGAGTTTACCGCACTTTCGGTAAGGAATGTGGTGTGCCGCGCATCGTTCGTAGATCATGTCGCGTCCTCGGAGACAGAGTCGCGTTTTGAGCGAGTTTGGTGGATAATATAGGCCTGCGAAATGGATTGAAGTTGTAGAGCCATTCTCAAATTCTTACGACAGACCATACCTGAATGAATGACCTCGGAATTACGAGAACTATTTTGACATTCAGCATGACTTGAACGGGTGTTCCTCCCAGATTTCAATACCTGATCTCTTCACCGGCGCGTGAATGCCTTTCAATGAGGAATGTGGAACATGTCGGAAAACTTTGAGCGAGGCGCTGTGCTATAGCAAGGCCCACGACTCCTCCGCCAACTACAAGGTAGTCTACAACAGATTCTGGGTACTAGAGAATTCAATGCATGGAGATTAGACGCAGACCTAGATTTACGCACTTTAAACTTGAACTTATTGTGACAGTTTAGAGTAGCTGTCAGACTCCTGAGCTTCATCAAGACCTAGATTTACGCACTTTAAACTTGAACTTATTGTGACAGTTTAGAGTAGCTGTCAGACTCCTGAGCTTCATCACGTATTCTTCTTGTAAGCAGAAAGAAAGCGAGTGAGAACGCAAGGGTTCAGGACCGAGACCGACAGCTTCTAGTTATCTAATCTTGATCTTTCAGATTCTTCACGCGATTATCAACATATCAATTTCACTGTCAACGTCGACCTAGTCTTAATCACAGATGACGGCCGACATCGTTTCCTCAGGCCCTCATGCTGCTCCGAAAAAGGACTTAAATGCAGCATTGTCAGCCTTTGACACCATGCCCTTGTTCATGAAATCCCTGCCAACAGAGGACTCCGGGGACTCAACGTTAGCTGCTTTGCAAAGTCTGACACCATGCCCTTGTTCATGAAATCCCTGCCAACAGAGGACTCCGGGGACTCAACGTTAGCTGCTTTGCAAAGTCTATACATGACGGCACGCCGGATGGTGGGTAAGAATAACACCATCTATGATCTATCCTTTTATAATTCACATACTTGTCAAAGACGTTGCATTGAACTTCAAGGAACAGGGTAACGAGTACTTTAAGGGAAAGCGGTATCGCGAAGCACTCGGTTTCTATACTCAGGGCGTCGATGCTAAACCTACAGATACAACCTTGTGCGAAGCGCTGTTATGCAATCGTGCTGCATGCAACCTTGAACTTCGTGCGTCCTGTTCTAGATTTCCATAAACCTCTTTGTTTTAACTCTTTTCAAATTAGAAAATTATGGCTCCGTATTGCGTGATTGCTCCGTGGCGCTGAATCTAAACGCAAAATCATCCAAGGCATACTATCGGTCTGCGTCTGCCTTGATGGCGCTAGATCGCGTCGAAGAAGCACTTGATTGTTGCGATAGATGTCTGTCATTTGACCCTGAAAACAAGGGGATAATCCAGCTTCGCGAGCGCGTTACAAAAGCAAAGACTGAGAAAGACAAAAGGGAAAACGGAAGAGCGGAAAGGATAGGCAAAGAGCAAGACGCCAAACGACAATTAGAAATCGCTTTCCGGGTACGGAAAATACACCATCTTCTCATTTCTTTTTTCTAAACAATCACACAGGAACGGAACCTCTTTATCTTGCCGAAAACGGGCGGATCTTCAAATCCGTACGAACCCCACTTCGATCCGGACGACCGGACGAACGGTACCCTGATTTTCCCAATATTCTTCCTCTACCCACAGTACGCAACATCGGATGTTATTTCCCACTTTGTCGAAGACGTGCCGTTTGCTGAACATCTCAAACAAATGTTCCCACCTCAAGTTCCCGCGCCCGACTGGGATAAGCGGGACGAATATGTTGCGAGTCGACTGGTGGTTTACGCGATGACGCACCGGAAACGGTTACTCAAGGTTGGGGCAAAGATGACGCTGCGCGACGTGTTTAGTGCATCGCGAGCCAGGGAAGGCGAAAAGAGGGATGGGTTGGAGTTGAAAGACGGGTGTTTGACCTTTGTTGTTCTTCCCAAGGGAGACGTGGAAATGAAGTGGGTAGAAGATTACAAGAAGACCAGGGACGCGTAGCAGCGGGCCGCCATTGTTCAGAAGCCCAAAATTGTCACTGAAAAACAGGCTTGAAAGAAAAGCTCAGTCAAGTGACATCATCTGGGAGGTGCCTAGGACCTCCACAGTATCTATCAGTTTATCAGTGTCAGAACCTTATTCTTCAGGGTGAATTCCCAATCGTTCCCTCAAGAGAGTCAGCAGGTGTTCATTGACAGCCCGTTCGGGGCGCCACTGTCTGTGAAGCACAGATTGATTACGAAACATTCTCAGGTAAGTAGGCACAGTGTTGAAGAATTCCAGATGAATGTCACAACACCGAGATTGAATTGTCAAAAATCGACATCCGGCGAAATTATGAATCATTGGGTGGGTCCCAGAGTCCCATATAGGATTAATGTAAATCGGCGGACAATATGAGAAGGCCTATTTGGAAGGCAGAAACACCGCTGAGACATGATAAGGGGTATTGAGATAAGAGGAATACCAAGCCTTTCGTGGTAAGCATGGAACTCGATTTGAGGCCATCTTGTGCGACAAACAGGTCATGGGAGACATTTCAACTTGTTAGCGCTCATAAGATTGGTACGAGATCTGACTGCTCTTTCTGAGGCTCAGATCGGTACTTTGCTCGAGAAAATAGGGGCTTCCAAAAAAGGAAACCGGAATTGAAACAGAGTTTGGCGTTGTTGTGGCTGCAAAACGCTCCCTGGTCAGCAAGCAAGTATCCATCCCGCCGTCGTCAAAAGGTCTGGTGAGTACATGTGCCATTTTTCAGTATCCAGGATGATTCCCAGAGGTCGTATCGATGGTTGGACGGAAGGCTGGAGCAAATGGATGGCGGGAAGGGGTGGATGCATAAGTTTGACTTGAGATGTTGACAAACGACACTTTCTAGGGCCCACATCAAGATGTCCGTTAACCACAAAATTCTTCGCTCCGCCAACGCGCCCACCTCTTCCCCCGATGAGACAGAGACCAATGTCGCGCAGGCGTTAATCGACCTCGAAAACAACGTTCCTGAACTCAAAAACGAGCTTCGTCCTCTGCAAATCTCTGCAGCCCGTGAGGTTGATGTTCGCGGCGGCAAAAAGGCTATTGTTGTCTTTGTTCCTGTTCCCCAATTGAAGGCGTTCCGTAAGGTGCAGCAACGGTGCGTCTGAGGGCCTTGATTTTCTTCGAGTGTGCCAGGAACCCATATTTGTCTAGCCTTACCCGGGAGCTGGAGAAGAAGTTCTCTGACCGCCACGTCGTTTTTGTTGCTCAGCGACGGATGCTCCGTAAACCCACACGCTCCTCGCGCGTCGGCCAGAAGAGGCCTCGCAGCAGGACTTTGACAAGCGTCCATGAGAAGATCCTGGAGGATCTTGTGTTCCCTACCGAGATTGTTGGCAAGCGAACCCGTGTCGCTGTTGACGGATCAAAGCTCCTCAAAGTGTAAGTTGTTGAGTGCTGTCGCAGGTGACATGACTTATTGTTGGACAGGTTCCTTGACTCGAAGGACGCGACATCACTCGAGTACAAGCTGGATTCGTTCTCGTCTGTGTACCGCCGCCTGACAGGGAAGGAAGTTGTGTTTGAGTTCCCTGTGGTTGCAGCATCGCACAGCGACTAAATAGAGTAGATATGTACTCGTTATGAGAAGCGATTTATGCTTGAACAGCTAGTGCTGGGTGAATCTGGAGATTGATGTTGTGCACGTGGCCAGAGTCTCCGCGCCAGGGGTTGATTATAATAATTGGCGCAGTCCAACTTGTTCTCCTCGTCTCCCTTCCTCTCCTCCCCCGCCCTCGTGGCCCTCGGGCCAATTCCTTTTGCCCGCCATACCCTTCCCCGTCGCCGACCACGACGACGCCCTGCTCGCCCCACACATGCGCGAGTACTCCCCCATCGACCCCTACCTCAGGTCCAGATACGAGGATGGTGTCGACAGCAAGATTGTCATCATGGGCAACTCAGGTCTGTTCGTCGTTTTCTCTACCCTGTCCACTCAACATTCGCAGGCGTCGGCAAGACCAGTCTCCTCCAGCGGTACACTCAAAACAAGTTCGATCCCAAGAACACAACCTCGACGAGCGGGGCCTTTTTTGTAACGAAGAAAGTTTATGTCAATGGTCTCAAGGTTCGCCTCCAGCTCTGGGATACTGCTGGCCAGGAGCGTTTCAGGAGCATGGTGCGTTTTATGTCAATGGTCTCAAGGTTCGCCTCCAGCTCTGGGATACTGCTGGCCAGGAGCGTTTCAGGAGCATGGTGCGTTCTCCTGTCCAATTCCTCCAATTTCAATCCTAATCCAGCGTCTTTCGCCAGGCACCTATGTATTATCGAGGTGTGTCAAAGCCCGTCTTGTCATGTGCAAATTCTCAAAGCTAAAGCTTGTCATAGGCGCAAATGCGGCTCTACTCTTGTACGACATTACCAACGCATCAACATTTAATGACATTCGTGGCTGGCTTGAGGGTATGCTGGCATGCCCCAAATGTACATTCTCTGACCCATCACTAGAACTCAAGAAGAACTGCCCACCAGAACTCATAATATATATTGTCGGCTCCAAGGCGGATCTCTATCGCAATCGTGCCGTAACCCCCGATCTCGCTCGTCTCTCACTCCACAATTGGTTCCCCCCACCCAAGCCGCCGGCGCCGGCACCACCTCCGCCTCCTTCCACGCTATCCTACATCCGCCCGCGTTTCACCTCTTTTCCCGGCTTGCGCTCACCACCCGTAGCACCCACTCCAATCCCTACAGAAACCCCCGCCTATCTTGATCTGCCTTCAAACCGCTCTTATGGGAGCCAAAGGCACAAGACAGTCGCTCAGACACGCCCGAGGACAGGCGGGGGCGGTAGTGGTAGCAGTGGTGTCACTCGCACCAATTCTTTGGCCACTTCACGCACGTGTACATCACAGAGTTCCCGTTTTTCTTTGTTTGGACCGTCAAGTGGGGGTAGTTGGCCCGATAGTGGTGAGACAAGCAGCAACAGCATCAATGAAGACGATGAGGATGCACTCGTTTTTGAGTCAGAGGAGCAAGAGTGGGGTCTTAGTAAGGGCATGGAATTGTTTGAAGTGTCAGCCAAAGATGATACAGGTGCGTTTTCGGTGTTCTTTTCCATTTCTCTTCACTCATAGCACTCTTTCAGGCATCAAAGATCTCTTTGAACACCTGATCTCGGCCATAATTCTGAAGAAAGATCTCATTGAAAAGGAGAACGAGATGAGAAAGCGAGATAGTGTCCTTTTATCAAACGCTAACTCACCTGTGTGGGCAGCCCAGGCCGATGAAGAGGAAGCCCGAGTGAAGGCATCGAGAACATCGGGTAGCTGGAGCTGCTGCTAGGATTGGGCCGCTGGTTGTCCCTTGTGCATCACTCTTGCGGCAGAACCTTCCCCATGATACCAGTTTTTTCGGTTCGCCTGCTACATATCACATCTTGTTACTCTGTCCCGAACGTTTCTCGATAACGTCTTTCGCCTTGAGTATTCTCTCTCACACACTCCGTCATTCCCGGTCTCCTTATCACATCATTATATTCTTCTCCATTCAAACCCCCACCCCGCCTTTCGCACCCTGATGTTTAATCTATACATGTCCTCCATGTTACGACCCGACTCTGCACCGGTTTTTTTACCTCACATGCAATCCCACATTCCCCCACCCATCCAACGAACCAAACCTCCCTTTTCTATACCACCCACGTTTGTTGATTCGTATCTATCGTATATCTACTACACGCTCTATAAGTACATAAGTACATGTCATGTATATCCATCCATGCTCATGGGAACTTTCTAACCCCACCAAATCTCGTCCTTACTGTCAACGCTTGCTTAATCGGGGCCGGCAAGAAGGAGGGATACCATGCCGAATCAACGGCTCCAGTAAATTATACCTACGTTTGTATAGAGATATTTATAAGGCAATTACAGAGATTTTAGTATGCAACGTTGCACGATACCCTGTCCATGACTAGTCGTCGGCACCTTGGCTTCAAGTAAAATTGAAATGCACTTGAATGCTGTAATTCTTTCTCACGACGATATCATATAGCACCCATGCATATCACGAGAATATGTCTAAATTTAAAGCTGCCGTTTGCCTGCAGCTGTCAATCTTTGACTTCCTCAATTTGTTTTTGACTAAAGGTGTGTCGAGGGTTCTTTTCTCCTTCGAATAGTCTAGATTCGATCTATGATTCTCGAGATCTGCCGTTCTCTCCGTGAAATGTGGTATTGTTACAAACCTTCCATCTGTCAGTTTTTCGTTTCTGCTGCCCGTTTTTTTCACTTTCAAGTATACTGCTTATCGGGACGAGACACAGGCGAGCCCTCCTTGCCGACGCCCGGTAAAACCGATTCCTTACTGGGTTTCGCTAACACAAGCTTCAAGATGCGGCATACGGCTTCCCTTTTTACCCTTCTCTTATCGTCGCAGTGTGCTGGCTCTGAGATTACCTGACGATATCTATATCCTCTCTAGATGCATATGCTTTTCTAAGCTTGTGCATTGTAGAAGCACGGCAAGCTCGTCTTGGACATCTCGACACAAATTTGGGTTTGTGATCCTTTATCGGCAAATGACAGTGAGTTTTTACAACAGAGGGCTTATGAAAAGCTCGATTCATACACGAGTTGATGTATACAATCTAAGCCTGTCCAGTCGAAGTCCAACGACTGAAGGCATTTGCGGATTGACACTGTACCGATAGCTTCATTCGGTCTAGTATTACAAGCTCTCTATGTAAGCGCTAAGCTCGTTCAGCAATCTTCGACATTGTGATTGAGAAGAAACCAGAAGAATGCCTTTCAATGCCCTTTCAATCGAGGCATTAGATGAAGACTGCAGTCATCACGAACTAGGAGAACATGTATGTCTCGTCCTACAACGTACATATGCTGAATCACAGAGACAGAAAGCTACAAATATTTCTTAGCATAGAATTTCTCAGTTTGGAATCGACTACTTTTTCCTTGCCTGGGTCATGACCAAGTTTGCTACTCTGGAGCAGGGATTCTGACACTAGTGAAGATTGTGCACTCCGTCGCCAGGCTTGTTGTCTTGGGGCAGATTGGCCTCATCTTTCTTTTGAGATCCTCCTGGTCATTTCACACCAATCAGAGGCCCGCAGAAGACATCTCCATGAGGCTTCTGACCCTCATTCACTATCTATGTATTTTCTCAAGATTCTCAAGGCTCCTTTCCTCCCAGTGCCGTAAACTCCGCCTTCGCACTTAAAGTACTACATATAGTCCTTGCCACCTCAATTTAGTGTCGAAGGCTGGACAGCCGAGACAACATTTTTCACGCCTAGGTTCCGCGTCTTTCGATAGACGTTCGCTTCTTTATCACGTCTTGGCCAAGCGCTGATCCCGCTTGGCAAGTGTTCTTCGATCCCAGCCACGTCAACTGGACATTCGCGACAAGGGTAATGATTCGGACCTTGCTCCGTGAAGTAGTGAAAATGCGTTGACCCATGGTCCCACTTTATAGGCACAGTTAGTAGCAAAATTGGCAGACTTCTCCTATGGGACGAACACCGTGTAAGTACGATTCATTAGTCCGCTTGTCCCGACGAGAAACTTGTATATCCCCTGAGAATTCTGGCAAACGCAAACGCAAACGCAGCCGGAATCCGGACGTGAACAACGAATGAAATTGGAAGGTCAGACAACCTAGAGCCGTAGTCTTCAACTCTCCTCTAACACGTATGTTCAAACTCGAGAACTTTAAGAAGCTGAATATAAATGCTTGAGTCTTGAAAATTACGCATACAAAAAGACATTGGATGTTATTTAATGAGATCTATAAGTAAACCTGGTGACTATTGAAAATCTGCTCGCTGTGTGCTATTGCAAGAATCTAAGCAACCAAGAGTCATACCGACAATAAGAAGTCTGCAAGGATGCGCCTCTAGGAATTCGGTAGTACTGTTATATCTGGCCAGATAATAGTAAAATAGACAACTTGTCAATTGAAAGTTCACGTTCAAGAGATAAATTTCTGCATCGTCAAGAGTTCAGGATGCTCTACAGGGACGTCCGACTAGCGGAAGTTAAGGGCATGCAACGGGGCTCTGCCACCAGTCTCCCTACAGCTTCTAACCCAAGGCCCCCCCTTATCAGTAACCCCGTTTATATCACATTGGATCTCATAGGTGATGCCAAAGCTGACGCAGAGCCCATTAACAAGCGGACTTCGGGAAGAGCTTGATATCCTGGATAAGTATGCGCGAGGACTCGAGTTTGACGACCTGCCGGATTATGAAGGCTTGCGAAATTTCTTCCGCTGCAACCTCAGGTAGCTGGCCTTGTTCTGAATTGTCAATTCCTGGCCGCACTATATAATCGAATTATCATTGACTATGAGGGGACTCATTGGACAAAATTATTGATTTGTTAATTAAACAGAATTTTGATTTTGTATCACATGTTCAGTTTTCAAATCGAATTTTGATTTTGAATCTACATATTTCGACTTTGATTTACCTGTTTTGCTCTGGACTTTTCAGCACTGGAAGCAATGCTTCTGACTACCACATGATCACCTGCCTCAATTGAACCACTGATGGACAGAGGACGTCATCATCTTTTCTTCTATTTTCAACTGTCGTGTGAACTGTCTTTAATCGTTGTGTGCAAACACTCATTGGTCCTTTTATATGGATCTTCCAGCAAGGGACCAATGTACACATTTACAATGTCGTGGATGTACATTTTTCCAGCCAAGAGAGGTGTGTTTACCATCAAAATATTCGAAAAAAATGTAATCAAATTAAATTATTTTAGCATCGCATTTGTTGGTGTGGTCACTCTTATGATGAACATGCTACATCTTCCATTGCATATGTAAATCCTCCTCAAAGAGGAGGAAGAGGAAACTTGTGTGAACGTTTCCAAGAAGTATGCTTTATTGAGTAAAAATATATGTCGGAATTTAACTACTTTGCAGCCGTCTTTACACTACACACCAGATTCTTTATGTGTATCCTGTGGAGGAAGCTGGCTTGTTCATGAACGACCTACTCCATCGTATGTTCCAATTTCTTTTTTAACTTTCTATGTTGATTTTATATTTTAGTCAATCACCTCAATTATCGACCACTTCTCTGCCTACTCAAGTAGCCATTGCACCAGCTATCACTTCATGGAATCCACCTCAACTTAGAGTATCTGGGTCAACTACAAATGATCGTCGCATCAATCATGCTGCTCAACAAAATGCTGCAACTCAGTCTGCTTATTCAACTTCTCGAGGTCCTGCTCGATCAAGTGTTTTACGTGGTTCAAACCATCGACGACATCCTGTATCTATACCTTATACTGGATCTAGCCAGCCTTTATCATTTTCGAGTGCTTCAGTTGCTGGTCCAAGTCGTGGAGTCAATCAACAGTTTTTTATTGCTTTGTTACCCTATGGGGTATGTTCATTTCTTATACATTTTAGATGTCTAGTAATGATTTGAAGCCTACAACATTTTTTGATGACAACGACCTTATTCGAGAGCTTCCAGAACTTCGAATTCACTCCGAACGCTTGCCAGATTTACTGAATAGATTGGAAAAATTCAACCTGTTATCACTCTTCACAATTTCTGATGGGCCTCATGAATCGCTTTGGAGAAAAATCCATGATCACTTGATCGGACAGGCTCGCACTCATCATTTCACCATATCGCGCCATTCATTAGATCTTGCAAATGATACTTCGATCTATGAAAGATCACCATTTGCTTTAGCTGTTGGTGGTAATATCAATGGTATATTCGGTCAAAAGCTCAAAGTTTCACCTCTTATCTCCAATCAAATGACATATGCGACACTTCTGACTAAAATTGCCAAAAAAATTCAACATCCTTCCAGTTCAATTCCGCTGCTTTTCTATTGTGAGTTATTCTGTTCAAATTAAGCGCTCTTACTAATATGGTTAAAGATTGCCGACGACTTTTATATGGACCAATTATACCAAATACTACCGATGCACATCCATGTTTTGTTGACCATGTTTTTAATGGCTTATGGACTCGTGATCCATGCGAAATTGAAGGGGAAAATATCATATGTTTTCAGCACTGTCCAGGCTTTACACTGCAGCCAGAACCTTTAGCATCTATAGCTTCGTTGCCTTCAACTGCAATATCACCTCAAACTGAAATACCTCTATTTGACAACGATGATGACGATGTAAGTATTGCGATAGCTTTTTTTGTTTCTTTTATATATAACAATTTTTTTAGTTTCCCGAAGTTACTGATTTGCTTCGACACAATGCTTCTGATGCGGTCTCATCTCCATTACACACACCTTTAATTTCTCTTGCTCAACTCGGAACACCACCACCATCAACCTTGATCCCAACACGATCTTTGCATTCTTTTCCGCTTATTGTTCAACCTCCTTCACCTCTTACGCACTCAGCTTCACCACCAACGAATTCGCTCCTTTTACATACCTTCCAAGGACCTACAATTAGGCCACCTCACCATCGCAATGCTCATGAGTGGCTTGACTTTATGCATTTGCAAGCTGTTCGCTACGCAAGAACTATTTCGGAGGAAAATCCATATTCTCAAGAAGTCCTTGATATTGAAGCGCCAACTGATATAGCTGCTGCCAAGGCACTTGTTGCATCTCTTATTGGCCATTTTACTGGATGCCCTCCTGTTATTGATAATGGTACTACAGTTCGCATATTTTCCTTTAAACATCTCTTGATTGGAATGCGAACATGGAAAATGTATGTTTTTTTTATATTACATTACATCAATACTAATTGTTATATCAAGTGGACAAGCAACTGGAAGTGGAGTAGAACGAGCAGTTCTTCGTGCAGCTCTCAAATATGTTACATCCAATGGTCGCTATTGGAAGCAATTGGACGATCTTGGACATTTCACGCTTTGTTTCAACCCAGGGCATATATCAGACGACAGAATTGCACAGCTAAAAGTTCATGGTTGCCTTTCAGCATTGCATATTTATTGGGCAAAATCGTCACCATTTCCTGTGTCACCCTGGCTTATAACTCTTATTCTTCTTGGTCAGACAACTATGGACGATATTGATTTCATATCAGAAATCAATCCCGAGTTGGCTTTGAAACTTCAGCATTGGCCGATTGACTCTGATATACCTTTCGACACTAGTAACCCTTGCTCAGTAGTATCCCAATTAATCGTCAACCATCTTAGCCCAACGACAGTATGCAAATTATTCTATATTGCTTTTCAATTACTGATTCTGTATAAATAGCCTGCAGAATTGCACGAATTGACAGGCGATGCTCATAAATACTATACGCAGGCTTTGTTCAACAGCATTTTTTTTCTTGCACCTCCTAATCAAACTGCAATCGCTACTCTTCCTGAAGTTCAAGCTTTTTGCGATGGTTTTAATCTTCAAGTATCATCGTCATTAAATCTACTTCAGGTAAGTACAATCCATAGATTTATCAAAAGTCATCTCAAAGATAAATAGTCCTTGGGAGACATTACAACGACAAAGAAGATCATTTGCGAGCTGGCTACTGCTAAAGTGAAATCTGCTGAAAGTATTATCAAGCGTATTATCATTCATCCTATGGCTGAAGAACCTCAACTTCACTGTCGTCTTTTCAAAGCCTTGGCTCACTATCTCAACGGCATTGGACATCCTCAAGGGTTCTCGAATACGAATGATTTTGTAACATTGGAGATGTTGATGACGCCCAAATTGCGCTAAGGTGCACTATCACTAGTACAGCTACTTAGTCAATATAGCTTTGGACGCGCTAAGTATGGGAGAGAGTCCTGGACAGGTCCCAGAGAACGCACAGTAGGCAAGAGGTTGGTGGTAAGGAAAAGGGGTGATTGGCGCTTATTTAAGACCCAAAAATGCGGCAAGAGTATGCTAAAAATCACCAATGAAAGGTGCTAAGAGGCGCGGGAAAGAGTCGCCAAGGAAAGGCGCTAAGGAGCGCGGGAGAGAGTCGCCAAGGAAAGGCGCTAAGGAGCGCGAGAGAGAGTCGCCAAGGAAAGGCGCTAAGAGACACTGTAAAGGGGTCACTAAGAGGCGCTAAGTGTTAGCACCTAAAAGAGATGATAAAATGACGAGATTGCTTAGCAGATCTAAGCGCAAATGCCTTGCCGTAGTTGCAAGACACTAAGAGATTGCAGACAGAAAGGGTGAGAGAGAACTAAAGCAGAGTCCCCTTGCCGACACGGTCAACAAAAAGGTAGTCTGTTGCGTAGGGTGACCAAAATGTTGGGATACAATCCCTACTGCCAAATTGATTGAGTACTACTAACAAAAAGTAAGTATTTATATGTAAGTAAATGCCCTGAATTAAACTATATGGTGAAAAAGGTCCACAATCATGCTGTCGTTCTGAGTCGGCAAGAAGCTAAGCGACGTCAGGTGCTAAGGTGAAACTCCAAGCTGCCTGTCATAAAATACTTCATCATTCCTGCTGCCACCGGCTAAGAGCATCATGGGTGCCAAGTGTCTGTGTCCGTGTACGGCCCTGAAGGGTGAGTGGCAAGGTGCGGCAAGGTGTCAAGAGGAGTGCTAAGAATAGATGGTGCCATAAAGAGTGGTCCTGGAGTAATTAGAGGCTCCAGCTGCGAGTTATTAACATAAAAATATGCAAAAATTAGCCCCTGGAGCGCTAAGACGTGCCGCTCCTGGTGGTCCCAGTGTGCCAATGTGAGGTGCTTGTGTTGGCGCTATCCGTGGTCATCTATAATGGGAGCTCATCATCTCCCCCCAACTGAAATCCTGACTGTCCTCAGTCACTTTTCCAGAGAGTCGCTAATCTGAAAGTCGGTAAGAGAATGCATAGTCGGCAAGGAGGAGATGGAGGTGCCAAGGTGTGCTGGGTGCTGGCGATGTCGGCAATGTATGGTGCGCTAAAAACATTAGAAACTCGGCAGCCAGAATATGAAACGAGTGACGAATCAATGAAAAATATAACAAAGTGTGCAAAAATGACGAATAACTCAAGGGTCAAGTAGGTAACAAAATGGTAGTGATCTTGGTGACAATTTTTAGTATAGGTAGTGACAAAGATTGTCTATGAATGTAGAGTAAGAAAGCTAACAAAAGGTGATTCAAGAAAGGCGACTTAGCAAAGTATTGATGTTTTTGTACTTTTAGCCATTTTCTGAAATAACGTCGGCAAGTGCAGGTACTAGCACCTTATTGGGGGTCCTTAGCGGTCCTTCAGAAGCTTTATGATCACTAAGAGTAGTGCTGCAAGGGCCAGTAGAGGAACTATTGAGGCAACAAGTTGAAACGTCGCCAGTAACTGCCAGTTCGGGAAGGTCATGGTAGTGCTGATTATTGTCCAAGCTGGAAGCGCCAAAGGTAGCGCTAATGGTGGCGCCTTTATCCTCAGAAGGCGCTAAGACAGTGCCTGTTGGTGCGCTTGCGCTAGGAGCTATCCTGCAGAGGTCTCCAACTGTTGCCATGACTTGCGTTGCTGTAGTATAATCAATAACTTGAGTTCCTACCTCAAATATTTGCAACGTCGCCAAGGAGTCTACTCCATACTGCTTCTGAGGAGCGCCAAGAGCTGGCGCTAAGGGCTGGAAGTCGCTAGTGGGCAGATTATTGTGTGCTGGCATGGTAGGTGGTGCTAACGTTATGGTGCGAGAGTTGACATTGGAAAGGACTGAGTCTTCACAGGAGGCGCTAAGAGACTCTGGGGAGGCGCTAGGCAAGGCTAGGGAGGTGCTAGGCGGTGCGGCAAGATCTGGTGGAGCGCTAGGGGGTAAACTGGTGGATTCAAGAGGTGCGCTAGGGGAAACACTGAAGCTGTTCTCAATAACAACAAGATTGACGGCAATGTTGGGAACTTCAGATTGAGCATTCACAGGAGCGGCAAGGGAGGCGCTAGGAGGCATTGAAGAGGCGCTAAGCATTGCTGGATGAGTGCTAGGTGGTGCGCTAAGGGGTACGGCAGTGGCAGCCTCGGCAAGAGCTAAGTTAACGTTAGAGGTGTTCTGAGGCTTGGATTGAAAAACCATGGATTGCGTCGCCAGTGGCACCCTAAATTCAGCGCTAAGGCTGGCGCTGGACACGCTAGAAGTGGCGCTAAGTGTTGGCAAAGGGGCGCTAAGGGTCTGAGTAGTTTTTGGTGCGGCAATTCCTCGTAACTTTGCCAGTTCCTGCTCTATTTGCACAATACGTTCCTGCCGTGCTAGTTCCCTAAACTCCTGCTGAGGGGGTTCCTTGGCGTCCTGATCATGCCCAAAATAGTAAATTTCCTCTATATGTTCTTCCGACTGGGGCTGGTAACTTGCCAATTCAGCGGCAAGCCTATTTTCGATTGGTGACATGGCAGCGGCAAAGGCAGCATTAACTCGAGTTTCCAGGTCTTTATAATCATCAGAGGCGCTAACACTTAGCGCTTGGATTACCGTGGGAGCGCTAGAAAAACCCTCAGAATGAGCGCTAAGAGGCTCAGAGGTGCTAAGGGAATAGGAGGTGCTAAGGGGACTGAGAGTGTTGGCACTAGTGGTTGTACCGGCAAGTACCCATTTTCCTGCTTTAAAAACCTGATCAATGTCATAGAACTCGTCGGGATGGTGTGTCGGCATGAGAATCTCTAGGCGACGTGCCATTTTTGTCCATAAGGAGGTTGGAATACCTTGCTGAAATAAGCGACGCTCTTCATTTATGTGAAGTTTGCCATGTTGCTGGAGCCATTTAGAGATGCGCTGGAAGTCACGGTAATAGGTAGAAAATGTGCCAAGAGTGTGCAGGCTAGTGGCAAAGGTGTCTTGCACTAGCTGCTGGAGGTCGCTAAGCCTGTAACGGGCAGATTCTTCTGCACCAGGATATAAATTGATTACTGCTGTTTTCCAATCTTGATAGCTATGTTGGCGAGGTGCTAAGGGAACTGGGGGGGTGGCAAGCGCAGGCTCTAAGGTGATGAATTCTGGTAAACCTGTCCAAGATTCTGCCGTGTCATAGGAGACATAACGGATAGCGTAATCCTTCCTTTGGGCAAAGTCGGTAATACCACAATCCTGGAAAAGGAGCTCTAGTTCTTGGAAGTACTGTGGTAACTCGCGTGGTTGGGTTTCATCCCATTTAGGTGCAGCAAAGTGATTTCGAAAGGGCATATGAAGGGGTCGTGCTTGGCTCATAGTGGGAGTGGCAAGGGAATTAATAGAGTTGGCAAGGGACCACGGCAAGTGGCAAGTGTATATCAGAAATAATCGTCTACAGTTGGCTAGTGGCAAGCGTCTTGTAGTTTCTGACTGTAAGGGGAGTGCGGCAAGGCACTGGAAAAATGAGGTAAGATTGCCTTTTAAAGGTGGGTTTCTGGCGGAATGCTGCCCTAGAGAACCCTCGCGGTGGGCTCCAATTTGATGACGCCCAAATTGCGCTAAGGTGCACTATCACTAGTACAGCTACTTAGTCAATATAGCTTTGGACGCGCTAAGTATGGGAGAGAGTCCTGGACAGGTCCCAGAGAACGCACAGTAGGCAAGAGGTTGGTGGTAAGGAAAAGGGGTGATTGGCGCTTATTTAAGACCCAAAAATGCGGCAAGAGTATGCTAAAAATCACCAATGAAAGGTGCTAAGAGGCGCGGGAAAGAGTCGCCAAGGAAAGGCGCTAAGGAGCGCGGGAGAGAGTCGCCAAGGAAAGGCGCTAAGGAGCACGAGAGAGAGTCGCCAAGGAAAGGCGCTAAGGAGCGCGAGAGAGAGTCGCCAAGGAAAGGCGCTAAGAGACACTGTAAAGGGGTCACTAAGAGGCGCTAAGTGTTAGCACCTAAAAGAGATGATAAAATGACGAGATTGCTTAGCAGATCTAAGCGCAAATGCCTTGCCGTAGTTGCAAGACACTAAGAGATTGCAGACAGAAAGGGTGAGAGAGAACTAAAGCAGAGTCCCCTTGCCGACACGGTCAACAAAAAGGTAGTCTGTTGCGTAGGGTGACCAAAATGTTGGGATACAATCCCTACTGCCAAATTGATTGAGTACTACTAACAAAAAGTAAGTATTTATATGTAAGTAAATGCCCTGAATTAAACTATATGGTGAAAAAGGTCCACAATCATGCTGTCGTTCTGAGTCGGCAAGAAGCTAAGCGACGTCAGGTGCTAAGGTGAAACTCCAAGCTGCCTGTCATAAAATACTTCATCATTCCTGCTGCCACCGGCTAAGAGCATCATGGGTGCCAAGTGTCTGTGTCCGTGTACGGCCCTGAAGGGTGAGTGGCAAGGTGCGGCAAGGTGTCAAGAGGAGTGCTAAGAATAGATGGTGCCATAAAGAGTGGTCCTGGAGTAATTAGAGGCTCCAGCTGCGAGTTATTAACATAAAAATATGCAAAAATTAGCCCCTGGAGCGCTAAGACGTGCCGCTCCTGGTGGTCCCAGTGTGCCAATGTGAGGTGCTTGTGTTGGCGCTATCCGTGGTCATCTATAATGGGAGCTCATCAATGTGTACTAATCCAGCTGCACAATCTCCACTTTATCGAATTGAAAGATTTTTATATATGGTTACGGGCAGTGAAATACCACCATTTCAGAAAGATTGGGAGATTGTCGTGAGTTTTTTGTCTTTTATATATTTACTATCTTAAGTTTTCTTTAGTTTCGATTTATTAAAGAATTGCCAGCACATCTTAGGCATGAAATCAATGACTCTGATGATTCCGACAGCTCTCACAATAATCAGTTGCTTTGTGTTTTCCATACATGCACATATGAAGTTGACATTCTCGACAATAAGCTTCTTCGTTCATGTTTATCTCAACCAATACCTGTTGATTCTTCAACTACTACTTTATTTGATATTGCAATTCACTCATGTTTCGTAACTTTTGATGGTGCTTCTGAATCATATGCTACCGTCTAAATATTATGCTAATAGTTTTGTAGACTACTCATACTTCTGTATTAATACTTAGATAAAGTTGTATTCAACATAGCAATCAACGTACAAAGATTTCATTACATATTTGTAATGCACTAATCCAAAGTAATCGACGAGAGTCCATATCTTGTGCATGATAAAAAGGAAGATTATGAATATGTGTAGCAAAAATATTCATGGTCGCAATATCAAAAGGACTTGTAGGTTCTTCAACCTCAATGTGTGACATATGAAGAGGTGGATGAGTCTGAAAAGGATTGTCTGTATCACGATCTGCAGTATTATAAGTAAAGTGATGATCACGATAAAGAGGATTTTCATAATCTTCCCAATCAATCCCATAGCTATCATGATCAATATTATCATCTTCTTCATTCATCTGCATTCCTCGTACTCCTTGCTGTATCATTCCGAAGACAAACATATCTTTAGGGCTCCGTTGACGTTCTCCTCGAATAGTAATAACATGTTCATTCCATGCATTTGCCCATTGAAGAGCATCACGATTGATAGCGTCGAGGAAAAGAAAGTGGAGAAGCCAGATGTGTGCATCCGAATTGACGTTGAGACCATCGTATTGTTCAAGGCTCTGGAAAAATGTCTTCCATTTTCCTGCAAACCCTAGTGTAAGATCACGCCAAAGACGCTCTATACGAATATTATGAACACTCCTGTAAAAAGTTAAGAAAGTTGCTGATATGATCATATCAGTCACGCACCGACCCCAAATATATGAACCTCTTTCAATGCCTCTCATCTCTTCCATATACTGAGCTACTAAGAGGTTTTCTGTGCCATGATCTCCACGTGTACGACTTGGCATGCCATGAACAGCAATAGCATCAAGAAAAACATTGAGAACCGTGCTCGCACGATTATTATTGCTAGCGAGAATAGCCGTGATAAAGCGTGAATAACCATCAATAAAAGCATGAAAGACAATCTTCCAACGTATAAGGCCTATAGTGATAATTTGTTAGATATATACAAGATAAATAATAATACAATACTAACCGTGTTGCCCATCATGATGCCAAAGAGAATTTGGACCAGGTACACTATAGACACGACGTTCAATGCGTCGTGTTCCAAAAATATTTGTAGGTGCTCCATGAACTCGATTATATGAAGCTTGAAGTCTAGCACGAGGAATGCGATGACCTAGATGTTTGAGGTGTCCATCAATCATCCGACGACCAAAGGTGGGAAAACATGTAAGGATATAAGAGACTATTTCATCCAGTTCTTCATCAGATAGGTTGGAATGTGAGGTTGAAGATCGATAGATGCGAGATATAGTTCCATCCTCTGCTTCATAATCAACATACACTGGATGCCCAGGATCTACCAATCCATATTCAAGTGCACGGCGTCGAATGGTTCGGGGATGGCAGCTGAATATAGTTGCAAGATGAGTTGGGCCACGCAGTTCAAGAGCAACATTGAGAAGTTCAGGGTCAATGTTAATGCGTGGACGTCCACGTAAACCTGAAGAGACCTGAGATGTAGTAGGACCAAAGTCGAAATCTGGAGGGTCTGCTGATTGCTGAGATGTTTCATCCAGGCAAGTAATCATCCGTTGAACACTCTCTTGAAGGGTGGAAAATTCAGCATGGTGAAAGAGAGTCTGATGCTAGTAAAATCAATAAGAAAGAATACTTATCAATAAAATACTGTAGCTTACCTGATGTGCAAGATTCAAGAATCGCAAGCACTCATTTCGATGATCTAGCAAATGAGCAGTATCTCCTCTCTGTGTCAACAATGCAACATTGACTCGTCGTCCAAGCTCAGCATAAGCTGCACGAAGAGTTTCCAAGGGAAGGGGAACACGGTCAACAATCTCCTATAGTCCACCATTACTTCATAGTCAGTAATGGTACACTGAATAATAATATATTACTTACCATATTTTATGAGAATCTTAAACACAATAAAACCTGTAAATACCAGTGCCGCATCTGAATCCCAGGGCTACACTTACCATATTTTATGAGAATCTTAAACACAATAAAACCTGTAAATACCAGTGCCGCATCTGAATCCCAGGGCTACCACACCCTGGGTATCACACCGGAGGTACCTCTGAGGGGGTCATTTCAGAGCGCTGGAAAACAGAGAAATAAAGAAACAAGAACTGACATTTATGTACTCTGTATAGACGTTAAACAATCACTG
The DNA here is from genome assembly GCA_027475525.1 of Macrolepiota albuminosa. Taxonomy (NCBI): domain Eukaryota; kingdom Fungi; phylum Basidiomycota; class Agaricomycetes; order Agaricales; family Agaricaceae; genus Macrolepiota; species Macrolepiota albuminosa. Next base: position 572,263 of record JAMWFC010000051.1, read on the forward strand.
ATTGTTGAAGAGCAATAAACGATCATCACGTGTATCAATGTATGGATTGAACTATGAAATTTAATACACTATATTCTCCCTTCTACATTTGGCTCTCTATTATAAACTACAATGTGACGTCTAGTGTTGACCAGGAACCTTACGGATACGATGCGCTGCCAGAGACAGAGCAGCACGCAAATTATACGGCGGCACTCAAGCATTATGCCGCAGATGGGGCAGCGGCGTACGAGGGGTTGGGGATGGCGTTGGGAATGGGCATGAGCATGGGCATGGATGTCGGGCTAGACACGGGGATGGCAATGGATATGTCGGCGGCGTCGACATTGGCGTCGGCTTACGGGCTCCCGCATAATCACGCTGAGCACCGACCTTCCGCCTTTCCCTCTCCCGCGCCCGCTCCGCCTCCTTACCCGTATCGCGCCTAAGCAGCCCACTACGTGTAAGCACGCTCGTTGACCGGCTCAGCGTCCCAGGCGTCACGAGGCCCGCATAGCTCCCCCTGCACGACACAGCAGGCGACAGCTCAGACGGCGAGCGCGAAGACGACGCTCCGATTCCTGGGACCGTCGCGTCTCTATCTTCGTCCGCTTGGGCTCCCAAGGACAAGTGGTCACTGGTGGTGGTGGTGGTGTCTGGTGGTCGGATCGACGCGTACATGGATTCTCCCAGAGCACCCAGCGCATCGCGCGCCGCCCTACATCAGGAGGATGAGGAGGGGGAAGAAGGAAGCCAGTGGTTGTTGCTCGACAAGGAGCCTGCATGTGCGAATGTCGGACTCGGGAACGGCGTTGGCGTTTGCATGGGCGTCGTCGACGTCGATGTCGGTGTGGCCATTGCCAACACCGGTGCAGACGGTATAAATTCTGACATCGCCTATGGCGACAGGTGACAATGTAGCACGCATAGAAAACTTTTGTACGCTGTGTGTGTGTGGAGTAATTAGCACTTGTGAGGCTCGCGGGGGAAAAACGAAACGAAAACTCGGACTCACCGCAATCGCTGCCGACGTTCTTCTGAAGTCGGTGGTGCATGTTCCAACACCGACGTCGAAAAAGAAACCCTTCTCCCAATCTCGAATCTATCCCCGAGCTGCATGTATTTCCACCCCAGATGCTCAATCCAGATCTCGGTATGGACAAACCAGGCCGCACGAAGGAGGACCTCTTCTTTTATCTGTTGGAGTCGAGGGTTGTCGGGAAGAACTGACGATGCTGCTTCCTGGAAGAGCTGTTTGATGAGGTGGAGAAGCCCAAGTGTCATCGTGTACTGCCCCGTTGCACGTTCCGCCGCCAACGCACCAGATGCGAAGCCCTTTGAACGCTCGTTTCCGAACAGAGCAGTGGTGGAGCGGATGTACAGCCAGACGCGGTTGGAGTAATTCGGGAGTGCAAGCAACGCTGAAAGGACACTCATGGCAGACGTGATGAGCTGAGGACGAAGTTGTGTTCTCGTGCGCGGGTTAGTCTGTGAGAGCGCGTCCTCGAGTATCATCGTCGTAAGCTGCACAAGATCGGGTGGCTGCGCCTCCGTCATCGTGTGGGCCACAACAGGAGCGCCACTCTCCAGCGCCTGCATAAGCTGTTCCGCCTGCGCTGTGTTATCTTGTATAAGACTCCGCAAGAGGTCAAGACAATGCATGACAGTCTCCTCCTCGTCTCCTCCATCCGTCTCCATACCCACATCCTCCAGCCTGATCACCTTCGTCTGTGGACCTCCTCGCCGAGCAAATGATACGTCCTGGTATGGGCCTGAACCTGCACCTGAAGAAAGCCGCTGACGGTTGACGTAGTCCGTTAGGAGCTCAAGGATGACTTTCCACCCCGAATGTTCATGCTGCCACAAGATGACGGCGTAATCACCCCCATCGCTCAACGAACGGCCCACCGAATGCGCAGGGAGCGTACTTCCTCCAGGCAATGTTATCGGCCGCGTATTGAAGAACATCACGCCCAAATTCGGTTTCTCCACCCTCTCATACAACGCATGAGCACCCGACAACGCACTCAGAGGCACAACTTGTGTATACGTTTGCAGCGTCTCTAGGTAATAAAACACATGGCTAGCACAAAGCAGATGTTCCTCCGCTATCGGCTGTCCTTCTTCCAAATGACGAGCCATAGAGAGCGTATCGTAATCAAGGAACCCAGAGGCGGTCATAGCACGGAGGAGGCGGATGAGAGGTTTGAAGTGGATGGGGAAGTGGGAGCGAGCAACGTCGAGGATGGCGCGGTGGGCTGTACCATGATGCCAGTCAGCTTGCCAGAATTGTGTGCATATACCGGCGATGGAGCCGCTTTTGCTGCGCCCGAAGAGGGATATCCAGATGTCGACGAGAGCGTTGAAGTCGTCGATTTCTTCAATGACGACGAGTTTGAGAAGGGCGATGACCAGACCTAGGTGATGTGAGGATACTGATGATAAAGTAGTATTTACAAGTGTACATACCTTTTAGGACGGAGCGGTATGCGATGGCGTTGGGATCTGTTACTGTGGACCCTTTCTTCCAAGCAACAGCAGTGACAAAGAGAGGTGACTTGGCTGTGACATGGCGTTGGGATCTGTTACTGTGGACCCTTTCTTCCAAGCAACAGCAGTGACAAAGAGAGGTGACTTGGCTGTGACGCGATTTTGGTATTTGCGCTCGTTTTGTTTGGTCAATATTGAGATTTTGTGCTGTATTGCATGTGCCTACAGGTAAGAAGAGACTGTGGCTTGAAACGGTGTACACCAAGAAGAGGAGAGGCTGGGCAGGAGTGTGACATGTCACATCATGTGAAGCGTGTTTTGTCCTGGCTCAAGACACTTCGATTGTAGATTTTTTGAGCTTTTGAATTCCTATCTACTCTAGCATCATACATGAAAGATATCTGCATACCATCTGACATAGTTCCTAACATCCTCAATGAGCTTGATCTAGTCTTGAAAGCTCATCCTCTTCCTGGCTTAACTGCTCTTCGTCACATATTAGAAGATTCCACACTTCATATTGGGTCACCATTATCTACACCACCTGCTTCTCCTCAATGCATGACACCAGTGCTATCTGTCAGCCCTACATTCATATTGGGTCACCATTATCTACACCACCTGCTTCTCCTCAATGCATGACACCAGTGCTATCTGTCAGCCCTACACCTATGCTCCATATTACACCATCTTCACATTCTGGACTTACAATTCGAATTCCACCATTACATATGCGCTCTCATGCTATGGATGCTCTTGATGAAGATGATGGGACAGGAGACATAATCAAGAAAACAGGCAAGAATAGAGGAGATGAAAGAAAGAAGGACAGAAAGAGAAAACTGGTCAATAAACTAGATGGAATTCCTTGTGATGATGAAGATGAATATCAAGAAGGATCTGGGCCTGAAGCTGAAGCTGAAACAAGGAGAAAACATAAAAAATTGGCCAAAGGATCTACTAATTGGCAGGCAAATGGAAACCCTCCTCCTCTTACTGCTCTTGGTCGACGATTAATTGTCACTCTGTGTTCTGTCATGTCTGAAGAGAATTCTAGCAAAGTGGAGAGTTTGGTCCAGCTGTTGATGAATCACAATCACCCTAGCAATAGGTCAGCTTCCTCTTCTTTGAAAGAACCTTTTCAGTCTCTCAAACATTTAATAGGCCAGCTTCCTCTTCTTTGGAAGATCCTTTTCAGTCTCTCAAACATTTTGCTACTCTTTGTCATGAGCTTGAAAATGACACCAGGCTTAATGACTTCAAACTCATGCTTTCTCTATTGCAACTCTCACTTTTTATTAATATGTGAGTATTTTTGTCTTCTTTATTCTTTGCATATTAATTTTTTTGTGACTTTAGTATACAAAAATCTGCAACTCAAAAAGTGGGAATAGCATACATGGCAGCAAAAATTGGGGTCAATGCTGATAAGTTGAGAGACTGGCATTCTCAAGGAACTCGTATAGCTTATTTGGTGGCTGCTGGTATATATCTTTTTATTGACTTTATATGCTCAATTTATAAGATGGTTTTTTAGGTACTCCTTTTGTTATGCTGGTCATTGCAGCTCTGGCTATGAGAGTTGTTTTGACAAGAAGAAAATATAGTACTAATCAAGATATTGAAAGTGTTGCTTTCTTTATCAGATCCCCTAAAGGTGAGATTCCTTAATTGTTCAATAACAAAATTGTATGCTTATTTGGCAGATGATGAAATTGGAGGATTCATTAAAAGAGGACTTTTGCCTATGATCAAGAAACTTCACAAAACTATGATTCCAGGATTTTCCTTCTCATTTTTCACCTCTTTGAACAAAATTGAAACTTTTTCTGCCTATGAAACCAGTATGAATTCTCTTGATAAACTCTTTGACTCTTTACATGTCAAGTGAGTACAATATATTAGTTCCTTAAATATTTTCTAATCTTATTCTTATTCCTAAGTTATTTTGTTCTTCCCTGTTGCTCAGATTCTTGGCTTTTAGAGCCACAAGAAAATACTGTTGAACCATCAATGATTTCTCCAATTGCAGACTGCATCACTATCAGCATGGGTTATTCAATCTCTTGCCTGCCTTGTCCAGTTTCAAAAGAGAATAAAAGTAGCTGGACAGAATCTCAGAGAAAAAAAGCATCAAAGGCATCTCATATTGACAGCCTGTATGACTTGAAAGCAGTGGTGAGTCATGGTTCAACTAGTCTCTCTTAGATTTTCTAATTAATTTTTATCTCAGATGTCAAGTAAGCACTACAAAGGAGACTATATTTATATAGATTCATCTATTTGTGAAGGGTAAAGTTCCTTGTTTCTGTCTTTAAAAAACTTATTAATTCTTTTTGCAGAAAAACCTTGATGATCCAAGATTCTCAACAGCAGTTTACTGGCCTTCTCATCACTCACTTCAAGTCTATCTGCCAATCCTATAATGAAGATTTTGTATCCTTGCTCAAGTCTTTATATGAAGGAGAATTCTTTGAAGATAGATCTGACAGACCAGACTATGATTTCCTTGCTCTCCATTATTCTTTTTATAACAGATACTCTGAAAAGGTGAGTTTACTTATTTTTTTTTGATTATTTACATACCAACTGACAGAAAACTTTATTTTAGGGTCACACAGCTCCTCAGAATGTACATCCTCACTATATTCACAAAAACAGGATGAGAGTAAATCACTCACAAAGGACTCCATATGAATCTCAAGATATGAGAGATGATCCTCAAGAATATGACTTGTTAGGGACATTTCTTCAGGAAATTATCAGCTTTGTCAAGATTAATGTAAGTGTGTTATTATAATTAAGTTTGTATCAAGTTAAGTTTTTGAATAGCTTGCCCATTATCTTCCAAAGGAGTATGATCAGCTTTGTGCCTATGTTGATGAACTCCCACTCAATGCAAACTGCCTTGCCTATCCTTTTGGAGGTCTAGTTGTCAATCTATGTGTTTCTACTGCTGCTCATAGAGATGTGATTGATAAAATTCTCTGTGTAGTCATTCCTTTTGGCCATTTTCAGGGAGGAGAGTTATGTTTATATGAGCCTGGTCTGGTTATCAAATTGGCACCTACAGATTGCTTTATATTTCCTTCTTGTCATGTTACTCATTATAACATGCACTTTACAGGAGAAAGAGCATCTCTGGTATTACACTCTGATAAACAAAGTGATAATTGGCTTCAAGATAGAAATGGTTGGTCTATAGTTCATGTAGATGATAGATAGTGAATACTTGATATTACTATTACACTACTATCACATTGAATTGAGAGGTAATCTAAAATTGAATGCAAGATGGAATTGAACTCGATTTTAATGGGCTGCGATCCAACACACCACACCTTTAACAAGTCCAGGAATTTCAGTGCGGCCTTTGACGCCGCCAAAAGCGGTACCGTGCCAAGTGCGTCTAGTGACCTAGTGATCAAAGTGGTTTAGTTTCGTCTAGCAGGTGTTTCATTTTTTTCTTACTAGTTGGAAACTAATGCACGCAAGGTCGTCATCAGCGCTAACGTTCTCTCAAAATACAATGAGGACTCACGGACGAGTGGATATCTCTTGTCCAGCCGCCGCCACACCGATAACCGTCGAAACGCCCCATCCCTTATGACAAGCCTCTAAAGCGGCTCGCATGACTTGAACCTAGACAAAGGGAAAAAGAAAAAAAAAAACTTAAGAGGTGTCTCTCACAACCGAAGGACAGACGTACGTTTCCAGTACAATCAAATGTAAAGTCCAGGCCACCATCGGTGATATCAACAAGGTAGTCCTGGATCTTCGTTCCTTCAGGGAGCTGTGTGAGGTTGACAAAATCTGTCGTGCCGAACTTGGTTGCCCATGATTGTTTGCTGGGGTTAGTGTCAATTACAATTATCCAGCTTGCGCCCACGAGCGCGGACGTGGAGATGACGCCTAGACCGATAGCACCGCACCCTAACACCGCGACGGTCGAATTCTCTAAGATAGATGAAAAGGGAAAAAATTCAAGACGGCTGAAAAGTGACGAGGGCGATGACGTACTGATGCTGGGCTGTTTGACGACTGCGCCCCAAGCGGTGGTGATACCGCATCCGAGGAGACAGACTTTCTCAAGGGGCGCATTCTTGTTAAATGCAACGACAAAGACGTCTGCGACGACGGTGTACTGTGAAAACATCGACGTGCCCATCTAGTTCAATGAAATGACGTCATGGGCAATGAGGGATGGATGAGAGTCAAACTAAAGGATTTTAATCCTGACTTCATGAGCCTGGGGCGGCGCAACTTGTACCTTCTCGATCTTGAGATCTTGCCCGGCACCCCAACATACCGCCGCCTTGCACTCAATGGGTTTTCCAGCGGTTGACATGACAGGTTTCAAGTTTCAAGTTTCAAGTTCCAATGTGAAAGTGGAAGTAAGAGTGAAAGTTACAAGTACGTGTGTGGAAAAACGAAATGTTACGGAAGTGGGCACCCCAACATACCGCCGCCTTGCACTCGATGAGTTTTCCAGCGGTTGACATGACAGGTTTCAAGTTTCAAGTTTCAAGTTCCAATGTGAAAGTGGAAGTAAGAGTGAAAGTTACAAGTACGTGTGTGGAAAAACGAAATGTTACGGAAGTGTGTTCTAAAGGGAGTGAGGAAGATAGGGAAGGAGCGGGTTGGACATACCTGTTGAAAGCTTTCCCTTGTTCTCCTTCCTCGTCTTTGGGTAGGCGCTTGAATGAAAGTTGATGCGATGACTAGTATGACAAGCAAGGACTTATAGATCGAACGATTTGGCGGACGAGAGCCAGGACAACTTCGTGCCAGGACAAGAGACCTTCCTTTACGGCTCGGGTGCGCACGAGACCTTGAATCAAGCAGAGACGGTCTCGGAGGAGTGGATCGTGGTCTTGAGAGAGGTGATCTCGAAGGACAGAGATGAGCTCGGAAGATGCAATGACGTGACATGGTAGGATCACGTGTGTAAAGTTGAAAGTTGATTTCAAAATTCGAATCAAATTCTAAATGAAAATCACAAAATTCATACCAAAATTGACAAATCCATTGTATAACTCACGAAATCAAAGGTGAAACTGGGTTCAATACTTTTTGCCCAGTGCCACCCGGTATAATTGACGCCGCCCCTGGTAAAAAATGTCGGACATCTATTAATAACTGACTTATTACGGCGACTCTCTTTAAGACTTTTTTACCCTTGCGAGCATTACTCTGGAACTATCCTCTCGTGTTCTACAAAGTAAACAGGCTCTACTGCGACAGTCGGTTGTTTGAGGACTCGAAGGACCAGCCGAGTGGTCTTGATGGTCTCTGAGAATTAGTGGGTACCTGGGAAGCTTCCTGCAAATATTAGCTGAAAGGGGATTACTCAGGTATCGTGTTTGGGCATCATATCAGATTGACTAGCTTGTGACAGCAGTCGGAAAAGAAACAACAGTTGCCCTGCGATCTGATAGCGCTCTCACCCCCTCCCAATGTCCCTTCTCCCTTCCGATCCTGCTGCAGGCAGAATCATTCCGGAGTCGGGATCAGATGTCTGTCGTCCAGAGCACTGTTATCATGCTTTTGATGTCCTATACTGTGCTCTCACTAAAGCTCAGCCAATAGACCCCGAATTTCCCAATGAGAAATAGTAAGTCCTGGTCGTCCTCTTTTTTTACTTGGCATTCATATTGTGAACAAGCCCACTGTTCGTTACATGGAACACTCGTTCATCGCGTCCAGAGCGCGCCCCGCGGCTGAGAGGTTGCATTGGAAGCTTTGAAGCGCTTCCGCTGTGGGACGGTGTGGCTGAGTACGCCCTCATCAGCGCGTTCAAAGATTCACGTTTTAGGAAAATCGATAAATCAGAACTAGAGTCATTGGAATGCTGGTACGTTGTTCTTCAGTTTTCGATGAGAGTTCGTCTTTCCTACGCCTTAAATTCTTTGGGACTTTAGTGTCTCTCTTCTTACAGACTTCGAGGATGCCTCGACTTATCTGGACTGGACTGTTGGTCTACATGGCATCCAAATCACTTTTTCTCATCCATCGTTGCTACTCGGTAACAGTATTTCCGAGGCACCATCCCCACTATCGTCTTCGCCCTACCTTCCCCGCTTGACGTCCAGACAGACATTTTCGGCGACTTACCTACCAGACGTTATCCCAGAACAGGGATGGGATAAGATTGAGGCAGTTGACAGCGCAATCAATAAGGCGGGTTGGACTGGGCGTATCACGGAAGACCTCCGGCGTAGTATCAAATTGCGTAGATACCAGAGCAAAGCATGCACAGTAAGTTGGGGCGAGTACGTCCAATGGCGTGAATCCCATTCATGCTAGCCAACTGGTTCACGATTACCTTACCACAACTCACCTGAGCCAACTGCAACTACAAATGTAATATAGGATATACAGACAGATCTTGACTTTGGAAATGATAAAACTCAAGTAGTAGCATATTTGACTGACTGCATCCTGTCCGCCTCTGGGCACCAAGTATATATAACGCCTGCTCACATTTCCAGACTTGAGGCTGTTCTTAGTGCCATTGATTGGCGGATTGCTAGCTTTGGACAACAGGCCTAAGGTCATTCGCCCTCGCTGCTTTTACTTTTCTACAGTCATCCAACACAGCAGAGATGAGCGCAACGTTGCTTGTTTCTCAGACTCAACTTTTCCTTCAGTGAGTTCTTCATAAGTTTCATTCCATCTTCTTTCATTTTGTTCAAACCCTGGTCCCCGAGGGAGACTCTGAGAACATGTAATATTCAGTCTTCTGACTCATCTACCTTGTACGGAAATCAGATCGCCATTCTACGTCTCTGCGAAAAGCCACGTCCTTATGTTGTGCAGCCTATGGTTCGGGCCAATCGTAAACTTGCCAAACCTCCCCTCTACTTTTCTCCACACGTCACGTATCAATTCCTTATCATCGTTGCTGGTAATCTGGAACGCCACAATGAGCCAGTAGGCAGCCGATGGCCCCACCTCTACAGTTGGAGGCATGCTCATGAATAGGTCGAAGACCTGTTGAAGGTTATTCAGAGTCCACTCCTTGGCTGAATCAGCATCTCGTTTCAGCCGAGCTGCAGAACCGTCTTTATGAGGCTTTGCATGACGGCGGAAACCAAGAAATAGTGCGCGGAAAATGGCGGCGGTAGGTCGATAGAGAAAGGGTTTGAGCACGCCATCAGCATCACGAGTAAGGAAAGCTCCACGTTCAGTGTTCGGAGCGTTCAACATATCCGCGAAAACCGTCAGCGCACCAGAAAGGTGCCCATGATATGCCATAATTTGGATCAGGCTTACATATGTGACCTCATTAGGGACGAGATAGTTCGGCACGACAATGAATTCTTCCATCTTCAGCTGGCGGTGGTATTCTTCCAAGCGATTAGTCTCTCCTTCAACATCGCTGAGGTCCGCTGTGAGATTGTGCTTGAGCAACCGATAGATCATTGTGACAATATCCAGACGTTGATTCTGGCTATACGCCCACAGAAGCGCGTTGATCCCGTCCAAACCCAACTCCATCTTTTCTTTTTCAAGCTTCAACAGTGTCGAGCGCACCGCTCCAGGTTGACTTGTGGCTGAAAAGTATGGTATCAATGCAAGATGAGTGAACCTGTTCGGAGGTATTCCAGAACGTTCCAACAAAACCTTCGCATGGTGCAAACATTTCGGGTCCTTTGTCCTCGCAGCAATCCCAAGTAATGTCGTATAAGTATAAATATCCGGTTCCACAGACTCTGCCGTTGTCTCGTCTTCAACTATGCCAGACCCCAAATTCAGCGCAAGCGTAGTCCCCGGCGCACGACCCTCTTTCATATCACGAAAGAAACTAAGTGCCATTTCATAATGCCTGACTAGCGTCTTCCGCCAGCCGCGGCCTGCAGCATCAATGAGGGTATTCCACTCGTGGATATACACTTTACCACCAGTAGACCTAACCCGCTGAAGGATCTCCAATAGGCGAGTATACTCGGTAGACGCTCTGGGACGATCTCGAGCGATAAGCCGCACCATACGATGCAGAACGGCAAGGCGCACAGGTACATTGCATTCATTGAGTGTCATGTACGCGTTCCACGCGTCATCGGCGGAGGGAGTTTCATGAAGAATAAACCAAGAGCGTCGAACCTGGTCATTCTCGCCAAATGGACGTGGTAATGGAGGCACACTAATTGGTTGAATAGGAAGAGGTCGCCATGTACGGCCCATATGGTGAGGAGACTGTGCGGTGATATGTAGCGTCTGCTCCTCTCGTGTTTCGATGGTGGATGAAGTGTATTCGGTAGTTTTGGTGCGCGACTTCGCGACTATCTGGCGGACGTGACTCGTTCGAGACGTCGAAGCCATTGTTGGCGTGATATCTGTCTTTGTTGTCGACTTCTCGGTGCATGATGCCGAAGGAGGATTTCGAGAAGCGGCGGGGGATCTGCATAAAGATTTCCGGTCTTCGCAGACAGCTTCGACATCGACGACCTTTTTTCGTGACAGTGGTTTCTGCAGAGGAAGAGACACAACAGACACAAGAGTCTGTACGTGGGAACGGGGTATAGGTTTGGGTTCTCCAGGGACGCGTCGTCGCTGCGAATATTCCAAGCCTTCCTGATGAGCAGCTTCTCGAGAGGAATGACGGGAGACAGAAGGGAATTTCTGTATGGTAGGACATGACGGCGCGAAAGCAACATGATTCACTCCTTCGCTGCGGAATGGCCGTCCGGGAATTCGGCTGCCAAACCTCGTTGCGTCTTTTATCATCGACCTTCCTCTGTGTATACCAACATGCGGCGTTTCTACAGACTGGATGGAGTATTGATCGTGACCTTTTTCTGCAACAATGTCGTCTGACATGCTCTGTTCGTCCTTGGATTTCGCACTTTTTAATAATTCTACAGCGCTTTCGTTGGGTACTGGAGCAGCTTTCATCCCTGAGGACATGGTTCGAATTAGCATGGCACGACATTCCTGTGATTGGGCTGACCAGCATCCCAGCGAGGACGCTCTCAGCATAAGCAGTCATCCTGAGCAAATTAGAACATGAGCTGGCTGAAAGATGAAGAAACATTGATAATTAATGCTCACCGCGACTTTCACAGGACCAAACGACGAAGGGAACGTCGTGCGACGCGTCGACCAAACTCTTGACGCCCGTGATCCCTCAATAACTTGAAAAAATTAATCGCTGGCACAAATTCCCACACTTCCGATCACTTGAACCACGAAAATCATCGTAAGGCATGCGCCATCATTAAACATTTCACATTCAGTTCCATGAACATATGCATTTGTATATGTAATAGGTATGTCACAGTATGACAGTAGAGAAAACAAGCAGGAAGGATAGTACAGGAACAGCAATCAAGCCCGGGCCTTGAGCGTTCCCAAGAACGCGGCCTTTTCTTCGACAGTTTGGAATGAACCGTGCTGAAAATCGATGAACTCAATGAGCAAATCAACGTTGACGATAGAAAAACACGTACTCCGAACTTCGACGAGGTATCGATGAACTTGAGCTGCACTTTCTCCAAGTCACGACGAGAAGTGTGAACCATGAGCGACTTGCGAATGGTGATAACACGTTTCTTGGTTCCTGGGACAGAGCCCTTGAGCATGAGGAAGTCGTTCTTCACAATACCGTAGTGAGGGAAGCCGCCAAGAGGTGTGATAGTTTTCTTGGTAATGTCAGATTCGGTCGACGCATTAGCCTCGTCAGCACCAGAACCGATACGGTAAATCTTCTTGTTGAGTTCTGTACGGTGGTGGTAACCGTCTAGTGAAGAGAACGCATTGATCTTTGGAATTCGCAGAAGGAAAACAAAAATAACGTACTCTGACCAGCACGGGCAACAGAAAACATGACACTGGAAGGATGCCATGCACCGATACAAGCAACCTTGCGGAGACCCTTGTGTGTCTTCCTGGGAAGCTTCTTGGTACCCCAACGGTGGGTAACGCCCTCAAATCCATGACCTTTGGTCACAGCAATAACATCGACAACCTCATCCTGCTCGAAGACCGAGCCGACCTCAACAGGCTTCTCAAACAAGCCGTGCGCGAACTCGACCTTGTCCGCAACAGAACCACCATTCACCTGGATCTCCATAAGATGGGCCTTCTTCTGGCTGAGGCCGGTCTTGCGGATCTGAGTGTGCGCAAGAACACGAACGACAGTGCAGTATTTACGGATGCGCTCAAGCTCACGGGCAACGGATTTGCCGCCATCTTCAGCGTGCTTCTTGGCGTAGCGGGTGAAAGCCTTCTTCTTTGACCGGTACCAGTTCTTGTAGAAGCGACGCTTAACCTCATCGGACAGATGGGAAGCCCACACGGTGGTAAGTGTGCGGAGGCCACGGGGAGTCTCAACATATCCAACGACACCAACGACAATGAGAGGGGGGGTTTCGATGACGGTGACAGCCTCGACAACCTCACGTTTGTGCATCTCTGGAAACCAAGGTTATCACCATCCTTGTATATCACATATTCGAAAAAAAACGCACTGGATCCAGGACGGTCAAGATCACGGACAACGTGAGTCATACCGGCCTTGTAACCCATGGTGGCAGTCAAATGCACAGGTTTCTTGGGATCATCCTGAATGGACAATTTCAAAATCAATATCAGCTCTGTCGTTTCCCATAAACTAATTTATCTTATACCTTGGGGAAGGACTTGACCTTTCCACGGTGACGAGCGGCCCTCTTTCTTGGAAGGAAACCAAGGTTACCGTGACGAGGAGCTTCGTACTAGAAAGTGAACAGGTCTAAATTTTGCACGACAAAGGCAGTCAGGCCTAACGAACCTTACGGTGACTGGAGGATCCATCAGTGAAAGTATCATAAATTAGACATAAAAAAATACAAACCTCATCTTGAAGGATCTTGAGGGGGACGAGGGGAATGTTGAGCGGCGTAATTTCGATTCGCTCACTGACGCGTCGGCAAACTCCGGACGGTGGCTTCTTGTACTGTACAGTTGCTCTCACGAAGTCTGCCAAACATTGTCTATTTGCCATTGCCAATCATTCTCGCGGAACGCTCATTGGGACAACACCGTCCGCACACATTACCTTTATGTCTTTCAACAGCTTACACCATCTTATGTACTTCTTTCCAAAATAGACATAGCTTTGTTAGCCACTGCCTTCAGTCAAGGGCCATTTAGATCATTTTAATTCAACACATGATATCAATGAGTATCAAAGTATGGTGGTATTTAGTGGCAGATGGCTAAGTGAATATAAGAAAAAAAGATTCACTCCTGCTTACAAGTATGACTAGTATGTATATATGGAGGGTTACAATAATATTATGAATTTGCATTGTTGATGAGATGAGATCCAACTCATGCTCAGTGCAAAAAGCAGCAATTTTAGTGCCTAGTCTTAGTGCTTGATTACTAGCTTTTTAGCATTTATTTTGGTTGTACAATAACAGCTAAAAATATTATACTTGAGACTGGTCTCAAGTTGTACAGTGAGCTGTAGCATGAGATATAACCCTTTGAGATAAACTGTTTAAATAACTTTCACTTATATATTTCTAGAACTCTGCCAGGATTCAATCTCATTATTATGCTCAACACATTAGCACTAAGTATCCATTGCTATTAAGAGTGCTTAGCTATTTTTAGATATTATTATTATATTTAATGCTACTATTCCAAGCAAATGTCCAAGCAATAGACTAAAGTCATTATGAGCCTGAAAGAATGCAGCCTTGATCAATAAGGAGACCATCTCCATGTGTTCTTAGAAAGACTCATCTTTTAAAGAAAATCAGAAAATAATGAGACAATGTCAAATACATCAAACAATAAAGATGAAGAGAAAGAACTGATAAACTTACATCAGCAAAAAAACAGAACTTCTAGTGTCTAAAAGATAAAAGTTATTCAATACCTGTAAATGCAGACTTGCAGGACCAAGTAGTAGTTCTTATCATCTCAGAACTTTTTGATAACATCAAGAGCCTGAAGAGGCAGTGCCAGATAGCACTCTTAAGATATAATAGAAGACAGAATAGGACCTCATCAAAGCACATCAAGTAGCCAAAGCAGCTCAAGCATCAGGGCGGGGGGGAGCATTGACCTCTTCTTGTTGGAGTAACATTCAACATCTACCTTAACAAGCCAGGTCTCAATTCCATTTATCATATGTTTCCTTTTGCCTTTTTCATACATATTTTATTGTTTTTCTCACTGACCTTGTTGTCACAATCCTTTATACCTCTGCACATGCCTGACAATGCCATCACTTTGCTTATCACTGTACTTATATTTTGTTTCTTACATACTGCCCACCTCAGATGTTAGTAAACTGTTTTTTTATTTTAGTCTATCACTTCTACCTCCAACTACTTTTGTAACAGCCATTGCTATAAAAACCAGGACTCTACCATACTTTGTCATTCCCTGGCTGTTGAAAAGAGCTGTGCAGCACATTTCTATGAGAAAACCTGCAGCTCTGCTCATCAAGCCCTTGAATGGTCTGACAATAAAAAATGGCATGAAAGCCAGATCCACACATCTTCACAAATGGGTACACTGAAATCCAAGTGCAGTTGGAGACCACTCAACAAGAGTGTGCTAGATTGTAAGGGCTTTCTAACCCAGTCATGGCAGCATATCATTCAAATGGTATGGCATCGACTCTCGAAGTCCGATCGGAGAATGGCTCAATCGATGTTTGTTGTTCATGATTTCGTCAAGATCCTCAACCAATGATGCAGTAGTTCCAACTGGTTTGACGTGTTTCGGGCAAAACATTTCATGCCCACGCAGCTTTCCGTCGAGCCGCGTGACCGGCTCTTCAGCTCTGATATTTACGTATTTGCTCTCATGATAGTCTCATCAGGACAAACTATTCCGAGGTTATCAACCCATCGAACAGGAACATTCAACCATGCCTTTTGCCGTTTCCTACGATCCCAACGCTCCAAGCGAACAACCAGTGCCCCTGCCTTCGGCGCCTCTGCTTATTATCAGCGAAACCGAAGTGGTGCAACCCCCTTTGACACGTCGGGGAACAGGCCCAGGTCTTATCCTTGTCTTGCCTGATCCGAGGGACCTCGACATTCGAAAAGAGGGTCCGAAACCTCTTGATCCGGAGCCCGTCCAGAAATGGGCCGAAGAGGGATTCGCAGTCTCAGCGATCACTCCAAGTTCTTCAGATTGGTCTTTCGAGAATTCGCTCAAGAGGAGCATTGATGCCTTGCTGGGCTTGAATGAACTTGACACTCGCGCTAAGTTTGCCGTCATAGGTACACAAGCACTATTGAGCCTATCAAATACTTTTTTAGTTTGATTTTTAGTATATGATCCAAAGTTCGTCAATTCTATCGTTCCAGTCATAGCTGAAGATCACCGAATCGTGGCTCTCGTCGTTTTTGGAAGTCCACTGAGCGAGATTCTGTCTATTCCTACTCTGATACATCTGGTACATGGAAGCGAAACCCCCGAAGCATCTTCCTCCAATATCACCTTTCACACTTATACAGGTTCTTCGCCACACTTTGTTCTTCCACAGGTCTCCAAGTATGATCCAGGCAGCGCGGCCCTTGCTCATAGCCGATCTCTTGTCTTTTTAAGGAAGTGGCTAGGCGGGCCGATATTTGATCTTGAAGCTATCTGGGAGGAGCACACTTACTTCGAGTTTGAGGACAGGAGTGTTGCAAAGACAATGGGGACCATGGTGGTCTGTCTACTCTTCATCCTGATAAAACAACGCTCTGAAACATAGTCGTTAGGCCGAACCATACGTCAATCATGTTCCGACTGTAAGTCTTCTCCTTCACAGTTCCAATTTTTGCAAATAGGTCTTATATCATGGTAGATGACAGGTGGCGTCGGTCGCGAAAATCTTACAGTTTTTTATCGTGATCACTTCATTTTTTCGTCAGTCATCCTTACATTATCAGAACTGCATTGACGACTCGTTTTGTAGCAACCCGCAAGACGTCAAAATGCAAGCAGTTTCGCGAACAGTTGGCCCAGACCGGGTCGTTGGTACGTGAGCACCTGAAAAATGGCGTGTCTTCTCACGGCTTTTCTTCCCAGATGAATTCATCTGTAACTTCACACACGACAGGACCGTAGATTGGCTACTCCCAGGCGTCCCTCCCAGCGGGAAGAAACTAACGATTCCAATGATGGCTGTGGTCAACATTCGCGGAGACCGATTGTATCACGGTAGCTACTCACCTGGTTTTCCAATATATCCACTCTTATGTAAAAACTATCAGAGCACATTTGGTGGGACCAGGCAACGGCGCTTCGCCAGGCTGGCATTCTACCCACTCACCTCCCATATCCCACACCAGATGGAAGCAAGAGACTCCGCCTACCCGTGGCTGGAACTGAAAGTGCAGCCATGCTAGCAGATGAGGCAAACGGGGAAAGCAACATAATGTTCGGAAATGATTGGGGCCTTCAGGATTAACTAGTAATCTGTATACCCTTATCAGCAGAGGGGAAAGCAACATAATGTTCGGAAATGATTGGGGCCTTCAGGATTAACTAGTAATCTGTATACCCTTATCAGCAGAGGAGCAAAGTCGCACCGCCTTTTCCGATACGAAACTTGGGGTCTGATTAATTTACTTAAGGCTTACCCATGCCTTACAGGTTCCGTGTCTAATAAAATGCGGACCTCTTGAACTCTAGTAGAATAACTTACTACTCACCATGGTACGATCAACGCCCCAGAAGCTAATTCACTGACTTCTTTCGTGCCCCCGAGCACTGCTTTATTAACCCACCTTTCAGTACGATCAACGCCCCAGAAGCTAATTCACTGACTTCTTTCGTGCCCCCGAGCACTGCTTTATTAACCCACCTTTCAGTATTTGTATACTCAGGGGAAGAACCACTTCCAGTAATTCCTCGAGCTCAACTCTACGTATGAAGTAGTGTCAGAGAAATCAGGCGCTCCGCCGTCCACGTTGTTCTCGTCGGGTGTGACCTAGTTAAGTTGACTAACTAACTGAAAAAGTCGAGACCCGATTCCCGATTATATTGCATAGTCTGGCCCACATCGACCGCGTCTGGCCTGGGGTGAGGAATCGAGCTAGTAAACTTATTCAGACAAGGCACACACAACTTACCTGGTACTCCCCTCCTCGATAAGGACTTACCATAAGAATTGATCAACCAAGAACTTGACACCCCGCCCAGTGTAACGAGAAGAACCCGACTAAATGAAGGATAAATTGGGATGAAATCACGACATCTCTACATCCTGATCTACAGCATTATGTGGCACACCCCTCACGACTGAATTAACGAGTTCTCTTCTAATCTCAGGACTTATCTGCGGGTGAGAGGTAGCGCGTATAACGTCCAGCAATGCGTCTTTTTGGTCTGGTGTCAAATCTGACGCATATCTGACAACAGCACCGTCAGAAGAGCATGTACGACAAGGCATGATGGAGCTGACCTTTGTGCAAAGACAAGAAGGCTTTGATGCCACAGCACGGGTAGCTTTTCAGCTTCACCACGTGTTTTGGCCTTGTAGCTGTTCGAGAGACGTATGAAGTGGAACACAAGGGCATCAACGACTTTGTACGGCAGTTCGAACTTTTTGTCGATCAAAACTCGGATAAAGAGGGAATTTGGGCCTGTCCAAATAGTTCAGGTAACGAAAGAAGTAAGTGAAACAAACTCCCGTACCCGAGTAATCCATTTCAGCGATGCGGAGAAGTGCAGCAGAGGCGTGAAGGACGGGAACTTTAGTTTTAGCAAGGACAGAAGCCACGATGGCAGCTTCCTTTAGGGAGCATGATTGCTGCAAAACGATCTATCAGACTTTACAGTTTCCAAACAACATAACGGATGCTCACATCCAGCATCGGGAATATTATGCCCTTGAAGAATGCGCCTGGCTTATACAGAGCTCGTTTCAAGCATTCGTAGTAATGAACGTTAAGCTTTTTGTTACTGCGAATATCTTCACGAATGGCATCGAGAAGAACGACACTCAAGAACAACTGCGCTTGCTGAGGCTTCATGGTAGATATGAATATCCTAGTGGCTGCACGACAGGCGTGAGGAGACCAGTTTTCAGGGCTTGTGAGAGCAAGCATGCGCGCCCAAGCAGGAAGTGTGGGTATAACTTTGAAAAGCTTCGGGAGGGGACCAGAGGTGTATTTGTGAAGGAACATGCCTAGTCTAATACCGGTCAGTAGTTTTGTCATAGAACGAGGATACACCGACTTTTTGTAGGTTTCCACTACTTTTGGATCGAGGCCAAGTGCTGGATCTGGCTTTTCGTGGTCTGAATGGAAATCAATGAAGTTTCCAAGGACAGATGGACGAAGATAATCACCTTGTTGTACCTTTTGTATTACCGCAGCGCCACCGGTTTCACCTTCTTCAATTTTTGAGAAAATTATGTCTGCGAGCGTTCGCCTTTCTCCAGAATTCGGAGGAAGAAGTGCATCCAAGGCGTCCAAATCACCAGCATCTATTTCCTAGACCTAGCATGAATGCCAAATCGTACATGCCATGAAATAACACCCACGAGTGTTTCCTCTACGTCGTCATCCATATCAGACAGGTCTTCATCGTCTTCATCGTCTTCGTCTTCGTCGTCTTCACCCCGCATTGCATGAACTTGCAATCTCGAGGTGGACGCGACGACCGGCTCGTCTTCAGGCATCTCCAGTTCATCCTGCTGGGCGCGGGCTAGTTCAAAGATCCGTTTGGATGTTTTCGGGTCCAGAATGACCTATCGGACGCGATTAATTGCGAGACTGACACGACATGATGCTTGCTTGGATCACTCGCCTCCGAGTCCTCGACGTTGCCTGAACCATTTTTCTGCTTTTTGCGCTTTCCTGGCTGTGAGATACGACCATACCTTGCATGAGTCTCGTCCTCGTTGAGTTGGGTGAGGAGAGGGTCGTGTCTAGCCCTGGAGGACTTTGATGCTCGAGGCATGAGTGGAGGTTGATCGAGCAGAAAAAATCCGGAAGTAGATCGGAAACCGGAAATCGGCAGTTATTACTTCGCAGCTCGGCTGTGGACTATAAATAAATGAGTGAGCGCTGGGTCATAAGCTTGGATTCGTTTCGTTTCCTCCTTCTCTCTTACCACAACCATGTCCCATTCTCCCGTCAGTTCTACCGCCAGCGCGGCCTTACTCCCTCATTGTTCTTCTGCTCATGTTCCTCTCAACCAGATCACCACTCTCGATAAGAACGGTCAAGAAATAACCACCGTGGGCTTCAATCGGTTTGGCTTCGACAGCGAGGTCCCTCTCGACGTTCTTCGTTCTCTCTATCTTCGCTCTCACTATGTTCTCACTACTAACAACCTCGACGACGTTAACGATCTCGATTCAGGAGCTGCTGAAACCCAGCATGCCAAGTTCCTCCAGGGACATGCCGCGTACCAGTCAAAGTCAATTTTCCACCCCGACACCCAGTCAATTTCCTATACGACATTGTCGCGATTCCCGCCTGTCAAACTTCTGCCACCGAGCCAACGAAAACGTATATTGGTCACTGGTGGCGCCGGCTTTGTCGGATCTCATCTTGTCGACCGTTTGATGCTTCTTGGACATGAAGTAACCGTCCTCGACAATTTCTTCACTGGTTCAAAAACGACCGTTAGCCATTGGATCGGACATCCCAATTTTGAAATGGTTCGTCATGATGTCGTCGAGCCTTTCATGATTGAATGCGATCGTGCGTGCCTCAATCAATCAAGCCCTCGCTGTTTTCTTAACGGTCGTTAGAAATCTACCACCTTGCTTGTCCCGCCTCGCCACCGCATTACCAGTTCAACGCTGTCAAGACCATAAAGACATCTTTCATGGGAACTCTGAACATGCTAGGTCTTGCGAAACGCACAAAAGCGCGTTTCTTAATTAGCAGTACATCTGGTAAGCAATGATCTCCTTCCCCATTTGGATATATACACCGATAGACGGAACATTCCAGAGGTCTATGGCGATCCTGAAGTCCATCCTCAAACCGAGGATTAGTGCGTGTTCCTACCATCTATCCACTAACGTCTCTTGATGGTGTATCAAGTTGGGGACATGTCAACCCTATTGGGCCGAGAGCGTGTTATGATGAAGGAAAGCGTGTCGCTGAGACACTAACGTACGGGTTTCAAAGGCAGGACGGCGTTGACGTACGTGTCGCCCGTATCTTCAATACCTACGGCCCTCGGAGTAAGTATCTCCTGTATGGATAACTACTGTGCCTCATCACTCACCCCCCCTTTACAAAGTGAACCCCTATGACGGACGCGTTGTTTCTAATTTTATTGTGCAAGCACTCAAAGGTGAAGACATGACAGTTTATGGTGATGGGACGCAGACACGTTCCTTCCAATATGTTCACGATCTGATCGATGGCCTAATCGCATTGATGAATTCGAACGAAACACGCCCTGTAAACATTGGCAACGGCGACGAATTTACAATCGGGGAATTTGCGGAGCTCGTGCGGGATATCGTGGAAAAAGTCCAGGATCAGGACGGGGACATCCGCACTCGCCGTGTCAATATTGTATACAAAGAAATGCCAACTGACGACCCACAGAAGAGGCGACCTGATACCACGCGTGCCAAGGAGTCTCTTGAATGGCAGCCAAGGTGGACTGTTCGCATGGGACTCGAAGAAATGGTCAGGTACTACAAGGCCAAGATGGCAGAAGGCAGCATTTAGATTGTATACAGCCATTTTCATCCATCCATCACATAGACGTATCGGTTTGCATTTTCAATGCCCTTCTACACTAGATTCAGTTAGTACCAATATGATTGTTCGTATCCGCTTCTGGAGCTTCCGAAGCTCTTGTATAATCAATATATATAGATTGACAAACCTGGTATTATATAACACTTGCTCTCTGGACCAAATTATTCTCCATAGAGATCAATCTGTCTCGGACTAATAATGGGCTAGTGAAAGGTTACCGTATAGGGCTCCATTTCAGTAATCAAAGCGTGGGTGGCTTCAAGCTCCTGTCGATACAAGTTTCAATGATGACACTTTCAGGTTCGCGTTGAATGGTAACGAAACGAACGCAAGCCAGGTACAAGTAAATAATCATTTGCGGAGAAATGTGAGTATATCAAGTATGAAATCCAAATACAGATTATCCACGGCGCGCAGCAGAAAATAGCGGTAATATCATACTATATAGGGCGGGTATTTATCATTATGCGATGAATTGTTGTAGATGAGTCGACGACGTCGTTGTAGTGACAACTCTAGCCATCGAACCCTTGATGACCTGTTTGTCCGCGACACTGTGATTGAAAGCCAGACGCCGCAACTTTGATTCAGCTGGTCGGTCTTGTGGTGAAAGTGGCTTTTTCTCATTTTCTTTTGGGCGTTCAACCAGAAGGAAGCTATTCCCTGTAGCTTGGTGAGTTTTCAATCCATCCGACGACAGTCAAGGTAAATTACTTACCTGCAATGGATAAGCCATTTTCCTCGCTCGTGAACCAATGCTCCGTCCTTCTATCAGAATACCTAACGGTCGAATAAGCTTCTGGTCGTGATATTATATCGTGAGGTCATGGAGAAACCCACCTCCTTAGAGGGCGGCCATCAAGACCCAGAGGAGAGAACGCGGTAAAGATTCCTTTGCGATATCGTTTGAGGTTCTCTGACTGCTTGTGGATGATGCCCTGGGAAAGGCAGCAAAATGATAATGATGATGATGGATCTCGGGTAGCAATGGCGGGATCTCCCATCAGCTCTGCCAACTTGCCTAGTGCAGTCTTCATTCGTTCCATGCGGTCAGGGACTGGAGAGGTCAGATCCGAGCCCACGTGCGGTAGTCTCGAAAGAAAATTGATGAAAACTTTGTGCAATAGTGAAGCGTTCTGTGGGACAATGCTCAAGCTACTCGTACCACCTAGGAATGTGGTCAACATGGTATTGAAGTGGGATTAATGAAGTAACCTTTAATTGTATAGGTGAAGGCCCCGCCCTCAGCATTTACTAGCTGCGATGCTAACCTCTCTGCATATTTTCTTGGACATGTTTCATTGAATTCACCCTGCCAAGAAATTACCTAGGTCAGATGGACAGTACAACGAAACACTATCACCAACGTGTATAAGGAGAACAGGCTGTTTGATGCTCGCAAGGGCATCGTTACGTAGCGGTTTTCGCTGTCAAGAAGAGTGAGTGAACATAAGATGGAGCAGAGCGATAACATATACGTTGATGTGGACTGCCTGCATCTCTGCAAGACGCAACATTCGCACCGGGGGTATATTTGTTTCCCAGTAAGCAATAAGCTATAGAACTCCTCAGCTAAACAAAGATGAAAGGTACCTAGCTCCACGGGTATATTTGTTTCCCAGTAAGCAATAAGCTATAGAACTCCTCAGCTAAACAAAGATGAAAGGTACCTAGCTCCACGACCTCATCTTGCAGATCTGGATCACAATTCTGAAAAAAAATGTTAGCATACTCCAGAGTCGAACGTTCTCAATCTACCTTGCCAACAATAAATCCAACGGCCTCCTTCGCAACATGTTCGAATGTTTCCAAATCATCTGCATGTCGCCAACTATACAATAGCTCATCGTAGGCAGTATGCACCCAGTCAAGTCTACACATGTCATGTAACACTTGTTATCGAGTCAATTGTATAGACGCACTCGTTGGGCGCTGGGACATTGCAAAGCGTAAGGCTCAAGCAGAGTTCGGGAAATCTGACAAGACGTGTTATCATTTTGAGGCGATTAGATATGCGATCATGAAAGAACACGCACAAGACAGCAAAGCGTAGAGCACAATTGATCGAAATACTGTCAATAGCTAGGATATGACAAGGAGGTAGATGACGCACAAGACAGCAAAGCGTAGAGCACAATTGATCGAAATACTGTCAATAGCTAGGATATGACAAGGAGGTAGATGAGTATCTATTCGCGTTAAGTATCCAGATCATCGTACACATGAAGCTCTGCCCACCTGGTGACACATTGCTAGATCTGCCGTGTCCACCCAGCTATCATGTCGTCCAGTTGGTCTCGAGGACGACTTTCCGCACGTTCGCAAATCAAAAGCCACCATGTTGAATCTCGAAGTCAACCGTGGGTCTCCAAACTGTAACGAAAGCCATGACGAATCGAGAAACAAAGGATGCAAAATTATGACGCATGGCTTATCCGGGTTAAATCCACCAACATTGGCGTGAGGAGCATTCGTGGTATAGAAAATGGATGCATAATCGTCCGCGCAGTATAAATCAACGTAGGGCATGACAAAAGTTATGTTCAACTTGAAAAGCTGACACGGTGGATATAAGGATGAAACATTAGGCGTCGAGTTAATCCATAGTTGAATATATGAGAGACAAAAGATCTCGATACGATTACATCAGCAACATTCGCATCATGTCGTCAGGGTTCGCGACAATGCGGCGAAGTCTCAGGGGTCGATCATGCACTTTTCCTTTTTTTTTCAACGTTGGAAAGAACCAATCATTCACGTCAGTCATAAAGCGTTAAAAATTGTGAAAAGCCAAGGGGACGTGAGCAGCAACCATCAACGAGAGCCGAGAAAAATGCATAGTAGGTGTGTCCAGGCCTAGGGTCGCGCACTTGCGACCCTGATATATTTGTGTGCGTTTTTTTTTGGCAAGGTTGATTTTAAAAAACATGAGCAACCGTGGATGTCGCCGTGCGTTCAAGTTCGCAAAATGCCCTCCAAGACGTCCATAATTCGTTGTTGTCGCTGTTGCAATGTTCAGGACATCGTGTTGACCCAAGAATTTGATTGAAATACCTCACGGTCTGCTGATTGTGAAGTCGGATACATAGCTGGTACCTTGTGCTCAGATAGAATGGCTTGCTGCTTTGAAATAAGCGCGTCCCAAGCAGCTAAGACCCGTTCACGATCAAACTTTTCGAGTGCTTTATTCAGACCGTCTTGAAGCATCTGCATTACATGTAAGTACATCATAATCAGGGAGGTGCGATGCCAAACGTCAGCTTCATGTTTGGATAAACCAGAATCTCCTATCATAGTTGACCTACACACTTGTGTTAAGCGATGTTTCCCAGCAAAGCTCAAGGGAAACATACTTTGTTATAGCCACTTTGACTTTGTCTTCAAACTTTTTGATAATGTTGCGCCTGTCTTCCCACAACTGCCGTTCAAGATCCTCTTGTTCATTCTTGAGCTGATGAGTAATGGAGTTCGATGCTCTTTGGACACAGCACCAGGCGATGATTAAAACGCACCTGAGTGATGGCGGCTACGAACTCAGGATTGTCAGCAAGTTTTGCGATGTAGGGCAAGGCTTGCTGGAATGTGAGAGATTTTGGGTCCCGGACCTGCTGGACCGATGGGGCTGGAGGTGGCAAGACGGACTGCGGGGGCGTAGGATGATTGGTCACGGTGTCAATAGGAGTCGCATGAGGGTCCCATGAGGCTGATGAGGACCGCAACTGAGAAAGCAGGGCTGCAACAGAACCGCCAGGTGCAGGTGCATTGGAGCTAGAGGCGCTTGGGGCTGGTGCATCTTCAGTCGTTGACACACTTGACTGGTCCTTTTGTGTCTGCAAATCTATCACATCTTTCCACGCCTGGGAGACACGCAGTTGGTCAAGAAGTGCCTTGACACCTGCCGAGTCCTACAAAAAATAAGTTACACGACAAAAGCTGAAATCGATTCAATGAATACGTTGATATTTGTAGAGCTCATGACTTGCTCGAGCTCAGGGATTAGGATACAGGAAATCCATTGCCAATGATGGTATGAACGTGGTCCTCGAGTGGCCTTCCCAATCAAGATTTCAGTTAGCAAAATTAATTTTTTTAAAAAATGATACTGGTCGACTCTGTCCATACCTGCCTGCCTGCCATAACCCATCATTGACTAGAACCATAGATCTTGGCTCCCACCAAACTCGTTGGGACGTAAAATCAGAATCCAACCGTATTCCATAAATCATACTTAGCACTCTCATAATCTGTAATGATACTAAAAATAGATATAAAAATCAGAATCCAACCGTATTCCATAAATCATACTTAGCACTCTCATAATCTGTAATGATACTAAAAATAGATATATTTTGGTTAATTTTTGTGCCGATCGTAACGATAAAACAAAAACACAATAGTCGAAAACATGAGCCAGTTGCTGTCAATCAAATAATCCAGCTTCCAAGTCCTCTGGTAACACTCTTCTGATGAAACCTCTGGAGACACTAAACGCTCACCTTGCTAGCCTTCAGAGACAAATCAAAGCATGACAGGATGCTCTCATACAACGCATCAATGCAAAGGAGTATATCTGGGGCAGACGAGCACTGGCTAGACAATGATGTGGCTGATGGAGAAAAAACCCTTGAACTGCATCAAAAGTGAACAGGCTAGGGAAGTGAACGATGACGTTGAAGATCGATCTTGATAGCTTCCCGCCCGTGAAACTCTTAAAGCTGCTTCAACACTCCAGACTTGCACGGCGGACATGAACAAACCCTTTGTGCGTGAGTTGGGGCTATTCTAGCTAAATTTGGTCGCCAGACACGCCTTGATGAGTTCAAATCCTTCAGCCTAACTGCTGTTACAGATTGTTTTTTTTGTATCCCATACTGCCATATCTGTGAAAACAGCATGCATGATGATAGCACATCGGTTTGAGCTTCCACCGACATCGGATTTATGACAGCGAATTACTTCGCGAGCAGAATGACGTATTCCAATTTAATAATGGACTCTCCAATGTTCAGACCGAAAACAAACTTTCAAATGCGTCATTTACGGCATATGAACACACACTATCATTGCAGGACTGTCCATACGCGACTTGCATCAAAAAAAATCAAATGGACCTTTGAACTATTAATTTTTTGACATCAAGTGTAGTCTTTATGCCATTCATGGCGTTTGAACTTACTGCCGGCGGCAGAACATGAAAGCGCTGACCGCGTGCAAATGCAACTAGGATCATATGTTCCACCGTCTACTGCTCCACATGCGTGTCACGCTACATATTTCTATGCCATATGCTTCGGTGGCCGCATTACAACAAAAATGGAATGAGAGCTACGAATCTGTATATCCATCGGGATATACGAAACGCAGTGATTCGACATCCATCTCGCTCCCATTCACACCCTTTTTGACACAGTAAAGGATGCATCCAACATAAAATGTTAAAGTGATTCGACATCCATCTCGCTCCCATTCACACCCTTTTTGACACAGTAAAGGATGCATCCAACATAAAATGTTAAACACTCTTGCTGACTGGGACTTGCCGCACATGAACGAAGTGGCGTACTCGGCAAACTACCTGGTTGATGCGCTCATGGTTGTCAAGGGAAACATTTTAGGTTTCTCCGCCCTGATTTTGCAGGAACGATGGACGGGTTTCTTTCGTTACGAGACGGAACATTACTCGTGTCCCGATAACCTCTACCTTCGACTGCTCCGAGAAGCTAAAAGATGTACCGCGTTGAATGACGGACTTCAAAAGGCTCCAAGTCTTTGTCAATGATAATTTTCCCTGCTGTCTAATTTGAAGGAGATCTTTGACAGCTTATGACGCTAATGCAATGCTGGCCCATTCAATTTGCGTATGTACAGCATGCAGACCAGAGTTAGATTATACCGTCGATTCACCGTTGGACGCGGACTTCTTAAGCAACGGAACACGACATGTATACTACGGTACTCATGCTCCGACCCGAGTCCACTCCAACATCCGCTCCGTCGTGTCGGCCTCGGCCTCATGCTTTCTGTTGCCTGATTTCTCGCTCCACAACTTCAGCTTCGCAACATCCGCTCCGTCGTGTCGGCCTCGGCCTCATGCTTTCTGTTGCCTGATTTCTCGCTCCACAACTTCAGCTTCGATTTGAAATCAGCACCAAAAACCAGACTTGGCTGACAGTGTCGAGAGCGAGCTGCATTGTCGGTGACTCGACCTTTCGCCGTCTTCGGTGTCCACATAGGTCCGCATACAATACACAATTATCCACGTCACTGTTGGTCCCTGACAGCGACCGGCTACCTTCAATGACGCGGTGGCGGCAAATATGTATGTACATACAAACAGGGTGATGTTGTTCGGGAATTGCTATGTATCCCATTCCGTTTGGGTACCCGATACCGAAGTTGAATGGTCAGGGTAAGGGAGTTCCCAACATCCTGAGTGATGGCTCCTGCAAACTTTGTGACTCACGGATGGCGTTTCATGATGTAGATTATATACCTGCAAACCTTGATCTTATCTCCATCTACCATCGCCATTGTTGAGAACTTGAAAATTTTTGGCAAGTATCTATCATATTTATCATAGAATCATGCAGATGATCATATGATAGTGAACTCTTCACATCATATACCACGCGAAAGATACAAGGGCCAGCCAGATAAATAGAACAATGGCTTCATATTATCCCCAGACAGCCTTTCGTCCGCCAGCAGGTTGTTTACCGGGCTTCCTTTCCCCGAAACAAACAAGTTCCTGGGTACGATTACCGCGAATTTCGCTGAGCGACATAAATAATTAATATGTTGGATAACCACCAAGATGTAGATATCCTGGGTACGATTACCGCGAATTTCGCTGAGCGACATAAATAATTAATATGTTGGATAACCACCAAGATGTAGATACCCGTCTGTAGGATAGAACACGTTGATGTTTGGTATCGTTACATTGATAATCATGATATGGAGGAAGTAACAGTCAGTCGCTTGACAAAACAGTTAATAGTGCACTCAAGGTCGTCGTGACTTCGGGCAAGTGACGAGATTTTAAAGTAGACGAAAACTGAGATGAGATGATGCCTCCTGATCATCTCACGTGTGCCATTGTAAAGAATTAAGTGCTTTGGAAACCATCAGTCTTGTTGATGAGCAGAGACGCAGTAAGTTCACTACGTGTGCCATTGTAAAGAATTAAGTGCTTTGGAAACCATCAGTCTTGTTGATGAGCAGAGACGCAGTAAGTTCACTCGGAAAGATAACCCCAGTTGCTCAACAGAGCTGTCAGTGATCAACATGACTGTAACCAGCCACGGTGAATACATTGTTGGACTCATAGGGTAGAAACTTTATGAGAATCCTGCAAAGGCGTGCGATCCGCTCGGCCAGGGGCAAAGTTTGCGTCACATCAGTCACCATGCAACAAGTTAGGACATTCGTCTCCGAAGCGCAGTGGTATGGAATGCTCAGTCCAAGACAGGTTGAAAATAGTTGATAGGTTGGGAATAATTGAAAAAATAGACGTTGATGGAGACTGGAGTGTGGACCAGCGGAAGATTGAAAGAATCGCTTAAGGCCAAACAGGGGCTGCACGAGGCGGATTGAGCGGATTTCCCTTGTGGGAAAGGGTCGTGGCAACCGACAGCCGAGCTTTCCCACCTCTTCATCTTCCATCTCTTTTCCCCTTTCCCCTTCCCTTCATCTTCTTCCTCCTTCCCTTTCTCCTCCACTCCCCTCGCGATGCCCCCACATGCTGATAGTGATGGCCAAGCGTCCTCTCACATGATGAAGACCACAAAACGCGGGCGTCCATACCTCAAGGTGAGATTATTTCCAACAACCCTTTCCTTTTTTAATCCATCCTCTCAGGACACCCTCGACCTTTTCGCGACTCTTATCGTATCGCTCAACCTGGGCTCACACAAACAATTCTTCAAAACTTATCCCAATTCCTTCACAACGTTCGTTGTTTTTCCGTGGTCTCGCTTTACATTTGCTCAACCACTCTTTAGAGATGAAGCCGCACAAAATTTGGCCTCACTTAAATTCTCTCAATCGAATCGCGGGCCGGATCCCAGAGAACCCACACGAGTTGTGACGACCACGACGACCACGACCTTCTCTATGACCCGAGAAATGGCAAAGGCCATGTGTCAGCACTTTATGGACGCACGACTGATTGAGAATGCCTCAGATCCCAATTCAAATCTCTTCAAAGATCGGGGTGTGTATACGTTGACCCCCAAGGGTCTTCACATTTTAGAGCGCTTCATTTCCAAGAATGGCATCAACGCCGATAACCTTCATAATGTCTTTGTCTCTCAGCCAATATGTATCAAGTTGCTTCATCTTGAACGCCGGTCTACAGATGACGAGATCATTGTCTCTCAGTCTGTTATCACCACCCTCTTCCGTCGCTTCGCTGGCCGCTCGCCTAACTACCCACCTCAATCCACTAGTATCATCTCCGACCAATTTCAAAGATACAACGAGTCTTCGAAAGGTATCCAACTACACGACAATATCGAGAAGCCACAGCCTCTATTGGGTAGAGGGCAGCTGCATCACAAACACTGCTTCCAAGCTGTAGCTGCACTTCAATGGCTATGTGATTTTACGTCAGTTGTTGGTCGGGAGGAGGCGGCAGAGATGGCTGCACAGTTTGTACGATTCGGTCTTATCACTTTGGTGAGCGATAAGCGGAAAAACAATGATTCCGCTATCATTTTCACTGTCCGTGGTTCCACGCCAGGTGGCAACTCGGCTGTTAGCGTATGTGTTTGGATGTTCTTTTTGTCTCGTCTTTTGATTCGATCTGCCTTTCTTCTAGCAACACGGAGAATTCCGTTGCACTTCAAAAGCTATATACAAGATCACCGATGAAGGGCGCCGTATCGCCCATTGGGATCATCTGGCCGGAGAATCGCCCAGCGCCTCAACATCCAACCTTGAAGCTGAACGCTCGTCAGCAGAACAGTCCACAGATAACGGAGAGAGGGATGTTTTGTCCGAGGCCAATCTACAGCGTCGTGCTTCCGTTGTTCAGCTGAACGTCTCCCATCCTCCTGCTGACAAGGCAAAGGAGAGCAACACCAGCCGCCTTCGCTACATCCTGGAAGAGCCGGCAATGCGCTCGCTGTTTCGAGAGTTCCTTCGCCAGAATTTTTGTGAGGAGAATCTGTCGTTCTGGATTGATGTTCAGGACTTCAGAAGAAAGTTTAACATCACATCCAGCGCTGCGGCCGTCAATTCGTCCTCTCGGTCGAATTCTCGCAGCACGCCGGGGCAAGTAGCGATGGAGAAACACCACGAGTCGCTGATTACCACCGCATCGGTTATATACAACACCTATCTCGCTCCGTCAAGTCAGTGCGAGCTAAACATTGATCACAATCTACGGAACGAGATGACCAAGTATCTTGAGGACACGGTGTCAAGCCTTGGTGGGAACGTATTCCAAGGGCATATTGAACCAGAGCAGGCCCATTCCTTCAACGCCACACAACTTCAGAGAATGATACAACTTTACGGGCGAATTCAGACGCATGTCTTCCGGCTGATGGCGACGGATTCCGTACCAAAGGTGCGTCTTTGTATTCTTAATATAGTGTACAGCGTCTTATTCCTTGGATAGTTTATCAAGACTCCGAAGTTTCTGGCGCTACGTAATTGGGTTGAGGACTTTGACCCTACCGACAGTGAGATCTCTCAGCTTTCTTCAGGACCGTCTTCGCCGCCAGGTCTTAGTCCTCATGAGGAGACGGGTGGTGCCTACATCACGGTATCGCAGCAAGCATCTGAACGGGAACATCGCAAGGCAGCAGCAGCCGTCAACGCTCATGGATCAGTGCCAAGCTCCCCATGATTCTTGACATTTTCACTCATCCTTATTCCTCCCGTACGGCTCTCTGTTGACTCTCCGGCATATTGACATGACGCTACGTCTGGTACTCCGCACACTTTGATACTCATCCCTATGCGCATTTTTTTATCTGCTTTCAATCGGTTTTCTCACCTACGTCTGGTACTCCGCACACTTTGATACTCATCCCTATGCGCATTTTTTTATCTGCTTTCAATCGGTTTTCTCACACGTCTACTTGATTTTTCTTACTTTGCATCCAGTTCGGCGTGCAGCCCCGGGGGCGTTTTACCCTTAATAATCATTCTCGCTACCCTAATAATATCTCGTCTATTTTCTTAGTGATTTTCCTTCTGGTTCCTCATTCCTCATTCCTCCGATATATATCTCATGAACCCCTTCATCGCACACGGAGAGTATTAGTCTCCTGAATACTTGTAATATTCGTATACTCTAGCCTCGCTACCCTTCTAGGAGTAGTTCGATTTAATACGAACACTGAATTCTCTGTTCCTATAATATCACATCACAACTACTCTACTATTTTTTCCGTGGTCACATATAGACCGTGAAAACATAATACATATATGACAGGTATTCCTCTTGGATGGGAACATTCACGCTGATTGCGTAAGTTGTCAACTACTCATGTCAACTACGGGTCTGTCACTTGGGACCAGAGAATATTCACTCTGTATTTGGTCTTAATAAGTGTTTCCGTTTTCCACGATGTAGTTCCGGGGTGCCAGGTCTCCGGCTGCCTTGGCTGCGCTGTGACCTACTTCTATTTGCGCGTATAGGAATCTGACTGCATGGTTGTCCAACTCGTGAACGTTTGGGGATGATGCTGTAATATTCTGAGTTAGATACACTCAATCCATTATACGGCAGAGATGAAGATTGTTTCTTGTATTTTTACACAGCATGGCCAATAGCTTAGTACCTAACATCTGTTTTGCTTTCATTTAAGATGTCATGTATACTACTTAGTTCCCCGTCTTGAGAAATACGCCGACACCAGGTAACAACTCTACCGTTATGCACCCTTTGTGTCATCTTATCAAGTAAATATCGTACTCATTTACGATGCAAAGAAGAAGCTGTAAATTTGTAGGTTCTAGGGTCTCGGACCTCACGTCAAAGTAGAACTCACCCCCAACCAAACCCAGAACATGCCTTTTCATCGCTTACGAGTCACAGATTTCATATGCCCACACGTCAAAATTTCAAGGAAGGCTGAGTGACCCACCGAGGTTTACCTCCAGCACCCCCGATCACATCACATGGATGATTTGAAAAAGACTATTTCACTTTAGTCTCCCAGCACCTTGATCTCAGAAGGACAATGTGCAAGGTGAAGTGTCAAAACTGAGAGCGTGCAATCTGAGTGTTCATACTAAACTTTGAAAACACTCAGCGCCAATAACCTAGTCCCTAGCGCTCATTGCCCGCATTCAAGTCGTAAACGTCAACTAGCCTTGAAGAAGCATTCGTTGTAAAGAAGCATTTTAACATTGCATGCCGGCGGCCAAAGCAATGATAGATGCTATTGGCAAATAGGAACAACGCCGAGTAATCGAAGCTCAGGCACGGAGTTAACAACATGCTCCCTTAGAGAACATTTCCCACTGTTGCTGACATTGATCTCTTTAACTTCGTATAATGTCTTGGTTTCAGGAAGCTGCAGGTGGCCCAGCTCCTCCGACATATCAAGACCCTCCAGAGAAGCGTAAAATGAAAGACCCTGCAATTCCTGGTAGAACGGTCACGGATAAAGCCGCCAATCGGCCGTTCCTTGCGTATGTTTTACAACTAATCGGATGGCAGGATCCGTCCTTACACGTTACGAAGGTATAGCGAATACCGCGAAAAACAGGAAGCCCTTCATGCCGCATGGGTGGAAAGGAACAAAGAACGCGAGGCTAAAATTGCTCGGGGTGAGGAGGTCGGACCTCCTGAACCCGACCCCACGGCGCAGAAAGAAGTTGGAATCCTTGGTTTACTGAAATTCTTCCTGTATCTCGCACTCGTCATTGCCCTTTCTGGCAAGTTCTTTACAGGAAGTTATACCTGGGAATACGAGAGTAAGTGGATGCAACTCAAAACTTACTGGCCCGTACGTTGAATTTGGTAACTGGCATCTTCGAACGCATTAATCTGTTGTAGACAAACCAACGGCTCTTCTCTGAGCGTCTTTTGGCCGAACATGATGGAAGTGTACCCGGGCGACCAATTTACCTCGCAGTGGGCATTTCCGGTCATCTCTATCACAAATCAAAATTCAAGCCACTGTTGTACTTAGATTGACGGTGACGTTTATGATGTGTCTAAAGGAGCAGCGTACCAACCCGGGGGCTCCTACGCTATCCTGTATGTATCATTTTGAATTGCAATATCTATCATCTACACATATACAGCGCTGGTGTTGATGCAGCAAGAGCGTTCGGAACAGGCTGTTTTAAGGATCATCGTACACATGATCTCCGGGGATTAACAGAGAGAGAGCTTAATGTCAGTCTTGACCACTCAAATCCAGCGACTATTTAACTAAGGCTATTTATTCCAGAGCGTCAATCACTGGAAACAGTTCTATGTGGAGCACAAAGATTACATTAAGATAGGCCGCGTCTCGCATCCTCCGATTGACCCTGCGTCTCCGATACCAGAACACTGTGACCCCAAGAAGGAAGCCGCGGCTCAAGCCGCAAGGAAAGCCACTAGGGGGGAGAAGAACGTAGTATCTGACCACGAGGAACTGTAGACAGAAGACGTGTTAATTAAATCTCAGTTGTCTTATTTCCACCTTATTCTATGTCAACAGTCTTCCGGTTCTCAATTTCCAGTTGTTTCGGTCACAAATTGATATCAGAGGATGCTCCAGTAGAGAGATAATCAGATCAGGAAGATAGAAATTCGATGAGGTCCCTGAGATCTAGAGATAGATGCTGTCTACGAAACTATTTTTAGTGTCCCTTGTCAAAACCAGAAAGGGAGAAGCAACACAAGTCATGGCAAGCTGCAGCGATAATGTCACTAAATGGGGAGTGATATGAAATGCCAATCTCTCCATTCTGAGAAACACACGTTTCAGGGCGCTCCATGGGTCATGAGATAATTCCGAAGAATGGCAAAATCAGCCATTGATGTATCCATCATGGACGAAAATGGATTATCGCGATATTTTGCAACGACAATGTTGCCGCGCCACGCAGCCTCTTCTCTGAAAGCGCGGGCCTGGATCTCACGAATGCTCTTGTTGACGGGGAAAGGCATTCCATCTCTAGAAACTGTGGGATA
The DNA here is from genome assembly GCA_027475525.1 of Macrolepiota albuminosa. NCBI lineage: Eukaryota > Fungi > Basidiomycota > Agaricomycetes > Agaricales > Agaricaceae > Macrolepiota > Macrolepiota albuminosa. The sequence goes on from JAMWFC010000051.1 coordinate 606,562, forward strand.
AAAGATGATGTATGGATTTGTGAACTTGCGGTTCATGCCGTCAAGAGCCTCAACGAGCTAGTTAGTAGTCAGAGTCTATCTGAAGCGCAATACGAGACTAATATGCTGACATGATATTTCCACGCGCGAGGTCCAAGGCCTTCAGCAATCTACATAAGTATAACGTCAGATAACGAGATGACACACCATTATTGGGGATGCATTTGACGCACGTAATCCATGTAAACTACATAAGTATAACGTCAGATAACGAGATGACACACCATTATTGGGGATGCATTTGACGCACGTAATCCATGTAAACTCTGGATGAGGCATTCGCGACGGCACAGCTGTGTATGTGCTGTGATGAGGCGTTGACATCGGGCTTGGAAAGGTTCCTAAGTAATGTTGTCTTGTATGCGATTGGAAAGCAAATAACTTACCTCGTTATTAGTTGCACAAGCGAAGGCTGGCGGCCTAATGACATGCAAGTTAGAGATGCATTCAATACTAACGAGTATTTTCCTTGCCGTCAGAAGGGAATAGAATGGCATCATACGTATAGGTGGGATCCATACGACAAGTACAACAAGGGCAGGTCAAGTGCTGAGACGGAAAAAGCTCTCTGAAAGTGAATGGATGGGCGACTAGCTCGTCCCCTTTATATGCATCTGCTAGACGAGCAATGAGGACTAGATGATGCTTGACGAAGCAATCCACCACAACCCGATCGTGCAAAAGAAGCAGTAAAGTTATCCTGAGCCAATCAGTAGGACGCTTCGAAATCCGGTCAGATGAAGCATTGTTTCACGGTTCAAGCATTATTCGTAAAACACTTTCGATGGGGAAGTGTCTGCCAGCCTGATCACGACCTTCAGAAGCCACGCCAAATGACTCGGATGCGACACGTAGGAGTGTGTAATTATATCCGATCATTTGACAAGTGAAGCACATATAATACCTGTCGAGCCAGATTGCAGAAGAATATGCAGCATTCGAAGTTGAAATTAGTGGAACGATATGACAGACACTGGAAGTCCACCTATTCTATTGTGGCGTGTTAAATGGGGGTGAGCTTTGCCCGATCGGAGATACTTTTTTCTTTTCGAAACACTCCTTGACATTTGATGATAGCCATGATGCCTTCACAACTCCCGGGCTTCCTGTGAAAATAGATTTGCGTATATTCTCATGAATGTTCGCTAAAAGTTTGTGATTTTAGGAACAGCAGAACCCACAAACCCACACGCATGCCGCTTGAGTAGTTGGCACCACAAATGATCTACGGCTCACGCTCTACGCATGCCACACTGAATGAGCATTAACCGCCGGTGAGCTAAAAATTCGTTTCACTTCCCTCGGCTTCATAGGCATGGCAGCGTTTCTGCTTCAATTATAGTTGAGGGTGACTTTTAGAAATCACGTTAACGGATATCGATATCGCCGACACATGCGACTCGATCGCACTTCTGACAATCTGCAGTTGTATCACGTCTACTTTACCGATTAAGCGATTCTTTCATAGCTGTGGGCGTCAAGACGTTCTGTGTAACTCGGAGATCTGGGCTGATATTTCTCTTGCAATATAGACTTCATCTACTCACTAGCAGGTTTGCTGTCGACCACGATGAGCCCCCATCCTTGTCTCTTGTCAGCCATCCAACCCTTTGGGATTGAATACTCGAGCTTCCGTCTCAACTGAGCTATATACTCATTTTATGTGTCAAGGAGAAAGTCCTTCGTTGTATGTATCAGCTCCTTTAAAATCGCTTGGTGTATGATACGGCAATTATAATCCATGCAGCCTCATTCCTTGACGTCTCAGGAGCTGGACATGACTGTCTCGTAGCATATAGCTCGCACTTGAGGCACTCATATTTGGTAGGACTTGGTCCACCTCGATCTTATGATCGATATCACCTTTGTGATCATCGAGCATCCTATTGGTAGTCCACAATGTCCACAACTCGGCGTAAATAATCCTGAGAATCTTTTGCCAACGTCTGTAGGCTTATGAGTCGATGCAAGGTGAGTTAATATATCTGCGGATCGTGAAATTCGAAATTAAGCTAACTACTCGAAGTGCAGACGAGGTTGAACCCCATCGATTGGGTAGCCACGAACAAAGTGAATAGAGTAATCATTGATAGTAAGAAATACTAATTAAGTATCGTTGAGGACTCTTTTTCGCGACCGTCCTGTTCCGCGATATCTTTCGCTTTTTCATGTATCTTGTTATGAAGGATTCTGGTAAAATTAGAAATCCTCAGGCCGAACTCTGGATGTTGTTGCCACGTATATATAAATGTACGTAAATTTGGCCTATTGAGTAGGGCTGACTCGACAACAGGCTATGTAAGTGGCTTTCAGGGAGGTTGCGAGGCTTTCTTACTTGGTGGAATGGCTTCCCAAGCGAGCGAGAGAGAAATCGGTATAATGAATTTGCTGGACATAACTACGCCTACCTCATGTCGATGGTTCTCCAAAAATGATACCATGCGGAGTGCTTCGAGATGGTCCTTCCTGCCCAATGCCCACTAGCTTAGTACTTACTACCACCAGAAATAGACTATCCCTTTTGGCTGTTTATCATTAGAGTCCAGACTCATCTCGAGTATGACTGTTTTTGTCGAGTTGTTATCCGCGACTTTGTCATATCACGTTGGTTCACTCCAGAAACTCCAAAAAAGGAAATAGACGTTGGTTCGACGCGTCTGTTTGTTCGGCAAAAGTGAAAAACGACCGCATTGCTCAATTATCTCCACAAGCACGCTCTCTCTTCCTTTTTTCAGATGGTTGATACCACCTTTCTTGTTGCAACCCATCTTTCGTCGTTGTTCCCCTTGCAGCCCATCTCAATTCCCATACAAACATCGCGACAAGGAGTTCCGCTTCCCCCAGAGTTGGACGACTCAGAATCGCCTGCAGAACATGCTACATACTCGTCAACTCTGCACACACAGGCAAC